>CM051032.1:55588615-56843615 GCA_027627225.1 Congeria kusceri | reverse complement strand
CAATAATTAGCGTCTGGAGAATCCTAAACCCGAGAATTGCAATAAATGGGGAATTCATAAACTTACTGATCATTCATTCCCGCTATTATTTTCTGACAATGTTAATTTGTTAAATTTACCTGATAAATTCATGTATCAATTATGTTTACGTAAATTACTAGTATTTAGCTTATTCATGTATCACTGGTGAAAACATGGGGCGGTATATGATCGGGTTATTCACGGCACAGATATTAATAATTATTGAGTTTATCTCAAATTAATTTTGGGGGCCGATACGTTTTCTAATAGTGTCCAAAAATATAGTGTCGGAGAAGTCTCCTTTGTAGGGACCGATAAATCTGGGGCCCGAGAAGTCTCCTTAGAAGAGAACGAAAAATATGGGGTCCGTAAAGTCACAGCTTGGTCCTCTTTTTTTATATTTAGGGCAAAACAATGACAACTCAATATTAATTTCTACGCTGATTGTCTTTTTTAAAGACATTTCTTGTTTAACTTAAGAACATATTTGAGGTATTTTAATTGCACTCATTCTATAATATCTACATTTCCTGTACCCCATATATCGCTTTCGTAGAGCAAAATAGGTTTGATAGTTTTGTTAAATAAATCTATTTGGAGATCAATCGGAAGATTAAGACGATTTGAATTTCGTTATAAACTAAACATAGCCTTTGTGGCTTGTGAAACAATATGTAATTTGTTTTTATAAAACGACCGGCTTCTACTTAAATATACACCTAGGTATGTGTACTCGTTCACTATTTCTAGATTTTGCATGTTAAGATGAAAGTAATAGTTCGGATGCCTGCCTTTAGAAAAAACAACAATTTTTGATTTTTTTTATTGATATTAACTGTAGGATTCCAAATACTGCAATATTCTTCGTATAAATTTAAAGCGTTCTGTAATTTAGATTTTGTGTCTGTTTGTTTGTTTGTTTGGATTTTTCGCTGTAATCAACAGTATTTCAGTCATATAACGGCGGTCAGTTAACCTACTCACACTTTTCCTGGGTAAGCTGGTTTACCAGTACTAAATGCACATACTTATGCCAGTAACTGACAACTGCCCTACTTGAATCAGAGGTAGGGGGAGAATGGCCGTACAAATAATTGCATGACCAATCCCCACACAAGTTATGTGGCCGGGCTGGGAATCGAACCCTCAATCCTCGGATTTGTCGTCCAGCGCTCTACCAACTGAGCTAGCCGGCGCGGCTAATCTGCTAATATTACATTGTCGTCGGCGTATAGTATAATAAAGATTTTAAGGTAGTTGAATAATGCGCTTTGGGCTTGGTCGTGCAGATGGATTCCGTGATAATTTTCGCTACGGGTGAAGAAGTCATTAAGATCATTGAGGAAACGTGAGAAGAGCAGAGGTGAGAGATTCTCTCCTTGCCTGGATCCCACTTTACAGGGGAAATAGTCGGACAATTCTGTAGCTTTGGATCCACAATGGTTTGATTTGATCATTACACAGGATTTTATATTTCAGTACATATTTTTTAATAAGTTCGAAACATTTTCCATTGATATTTGATTTGATAAGTTTTTCTAGTAACCCCCACTCTCCAAACTATGTCGAAAGCTTCTTTAAGATCTATGAATGTACATAATAGCTTTTTCCTGTTGCTATTTACAATCTGAAAACTTGTATGTAAATTATAAGTCAAACCACCCAACAAATGTTAAAAAGGCAATACCATAAAATTATGGTCTTGGGATTCGACTGAAGAGAATTTGTACAAAGAACAACGACTACTGGTACTATCGACAACGTTTGAAACAACATCTAATAAAAAGGGCATACAGCGGCAAATTCTGTCGATGGCTGACAACATCAAAAAGGAGGATCTCCTGTCCAGTGTGAAAGAGAAGAAAAAGAATGAGAGAGTTCCACTAGTGATCACATACTCTAAGCATCTTCCGCACATTCATGAGATAATTAGAGAGAACCTCCCTGAACTGTATAAGTCAGATCACATGAAACATGTATTTGAATACATTCCTATGGTGGCTTACAGGCGGGGTAGGAATCTCGGAGACACTCTGGTACATGGAAAGACGAATAGAGTGGTGAAAAGGGTACCAAACGTACCACAAAAGTGCCAGAATAAATGTATTGTGCGTGACATGTTGATAAGAGGAATACACAATAACAATGAAAGGATGAAAATGGAAGTTGATAGAAGGCAGGAATGTGCCATGTGGACTGTGGTATACGGTATTAACTGTGAAAAATGTGACAGAATGATGTATGTTGGCGAAACAGGCAGAACTCTAAAGGATCGATTGAAGGAACACGAGGCGGACAAGAGGCTGACGAGAGAAAAACCGATTGCAGTACACTTTGGTTCACAGGGTCACAGTGTCCAGGATATGGGGGTAAGCGTGTTGGAGACGGTTAAAGACAGATCAAAATGGTATCGATAAATAAAAGAACTCGAGTGGATTCAGAAGTTAGATACAGAATGGCCAAACGGAGTGAACACAAAAGCTAAGATAGATGTATTGGGGAAGTGCTAGATAACAATGACGGATAAGATGGTTTGTGCATTTCAATCAATAGGTATTATTATTAAATATTTATCATTATCTTTAGTCAAGTTCTATTCAACATACTATTGTGATGGATAATATGGTTTATGCGTTTTAGTCAATAAGTATTTTTATTTAATATTTACCAATCATAATATTTTTAGTCAAGTTCTATTCATGATACTATTGTGATGGATTTCAGTCAATAAGTATTATTATTGAATCTTTACGATTATATAGTTTTAGTCAATCTTATTCATAATACTAATGTTGCGGATAATACGGTTTGTGCATTTCAATCAATAAGTATTATTATTGGATATTAACCATGACATTTTTATTCAAGTTCTATTCCTAATGCAATATTGTGATGGAATCATATGTTTTGTGCATTTCAGTCAATAAGTATTCACGTTGAATATTTATTATTATATTTTTAGTCAAGTTCGAAGAGATATGTAAAATTCAAATTAGGGTTGCATATTTTTTAGTGTCTCATCACCGTCATACCTTTAATTCATCAGCATCATCACCATCATCATTATCATCATCATCGTCATCATCATCATCCTTATTATCAATTCCATCATTATCATCAATTCTATAATCATCAGCATCATCACCATCACCTCCATCATCATTGTCATCATCATCAATTATATCATCATTATTATCATTATCATCACCAACATCATCATCAATGCCGCCACCACCATCATCATCATAACATCATCATCACTATTATCACAATTACCATCATCACGCTCATTGCTCACATCACTTGCATATTTATCACGGCTATAATTAAAAATGGTTGTATATCATAAACATTTTGATGATTTTTTTTATGAAAGTGCATTTTTTTATAGTTATTAAAATTTGGCGCAATTTAGCGTTGCAATTTGTCGTCAAAATGACGTCATGATGTCATATCTTGTTTGTTGACGTTACGCCATTTTGTTTGAATAGCACAAAGATGTATTTTTTTTTATGTATTCATAATTTTGATAAAGCCCATATGGGCGAAATATTAAAATTGAGTGAATGACAGTGTTGTGCATTGAAGTCCCTGGTTGGACATTATACTGAGTTTAAAACAACTATTACTACTGCTACTACAAATCTGGTTCGCGAACGCATGTATCAAACTGTTACTACTACTACTACTACTACTACTACTACTACTACTAATACTACTACTACTACTACTGCTACTACTAGTACTACTACTACTACTACTACTATTACTACTATTACTACTACTACTATTACTATTACTACTACTACTACTACTACTACTATAACTACTACTACTACTACTACTACTACTACTACTACTACTACAACTACTACTACTACTACTTCTACTACTACTACTACTACTACTACTACTACTACTACTACTACTACTACTACTACTACTACAACAACAACAACTACTACTACTACTACTACTACTACTACTACTACTACTACTACTACTACTACTACTACTACTGCTACTACTACTATTACTACAGTCTATATTACCTTTTGTAAACTATTATGATAAAAGCTGGGCAGCAGACTGCTACTTCTACTGCTACTACTTTGAATTAGTCAAAACTTATACTTTAAAACGAAATTAGTTCGTTTGGCCTTTTTGTGCACGAAGAAATCGGGACTTCATTATCCAACACTTTACTGTGGGTGTCAGCCATTAATAATTTAAAGGGACTATGTAATCAAAAAGGGCCGTAAGGGGGCAATTTATTTTAATAAATAAGAAATTACGATATTAATACTGTCATATAATAACGGCTAAAACAGGGTATATATATGTGAACAGAGTGTACGCATTTTGAAATAAAAATCAATTTATAATAAGGATCATGTTTGTTTGGCCCTTTTCATGTTAACATTTTTACGTCAGAATTGTGAGAAATGTGTATAACCATAGTTTACACGTAGTTTATTAACAAGCGGAATAGCGCAGTTGATTAAAGCTCTGTCTACTGTCGTGAGTTCGATACCCACTTAGGGTTTTATTTTTTTAAACTTTTGCTTAATTGTTTTTATCAAATATCTCAATGTGTATTATATAATTTATTATTTATTTAATATAAACGTCTTAGTATAGCTTATTTATATTATATAATATCATTTAAAGTGCAATAGGAAGGCAATAGTTTCGTTGACATAGTCCCGTTAAACATTTACCAGAGGCATATGTAAGAGGCGTCTATTACATGTGTATTATATAATGTGTTTATAAACACTTGCATGAATTTCCTAAATCAAATTGAGAAGTATTGTGCGATAGGTTTGACCTGGCACCTCATGAATATTCTGTTAAATTCCAGTGACGCCGGGAGTACTATCGGAGACACAGAGGCAAGCAGTGCGGTTGTCGGATGGATTTGTAACATAACGTTATATTGTATTGTTTAAAAGGTCATCGTTTAAGTTTCCGTAAACTATCGAACATCGCCCGAATGTCATAGAAAATTAATGAGGTGCTAGGTCAAACGAACAATACTGTCTTGCATTTGTGGCGATCGGTCTCGTTTTCATACGGGACGGTTACGAGATATGTAATCTTAGTGGGCAGGTATATAATTCGGAAATGAAGAACGAGTCTAATTTAAGGGCGGCGGTCGGTTTCCCTTTGTGGCGGTTTTTGTCCGCCCATTATGTCATTTACAGAAAGACTTATATTTTTTATTGTATAGCACAAATTGTTATGTATATATACATGTATTGGTTACTAGTATTGTATGGCATTTTAAAGAAATGCCCAATTTCGATCATAACCCATATGTTGTTTTTCCCTCAATGCCAAACGATTTCGACCCCTCCTTAGATTTCTTCCTGCGACAATACATAAAAACAAGTGTGTCCGGTCAGGAAACCACTGATTGGTTTCCATTTATAAGTGGGCGTCCATTCGGACATGCTTAACGTTACTTAGAGGGGTGAACGGTGAAAACTGATGCCAAGTTTAAGTACAGGAGAACATTTATTCTACTAACTTCTGGACATTGAACATAATTACGCCTGTGCAAAGACCGATCATAACGAACAAGAACAAGCCAAGTCTAAAATATCAAATATCAGTTAAAATAAACAAAATACCAGAAACAATCTAGCTGAGAAAGTAAAAACAGTTTACTTTCTGTCCTAAAGTGCTTAATTACTTGAACTGCAGCTTAATGAATGCTTTTACAAGAATCTAACCTAGAAAAGGGGCAAAATTAGATCAAAACAACTTCATAAGTGGCCAACCAACGACGCTGGAGATAGCAGCAGAGGGTCTACCGTCGTGGAATCACTGGTGTACTAACACTCCTAATTTAATAAGGGAAATAACAATTATTTTACTGAACACCTGGTGAGTGGGAAACTCCAGAGTACGAACAATGTATTTATTTATAAATATTAAATGAAGTTAAAAAATTAAGTTAAGTTTTCTTAATTTAGAAAAAGCAAATTGTAAACAAAAAAGTTAAAAATAAAATTCAAATGTCTAATATATTAATTAAATATTAAGTAAATTAAATTAACAAATATGTACAATTTGGAAAAATAATGGCTTAAATGCCTTGATACTGAATTAATTTAACAGAAAATGATTGACTAAAGTCCCATCTCTTTCCTTAAGATATTATCTTTTCAAGAAAGCATCAACAACTGTTAAATTGCTGGTGAAACTGCTCTATTAATACAGCTCTAGCAGAACAGTCTATTGCTCTAAGAACAGTCTTTACACCAAGATTCGGATTGGTCAGAACTAATAACGTCTTCATTCACAGATGCTGATTGATTAAAAGTACTTAAATCTAAAACACAATTATCAAAATCAACATTTTGATTTTATATCATAATTAAAATAACAACAATATCTATAACAAACTACAATCTCTAAAGTTACAATACTAAAACCAATAATCAGTTTCTACCAGTTAAGCATTCACTGCAGACTGGGCTTATCAGCAGATAATAAATTGCTGCCCAGTGTATGAATCAGAGTAAGAGACCTGGTGCGCTCAACATACTCCAGTAATAAGTAGTAAATCATTCTAAAATATTGGTCAAGCCATATTTTGACTCCTAATATTTTTTAAAAACATTATAACGAAAGGACACAATACAAAATGTAATTTTTCTATCCACAGCTTAAAGTTATAATTACGCATAAGATTGTTTGCATAAAGAAATTATTCGTTAAACAACATTCACATACATGTAGTGTGCATTCCAGTGATTTTCAGCATGACAAATGTGACATATTTACAACACTTAAAACGACGAGGACAGTACAGTCTCATCTTCGCGCGGTTCTGGACGTTTGGATACAGAATGCACTAAATGTAGCAATTTCTCCTTGAACAAATAGTTCCAAGACTTTAAATACTTGTTATTGTAAAGAATGCTCCGCCGGGTTAGATCTAGCTTCTGGAAAAGAACTGTCTCCTCCAAGATAATTATTACAAGTTTCTGGTTTCTGCTAAACATCAGATGGTGATGCGCTTGTCTGAACTCAAACCGTCCCCATCGACTCTTCAGAAATGATACAGAAAACAATATTATTGTCACTGCACTTTCTTTGATGCCTTGAGGATGGCTTCAGCAATATCCACGCCAACTTGAAAGTCTCTTTAATAAAGACATAATCTATACTTAGGCTCTAACATAGGTTGCAATGTCTCTTCTACAAACCATGTGTCTTCCACAGCAAAACACACAACTGCGTCATACGCGTAGCTCGTTTCACATTTCTTACGTTTGCCCTTCCTGCATGTGAGGTGAAGACGAATGTGCCATTTGTAAAATGCGATTACCTGGATCTCGAACCGAAATTTAAATACAATAAGCAAAACTACCAGCATTATAACACTGACAATGGCAACAGGAATGATAATTTTAAGGCGTTCTAATAGATCACAATGGTCTAGGTCGAAGCTAACTGCAGCCTTGGTTTCAGCTAGTGGTGTTGTACATGTGACATTGGCGATCGATGTTGTATGTTGGGTCCGTATCCAGTTGAAAAGCTCCTCGTTTTCACATGAACAGTCCTGAGGAGTATCACTTAATGTTAGATTTGTTAAAAATGACAGTTGAACACTGCTTAATGTTTTAAGTGTGTTACGGTCAAGCTAAAGAATTTTCAGAGAATCAGAGAATATGTTCGGTGACACACTTTCAATCAGGTTGTTCCCAAGGTTCAATTTCGTTAACGATCTTAGTTCAACAAAGTCAACTTGAACATGTTTGATGTTGTTGTTCCGTAACCTAAGTTCCCGCAGCTTTGGTAGCTTATGCCAAAAAGGCATTTTTATTAGTTTGTTATCTGAAAAATTCAAATTTTTTTTTTCGAAAAACACTGTACACCCAGTGTTTCTATTTGGTTAAAACTTGCATTCATAAATACCAGTTTCGAAAAATAATCAACGATACGAGCCAACTTTTCTTTGGATAAAATAGACGAAATGTTTAAAATTAAAACATAACATTGGCCAAGTTGTTGTGACTGACATCTAAATGTTCCAATCCCGCGTTATGTTAAAAGACGTTTCCATTCAAGAACGTGATATGGTTAATGCTTAAATTCATGTATTTTACCCTTGTTGAATTGTCGAACTGATTGATGTTTATATGATTTAATTTATTCAGGGACAAATCTAAATCGTTTAATGCTTTAAAGTCATAGAATGTGTTCTCATCTATTGATTCTGACAAATTATTCGCAATATTGAGTGTTCTTAGCTGTGTACGGTTTTTAAACAAAGACGTTACGTTTTCCAACAAGTTGTGTCCTAACGAAATTTTATATAAATTTGGAAGTATAGCAAATGACCCAACTACAGAAGTAATTCAATTAGAACCTAACTCGAGACATATTAGATCTTCAAGTTCTTCAAATTATCCCTCTATATCAATCATTAAAAGAGCATTATTTGACATAAACATATCCTGGAGCGAACTATTCATACGGGAGAACGCTCCATTAGGAATTGAGGCTATATGGTTATCGGCTAGATCTAGTCCTAGGAGATTCCCAGACCAATAAAAACATCAGTGTCAATATGAGTAATCGAGCAACTGCTGATCTGCAAAACTCCATTCACTTTGTAATCCTCAAACATTCCTGTTGTTAAGGTGGAAAAGTTGTTTCCACCAAGCACTAGAGAGTTCATAGTCGAGCCACTGCAATTTTGCGGAAGACTTCGATTTTTAACTGTTTTCAGGAGATTTCGTCTTAACCTTAAGAAACCTAGTTGGTTGTTGTGGCAGAAATGCGGTGGAGAAATACCCTGTATCATTGAATCATCGAACTTCGCCCACACCAATTGAGACAATCCGCTAAAAGTATCCACAGGGAAGAAGTCAACTATGATTTGAAAAAACTAAACCTTGAATCTGTTTAGTCCTGCAAACAGTTGCATGGTTATATTCTTTAAGAGTAATCAAGTTACGTCAAGAAAAGCAATGTTTTTGAATGACCTACCAAGATATCCACCTTCAGTATCATTTATTACAGGCTGATTGTTGAATCCATTTGAACCAATTAAAGAAAGGCTTTCAACCCTTCGATAAATCTGGTTGCCAGGTGTGGAATTCCTATCTGTAAAATGAATGATGGAACAAAATTATTCAAATTGAACTTTCTTTTCTACCACCATAAAGGCATTAAACGATCATAGTAGTCCCTGTGCCAGATAGGTTAGTCACACTGATGTATTAACAGTTGTCGATTTCCAGCTTCTATTGGTATTCTGTCTACGATAAAACTAAAACACGCAATAATCTGCAACATACCCCTGCCGCTACAAACGTGAATCAAAAATATGTTATTGGTGACCTTTCTACAACTTCCAATGACTGTTAGTTCAAAAAAGAGTCAACATGTATTACTTACAGTCTTTTTGGTTGTTGCAGAAAGTTGCGAGAGTGCAATCGTGTCACATCTTTACATGCTCGAAACTAACAACAAAACGATTGCATTACGGTATATTCGCTTCATCCCTCATTTCGATTCATACACAAGACGCTGTTCTGTTAGACGTCAAATATTAATGTTATCCTTTCACATTTCTATTCGTGTCTTTTATGCATCCATAGTTAATCCGTGTGCATTATGATTGTTTCATACCGACTATGTTATTAAAGTTCGACAATTAAAGTGCATCCCGTTTGCGAAAATGTAATGTTACCGTTTTACAAATACACGCTAGGGAAGCCTTGAAATGTATCCTCAAAAGTATCGAACACTCGCTGTTATCAATTCGTACATTTTGCAATGTCATTGACTGCATTCAACAGAACTTTTGATGTTGACAATGATATAAAGACTTTATGTTCAATGCATCCATGGGCGTTTGAAACATGAGGAACAAACATTAAATCATTGACATTTGTAAAAAGAGATGGGAAACACATATAGTTATTTATGGCCACATAAAAATATTTATGTCATAGTATGGTGGTTTTATATAGGACGAATTTTTCATTATTTTCATTATGTAAAGGTATTATTAAGTACGGCATTTTTGTATATTTTTCTTTGTTCACATAATCAACTAATCAAAGCCGTCCGTTCACATCACGTGGCGCGCTTTAGCCAATCGTAGCGCGCACCAGCGATCACAAGCGCCCACCGTAGGGCGCATCAGTTAATCGTTTCTTTGTTGTTGGCGTGGGCAGTTGCCTCGCCATTTTGCAGTCTAATTTAGTTTGATTAAGTTTGATTAATACTGTTTCCTGCATTTTCACAGGGTTTTTTTTAACCGATTACTATTATAAATTCTCTTTGGTGTACATTTTGGGACAAAATTATTTGGACGGCGTTCCATTCCATCTGTTATTTGAAAGGATAAAGTGGCAAAATTTCGGATCAGTGTTCTTCTGTTTTTCCGGAATTCAAGATGGCCGCGCTCTCGACAAGACAATTGCACATTTTTGGACATGCATTTGTTAAACGCTTACGGAACTTTATTATAGCTACGGACTCACTTAAATTTCATCTGGATCTTCCGGAGAACCCCCGCATTTAATATTCAGGGTTTCCAGGTGCCACTGCAGAAGACCTGCATCAACATCTCAACGTAGTTTCGGATTTCGACACACGAGGCTTCTTCTTGCGCATGAAGGGTTTCTGGTCTGCCACGTCTAAGATCCGCAATTCTGCCGAAGATGGTTGCCATTTATCGCAGGCCGGTCAGTTTTGTTTGATCTCCAATATTCGAGCTGCTTTGCTCGCCGCCCAGATGGGTTCGATTGTCTAATGGATTTTTCAGATACGTATCCCACTTATTACAATATTGTCATTGTTCTTCTTTTGGGGGATTAAGAGAGCATTTGTTATGCCACTCAGTATCGAACAGAATATTGTGTTGATTTTTGTAACTTAAGCCTATTCTTGTTCCATGCACCTTTTTACATGTTCGGCGGTTTACCGGAAACGCACAATTTATACATTATACTGCAAATACACGCTGATAGTCGTTGCTTTTGCCTGATGTCGGTTGTTCCAGGCACCCTTTTACATGTTGGGCAGTTTACCGGAAACAATAATTTCTACATTATACTACAAATACACGCTGATTGTCATTGCTTTTGCCTGATGTCGGTTGTTCCAAGCACCCTTTTACACGTTCGGCAGTTTACCGGAAACACATAATTTATACACTATACTGCAAATATACACTGATTGTCATTTCTTTACCTGATGTCGGTTGTTCCAGGCACCTTTTTACATGTTCGGCAGTTTACCGGAAACACATAGTTTATACATTATACTGCAATACACACTGATTGTCATTCCTTTGTCTGATGTCGGTTGTTCCAGGCACCCTTTTACATGTTCGGCAGTTTACCGGAAACACATAATTTATACATTTTAGTGCAAATACACACTTATTGTCATCCCTTCGCCTGATGTCGGTTGTTCCATGCATCCTTTTACATGTTCGGCAGTTTTCCGTGAAACACATAATTTATACAATATACTGCAAATACACACTGTCATTCCTTCGCCTGATGTCGGTTGTTCCAGGCCCACACCCGTTTTTTGTTTCCTCCGTTAATATCCGGTATACTTTTTTCTTTTCTTTTTTCTCAATAATAATAATAATAAACTATAACTAAAGCCGATGTTGGTCGTTGCAGGTATTGGTTATATTTTACTACATGTTTACATCCAATACATAATTACTTTATAGGCATTGATTATATTAGGTGAATCGGGTAACTTAGGCCATTGTTTTCAGTGTCTGAAGTTAGTTGTTCCAGGCATTGTTGTCGTTGTTTTTGTCTGATGCTGGTTGTTCCAGGCCCGCCTTCTTTTGTTATAATCCGGCTGGTCTATTAGTTATTTGTATCCACTATATATATATATATCTGATGTTTGGTTGTTCCAGGTATTTTGTTGTACTTCACTTCATTCTACATCCGATACATGGTTTACTTTATACCAAATAATTGTATTCTATAAAATCCGGATTAGCCATTTGTTAATATTGCCCGAGGTTGGTCGTTTACAGGTCTTATTTATAAGTGGCATGTTTCAAATGGCTATATACCTTACTTTATCCCAGATATGCATTTGCAAATTTTATCATCCTTCCATTCTCATGTTTTGATTCCCCAGTTAAAACCTAAACGAGAGGCGGCCACGGTGACCTCCTGCCCTTGCGGAGCGTCTCCAGCCAACATGACTGGGGCCAAATGGAAACGACCATCCCCAGTTTTCCAAGTTGGACCGGTTGCTACGCCACCTCCTTCCCGGGTCTCTGGAGGAACACATTAATCCAGCGGTCAACACGGTTTCAGTGGAGCCTCTTACCATTCCAACAGGTGATGGACTATGGTCATTTACCCCCATTCATCTGGCTGCAGAACAGGAAAGTCCCGATCAACTATCGGTAGAAAGCGATTCCAGCGACAACTCCTCGGACCTTGACGAGGACCCTATGCTATCATCATTGCCGGCGGCCATAGCACAGCATACAGCGTCATTGATACAGGGTAATGGCACCCAGTTCTGCGAACCAATAAGTACATAATTCACCCTCAAATTCAAACATCCATCCGAAAAGCCATATGGCAAAACAAATTTATTGATCTGGCTTCGTTGCTTCCATCGAATGCTACTCAACAGAATCCTCAGTACACATTACAAGTTGACAGGCATGCTAACCTATATATCACCGCATCTCACCGCTCTAAAACAATCACATCTATTGAGACTTGGACTTCAGCTTTCATTCGATTCACAGCGGTATATGCAACAAACTATCCCTTACCAACCCCTCAGCTAATGAAATACTAGTATGATGAGATTGTCCGGGATATCGCTACACGTCGTCCTGGGTTAGCTTTCGCATACTATCGCCTACATACTGAGTTTTGGCTGATTCCCTGCACCACTTTCCAGTCACCGCAGCCCTTTCGTTCTCAACGCCAATTTTCCCGTACCTACCACCAGTCCTCCCCTCGTCGATTCCTCGATAACACCTGTTGGCATTATAATCGACGAACCCAGTGTCATTATCCCAACTAAAGTACAGCCCCACATCTGCGGTTTCTGTCGAGGATCCCATCCAGCGTATGAGTGTCGCAAGTCTACCAAACCCAGGTCACCGATTCAGGAAACAAATCTGTCCCACTCGCAAGCGATACTGCTCCCAAGCCAACATCGAAATAAGTCAAAAGTGGTTACCCCAGTACCCATTGACCGGCTAGCTCCTTTGCTACACAAGTACCCTCATGCTGCATATCTGATCGAATGTTTCTATTCCGGTTTCGCCTTAGGCTACGAAGGTCCATGTATTTCTACATCATAACCCAATTTGAAATCTTGTTTAGAACACCCTAACATAGTAGCCCAAACAATACAAAATGAACTCAAAACAGGCCGAATCGCTGGTCTTTTTGCAACGCCACCCCTACCTAATGTTCGTATAAGTCCGAATGGTCTTGTACCTAAAAAATCACCAGGGGAATTCCGTCTTATTCACCATCTTAGTTACCCTACGGGCGCTTCCGTCAATGATTATATTGATCCTGATCTAGCTACGGTCTCTTACTACACATTTGATGACGCAGTCCGTCTACTTTTATATTTAGGTACAAGTACACGCATGAGCAAAACTGATATTGATTCGCCTTTTCGTTTAATACCAATTCATCCCGCAGACCATCATCTTCTTGCCTGTCAATTCAGTAACCATATTTACTATGATATATGTCTTCCAATGGGAGCTTCTTCCTCTTGAGCCATTCATTAACGCTTTTAGTTCTGCATTACAACATGTGGCAGAACACACACTTCATATACGACAAATGGTTCACATTCTAGATGATTTCCTAATTTTTGGTCATGCGAATTCTCAAATCTGTCAGCAAAACTTGGATAAGTTCCTAGCCCTATGCTCAGATATAGGAAAAGTTCCTGGCCCTTTGCTCAGATATAGGTGATCCTATTAAGGCAGACAAAACTGAATCATCCACTATTACATTTATGGGTCTTGTACTCGATTCCGTTCTTATGGAGGCCCGTCTTCCACCAGACCAGCTGGACAAATTACAAACCCCCATTGCCTCCGCATTAAAATCACGAAAAATAACCCTTAAGAATTTTCAGTCAATTCTAGGTCTTGTAAATTTGTGTTGTCAGGTAGTTCTGCCAGGGCGTTGTTTTCTACCTCGCATTACTGACTTAACAAAGAAGGTATCAAAGCCCCATCATCGTATCACACTCACACGCGAAAGTCGTAAGGACCTGTCTGCATGGACAATTTTTGTGGAAGATTTCAATATAAAGCAACTACCTATAGAACAACGCTGGTTGTCGTCCGATCGTTGCACCTTCATACAGATGCATCAGGAACTTTAAGTTATGGCGCAGTTTTTGAAACACACTGGTTTTATGGATCCTGGCCACTTTATTGGTTACCTTTTGACATCACCTTTAAGGAGTTAGTACCGATCGTACTATCTTTACAAATATGGGGTTCCATGCTCACCAATCGTTGTGTCATCTTTTATACTGACAACGCAGCAGTGGTTTACATTATTAACAAACAAACTTGCAAAGTTCCTACAATCAGACGTCTTCATGAAATATAACAAACTTGTCCAATCCGAACACAATCCTGGCTAATATAATGTGTTACCTGACCTTCTTTCCCGTTTACAGGTCGCAAAGTTCCGATCCCAGGCCTATCTTAAATACATTCGCCACCCCACCAAACTGTTGCACTCTATAATGTAATATTCAGTCCAAAATCACGAAATAAGGGATTTATGTTTCGGTCTGCCCGGGCTTACGGTTTTGAGCAGCAGCCCTGGGGTATACTCTACTGCTACTTCCTATAAAAAGAACGCTGGGTGCCATTACTAAACATCGAACTGTGAACTGTTATGTCTACCCGGGCTGACGGTGTTAAGCAGCAGTAACGGGTCTCAACTAAAGTTTTCTATCAAGCTAAAATCATTACTGTATATTTTGCTTAATATCTACAAATAGTATTATGGTGCTGATTCGTATTTTTCATTACGTTTTCAGCAGCCCATGTATATATTTAACGGTGGCGCACAACAAGTGCGTGTTTTATTATCCTTATGTTCGTCATTGCTGTATATACATGTTTGTTTATCCAAGTTGTCCTGGGCATTTTGTTCGATTCTGCGCCATATTGCTGTTCACCACGGCAGTTGGTTTTAAGCCACAGTCTTGGGATTACTCTCTAGTACATTTTTCTCAGGGTATATCAGGATATTTTTTTTCTGTGTTCAAAACTCTTTATTTGTTATCCCATTCTAAGTACGTTGCATTTACTATGTCAAAGATGACAGCTTAATATGGGTCAACCTTGACTGACGGTTTCAAGCAGCAGTTTTGGATTTACACAGTTAAAATTTTTCTTTAGCCAAAGCGACCTAATTGTGTCAAAAGTCTTCTCATTTTGGGTATGTTATGGGGTTTTAAGAAGAAAAAGTTGTAGCCAAATGGAAAATTCTTTAGCCAAATATTTCAATTTGTAGCCATTGGCTAATTTGGCGAATGGCAGAGTGAGCCCTGTAAATTAATATTGTGACTGTATTTTTATTAGTTATTTTAGCGATTAATATTTATGTACACACTTCAAAGTTTACATGTGTAGATTTTCTTTTCGTTTGATGTCTCCTGTACGTTATCCATCAATTTAGTATGTGTATTCCTGTACCATCCCCCCACTCGGTCTCTCTGGGCGGCGTCGTTCCTCCTGGTGGCGGTTTTTTGCCCGCCCAGACATGTCATTGCCTTGACGTAATACGTTATGATGTATGTATTATATGTGCCATGTTACGTTTTCTGTATATTCATGTATATATTATGTTTTAAGGCATTTTAATAAATGCCCTTTTTTACACTACACGTTTTCAGTGGGTTGATTTCATGACATGCGAGTTCGACCTCGTGCTCAGAACTTATTATTAATAGGTACTAAGACAATACATAAAATTTACATAATGCACGAAACCATATAAAATTACCATAAAATAAATGGCACTTGAACGGTTCAAAAACGTTTGATTGTTTACTTAGACCACAACTGTCGCCAGCCAACCACTCATAGGCAAGACAAAGTGGTATTAAGTCCCACACAGTACAGTAAAGTGTTGGATGAATAACTCAAGATTTCCTCGTGCGCAGAGTAGAATATAAAGGCCAAAAGAAACTAAATTTTGACGTTTTCGAAATAAGTATTGTAGTAGTAGTAGTAGTAGTAGTAGTAGTAGTAGTAGTTGTTGTTGTTGTATGTGTTGTTGTTGTTGTTGTAGCAGCAGCAGCAGTAGTAGTAGTAGTAGTAGTAGTAGTAGTAGTAGTAGTAGTAGTAGTAGTAGCAATAGTATTAAGTTGACAAGAAAAATTTGCCTTGCATTACTTTTAACCGCATTTAAGTCTATTATTGTAATGTCTTAAAATGTCATTGCAACCATTTCAGAAATAGCATGTCTGCAAGTGTTTGATTTTTAGTTGATCGCAGATTAACCATATGTACCGCATTTTAAAAGCCTACGCGAAAGTAAGAAGTGCCGTTGCGAATAATATGAACGTTCGCTAAACGCTAACCATTTTGATGAAGAATGTTATTAGAACATAATATGTTATTTAAAAAAAAAAATAATCGGGTTTTCACAGTTTTCATTGTAGTATCACTTTTAGTTAAATCGCTAAAGAAAGTAGTACGCTTTGCAGCATTCGAAGTCATTGATGAATAGTTTAATTGGGTCACGAGCCGAGTAGAACCATGGACATTCTTATCCTAACCTATTAATCTCGCTTATTGTCGATGCTTGTTTAAATGTTTAGGCTTTTGTGTGGCATATTTCAAAATGCATAACTTTTCATTTGACCATGAATAACAACAAACAAAAATGGAATACGTAATTTACGCAGCACAGCGCTGACCTAAAACTTTGTCAGGTAGAAAATCGATATAAGCGTTCCGTTGCATATGAAACTTCTCGCAGAGGTTACCTCCTGTAGCGGTCAACAGTAATTTGATTTGAGCTATGCTCAGAACCAGTCAAATCTCAACGCGGAGGTTGGTGGCATATATGGACCATATGAACTTAAGTTCTTATCACAGTTTATGTATCATTTCTCAGAATGTTTGCAAATAAATTCGGAATGTTCAGTTTATTTCCCATAAAAATGATAATATTTTAATTTCGATTACATGATAAATTGTCTTTTTAAGATTGATAACATAACTGTTTTTTCCTGCTTTGATCAATGTAACATTTCTCGACAACGCCTGCATGACGATTTTTAAAACATTAGAAAACATTATCACACAGTATTTCAAATTTGTGTACTTTTAATATTCTGCATTTTTAAGGTTAATAATATGTTTTGTCCAAAGTATATTTTCTTCGACAGATTAAAACGTACACGGTAATTAAACGGATAACGATCGGTTTTAGACTGCTGGCGGAAGCTAACGGTCTTTCGAGAGGGTAATTTCCAAAACGCGGAAAACTACTTCTTTTCTTGGCAGGTTAAGAGTCAGTAAATCGAAACCTGAAAGGGTCCTTCTTCAAGCAAAACTTCACGCATGGTTTCTTACCATTTAATTCTTTATTATTTAATTATTTGCGGATATATATGTCATGTGTATTATTATGTGTAAATCATGCGATTGATTACAATTACAGTTTCTGAAAAAAGTCAATTACATAAAAATGTTTCGTCAAACTAATGACACCCTTATTTTCGCTATTTACTTGTATGTAACCGAATATTCACCTGGGTGTCTTGGAATAAGACCACTAAATTATTGCGCAACATCGGATATTTTTGACTCGTTGAGAACGTGTTATATCTTGTTAGCGATTCTTATTCTGAAGAATATTATTTTTACAACTGCAATGTATTAATTTTAAACTGTGGTATGGAAAATCGAGAGCACGCATCGTATGACCTACTTTTGAATGAGTAGGCTACAAATCACTAGCAATCAATGCTTTTAACTACTACACTTCATCGGTGATCATGGCTCGTTGCAGATTGACTTGTTAAATGGCATATTTATAATTCCGTTTGCATTAGATAATTAGCTTGAAATATATTTGTCCGTAACGTACACGTTCATTTTTATTATGACTTCGCATGCTATTAAACAAGAAGCCATATTATAAAGTTTAAAGGTGAACATTGGAACTTTATTCAAACTAATGTTTCCTTTTTAGCAAAAATGCACTCATAATTCACATGCTTTTAGAATCTTTGTCGCCAACAGTCTTTCTACGCTGTCAGCGTTTTGATTCACAGTGTATGTCGAGACGGCGAATGTGTGTTGGTTATAATAATGAAGAAAAAAATATCACGATGCTGTCTCATCAGTATTCTTGTCAAACAAAATAGTGTGTATTCCTTTTCATTTGAAACATTAATGAAAGATGGCGTTTTAATACGAGTGCACAGTCCTTGTATAATATATGTTGTACTCGTACACGAGTATTAATCTGTTCTACAATGGCCTCATCTTTTATCAGCTACATTAGACATTAAATACATTTCAAAACGGCAAAATAATTGAGAGAGCAAAACTACGCACATGCGATATTTTAGATCTGGAATTTTTACGAACAGTTTATTTTTCAATGCCCCATTTTGAAGATTACACAGAGAAGCAATTAATGTATGTCTTTGGTTTACATTTATACATTAAAATATGGTATTATAAAAATCTGAAAAACGGTATGCTAAGTTTCTAGTTGAAATGTTTGAACATTTGTGGATATTTTTTTATTACATAAGCACTAAGACATATACCTCTCCTGATTGTATGCGAGTATAAGCAACTACAATATCGCATGTCAATCCATGAAAAACTGTTTTTGTTAACTTAATAACAATAGCGAACAACTGTAGTGCCTTCAGCGCTTTGATTATAAACGCCAACTCGATTGTTATTGATTTTATTTGTAGTGTAATACATATACACCGTGCTAGTTACATGTATTTTTTAGTAAATCATGTTTGAAAATCAAAGACCAAATATGTACAGGTGCTTATAGTGCATATTCAACTATTCAAAGAAAATGCATTGTTACTTTATGTTCATATGTGCGAACAAAAGGAACACGACTTATGACATGTACACAAATTCTATTTTTTAAAGTGTCCCAACATTAGGAGCCACCAAAAATAATTATTACAGCGGATTTAAGTTATGGTTTAACATTTAGTGTCCCAGCAGACCAACATATAGTGTAACTACGGTATATTAAATAAAGGAGCTGTTGTTTAACACAGTTTCAATGTATCCTGTCGAACATTAAAGGGTTAGGAATGGTTGGAATTTGACCATGATGAACTAACAGACAACTAAGGGGAAGTTATCATTTCAAAAGATTGTTTGACAAATTCCGCCAAAGTAGCTTCCCATGCAATCGGGATCCGTGGGTGGATTTTACAAAGAGGATCTGTCATTGGTCCGGTCAACTGATCAAATTGTACGAAGCGAAGCTACAAAGAATCTGTCAACTGATCAAATTATTTTAAGCGAGGCTACACAAAACTGGTCCGCTGGACACATTATTTGAAGCGAGACTACACAAAATTGGTCAACTGGTCAATTTTTTGAAGCGATGCTACAAAGAGTCGGTCAACTTGTCAAATTGTTCGAAGCGAGGCTCGCCATCGCGGGCCGTCCCTTAGACATTGGTTCGGTTCCAGAGTAAAGTTCTCGACCTGCTTAAAGACGTTCGCAACAATTTCCATCAATTGTTTTCCAACGACAGATTTTCTTAAAACTTGGCACAAACATGCATCAATGTATCCTAAAACTAAAACAGTCTTAAAAATAGGGGTCACCGGCCTTTTTCCGGAAATATTGACTTTTGAATATGGTACATGTCGAAGCTTTCTTTCAGTTTGTGTTACTTAGAATGTTGAATAATATAAAGCGTTTATAATCAAACAAAGATGGAGATTTTTAAATGCATCGTTTTTGTTAAAGTTTCGTTTGGTAATATACCAATGCAGTTTTATGATAAAACGCGTTTTATCTACAGTATCATTCAGCAAATGACTTGTAATGGACACTTTACGAGGTTAATTATGCATTAAATATGCCTGTGAAAACATCAATAATTTATCAAATATACGAATATCTTTTGTTCCAAACGACAGATTTTGTGAAAAGATCCCACATACATGCGTCACTGTATACTGAAACTAAAACAGTTTTAAAAAATAGAGGTCACAAGCCTTGTTCCGGAAATATTGGGTTTTTAATACGGTACCTGTCGAAGCCCCTTTTTCAGTTAGGATCTTTATCAATGTTTGAACTACATCGGATAGTTTTTTTCAAACAAGGTTATGGTTCTTTCAACTGATATGTTTGTACATTCTTTGTTTGGCAATACACATGTGTATGTTGATAATAAAAACGCTTTACCTACATTTACTGCTTAAATAATGAATTTGACTGGACATTTAAGTGTGTCAAATGGGAACTAATAATGCTTTCTGAAACTTAATTTTTATAAAATGCATATTTTGTTCCAAACGACAGATTTTCTTAAAATTTCGCACATACATGCATCAATGTATACTTACACCAAATCATTAATAAAAAGAATGGCTCGCCGAACTTGCTTGGGAAATATTGGATTTCACATAGGGTACCTGTGTAGCCTTTTTCCTGTTTCGTTTTAACATACATAAACAACGTATCACTAGAATGGAGATATTTAATGGATCATTTCTGAACTAAATTTGTTTAAAAATACAATTGCATAAGTGTTTTTTTGATTATTATATATGCTTTATGAACTTTTACTATAAAACATATTTATTTTGAATGGACATTATATATGAAATTAGTATATTATAACCTAATTACAATAAAGAAAAAATAAAGCAAAAGGAGAAATTAACCCAATTATTTTCTTTTTGTTGCGAACGTCTTTAATAAGGCGTAATTTGTTTTTAGACTGTTGGCGCAAGCCAACAGGATTTAGTAGGTGTATTCAGAAATCGGTCTTGAGGAAACTACTTCTTTACTTTGCATGCTACAAGTCAGTAATCGATAAATTACTGCTCTTCGCTCGCTGAGCAGCGAGGCTTCCTGTTATCGATGCTACTTTATATGAATAGACGACAAGAAATAGATCCGACTTAAAACACTAATAAACAACAACAATAATAATCCATTTAGTCCACATCTACTAGTAAATTCATGTTAAGTCTATTCACATAAGTATGATAGATGTTTGTGCTGTTGACTGGTTAACGGCGTATAATATCATACTGCGTTTAACAACAGTGTATTGAGTCAGTACTTATAGCGGAGCGATCGTAACCACTCCATTGACGATTGCTATTGTTTTTGACGTATGCATAAGAATTATAGAAAAGCATTGTACTTCTAAAGATAGTTTTGAATGTATTTCACTAATTAAACTTATTTTTATTTAAATTGGTATGTACCGAACATAGCTCTTGTGATAAACAGCACTGAATATTGATTCGAACTTATACGGTTCATCGATTATTTTTACCGTTGTAGATTGACTTGTATGCATATAACTCTGTTTGCTTTTTAAATAGTTTGCACAAAATATTTGCCTTCCACGAATTACAAAAAAATAATGATGAGAATGTCGTAGATAAATAGCATTGAATTAGACGCGCACTATATTAGTTTTAATTTGCAAACAAATCAGTGGCCTGGATCTCCATCTTCAATTAGGTCAAATACCAGCTTATACCAATTTATTTTAAGTAGTGTGTTTCGATTTTTTTTGGTAGAAATGATATAACAGACAAGTGACTTACTTCAACAAATGTTTCTAATGGTAAACATACTCTCATAATTCATTTGCTCTTAGTTTCTTTTCTCGCCAACAGTTTTTCTACGCTGTCAGCGTCTTGATTCTTCTTTGTTGCGCATCATAAGCAGATGTTATGAACATGAATTAAAACGTAAAACTAACACAATGTGGGTTTGCATGCGAAACCGAACTCGTCAGGGCAAAAAGCTGCATCGAAACCGAGAATTGGTATACTAGTCAAATTGTTCGAAGCGATGCTACAAATTGCGTGTCGTCCCGCAGACAATGGTTCGGATGCAGAGTAAAGTTCTCGATTTGCTTGTAGAGTATTTTGCTTCTCTTCTTTGTCCTTTTCAGACGTACATCCCGCGCCTTCCGGTAATTCGCGAGATAGGCATCGAAATCCGCTTTCGTGAGAATCAGACGCCCGTCAGGGGTGGTTCCCCCAGGGTCCAGCGTTGTCATGGGCTTGGGATTCGTGTCAAGATCCGGAAGTGAAAACCAGGTCTTCAGCATCAGCTTTTCCGAGCGCCTTTCTAGCTTTTTGGACTTTTTCTTGAAGTTAACATTAATCATTTCTCGGCTATATCTCAGCCTCATATCCATTGTTTTCGACTGAACCAGATCGCCGTGGTGCGTCATGGCCCATTTAGACGGTCGGTCTATAAGCAACCGTTGATAGTCCTGGTCTTTTATCACATCCGCCTTAGTGGTGGGAATGCCGTGTTTTTCGGCCCATATTTTTGCTTTAGACTCGCTGGTCAATTTTCCGTACGGGTTCAGTTTCGGCAAAATATCGCCCCCCATATAGCTAGATGATGTTTCCGCTTTACCCTGGCCTAGCTTAGCTTTCGTTTCAAAGTCGCTGTCATTTGGATTTGCCATGTGGTTATCTAATCGTAAACTTCGTAATTCGTCCAGTAGTTCCTCATTCTCCGCCAACTGCGCCACAGTGTCGCTGCTGTCGCATTCAGACTCGTTTTTTCGCGTTGTCGCTTTCGATTTCGCGGTTACTGACATTGTTTGGTGCGATCTCCTGCCAGCCACGAGTACCTTGGCCGTCGGTATTCTACTTCCTGTTTCCTCCAGCTCGTGCGTATGCAGACTGGAACAAGGCGACCCATCTCGTCTGCTACCGAACAATCCCATCATCGTGCCGATGCTCTTTCTCCTGTTTCCGGTTATCGCCGTGGTGACCATACTGGGCGACGGCGCCGTCAACGGCAACTGCATGTTCTCGTCCGACGGCACCGCGAGCTCCTCCTCCTCTTCATCCCGCTGATAGAGAGGCAGCTGTATTTCCGGGAGGTCCGTGTAGACGACCGTCGACTGTGGGAGCGGGACATACGTGCGCGTCGGTTTGGGTTCTTTCATGACGGACAATTTACCCAGTTTTGTAGCCATCACGACTCGCAGTCTGTCCGCCGCCTCTCGCCTCTCTTTCATTTTCTGAACGAAGATCTTCCGGTTGTTATCGAAATTGTACTGGTGTTGTTTTTCGTCCTTCTGGAGGTTCCGCATTGTTTTCCGGAAATTTGATCGGACGCCGAACTGCGTCTGGTACAGATTTCTGGACCGCATCAGCTCGTAGAGCTCGTGCTCGTGCACGTAATCGTCCGTCTTGGAAAACTTGAGATGGAACATGAAACTGGAGAGCTTCATTTCCGGCTGCATCTTTGCTCAACTCTAGTAGAAATACCGAAAATTGAAGTGTTGTACTCCCGACTTTTTGTGTATTCTCTGTTTAACTTTGCCCAGCTATGTAATAGAAATGACGAAACGAAAGGGCTGTGCTCCCGTAGTTAAATCGTTTTGTGTTGTTACCTAAACCTGGATCGTCAATCCATATTTTATTGAATCATTCAGTTTTAATGTTACACGTGGTTTAGCTTTAGTTTGAATATCCATTCCATTGCACTATAATGAACTATTTGGATACACATTCGTATTTTTCTGAGATTACTCGTATTCACTGTCATAGATCCAATATATTCGAGTAAAAAGTTTTTTTCACTTTGATTTGTCTGATATATATCAGGATTATATCATAAGAACGTTATAAAAAGAACACCTGGAAGATCGCCGAGCGCTGAGCGTTCCTACTCACTGATATCACAGTGTACTGTGATCGAAAGTGCATCTGCAGCATAGTGCTAACATAAGTTTCCACACCATTTGATTATCTGAATAAACCTTTAAAAGTCCTCAATTTAAATGAGATATTTATACACCTTTATCCAATACATTGGCAGTTTTAACTCCACCAGCGGGTGTTAATCAGGCCCCAATATTCGATGTAAAAATGCCCGCACTTTGCCACGCCATTCATCCAGAATCGTTCATATCTTATTCACTGTTTACGCGAATTTTACTGTCCTGGTGTGCACTGAACAAAGTTCTTCGGTCCTTTAGTTAAAGCTGCGTTGTCAATGTCTTTTTGCAAAAGCTCTTGCACTTAATGAAAAAATATCGGCCAAAAAAATTAAATACGTAAGTATGCAAAATTGTTCCAAGTAAAAAAAATGAACACGCGGCCTTTAAAACAATTTTTCTTCTTCGACACTTGTCACACACGGCCTTATTGCCGTCATAAAAGCAGACGTACCTGTACTCGGGCCACAAAACTACAAACATTCTTTATTCTCTTAACTTTAGTGTAATTCTTAAGTATCAGCCATGAACACCAAAGTTCATATGCAACACACGTTTTCATTGGACAACATTTTGACATTATGACCCACTGCAGTAGTAGCTGTAACACATTTCGCCAGCGCCGGTTACTGTAACGCGCGTATCGCCTTAGCAACAAGTACACACACGCGGCCTGCAGCGATGATCTGCCATCAAGGAGCGCGCCTCATCAATGATTCACAATCCCAGGGCTTTGATAGTTAATTAGTGGAAATGGAATTATCCGTCTTGGTGCCTATAGCGGGTCACTTGATAAACGCTTTAATTACCTGGCTCATTAATACAGTATGGGTAAGAATATATATAGATCTACATGTGGCCATTTTTTAATAGTTCGACATTAGAGTCTACTAATTCTAGATATCAGTAAAGAAGAAATACAACGAATGAAAGAATTGTTAACATCTGTACATGTTTAATAGTTACATTTTAATAAAAAAATGTACATCTATATCAATGATCACTTAATCTCGGCTTACGTGATAAACGTCTTATTGAATTCATTAATAAGTATTGGTATACAAGATACCATATTTATAAACATTGTAAAATAGTTCATTTAAGTAAACTTATTAACTCGAGACATCAAAAACGTAATCATGCTCAATTAGAAACAATATGTTATATTTGATGCTTTTGCTAAACTAGCTGTGGTGTGGATAACTTATTTAATATATTCTGGCAACTAAAGTTGATGAATAAATATATGACTAACAGAAAATGATTAAAAACAAATATGTGAAACCTATGTAAAACCTTCATAGAAACCACTCATCTGGACTTCGAAATATTATGAAAAAGCATGTATTTTGAATGCTTTTCTTATGCGAGTCAGATCTTCTAGTTTAGATATTTAGTAACGCCCAAACTGATTAAATATGGATTATTGATCATAAACACACACTTTAAAGTACTAGTCTTGCTGGTGATGCTAGTTGTTTAATCGATATCTGTATATGCAACGTTTTACGTAAATATCCACTTCCACTTCCAGCTAGCGTCTGGTACGCACAAACATCGGTCTTGAAACCTTTTGTGCGGAATGGCTTTAATTAAAACGTACTGAGCAACTCAAAGAGTGCAATCTCTTACATATCCAGCACTTTCACACACAACGCTATCAAAATGTATCCGCGTGTTTTGTGACATTGAGCAATAGCTGTTGACAGTGTATCTCTGTAAGGGGGGTATCTACGCTCAAGATAATCTAGATTTTAACATTGAGTTTGTAATGCGTATAATGTGCGTTGATAGCATTGTTTTGTACCAAATATAAAGGATGTTTATTAAAATGATGTTCGCCATAATTTAATGAATGTTATTTGGTTTTTATTAAACGATACGTTTACGGTACGCTTAAAGGGACAATGTCTTTGATTGCTAGTTCCAATAAAATAATTAACGGTACCTCTAATAATAGAATATAAATTTAATATTGTTTATTTATTTTCAACAAATGCATGTCTTTATTAGCGATCTTTCGGGTGTTTATCCTAAAATGGAGACATTATATCGCCGATAAATACGCCATGTAGACCGCGATGTCCAGGCTGACAATAATCTTACATAGGAACGATTTCCGGGCTGTCAAAATACTGTAGGAACCAATGTCCGGGCTATCAAAACTATTTAGGAACGAGTGTCCGGGGTGTCATAATCATATGGGAACCATTGTCCGCCTATGTAAAAAATAGAGAACGAACGAATGTCCGAAGGAACCGATGTCCGGATACCCTCGTTGTCGTACTCTTTTTGGAGAATATGTTTTAGCTGTACTATGAGAAGGCCTAAGTCGCCCTTCTATTCCCGTAAAAAGCGAAGGGATAGTTTTAGGGTTGCCCTTCTGATCGTCGGTCACAGAAGTGTTTCTGTTAAATTTGGTGTCTTTCATATTGGGCGCAACCAAGCTACGTAATTGACAACAGACTTGTTGCACTTTTACATGTATTAAAAAAAATGTCCGCCTGATGACATTGCTACCCAAAAGATTTACAACTCGTTTTATTTATCGAACAAAAAAGGCTTTGATAGAATGGCAAGCAATACAGGAGTCCCCTACCGGTGAAAACACCTACTAATTAAACATTGTGCAATACTGTCAAATCGCCCTTTATCTGTCGATGTACAAAGTTTCATATTCAAATCCCATTTGTCACTGCAGTATTAAGAATTTTTTTCTATTTTAGTAACATTGACCAGACATTCGAGTTACTTTTTGAGTTATTGCAGTACTAAACTGACAGAGGGCAATCATACAGTCCATTCTGTGTACCAAGTTTCATGATCATATGTTATGTTCTTTTCGAATTATTACAGTATTAAGTTTATTTCTATTTTAAGAAACAGTCACGTGACCGTTACCACTGGTGCAAAATAAAGGGTCGTGTACAATCCTCACCTTGCTCTTTCTATGTATACAAAGTTTCATCAAAGTATCTTCAGTACTTTTTGAATTATCGCAGGATCCAGGTTGTGGGGAAGGGACAGACAGAGTGAGACCGACGGACGAACAGACAGACATACGGACGCACACAGACGGAGAGCAAACCCATAGTCCAATCTGTGTACCAAGTTTCATGATCATATCTTATGCACTTTTCAAAATATTACAGTATTCAGTTTATTTCTATTTTTAGTAACAGTCACGCGAACTTTGACCTCTGGTGAAAAAAAGAAGGTCGTGCATAATTCTTACATTGCTGTTGCTATGTATACAAAGTTTAATCAAAGTGTCTTGAGTACTTTCCCAGTTATCACAGGATCCAGGTTTTGGGGACGGACGGACAGACAGATATACCGACGAACAGAAGAACGACATACACACGGAAGGCAAACCTATAGTTCAATCTCTGTACCAAGTTTCATGGTCATATCTTATGTCCATTTCGAATTATTACTGTATTTAGTTTATTTCTATTTTTAGTAACAGTCACGTGACCTTTGACCTCTGGTGAAAAATAAAAGGTCCTGCATAATCCTCACATTGCCGTTTATATGTACACCAAGTTTCATCGAATTATTTTCATTACTTTTTGAGTAATCGCAGGAAAAATATTTTGCGGACGGACGGACTGCAAACCTATAGTCCCCTCCGGTGAAACACCGGTAGGGGACTAAAAACAATGAATTCTTAGCTAGTTATAAGTATTCATTATTTATTTGCAATATGCATTAAGACGCACACAACTGTTATCACTAACAATATAATAAACATGTAAAACTTTGTACAGATTGCATACCATAAAATATTTTGCCAACCTACGAACAAGTCAATCTTTGAACATGTGCATACAGTTTATATTAATTGCCGTGCACATCTGATGTTTACTTAACCAAACATCCGTTTCCAATCTGCACTAACCTCTTTAAAACTGGCTTTCAATCACCAATATACATGATAGTGATCTCATTGTACTAGAGGTTTACATTTTACAGAGCTAAACTGAAGATATGCATTTTACTTCTCAACTGACAGAGTTTCAAATGCTTTTAAATGTTTTAATTCCATCATCTCAGATGGTACTTTACAATCACAGATTTTAATATTCACAGACGTTTATTTGGCAGACGTTTAAAACTGAGCACATTACGTCATCGGTTATTTAATATAACACAAACCGCTATGGTAATGCTATTTAAGCGTTTGACCCATACAGAGTTTCGGTTGCTGTTTAAATCCTTTAGTTATTAGTTGTCACAAAATAACACAAACCAATGTGGCAAAATTGCGGAATATAACTCTTTGCCCCATTCAAATTTTCGACTGCAGTTAAAGTCCGTTAGTTATCAGCTGGCATTTAATATATCATACACACATATGGTAAAGTTATTTAACTCTTTGTCCCATCCAGAATTTTGCTGTACTGCAACCCCTTAGTTATCACTGGACATTCATACAACATTCATCAATGTGGTAAAGTTATTTAGAAAAAAGCTAACTGTTTGTCCCATCCAGAATTTTGGGGTTTGTTTAGTTACCACTCGTCATTTACATAGCATACATCAATATGGTAAAGTTATTTAACTCTTTGCCCAATCCAGCATGATGGCTGTTGTTAAGTGATCGCTTGTCATTTATATAACATAGATACCGTACGTCAATGTGCCAAAGTTATTTAAATCTTTCCCCCACGTAGAATTTCGGCTGTTGTTTAATTATCTCTTGTCATTTATACAACAGTCATCAACATGGTAAAGTTATTCAACTCTTTGTCCCATACAGAATTTCAGCTGCTGTCTGAACTCTCAACTTTCATCGAACAAATGCTACTGTGGTAAAGTTATTCAACTCTTTGCAAGAATACAGAATTTCGTCTGTTCAGTGTTTAACAAATGCCACTACTGTATGGTACAAGTTATTCAACTTTTTGCACCCATACAGAATTTCGGATGTTGGGTGTTTAACAATTTAACAAATGCCACTATGGTGAAGTAAACTCTTTGCACTCATACAGAATTTGGCTGTTCAGAGTTTAACAAATGCCACTACTGTATGGTAAAAGTTACATGTATTCAACCACTATGATAAAGTTCTTTAACTCTCTGTTCCATACTGAATTTGGCTGTTCTGTGTTTAACAAATGCCAATATGGTAAAGTTTATTTAACTCTTTGCACCCATACGAAATTGTGGCTGTTTAGTGTTTAATAAATGTCAATATGGTAAAGTTGTTTAACTCTTAGTCCCATCCAGAATTTCGGCTGTTTAGTGTTTAACAAATGCTACTATGGTTAATGGTTAAGTTATTTATCTCTCTGTCACATACAGAATTTGGCTGTTCAGTGTTTAACAAATGCCACTATGGTACGGCTATTTAACTCTTTGCACCCAAACAAAATTTGGCTGTTAAGGGTTTAACAAATGCCAATACAGTAGTTATTGAACTCTTTGCACCCATACCGAATTTCGGCTGTTCAGTGTTTAACAAATGCCACTATGGTAAAGTTATTTAACTATTAGTCCCATCCAGAATTTCAGCTGTTCAGTGTTTAACAAATGCCACAAGTTAACTATTTGCGCCCATACAGAATTTGGCTGTTCCGAGTTTAACAAATGACACTACTGTGGTAAAAGTTACATGTATTCAACTCTTTGCACCCATACAGAATTTGGCTGTTCAGTGTTTAACAAATGCCACTATGGTAAAGTTATTTAACTCTTTGTCCCATCCAGAACTTTGGCTGCTGTTTGAACCCCTTGGTTATCTCCCCTGCGGACCTGCGCAGCTTCTTCCGCTCAGCAGCGTGCTCTCTTTGCTCCAGAACCCTCTTCTGCTCCTTTACATCCTAGTAATACATAATTATTGTACCATGTATGTATGGTATACGTGACATAGACATACTGACAATTAACTCATAGTATTTGCCATTGAGTTCAGGTTTAAAACCATTTGTGCTTAATGCATTGATAGAACCACAGATCTATTTAATAAATCTTTAATAGAGCATACACTTGAATCTCGACATGTCAATATCGAAGACATATTCTCAATATCAAAAACATTACGTTAAGTATTTAAATTTTTATAAATATATACATTTAGAGTAAATTCTGAAAATACCGAGAAAGAAAACCATTAATGTTAGTACATAAATTTGATATTAAAATAATAAATAACGTATCATACAGATAGTTTTTCCTTCATTATATGAACAATAAACTGATACCATTAATGTATACATATAGTAAAATACATTGTAACATAACTAGTAGCACTCTCCTAAAAATTTACTTTAGGACTTGACTTAAATGGATATACATATATGTACTTGATGTAATTTTTCAAAATAATAATGTGTTTTAATGTGTTTTTTTTTGGTAATCCTACCTACCTTCCCAAACTGTGTAAGCATGGGTGGCGGGAGGCGACATAAACAGTATTTTATTTATGGTCTTATACATTTGTATCATTATATATTGTTTATGAATATGTATATACACATGTTTAAAGTGTCCACCTTTCGCATTTTGAACTCCAGCTGTTTGTTGCCCATGGAGCCAGTTTCCGTAACAACAGTGTCGGACAGATTGTGCAGCCGATCTTCGAGTGCCATTCTGGATGGAAAATCAGACATACATGTATTATTTTTAAAGTGAACCATACTTTCCAAATAGAAATCAAAAACGTATTATTAGTAACTGAAAACTTCCAGTTAGAGGCAATAAAATGTGCCCAATATGGGGTTACATAAAAAAAAGACTGTTGGCAAATTTGATTGAGTACTTGCATACATTTCACTTATTCACCATTACATTTATATTAAGAGACAACTTATCGGAAAGTATGTTTGTAATATAAAAGTTTAAGGAACTTACTTTTTCTCTTTCCGAACTCGTTTTTCATCAGCTGACTTCCCGAATTCATGTCCTTCTCTAATTTCATAAAATTTAGGCTTTAATTTAACTTCTGCATGTTTATTTCTCCTTTCTTCTCTTAATTCCTGCAAAATCAAGCCACCCAGTGTACAGTGATCAGAATATTGATACAAATTACATGCATTGTTCACTTTTATAAATGGGACGTGTCGTGGGAAACCTGGGCTTAATGCATGTGCATAAAGTGTCGTCCAGGAGGACACTTTCCAACTTCAGTCGACTGCACAGGCTAATCTGGGACGGCACTTTATACACATACATTAAGCCCCGGTTTCCCACAACACGCCTTAAATATTTCTAAAAGTCATCCGGCTTGCATAGAAGAAACAGGAGGCCCCAGAGGAGCTGCGTCGCTCCACTAACTAAAGTGAAGTGTGTCAGAAGTGGAAAGACCCTGATTAACTCTAGCGGCCATCTTGTGCAGTGGACCAAAATCATTTAAGCAACTTTGACACAGGACCACTTAAGAAACATTTCTGTGAAGTTTCATTAAAGTTGGCTCTATGGTTTAAGAGGAGATGTCACTTAACGATATTTAGTTTTTTATGCTCTGGAAGCTATACTGTTCAACAGACCCGGAACCATTTAAGCAACTTTGGCAGAGAACCATTAAGGGAACATCTGTGTGCAATTACTTCAAAATCTACCCAGGGGTTCAGAAGATGTCATTTACAGATTTTTCTTTTGTTTAGCTACAGCTGCTATCTTGTGCAGTGGATGGAAATAATTTGAGCAAGTTTGGTAGAGGACCACCTGAGGAGCATGTCTGTGAAGTTTTAACCAAGTCGGCCCAGTGGTTTCAGAGGGGATGTTATTTGATCAAGTTTAAGCACACATGAACAAGGCTTTGATAGTATTGCAAGCAATACAGGAGTCCCCTACCAGTGAAAACCCCTACTAATTAAACATTGTGCAATACTGTCAAATCGCCCTTTATCTGTAGATGTACAAAGTTTCAAATTCAAATCCCATTTGTCACTGCAGTATTAAGTTGTTGTTGTTTTTTTTATATTTTAGTAACATTGACCAGACATTCCAGTTACTTTTTGAGTTATTGCAGTACTAAACTGACAGAGGGCAATCATATAGTCCATTCTGTGTACCAAGTTTCATGATCATATGTTATGTTCTTTTCGAATTATACAGTACTAAGTTTATTTCTTTTTGAAGTAACAGTCACGAGACCTTTGACGTCTGGTGAAAAATAAAGGGTCGTGTACAATCCTCACCTTGCTCGTTTTATGTATACACAGTTTCATCAAAGTATCTTCAGTACTTTTTAAGTTATCGCAGGATCCAGGTTTTGGGGACAGGACAGACAGACAGAGTGAGACCGACGGACGAACAGACAGACAAACGCACACAGACGGAGGGCAAACCCATAGTCCAATCTGTGTACCAAGTTTCATGAAGTTTCATGATCATATCTTATGCACTTTTCAAAATATTACAGTATTCAGTTTATTTCTATTTTTAGTAACAGTCTCGTGACCTTTGACCTCTGGTGAAAAATAAAAGGTCGTGCATAATTCTCACATCGCTATTGCTATGTATACAAAGTTTCATCAAAGTGTCTTCAGTATTTTCCGAGTTGTCACAGGATCCAGGTTTTTGGGACGGACGGACAGACAGACATACGGGCAAACAGACAGGACGGACGGACAGACAGACATACATACGGACAAACAGACAGAACAACACACAGACAGATGGCAAACCTATAGTTCAATCTCTGTACCGAGTTTCATGGTCATATCTTATGTCCATTTCGAATTATTACAGTATTTAGTTTATTTCTATTTTTAGTAATAGTCAGGTGACCTTTGACCTCTGGTGAAAAAAAAGAAGGTTGTGCATAATCCTCACATTGCCACATTGCCGTTTATATGTATACCCAGTTTCATCGAAATAATTTCAGTACTTGTTTTGAGTTATTGCAGGAACCAGGTTTTGGGGACAGACAGACAGACGGACGGACAAACATACAGACGAACAGATAGAGAGACACACAGACGGATGGCAAACCTATAGTTCAATCTTTGTACCAAGCTTCATGGTCAGATCTTATGTACTTTTCGAATTATAACAGTATTTAGTTTATTTCTATTTTTAGTAACAGTCACGTGACGTTTGACCTCTGGTGAAAAATAAAAGGTCCATCATACTCCTCACATTGCTGTTTATATGTATACCAAGTTTCATCGAAATAGGCCTTTCCCAAAACTAGGTTACTTCCCTTGCGTAATCACGAGTGATGTCCTCTGTTCACTTCCGGCGACGTTTATTGATTATAAGGCGGGATAAGCGTATTGATATTTACCGAAAAACATGCAATATATTTAATTTTCTATCATAAAATTGTGTTGATGTCGTAAAAATAAATTTACAAATATCAACATTCGTATATAATATACATCATGTACTTTATTTATCAATTTAATTAAATAATTATTTTGATTTTTTACAATATTGTCTACTCTTTGCAGATTGAGTTATTATGCAACAAAACACAAAAATAGCGATTTCAGTATCTAAACAACCTATGCGTTCATCATGTAATAAATTTGCATTATTAAATAAAATAAATAAAAAGCTGTTTTTAGTAATGATTTTGCTAAGTAACTCTAAGCTAACATTCTTCTGGCTACTGCAACACAACAACTTTCTGTTTAATTACTGTTAACACAATATTACAATAACTAACGATGATGTCACTCCTCATTAAATGTTATAACCGATGTTGTATTAAAGAGATTAAGTAAGTAATTTGTTTTTTATTGTGTCATGTGTTTAAACAATGTTCATGATAACTTCATATAATCAACGAAACAAATAACGTCCGACCCTATGGGTCTCTATGTCATCAGCAAATAGATTATGTCGTAAAAATTTATGTACATAATAGGGTGAGTATCTATAAAACAGACATCGATATATACATTTTGAAACAAGTTTACACAATTCCGAGTAAGTAATTAACTAAGCCAACAGAAGAGTCTGATATACGTTTGAATAAATATTTTATACTTGTTGAGTTTGTTTGATCAAGTATTTAGTTTTCTTTCGTGTATATAACTCTGAGATTATTTCTTCATTTCTGTCGGAATCGTGGTAAACAAACAACATTTTATTTTCGCAGCAGCTACGGTAATTCCCGTATGTTTTAGAAAAACAAAACACGATATGCTCTTAAATGTGCACCACCTTTCAATTCTTCAGAATTGAAAATTAAATGCTGTGCTATATTATTTCACTCTTCAATTTAAACCAATTTATTAATTCGAAAAAGTGTTTAATGCTTTTATGTTCTGTTCTGTTCAATAAGGTGGCGAAATTTTATAGGGTGATAAGCAAAGAACAACAATGGAGACAACAACATTTTAAAATGTGAGATAAACTTTAATTTGAGACGCAAACAATGGAGACGAAGTGTGACATGTTAGTTGTTTCTGCATGTAGATCAATGCATTACGCAATTGCACGGATTAGCGGTATTGTTCTAAGGGCAATTTGATAAGATCCCAGCGGTTTGTGTTTTTTTTTTTTTATGACCCCCTCTTCAGTCAGATAACTAAGTATCCACTGAGAGAACATGTGGTGGTATTTATGTATGGAAAACAACCGTTTAAGACGAGACAAGGAGACTACTTCTTATTTCCAGGTACCTGTCACACGGACATGTGGCCTTAGTAATGAGTTTAAAACGATACTACATTTAGTTCTAATAATTTATTTTGGTAAGATATATCCTCTATGAGGTTTTTAATAATATTTAATCAAAAACATATGGTTTTAAAAATTTCCATTACAAGTTTTCAAAGCCGCTTGGTCGTAGATCTATAATACTATATATGGCAAGCTAATGAAAACGTCGCCGGAAGTCGGGTTTCAAATATGGCGGATGTGAATGCGCAATAACGGGAGGTAATTTCCAAGGAAGATCACCTAGATTTGGGAAAGGCCTATATCTTCAGTACTTTTTGAGTTATCGCAGGATCAGTTTGTTTTAGTTTATTTCTATTTTTAGTAACAGTCACGTGACCTTTGACCTCTGGTAAAAAATAAAAGGTCGTGCATAATACTCACATTGCCGTTTATATGTATAGCAAGTTTCATCTAAGTATCTTCAGTACTTTTTGAGGAACAATATTTTGCGGACGGATGGAATTACGGACGGACGGAGGGCAAACCTATAGTCCCCTCCGGTGAAACACCGGTAGGGGACTAACAAACAAGTAAATGCAAACAGCACGAGCAAACACCCATGGCATAAGCTTACTGCCATTTGCCAATGGCGCTGAAACAATCACTAAATAATTATGCATTATTTCATCAATGTGGGATCGAACCATTATGTGCCATCTTAATGTAATTTTGTCAACATTAAAACATGTGTTAAACACATCAGAAAATAAAGCTATGAACAACACTGAGATTTTGGGTTATTACTGAAAAAAAGTTTGTTCATATGCATAGCCCAAAAAATGAAATAAAAACAAAGGATAGTTTTTTTTTAACCGCATTAGATAATTAATGTAATCTCTCTGAAAATGAGATGTAAGATTTTACCCGTTTCTGTTTCGTTATATGTTGTTTCCATCGCAATTTATCGTCCTCTGTCCATGCATGCTCATCGTCCGAGCTGCTGTCGCTGATTCGCCCCAATTTCTCTTTGATTTCATCGTCATCCTAAATGAATACAATGTTACCAGTTGATTGCTTTACAAAATGTGGCGCGTCGTGAGAAAACGGTTCTTAATGCATGTGCGTAAAGTGTCGTCCCGGATTAGCACAGGCTAATCCAGGATGGCACTTTCCGCTTTTATGGTATTTTCTGTTTCAAGGAAATCTCTTCTCAACATATATCCACTGTAGGCGGAAAGTGTCGTCCTGGATTAGCCTGTGCGGACTGCATAGGCTAATCCGGGACGACACTTTATGCACATGCATTAAGTCCGGTTTTCCCACGACGCGCCTCATATCATGATTCAAGTAAGTATACGCAAAATATTACATGACAAAAAGTTTAAATGACTCAATATGGCTGATAAAAACACAGCTATGATTGTATAAACTCTTAACCTCCTGTTCAATTAAATCATAATGCATCACAGTCTTCAAACAAGGTGCAAAAAAAGTCCACACTACCAGTGTTATTCTGTACATGATGGGCATAAACCCAAAGCATATAAGTTGAAAAACTGCATTATTTTTTATTTATTTTCATTTGAACTTTTCATATGAATAAACAAATACAATTCAAACAGTGTTGTTTTCCCCCCAAAAAAATTCTCACATCAATTTCTTCAAACTGTGCCGCCAGTTTATCCTGCTTCTTTTTCTTGGCCTTGTCCAGTTTGTTCACGACAGGGTTGAGGAGTTTGTACTCCTCAGATTCCTTGTTGATCTGGAAATCGGGGTTCTGGAACATCGCCGAGAATCTCGTGTCCTTCAGCAAGGTCACGCCAGCGCGATCCTGCGTCTTGTTTGCCAAAATTGTGTCCTCTACTTCCAGCAGCTTTTCTGCTAGCTCTTTGTTGACCTTAGGAAGTTTCTGCTGAAGATAACATAAATAAGCTGGCACCTTCATTTACATTACTGCAGTGCTAAAAACAAAGGTTAACTAAATGTGTCACAGACATGGATGTCCCCAGGACACGTTTGGACACAGACACAGGCGTGTCGTCAACAATAATTTTTGTCTCCACAAATTTACTTTCATATATGTTCTTTAGTAGAAAAAATGACAAATGGCCACAATTTTGCCAAAATAGGTCTCAGCCCAAATTCCTTCCAATACGATCACCTACACATTAAGGTTTTTCAGATGTGAAGGTTTGAGCGAAATCCACCAAGCAGATAAAAGAGTAGTAGAGTCCTCAAAATTTTCGGAAAGTTAAGGAGTTGAGTCCACACAATTGTGGGAAGTATATACATGTATTCTACAGCGGAAAAATGACAAAGGGCCATAATTTTGCCACAACTGGTTGAGCGAAAATTCTTTCCTTCACGATCACCTCAACATAAAGGTTCTCAAGCTGTGAAAATTTGAACGAAATCCGCCCAGCAGTTAAAGCGAAGTAGAGTCCACAAAATTTTGGGAAGTATGTATTCTATAGTAGAAAAAAATGACAAAGGGCCATAATTTTGCCAAAATTGGTCACAGCCAAAATTCCTTCCTTCAAGTTCATCTACACATTAAGGTTCTTTAACTGTGCAAGTTTGAGATAAATCCGCCCAGCAGTTAAAGAGGAGTAGAGTCCACACAATTTTGGGACGTACGGACAGATGGACAAGTGCAATGTTAATGCCTCCCACTTTGAGGGGGGCATAATAAACTACCAGTAAATTAGTTCTAATATTCTAATATTTTAGCATGTTAAGTGTTTTCTATTGACTGTACTGCTACTATCAAAGAAAAATATTCCATTGCCTACTATATGGGCAGCACCTACACCCACTTTAGGGTGAAAACATGACTCTATAGAGTTATCTGAAATAAAACAACAGAATAATCATGCATTTTCATGTTTCAATATATGTAAATGAAAATGTTGAAGGAAAATTTGAAAACTTTAGCATCATCCTTATAAGTCAACTTTGCCTCAAGTATGCAAGATTTTTGACTTATTTGGAAACTAACAGCAGCACTAGGTTGGTAGGATGCAAGTTACAATCCAAAAATAATCATATTTAGCTCAGTCCACATAAAATGAGGCGCGTCATGGGAAAACTGGACTAAATGCATGTGCGTAAAGTGTCGTCCCGGATTAGCCTGCAGTCTGCACAGGCTAATCCAGGATGGCACTTTCCGCTTTTATGGTATTTTTTGTTTCAAGGTAGTCTCTTCTAAACGTAAATCCACTTTAGGCGGAAAGTGCCGTACCTAATTAGCCTGTGCGGACTGCACAGGCTGACCTGGGACGACACTTTACGCACATGCATTAAGCCTGGTTTTCCCACGGCAAGCCTCATATGTTGCCCCACTGCAGCATTACAAGCTGTTATTACCTTCACAGTAACCCTGTTAGCACGCTCAGCTTCAATCTTCTCCCGTATTTTTGCTTTGCGGTACTCCTCGAAGGCAAATGGTTCAGTGATTGACTTGGCCTGGAACACACACATTGAAAACAGTGACATAAATGTGAAAAATTGTAAATCAAATACAATGTACTTAGAACTGCTTAGTTGTTTAAATATTACAGGATAAGAAGAATTCGCGCATTGTGCACAATTAACACACTTTGGACTCAGTTAACTGTAGAACTATTATTGTTGTTTAATACCCCCGCCATGCTTTGTTAACTATTTAAACAACTATAGAGGGCCGGTTAGCTCACTTGGTAACATATGTGGGGATTGGTTATGAAATAATTTCTATGGCCATTCTTCCCCTACCTCTGATTCAAGTAGGGCAGTTGTCAATTACTGGCATAAGTATGTGCACTTAGTACTGGTTAACAGCTTTGATCGGCTAAGCTTGCCCAGGAAAAGTGCGAGTAGGTTAACTGACCACCTTTATATGACTGAAATACTGTTAAATACGGCAAAAAATCCAAACAAACAAACAAACAAATAGAAACAGATGTCTTTTAACCAGGCATGACACTCTTACTGTCCATCCTGGTAGTCATGTGTTACATACAACACACAACTGAATATATTCTTGATCTTCTTATTCATGTTTTGTAAAAAAAAATAATCAGTTAAAAAATAATGTAATAACATTTTGCCAAATATAATAGCCAACACATGTATTTTCAAACAATGGAGAACAAAGGTAAAACTTACCTTATGGTAAAGTCGTACATCAAGGAAGAACCCATGCATGTATGCCCTCAGGAGATTCGAACCAATCAAATGGGTTAGCCCAAGATCATCCAGTTCTTTTCGTGTGACGAACTTATAGTCATCGTACACTGAAAACGTACGTCGTATACATCTAGCAAAACTGTAACTGGGACCAGAAATAAATATTCTCTTGGGAATTAGATTTTATCTTTTGAATGTATTCAACGTAAATGGAAGATGTATATACATTTAGTGCACATATAATTATAAAATTATAAACAATAGTATTCCAAGGGTATTAACTTGAGCTTAAAATGAAACATGTATCATTTTTCATTTAATTTAAAAGCAGAAAACATGACTTCCTTATTATTGCAAATTGAAAAATGGTGTCAACGAGAAAGGGGGCTAAACATGTGTAGTGTCACCTGTTGCCGCGGTGCTCTCCTCCATTTCCTCAGTGAGGTTGTCAAGAAACCAGCACCACTTAGGGGCCGTACCGAGGGACTGGGGAAAACAACAGAAAAGTTTACTAGTATCAAATTAGAGGTAAAAACAACTGAAGAACTACTGGTCTAGTTGAGCCCCAAGTCCTGATTTTTTATACTGCTCAAGATAAACCAAAAACTTCTGAAAACTAAATTTAAACAAACTTATTAAGATTTTCTTAGCTACAAATGTCCAAAGTAAAATTTTAATGCTGTAATTCAATCAAATACACCTAACAACAGATGCTGTAACATTTCATTTGAATTTAAAGTAACTATTTAGCCTTCAGGAATATCTACTTAAACATTGAGGATAAAATTAATAAGTGGATAAACATTTCAAATGTCATACTGGCAGGTAATATGTGAGGACTTTCTGTGCTTCATTGGCCATAAATATCAGACCCGATCCTGGTACCATACACATGTCATTGAGATCTACACCCGGTTCTATTGCTGTGTATGCTTTGCCCTGAAATATAGATATGTAAAATATGACTTTGAGGTCTTACCAATGTAATGTACACATGTCATTGAGATCTACACCCAGTTCTATTGCTGTGTATGCCTTGCCCTTGAAAGTGGATATGTAAAATATGACTATAAGGTCTGACCAATGTACTGTACACATGTCATTGAGATCTACATCCGGTTCTATTGCTGTGTTTGTATTGCCCTGAAATGTGGATATGCAAAATACAACTTTGAGGTCTGACCAATGTACCATACACGTTATTGAGGTCTGCACCTAGTTCTATGGCTGTGTATGCCTCTCCCTAAAATCAGGATATGTAAAATATTATTATGTCAGCTGAATAATTTACATATCAAAGCGATGAACATTAAGCGACAAAATTGTATCTGCAGTGCTAAAATGACGGACGTTTACACTTGTCCCATGATTTGCATATTTCTAAGCCTCTAAGAAGACTTAATTTGTGCATTATACTTACACTTCCATTAGGTGAGGAGGTACATTTGCCATTTGTTAACACCCAACCATTCACACAATTTTGAGGCAAATTAGATTAATACTACACCATCAACTCATGATTGAAGTGTTTAAATCCCAACCGACAATTGTTAGCAATCAGTCTTAATTTGTAATAGTTTTCTGTCCTGAGTGCATATTCTTAGTAATCTGCCTCACAGTACATACAGTGTTTCTATCCCAGAGTTTGAGTATCTTGGTATCCATGGAGATGACCAGGTCAAGGTGATCGTGGAACATGATCTTCTTGATGGGCAACTCATACTGATGGTCCTTGACTACCAGAGGCTTGTTAGATCGGATGTCGTAAAGTAACACCTGCAGAAAGTGATATGGTTGAAAGTGATATATAGAGCTATAAAGTTTTTGGTAACGAACATTTAAACTTCTCCACAGCTACATTTATTTTTACAGGATTGCTTTCCATTCATTGATCGTCACGAACAATTCACAATCTTTCCCACATGCTCTTTTGTGTAAACTTTAAAAAGTGATTACAGTGATTGCATAAAACACTAGATTGATTTGCACATTTGTGAAAATGTCTACTGAGGTTAAATGTAAATAACTTAGTTATTTGAAATCTCAAAACAATTCATGTGTGCTCCTCAAACTGAATATGTAAAAGGTGTACGATGCAACCTGCAACATACATTTACTTATGAACTATCAACACTTACATGAACTATGAACACTAAAATGAACTATACTTTTATGAACTATGAACACTTACATTAACTATGAACACTTATGTGAATTATGAACACTTTCATGAACTATGCACACTTACATGAACTATGAACACTTACATGAACTATAAATACTTACATGAACTATGAGCACTTACATGAACTATTAACACAAGAACTATAAACACATACATGAACTATGAACACTTTCATGAACTATGAACACTTACATGAACTATGAGCACTCACATTAACTATAAACACTTACATGAACTATGAACACTTACATGAACTATAAACACTTACTTGAACTATGAACACTTACATGAACTACAAACACTTATTTGAACTATGAATACCCACATGAACTATGAACACTTAGATGAAATTTGAACGCTCACATGACCTATGAACACTTTCATGAACTATGAACACTTACTTAAAATATGAACACTTACATGGGCTACAAACACTTACATGGACTATGAACATTCACATGAATTATGAACACTTACCCAAACTATGAACACTTACATGACCTGTGCTTGTCCCCACCCCCAGCTGCAAGGCTCCTCTGTACTTCATTGCAGTAATGGATGGTACACCAGTTATTCTGCAATAGGAACCAATTATAACAAACTGAAAATCCACCTGATGTCATTGGTGGACTGTTGGCTTTTGTAGACATATGCAAAGTGCTTCTGACAGAAGTTGTCACTGGCGGCAGAGTTATTTATATAAAGATTAACCACGTCTTATGTTACCCTTTTGTGATAATTTCATATGTATGTAATATCAGGCGCCACAACTGCAAACTTAGTCCAGTGTCCGCAAAAGTCCCAAATCCATTATTGGCCACAAGGTCTGGTAATTCTTAATTATAACTGGCCCAATCTCCATTTTACTGGCCACTGAAAGACATTTACCTTACAAGTAGGTACTTGACCAGAAGTTGTCACCAGACAGGACGGCCAGTGTTCTGGTCATTTTAACTGGGCCTCGTACAGTTGTACTGGCTTTTGTCCGAGGTCTGACGACTTTTGCGGAGACTGTTTGTCTCATGTTAAAATATTAGCCAATGAAATTCAAAGCATATTATGTAACAGCCAATCCCATTGGTCAATAATTATGTAACAACCAATCCCATTGGTCAATATTTCATGTCAAGGCTAAGTTTGAGATTGAGAATCATAGCCAAAGGGCCATCTCTGAAGTTGTCATTTAACTTTAAATGAAGAAGTTTTTAAGAGTTTAACAAAACCTGGGTCCAGGACTTACTCTAGGTCCTCTATATGGCTGCTCAGTGCTGTGTCCAGAATCCCCACCCTGGAGCGCGCCCGGGGGTCAAAGCACTCCACCTGACCCTGAAATACAGAGGCTTATGAAGTAACCATACCCTTGATAGCATAATCGATATTTACAGCAATGTAAACAGTGTTTAATAGCAGCTTAATAACTTTCCATTTAAACTTACTACAAAAAATAAAGAAAACAAAATCAGGTTTGGTGTCTCTAGTCTTTTACATAAAATCATGATGTTGAACACAAATTGTGGTGACAGATTTTCTTAGCACTTTCAGTTTTCACATGTTTTTTCATCTCATCATATTTATCTGTTATATTCTTTGGCTGGGTCTTATGACTTTAGATAGCAGAAAGCATATAAAGGTGTCGTTCTCTTGCAACATTTAAAATCCTGGGCCCATATTCACAAAGCGCCTTAGTGAATACTTACGTTAATTTGTTAAAATCAGAAAATTCTGTCTGGTTCCTTTGCAGTTCATTTTGTCTTAAATGGTTATAATCTGGTAAAGTATTAACAGCTGCTTGTAATTTTATTTCAAATATACAATTTTGATTTTCCCAATGAAAATTTATTTTGATTTTCCTTAGGAGCTTTGTGGATATGGAACTTGCACCTTTTCCCTTCATGCTGACTACACATGGCCCAATCCACACTGGAAAAAGCCTTGTTTCTAACTCGCACTTAAAATAAGAGATAATATATTATATAAATAGAAAGCAAACACAGCCCAATAAAGCCAACCGACTCACTTCTGAAGTGCCACAAGCCAACAAATGATGGTGCTCGTTGAATTCACAGCATTTCACTTCTTTGGCATTGGTGATCAGTGGATTTAGGAACCGGCCTTGCTCCAGATTGATTCTGTACACCTCAGGACTGTGGAAATGTATAAAGAAATTTGTATCAAGGTACCAGTCACCATGCATTGGTAGAGGGTATTCACAGTAAAGGGTGATAATCAAAGAATTCCCTGAATACATTGGTGATGAAAGATGGGAAATTATTTCAATTAGAGTAAATTAAAGTATTGAAACTTTTCATTGTAAACGTACATGACCAGATCAACAAATCAGGGGTGTACAAAACCATACAGACCCTATTTAGCTCAATTTGGGTAAGGCCATACCAATAGGATTCTATGTTTAGTGTCCTCGAGCTGGTCGAGTTTTGGATGCCTGAACAAAAATAAAAACAACAATTCTGACAAAGTGAAAAATCGAGTTGGAAAGCATATACAAAATTGGGAAAAATGACTTGTATGTGTTTTTACCAATATTTGTAGAAATAGTGTGCAACTAGTCAATTTACACAGTTAATATACTGTGTTAAAGTAGGTTCCCAATATGAAGATGATATATAACAGTTTTGCAGGTTAACATTTGCTTTAGCTTGTACGACTGCCATGAATAAGTTGTGAAAGAAAAATGTTTTTTATGGACTCATTGTTTTTTCCTGCCTGGTTGGTAGGTTTCAAAAAATAATGGGGACGCTTAACACAGAATCAAATTTGTATGGCCTTAAACAGCAACAATCACTTAATGTAAACCACATGTGGTCATTAATATCCAAGTACTCAGTTAGTTTTTTTTAAATGATAGGGTAATACTCAATGCTGGCACTGAAGAACATACATGAACATGTTTATACACTAATCAAAATTCCGAATGCATCACATATTCAAAGCGCTTTTTAATACATACAGGAAAACGCATGGAAAGAACAAAAGTGGTCACCAATCCTTTGCACACGGTGACTACTCTTGTTCTTTGAAGATGCACTGTGGTACCTATTGCAAGAGGGGGACATACCCGTTATTGACGTATGTGATTTTTTATTATGGCCCTTATGCGTGTTATTGAGCCATACGTCATTGTGTACACTGTGATGGCGCAATTTTACTATTGGAACATGTTTGCATATCACTAGATGGTGTTTTGATTACCTGTTACTGTATGTAACTATCTTTATGTATTAAAAGGAGCAAAGGAGCTTTGAATATGTGACGAATTAGAAGTTTTGATTAGTTTACCATGTGAGGCGTGTCGTGGGAAAACCGGGCTTAATGCACGCACAGAAATTGTCGTCCTGGATCAACACAGGCTGATCCGGGACAACAATTTATGCACATGCAGTAAGCCCAGTTTTCCCATGACACGCCTTATATGTATTTGCAATATTTTCAAGAGACAAAACATAAATTTTCAGAAAATAATTTTTATTGTTTATTGTTAACATTCTTAACATCATTTTTTTAAACATAACAAACCTGACACTGGCGATAAAGAGATCACAGTTAGCCGGGTAGTAAGCGAGATCACGCCCATACTTGGGCACCCTCGTTCTGTAGTAACGTCCAAACTGAGAGTGGAACTCAATATACCGGTCAGTCTGAAGAAATGCTATCTGTAGAAATAGAAGCAACCGTACTGAAACAGTTCATGAAACTAATACATTGCTCCTTGAAAGCTAGAAGGTGTCATCAACATTATATGCAAAGAAGGCTGATAGCCCCTTCTGGCTTTCAAGGGAAAACATCATACATTCATTAAGCAACATGGTTAATCAGACCTTCAAACTACAAAAATTAAATATTCTTCAAATAAATCAATGTCATGATATCCAATAAAACAACAGACTCCAATTACATATCAAAACTAAGCTTTAAACTGAGAGACTTTTGTAGCTGTGGATGCATCGGTTTGAAATAAAAACAAAAATAAACAAAAAAACTTTTTAAATGGTTTAAACTAAATTGAGGAAAATAACATGAACTTATTTTAACCATTAGCTATATGCAATGAAAACATTGTTTATTCTTGATATGCAAACCACCCAGTTATTGTGGGAGCAAAAACTACCAAAGAGACTGTTATATACCTTGGAATAATCTTCTGATAGAAACTGAAACTGTACAACGTCTGCATCCAGACCTCGCTCAAACTTCATTGACAACTGGTGGACATCGTAACATCGCACCCGCGGTTTATACGTCCCTACAAAACATACCATAAAGTCAAAGCAGATGTCTCCAAGAGTCCAAAGGACTTTTCCCTTTGTCTCGAGAGTAGAAACTGGTATTTGCAACCTACTGAATTTCTACGGACTCAATTTACTAGTATTCAGGTAGCGATGCTAGAATAATTAAAGGCACTTTATCACAGATTTTCGTATTTTTGTAAAATGTCATTTAATGTCTTAACTGCAAACACTAAAGCAATTGGACTAACCAAAAACAAACATTATATAAAGAAAAAAATAAATAATAAAAACCACATCCGCCCGGAACAAAAATCTGTTGTGCTAACCACTCGGCCATTCTGACTGATCATGGTGGTGAATTATTAACGCTATGTAAATGATAAGCGTGATTTCAAAAATACCGATGAAAAGCGTTTCAAAGGCTTCATAATTTTATCCATTTCAATTGATGATCTTTCATAAAAAGACACGGTATTTCCTAGATATTTGTTTGTCAGTAGTGTTATTTCTCTTGTTTATGTATAATCAATTTTTATTTTTGGGATCTATGACCAAAAATTTTCAATTTGCCAATCTGTGAACAGGTCCCTTTAAAGCAACTGTCTGTTGGTACGCAGGGTTTTCATCTGAGAAATTCTGCCATGATACAGTGCGTGTATACAGTGACTCGCTTTGATGCGATTTCATGTACTATTACTCATTGTTTTTACTCTAGACCCCTCAAAGCAAAAAAATGCTTTGCTACAGAGCAATGATTTTAGTGCTTGACATTGCTAGTATCAATTCAGACAAAAGTATTAATAGTCCATAGATCAAACAGCATTTTGTAATTTCTGATTATGGTTAACGATATTCAAAATAGACCATTCTTACTGAATCCTTACTTTAGCCAAAGATTTCTTACAATCTTGCAGTCACGCTTATTTTAAGAAATACTGCAACTATCTTGTGTAAAAACAGAACAGAATTTTCTCAAGCCAAATGTAAAAATGAGGCGTGTAGTGGGAAAACCGGGCTTAATGCATGTGTTGAAAGTGTCATCCCGGATTAGCCTGTGGGCTTATTTGGCGAATGGCAGAGTGAGCCACAAATCTATAAACAAGGCATATCACAGGATGTAACGTTTGCCTCCGAAGCATATGCTTGTCAGAGGAAGGCAACACAATGTCAGTTACATGTTAGCAAAAATGACGCTTCCTACAAAAGAGTTATGGTCCTTGTATTCTGCACTTCCTCTCAACATCCTCTATCAATATATGTGGTTTTATTTTAAATCACTTCAATACTAATGGAGTTATGCACTGCACAAAAAAATTAATGCTCCACATAAGGAAATAAAACAAAGGGCAATAACTCCGTAAATATTGAAGAAAGAGTTGTAGTCCTTGTGCTCTGCACTTCCTCTGTCCTCTATCATTATATGAAGTTTCATTTGAATCCCTTTAATACTAATGGAGTTATGCTCTGCAGAAGAAAATAAAACAAAGGGCAATAACTCCATAAATATTGAAGGAAGAGTTATGGTCCTTGTGCTCGACACTTCCTCTCATCGTACTCTATTATTATATGAAGTTTCATTTGAATGCCTTTAATACTAATGGAGTTATGCTCCGCACAAGAAAATTAATGCTTCACATAAGGAAATAAAACAAAGGGCAATAACTCTGTAAATATTGAAGAAAGAATTGTGGTCCTTGTGATCTGCACATCCTCTCATCGTCCTCTATTATTATATGAAGTTTCATTTGAATGCCTTTAATACCAATGGAGTTCACATAAGGAAATAAAACAAAAGGCAATAACTCTGTAAATATTGAAGAAAGAGGTGTGGTCCTTGTGATCTGCACTTCCTCTCATTGTCCTCTATCATTATATGAAGTATTATTTCTTCAATACTAATGGAGATACCAGTATGCTCCACACAAGAAAATTAAACAAAGGGCAATAACTCTGTAAAAACTGAAGAAAGAGTTGTGGTCCTTGCACCCTGCACTTCCTCTCATTGTCCTCTATCATAATATGAAGTTTCGTTTGAATCCCTTCAATACTAATGGATTTATACTCCGCACAAGAAGCGTGACAGACGGATAGACAGACCGACAGACAGACGGACGATGCGATTACTATATGCCCCTGAAGTTCCCTTCGGGTGCATAAAAATAAACTTCAAAGTCAACCTGTTACATAGATGTACTGGCCATCTGGCGACACCTGTATACAGTGGCTAACAGTGGGCATGTCAAAGTCCTGGATGAGCTCGATACGACGCTGTAGATCTACACAAAGACAGCATATCAAATTATTCTCAATTAACTACACTTTTGAAGTATGTAAATAGCATTGTTTGAGTTCAGGAGTCATATTCCAGCAACATATTAAGTATAATTTTTTATAACATCAGAGTGTGTGCATTGACGAAATAAACCGCTATAGAATAAACTTCGCTTTATTTGAACACTGTGGTGATAAAGCAAACACGCGCAGTATAATGACGTCATCTTGTTGATTTTCGTGATGTCATTTTATGTTTTCGTAATATTTAGTGTGTTTTCTGTTGTTGTTTTTTTTCAAAATAATGACTGAACATGATGGGGTAAATAGAATACTAGGTAAATATTGAATAAAAATAAGCTTATTTGCTTAGCACGAAAATGTGAACAACTCGCCAAGGCTCGTGGTTTAGGTTTTCTATGCCTCGCAAAATAAACTTATCTTTATTTAACACTAGCCTAGTATTCTCTGTATTCTTAGGCTTACAAACTTCTTCAGCAATTAATTCCATGTTACCATGAAATTCTGCATGATGTTTAATAATTATTAACTGTTTATTTAAATTTTACCGGTAATTGGGATCACTAATTTTGTATGTATTTTTTAAATTAATACCTTACAAAAATCAGAATTTAAGTTAAAGTATGTAAAGGTAAACTTAAGATGCTTCTGAAATATGGCCCCAGAAATCAATACTATGGAATATCGGTGAAATAGCTTAAAAGCTGAACAGGCAGACAATTTTCAAGAAGCAATTCAAAAGCTAAATATATGTTAATAAATATCAAGATAACTTGCAGACAGTGCTTCTAAATGATAACTTAGACATTCTATATGAGGCCTGTCGTGGGAAAACCGGTCTTAATGCATGTGCGTAAAGTGTTGTCCCGGATTAGCCTGTGCAGTCTGCACAGGCTTATCCAGAACGGCACTTTCGGCCTACAGTGGATTTATGTTTAGAAGAGACTTTCTTGAAACAAAAAATACCATTAAAACGGAAAGTGACGTCCTGGATTAGCCTGTGCGGACTGCACAGGCTAATCCGGGACATTTTACGCACGTGCATTAAGCCCCGTTTTCCCATGACAGGCCTCATATCTATTTCTTGTCTTATACCAGCACTCAGTGTTCACCCGAGCACTACCTGTGCAGGGATTGAATTACGGATTGAAAGGTGGACACTGTATGCAAAATAGACTACTGTGAACTTCATGTTCGTAAGAGTATTGTAAACTTTATATTGAGATTACCTTTAACTTGCGTGACTCGAAAACGCATTGGTAAGAACTACAGTTATTATTATAATGATATGGTACTTAAACCATTGTGAACATTTACTTTATATCTGAAATAGGAAAATTAACAATAATACTAACCAACATCTTGCTTTTGAAGTGATCTTTTCTTTCTGTCTGACAGCCACTGTAATTTGAAAGTCAATTTAATGTTTGCTCAGGAAGAAAACTTTGTTCACAACTATAATTGTTATATTGTGGTTTGCTAAAGAATTGATTTTTGTTTTGTCATTGATCAAGACAAGCAAATAAACAACTTCTTTTCAGTTCTGATTTATAGGAATGTAACCAAAAGTCTGAGCTTCAGATGGGGTTGTGGCCCTAATCAGTTAGTGCAGACCTTTTGAAAGATGCTACCAAGGTGTTTGTCCAGATTAAAAGTTGAAGTGAACACCACTGTAAATGTAACATGAAACGAAGCTGGGCTAGCTAGCTCATTTGGCAGAGTGCTGGACTGTCAATCTGGGGATCACGAGTTCGAGCCCCAGCCCGGCCACATAACTTGTGTGGGGATTTGTCATGAAATTGTTTCTATAGCCATTCTCCCCCTACCTCTGATTCAAGTAGGGCAGTTGTCAGTTACTGGCATAAGAATGTGCACTTAGTCCATGATATGACTGAAATACTGTTAAAACGATGAAAAATCCAAACAAACAAACAAAACAAACATTTGGAGGACAATGACAAACAATAACAAGATTAAAATTTAATGAAGACATGATTTTACTACTGTTTTCTGAAAAATAAATGTATATTTCGAACCAGTTTAAGTAGCAAAGTTATCTTTGTCCTTTTAATTCGCAATTCAATATTTATAATATATTTAAAAAGTAACATGTTTACAATTTTTTGCGATTTTCAGGGAAAATATTGTCTAAGGTTATTGGTCCTTTATTAGGTAATTTTTGCTTATAAGTTAGTGCCCCCATTTGAGCCTCACTAAAATGTCGAATCAAAATCATAACATACAGTAAGTTAGTGAAATTGGACGAAACACAGAACTTGATTCAGTTAAGTTTCATTAACACAAAATGCGTATTAATGATACCCGATTAATGTTGTATTTTCCTTGGGTTATTGGTGCTCAACCAGTAGATAAACACCCCTGTTAAAAAAGTCAAGTGTGCATATACATTGTATAGCCATGCTACGCCTGTTTTGTACAATATAAAACTTGATGAATTAATTCAAAACCCAGTATCCATGGAATGTGAAGAAAGTGTGTTAACACTACAACACATATACAATTTTGACATTTATGTAAAAAAAAAGGATAATAGGAATGGGTATAATTATAATAAAGTTGTATCTATACTCGTTTAAAATTTATGGTGCATTATTAACCCAAAACATGACCTTATTCAATTACATTTGTTGATGACTTTAAAAAATACCTCTGGTAAAGATTTCCCTGCACTCAGATTGTATATTTTCACATTATTTGGCGTGGAAACCTGCATCTTGTTTACAAATGTAACCTTTTTCTTGAAATTTTTCACAAAAACAAATCCATGCTGTATGCGGTTGTCGGTGAGAATTTAGTGATTTACTACACTAATTTATCCGTATGTGATAAGCTCCCCTGAAAGCAGTCTGTTTCCCAGCTTCTGTTTCCCAGCTTCTATCATAATATTGACTGCAAACGATATACTGGTCAGGACGTAATTCCGGCCTGTACGTAAATATTCGGCCACCCTTCAAAAAGCGTTTTTGCGATAGATACAAAAGGGCAGGTCATTCCAGATAGCCCTCAAAGCGGAAGGAAAATTAGCCTTTAATATTATAAATTGCTTTAATAAGTCTCAGTTATAGCGTTAATAAAGTTAATATACATCATCATAATGCAGTATTTATGCAGTACTGTACTGTAGTGTAAAGTATTAGATTCACTTCGTAATTTGGATTCAAAATTTGAAGAGTAAGGTATTTTGAATAAACTATAAGTTTAACTAGTTAATAAATATTAATTAAACAAATTTATCAGTTACAAAAATTGAACTTTTAATATTGCTCGTATTTTATATCATTATATTGTTTGTTTTGATTTTGAAATTAATTGCTACAGGCTCATGCACCAATGTAGTGTCACCTTTGATGATTTTTCATCGAGCCGGAGACGATAAAAATTTGCTTTTTTATATTTCAATAATCAATTAATTAATAAACCCTATTTATACATACATTATAAGAAAAAAATATCTACATACGTGGTTAAGGAAAAATATTATTTATAGTTATACAATAGGCCTATTATATTTGTTATTGAACCTCTTACAAATTTGTGGACTAGATGGGCTGTTATAAAAGATTCGATACATGTATTTCTTTATTAGTTCAAAGTAACACGTCATATCAAAAGTAACGTTTATTTGGTGGTGTACGTGTTATTGTGTATATCTTCCAGTTTCTGCAGGACCACTTACTTTGGCAAATTATAGACCATGTCAAGCGATGCATTTTTTATAATTTCGTCACACTTTTCGGTCGCGACCGGTATTTCAATGTAAATTAAGCGAAATAAAATGATCAAATAATTTCTGTATGAAGATATTTTCAGATTTGTTTCACTTCCAGAATTGTCCAGCCTTTATGTTAGCATTTTTTTCAGGGATGAAAGAAAATACTGTTCGAGATCTGTTCTGATCTTCTATAACTATCATTAATTTATTAACGATCGCCATCATCAAAGTCGGTAGCTTTTTGGAATGTCGTAGCTGGTAGCTGATTTACTACTGTGACACCTAATGCCCACAGTACACTTGTGTAATGTCACACAAACGATTAATTAATTTTGTAATCAATAATATGTCGGTACATCTGGTTAATCCCGCCGATTCCGGTGACAAAAACTTCATTATCGCAGACGAAACCAACTTCATCATCATCGACGACACCATCTTCAACATTGCCAACTTCGACGACACCATCTTTAACATCACAGACTCCGACGACACCTTCTTTAACATTGGAGACTCCAACGACAACAACTTCATTATCGCCGACTCCGACGACACAAACTTCATCATCACCGATGACACCATCTTCAACATCGCCCACTCCGACGACACCATCTTTTACATCATACACTCCGACGACACATTCTTTAACATCGCCGACTACGACGACACCTTCTTTAACATCAGAGACTCTGACACACCATCTTTAACATCACCGTCTCCTACGACACCAACTTCGATAATAATATGTGCGTATTATAGCGTATAATTAAAAAAGTGTTACATTATTAACACTGATCTTATAATTATTAAAAGGGTGTACGAACAAGCTATTGTAACCTGTTATTTAATTTAATTTAATTTACAGTATATAGAATCTGAATATCATTTTATGTTTATTTTCCCTTGTATTGATGGATTACGCAAAAATACCAAAATACTAATACACAAAATTATTTTTTAATTGTTAATATTGATAAAAGGACAAAGTTAAAAACAAAACATAATGTTTTTTAAATACGCATTTACTAAAGGGAATATTCTAAAGTTAATCCTCAGATCAAACATACATTTATCAGATCATTGATTGTAGAACGGGAATCAATAATAAAATCAAGAAAAATAAGTATATTGTTTATGTTCGTTATTTTATGTGTTTGTCAAATATGATTTCAATTCTAAATGTTTATCTTAACTTGTAAAATAGTATGATAGCCATTAATATTTGTAACTATTTTGCCTAAGTTTTTTTAATACATATCATTTAATAATATGTATTGCCACCGAGTGTAAACTGTGCACTTGTTACCTGCTCTTAAATTGTAATTATTTTATCTTTTTAGTCATGTATTATGGTAGTGTGTGTTTTAACCAAACTAAATTTATCTATTTTTGTCTACTGTTATATGCTCAACAAAAAAGAAAGTATCCACTCATATATTTTATTGTTTTTCGATACCTGTATGTAATATTTAAACAAAAAATAAAGTCAATGCAACTTTAATCATCTTTCAATAAAATGCTATATTTTTTTCTGAATTAATTCCATATTTATGGTCAAACATAGTACACAAACGTAACAATGAAAATCACAAAGAACATAGTCAAAACAAAAAAAAGAAATATCCACTTTAATCATCTGTATCTTAAAAGACATGATTTTTATTCGATTTTTATTTATGACTATCGATTTAAAGAGCATATTCTTCCACATTCAATATCATGTGAATGTTTACTGTTAAACCGTATCATTTAATACCAAATTGCCCACCAAAACTCGATTACCAATTGTGTAGTGAATATGTGCACACATTTTGTGTTGTCATTGAAATCGATTCTGTGTGGATAGTCGGTTCATAAAATCATCCAAATCATGTGAAATTACCATGACATGTTTAAATATGGACTAGCGAAACCAGGCTTTTGGTATCCTGCGAGCAAGACGGATTTAAACTGACATAAGTCGAAGGTTTAATGGCTCAAGGGCGACAATTAACTGTCTACTCACACGTTCCTGTTTTGTGATTTTTAATTTTGCACCTGTTAAGTTTTTGCTTTGTGTTTAGCAATAAATATGTAATTGATTCAGAAACAAATTATAGCATTTTATTGAAAGATGATTAAAGTTTCATTAACTTGATTGTTTGTTTAAATATTTACATACAGGTATCGAACAACATGAAAATATATTATTGGGTACTTTCTTTTGTGTTGAGTATATTTGGATACAATTTAGTTTAAACGTATTTATTTGGGCAATCAAAAATATTATGACACGTCATTATATAAAGTGCAATAAACATTATACAAACTGGATTAGAAAACAAGCGTCAGCAACGCTTATACTAATTCTTCTCCAGCAGAGAGGTACAAGCTACATAATACAGAAACTAGAAGTAACATAACATAGAGCGCAGATATGTTCAAGACATCAATGGCATATCGAAGTATTTTTTGTCAATAAAGTTTAAATGTGAATGACATAGAAAAGTGTTATGTTTACTTTACCGAATTCTGATTTAATTACATTATGTATAAACAAGAACATTTTGTTTATGAACGTGTTTGGCCTAAAGAGAACAATTAACACAACATATAATTGAAAACGGACATGAGTCAATAGTTGTGTATCGATGGTACACACGTATATTCCGTCAAAAGTGTAGAGGATTATAACATAATATATTTCAGATATTTTATGTATAACAAATACATATTATATTTGAAAGTATTGGTCTAAAAAGAAGATAACAACAACATAGAATGGAGAGTGTATATGGTATGAATTGTATGCATGACATATTTAAGTCTTTTCAGTAAAAGTGTAAGTAGAAGTGTAAAGGATTACAACATAGAAAATGTTTGTTATACCATATTCTGTTGTTAGTAATCTATAAACAAATACGTGTTGTTTTTGAAAACTTTGGCCTAAGTAGAAAATATAATAGAAAATGTATGTTTGTTATGCCTTTTTCTGTTTTTTTTAGTAGTCTATGACAAATGCATGTTGGTTTTGGAAGCTTTGGCCTAACTAGAAAAAAAAACAACAGCATAGAGTAGAGAATTGATATACGTTGTGTACCAATAGTATATAAATGTATCTTCTGTAAATAAAAGTGTATAAAACTTTTATGACATAGAAACATATTGTGTTTCATATACCTAAGTCCGATTTCTGAAAATATGTATGAACATGCTGTTTTTGGCAGTACAGGTCTAAATTGTAGAAGAAAAGAACAAAACAACATAGAGTAAACAACTGGTATGTTATGAATTGTGTCACGCAGAGGGGTCACCACAATAAACGACTACTACAGGTTGGCTTACCCAGGGCTGAATCTATTTGTTGCACTTATAAATCTCTGGGCATTTAGGAATACAGCTGTGTTTTCTTCAAAACTGAAACGTTCGTCACCATAAAGTAGACAGTTAAGAGTGGGCGCACATGGAGCATTTTGGAGGTAAGTATTTCTAGAGCCGACAGTATAGGAGATAATGGGTCGCGGTTTCCACGTCACCACAAGCGCAGTACTGAGATGGCACAATGTAACAATGATACAATTTAACCAAAGTAAACCAATGTAATGATACAATTTAACCAAAGATCCATACATTAACATTAATATATCTCTGATTTAACTATCTATTATTGCACAATTACTGTACACATCTTCAGCTCTAGGCCGAATCAACATGAACACACACGAAAATGTTTGTGTTTGTATATAAAATGTGTTAATGTAATTAAGCTTTATTGTTGCGTTTGTGTTATATAAATTGTATCTTTATATTAAATAAATAAATACATTATTGTTAATAAATAAATAAATTATTGTTAATGATGCAAAGCAATAAAGCGTTAACTATTTAGTTGCGTTTATTTCACTTATTTCTGTCGATTTTTGTCTTTGTTCTTGTTTGAAAGTTTATTTTTTTATTAGGAGTATGATCACTTATGTATATGTTAGTTACTGCCTTTTTTTTACACAAATCGTAATTAACTTGCGGTTTAAACAACGTTTTCTTTAATGCATATGAAGACTGCTTTTTTCAATGAAATACAATTCGTTATTTTTTATTATTTAATATATTATCAGATAATTAAATTAGATTGATTGAAAGCAGTAATCTAGACAATATTTATTTTATAAATATACTTAATAAACACCATCCAAATAAATGAGCTTTAATTTCTGAAAGCTAAATACTTTCAATTTCTTAAACATGTTATAAATTCAAATAATTTATATTCGTTAATAATTTTTCTACATATTTCAGCGACACACATCGTTCAATCAATACAGTAATTGATTATTTTATATTTTAAAACAGTCGGCAATTTTCAACAAAATATTTCTGAACGACTCCACATTAACTGATACAAATCCAAATGGAGTCATTTTCCTTCTTTGTATACCGCATCCCGCTATATTGGCTGCGTTAAAAGCTGCGTTTTCCCGATATGTCTTTATTAGCTGCGCTAAAAGCTGCGTTTTATACCCATCCGAGTTATTGCCCCTTTTTAATCAAACGCTTCACAGCGGTTACTTCCCCTTTTGGTTAGCATTTGATCTTGAGCTATGCTCGGAACCAGTCAAATCTCTGCGCGGAGGTTTCTTTTTAATGAGAAAAACTGCAAGTGGACTTTCTGCAAAATACAGACTTCATTTTTCATCTGATGTTGACCAAACTTTTAACGCTTGTGTATGACCATACAGTTTCTAAATAGTCCAAAAATGGTCTAAATTTGGATACCAACATCAGAGTTATTGCGCCTTGTTTGTGAGAAAAATGCAAAAATGGCCTAAGAGGACAGAGACAGAGACACTTCTCTAGTAGATGTTAATCAATCTATAAAAAGATATCTGTCAATAAATAAAATGTGGTGAAATAAGTATTGGAATGTGTTGAAATTTTATTCATGTTACTTTTACTTAATTTTCGTAGCATTAATATATTATTTGCTATACCAATTATACACAGAAACCCTTGATACATTATATTCCTACCGAATATAATTTAAAATCGCCATAGTCTAATGAAAGTTATGTTTGTGTTATGAAAAATGGAAGTAATCATTTTTTCAAATGCGCTGAATGTTCTCTGAAATTGCTTTTCATTATACACAGTATAAAGGATTAATTGACTTCGAAATGTGTATGCATTATGCATAGATAACTTCAAGATGAAGGTAGGGTATATTACTTAAGATCTGAATAACAATACGCGTATGATACAAAAAAATGTTCATTCATTCCCGCAATTATTTTCGTACATTGTTAATTTGTTAAATTTGACTGACACATTTATATAATAACGATGTTAACGTAAATTATTTAGGTTATTCACGTATCACTTAGTCTGGTGAAAACATGGGGCGTATGATCGGTTTATTCAAGGCGGTACAAATATTAATAATGTTGAATTAATCACACATTAATTTTGGGATCTGAGAAGTTTCTTATGGTGCTCAAAAAATCTGGGGTCCGAGAAGTTGTCGTGTCTAGGTGGGGACCGAACAATCTGGGGTCCGAGAAGCCACGTAACCGATCATCTTGGCCCTCTTGTATTATGTTTCGGGTAAAAATGATATCTCAATATTAATGTCAACGCCGATTGTATTTAAAAAAAAGAAGACATTTCTTGTTTTTACTTATTTCCAATTCTGAGCTCTCTACTCGGAAGTTGCATTGGCTCAATTTTCATTTTCAATTTAAATGCCAGTGTTTACAGGCCGTGTAACATGACCTTGGGAAAATCGCCCGTAAATGTCGCATATTCGATAGGCAACATTCCATAGAATACACTCGAGGACTAACCTGCGCCTGTTAATACTATACATGTCAACAACTGAATCTTTCTAACAAGAATCCAGAGAACCATAGACTGAATGGAGAATTACTTATATTTATAAACTTACCATGCATGTTTATTTGTATAACGGTTGGTAGATCTATTTATTATGAGTTTTCTAGAATTGCATTTTCTCTTATCTTCTTCTGGGGCTATTCAAAGTATAAATAGATTTTGCATCTTCCTATAAATAGACACTGGCGGAAATTTCGGACATGTAATTTAATTTGATTAAATTTGGTATTTTTACTTTGCGTGCGTTTTATCAATGCAGTAAAACTATAATAGTTATACACAAAAACGCTCGGGATGTATTTCCCCAAAGGACTATAAATCTAATTCGCCACTATTAAATATAACTTTAAGGTACGTTTTTGTTGTCACAAAATGAAGTCAAATCATTATTTTTAATAGCGATGAATGTTCCCTGACGTGTTTTTTTAACACATAATATAAATGCTTATTCCATACCGAATTAATATACGCTCATATTCATTATCGTCATTATTTTCTTGGAAACAAACGTAAGTAAAGTTTGATTTGCCTGACAAATAATGTATATATTGTTTTGGTTAAAAAGTCACTGATGAAAAGTGTGTCGTGGTATGAGCAGTTAATCGTACGGACATTTCATAATTAAGATATCTTAAACATATGGACTTTTCATAGTTTTCCGGCGCCTTATGATGCTCTGTATCATAGTTTTTCTTGTAAAATACGCATGTTTCTACCAAATTCTCCTGTAGAGGCTATTCAAACTACAAATAGACATTGTTTTTATATAGACTGTGAATAAATGCATTGTATACTAAATTAATTTAATCGTGAAAAACGCTTCAAATATATATATTTCGTTGTAATTGTAAAATGCTTAGTTTTACTTTATATACATAAACATACAGACGCTGATGAGCAGATAAGTCTGACTTATTTAGGTTATTCAAGTAGCACTAATCATAAACATGGGACAGTTCATCAGTTCGTTGTATTGACATGAAATCATGATATTATTTTTATTTATTTCAAATATAGAAACATTTTATACTAGTGTTCTACAAACATTTACAACATACGCTGAATATATTTTTAAAGATATTTCTTGTTTTTAATGTCATACATATTAAAGGTATTTTATTATAATGAATTCATGAAGTGCATTTACTTTTTAAGTGCTAGTACATTTTTAATTTGTGTCCGTTGTTGTTGTTATTAATTGTGGAACATTTGTTAAGACGTTCATATTAGGATGGTTACATGTTGAAAGCAATGAGACTGTAAATTTTAAATAAATCAGTTTTAAATCATTATCTATTTAGTAGTCATAAAACTCAAATCTGGCATGTTCACGGTTAAGAGGATGCATGCATGTACTTGTAGTCTTGTACATTTATGCCACTAGATTTTGACACAATTGTAAAATTCAGTATTTCTAGCAAACGGCTTGGAACAATTATGTATGTTATACTGGTACACTTGGCCCACTGTGTACACTATCAAATAATAAACAGTACAAGGTTAAACAATGACTTTCATCAATGACATGTGCTGATTATAACTAAGATTCAGTTTACGAGCGTCATTCAGCCTGTGCGTGTTGTGTTTATTGTCATCATAACTAGTTTATATTTCAAACAAGAAACGTGTAAATTCCCCCCCCCCCCCAAATTGTTTTCGAATGAAATGCATAAAATGCATAAAAGTTAGCACAATAATAAAATCAAGTTCATTGATTTTTTTAGTTATTCATTAGGAATTAAAAGAATATTGACCCTGAACGTATGTTTATGAAAGCGAAAAATTTTTTACTGGTATAATAACAGCTCAATCAACTATTGGGTTATTGAGCAGAACGCATTTTATCTATTTTAAGTAATGGTGGTCTGGACCCCATCCATCCCCTAAGAAATACCGAGCGGCGTCTCTTGATCTTGACCCCACACAAACAATATGCAATCATATGCAAGGCCTTGCTATAATGTATCTATATATGAAGTTTTATTACAATAGCTCAATTCGCTCTTGTGTTATTGGGCCGACACCGTTTTCTATTTTGAGTAGCAGTAACCCTGACCCCCACCTATCTCTAGTGCAAGCAAGGTTTCAATATGACGTATCTACATTTGAAGTACAATTACAATACCTCAGTTCGTTCTTGAGCTGTTTTGAGCGTGAACCGTTTGATTTACTTTTAGTAATGGTGACCTTGACCCCAAACATCCCATAGGCAATCGCAAGCCAGGTCTAGATATAAGGTATCTAAATATGAAGATGCATTTAAATATCTGAATTCGTTTTTTTGGTATTGAGCGAAAACTGTTTTTCTATTTTTAGTAACGGTGATCTTGACGTTGAACTCACCCACCTCAGATGCAATCCCAAGTGAGGTCTCAATATAAGGTATCTATGTATGAAGTTTCATTAAATATCTCAATGCATTCTCTATGTATTGAATGAAAACCATTTTTATAATTTTACTAATGGTGACCATGACCTTGATCCCACCCAACCCATATGCAATCCCAAGCGAGGTCTCGATATACGATGTCTACATATGAAGTTTCATTAACAAATCTCAATGCGTTCTCGAGTTATAGAGCGGAAACCATTTTTCTATTTTTAGTAACAGTGACCTTGTCCTTGACCCAATCCATCCCATATGCAATTCCAAGCTAGGTCTTAACATAAGGTATCTACATATGAAATTTCAGAACAATATCTCCATTCGTTCTTAAGCTATTAGACGGAAACTGTTTTTCTAATTTTAGTAAGATTGACCTTGACCCCACCCACCCCATATGCAATCCCAAGCAAGGTCTCGACAGACCCCTGTCTAATAAACGAAAATTTTTTTTAAAGGAAGACCACAATAAATCTTTAGATATTTTTATTGTGAGAAATGTGAGAAATATACAACAAAATGCGAACATCCCATGTATTTAACTCATCTCGTAATGATAGTAATTTCAAAGAACTACTGCAAAGCCCCCAGCTTGCAGAGAAGGCTGGCCTTTTCCTGGAACTTCAAGTACAGGACGTCGGCGGCGCCGGCTGTGGTGACAGTTCCGGCCACCATGATGGCGACGTTTGCCAGGAAGTGGCCCTGGTGCATGCACATGTTGTCGTTGTCCTCTGGGGCTGCAATGAAAGGCGAATGAATATACTTTAAGAGTAATTCAATAGCTAATTGCCAGGAATAGGCCTTAGTTCATACACATGTTGCCGTTGTCCTCTGGGGCTGCAATGAAAACAAACTGAGACTGTAATGGTAGAGTATGTGTCAACTGTGGCGGTCTATCAATGTCCGACTGCAGGGCTTTATTCAGACACGGGGAATGGGGCCCAGGCCTAAGGTTTTGGGGAAATTTATAGCTACAAACTTAAATGAGAATAAACAAGAAATGTGTCCAAAGACACGGATGCCCCCACCTATGCAGGCTGTTCTACATGGCGCAGCTTTGTCTTTATGCATACAAATTATTTTGCAAAAGGAGAATTGTCCTTTTTATATTGTACTTTCTGTATTCTAGTATTCTGTGAAGTTAGTAAATCGAGGTATTACTAAATTCCAATCAATAATGTTAGTCCTGGCAAAAAATTAACAAGCGCTGTTTGTAAAACAGTTATGCCCCCTCGAGGTTAAAATAGCTAAAAAGGCTTATTTTAGATAAACAAGGGCCATTACTCTACCGTTACTGGGACAATTTGGCTTATTATCGAACTTAGCTGAAATAATACACCCACAAAGAGCCAAAACCACTAAAAAGGCCAAATTTGTGGGGTTTGGTGAATATTTTAATTAAGTTTTGTTAAGATTGCATGAAAACTGTTGGACTTAAGAGAGCAGAAACGGCTAAAATGGCTAATTTTGGATAAATCAAGGGTCATAACTCCACAATTCCTGGGGCGATTTGGCTGATTATTGAACTTGACCTAGATATTATTATTTCAAACATTTTCATGAAGCTTGGTGAAGATTGGATGAAAACTGTTGGACTTGGAGAGCGGAAACGGCTAAAAATTCCAATTTTAGATAATTCAAGGGCCATAACTCTACAATTCCTGGGACGATTTGGTTGATTATTAAACTTGACCTAGATATTAGGCCCACAAACATGTTCATGGAGTTTGGTGAAAATCAGATGAAAACTGTTGGAGTTTAGTGAAAATCAGATGAAAACTGTTGAACTTAGAGAGCGGAAACGAAAGAGGTCTACCGACCGACCGATATTAGCAAACCAATATACCACGCAATATTTAATGGGGGGGGGGTGGGGCATAATAAAGGGTAGTAATTAAAACCTTTGTGCAATGACTTATAGTTCTTGTAGTTATTATTGTTCTTGAATGCTTCACTTACTCTTGCTAACTTAATTCATTATGTGAAGAAGAAACAAAATGCCTTTTATCATTTTTGTTATGCTTTGCACACTCATTAATAAAGGGAAGTAATTCACTAACTTCACATGTGAGGTTCTTGCATGCGACACACCATCTAGTGATGGTGATCTTTTCAGCCAATTTATCTAAAATGTCTGCATGCATGACAATATTATGCTCTGGACAATTATTTGACCTTTGACCGTGATTAGTGACCTTGACCTTTCAGCTACAGACCTGGTTCTTGCACGCCACATACCGTCTCATAATGCGTATCACTTCAGCCAAGTAATTTGAAAAATTCTTCCATGCCGAACAAAATTATACCTCGGTTAAAATAAATGGCTAAAATCTTACATTTGACCTTTAACCTTTAAGTGTGGCTCCGACCTTAAACCATAGGACCTGGTTGTTGCACACCACATGCCGTCTCATAATGCTTATCACTTCCGTCAAGTAATTTGAATGGCATTAATTCTTATATTTGACCTTCGACCTTTAAATTGGAACTTGACCTTGGACCTAGTTCTTGTGCTCGACACACCATCTTATAATGGTTACAACGTTTGCAAAGTTATTCGAAAATCCTTCAATGCTGGACAAAGTTATTGCCTGGACAAGAATCTTAACATAAATACATATACTTGACCTTTGACCTTTAAGTGTGAACTTGACCTTGGACCATGGACCTGGTTCTTGCACGCAACACACTGCCTCATAATGCTTATCACTTCTGCTAAGTTATTTAAAAATCCTTCAATGCGAGACAACATTATGCTCTGGACAGGGTCTATGACCCTTTAATTCTTATATTTGACCTTTTACCTTTAAGTGTGACCTTGACCTTAGACAAAGGCACCTGTTTCTTGCGCATTACCCACCGTCTCACCGTGCTTAGCATTTCTGCCAAGTTATTTGAAAATCCTTCCCCGCTGGACACAATTATGATCGGACAGGGTCTTTGGCTTAAATTCTTATCTGAGACTGTTGACCATTTAGTGTGACTGTGACCGTGGTCCTAATAACATGGTTCTTTTGCGCGACACACCGTCTCACCATGCTGATCACTTTTGCCATGTAATTTGAAATTCCTTCCTCGCTGGACACAATTATGCTCCGGACAGGGTTTATGGCTTAATTTCTAATATTTGATGTTTGACCTTTAAGTGTGACCTTAACCTTGCACATAGGGACCTGGTTCTTACGCGCAAAGCACTGCCTCACCATGCTTAACACTTGTGCCAAGTTATTTGAAATTTCTTACATGTTGGACAAATTTATGCTCCGGACAGGGTCTATGGCTTAAACTCTTATGTGTGTCCTTTGACCTTAAGTGTGACCTTGACCTTAGACCTAGGGACCAGGTTCTTGCGAGCGACACACCGCCTCATTATGCTTAACATTTCTGCTAAGTTATTTGAAAATCCTCCGATCATGGACAAAGTTATTCTCCGGACAAGAATCCGAACATACGTACACACATACCTATGTATGTACATACATACTTATGTACCCATGGAGAGGGCAAACACTACATGCCCATCATTGATGGTAGAGGCTTAAAAATCCTGGTGTTAAGACAATATTTAGGGAAAAGTGCATGATTTTAAAGAAAGTTTGCTTTGGGACGGCACGTTATTTCGTTATATAGGCAAGTCTGTGCAAAGGTATTATTATTTCATATTGCACTCCTGTGCTGTGCTGTGTTGTGTTGTTTTGTCTGGTGGTGTTGTGTTGTCTTGCGTTGCATTATGTTGTGCTGTTACATTACATTTCATTACTTGAGATTACATTGTCAGTCACTTTAACTACCAATATCCAGCTACGTTTCCCAGACTTGAAATCAAAGTCTTCTGCAAGAGACCATCAAACATGTGATTTAAATCCAAAGTATTTTTTAATCAAGTAATATGCAAAACATTTTATGAACTGGAACCAGCATGTGGTCTGCAATTGTTTATGAAACACTTGAACTTGATCATAATTATGAACAAGCTTGTCACAGAATGTAACTTCTACCCCTGAAGCACAAGTATTCTTGTCTGAGGAAAGCAACACAATGTCAGAAAGAGTACAATAAATTATATGCCCTGGGCAAATACTAGTATCTTGACCTGTTCGTTGGGTGTGACACATTGCCTCATAATGATCATCAAGAACGGCGAATACCGTCCCATATATACTACTCACCTATTACGAAATTCCCTTTATGAAATGTAATACTAAACGTTCTTGTGGTGAAACAATAACATCGTACGTAAAATAGTTAAGGAACAACTAGGATATGTTAGCAAATATAAAATGCAAATTAAAGTGAAAATACAACATTGTTTATTGGTCGTATATTATTATAACATTGTGACATTTATACCAAGCATGATGTTTATATTCACTTGTTAACTGTCTTTAAAGGGAAGGACCAGTACTATAAGAAGAAATAAAATGCTATTTATTTTAAGATGACTCAATAATTGTGGAAAAAGTCAACAACAACACGTGAAATCAGTCAATTCAATTTATCTTTCAACGTTTCGGCTAACGCCTTCATCAGGATAAAATGACAATTAAACAACGGACGTCACGTCATGCAATAGCGTTACGTTATTTGGCGGAAAAACGTATAGAAATGAGTATACATTTTAAATTAATACAGAATTTACAGCATACAAGACAGTTTAGTACTATACGGATATAAAATACAGATATTTCCTATAGCAATATAATATAAAAAAATCAAAAATAGGACAAAACGCAATAGTACTAAACATATTATTTAATTTTACATGCACTTTAAGCCGTAAACAGTATTTTGGAATTAAGGCCATCTGGAGCTGGTGTTTTTAACTTATGTATCCAGAATTAAATAATAAGATGACTCAATGAAATATATCAAGTTTTAATTGTGACGCAAAACTTATCTGACTTAGTATAAGTATGGACGCGTCCTGGTGCCAAGTATAAAAATAAAAATAAATAAAAAATACTCAATATTAGAAAACTTATCTCGTAATTATGACTTTTTATCTCGTAATTAAGACATATTATGTCATAATTACGAGTTAGTATCTTGTAATTACGACTTTTTATCTTGTAATTAATACTTTTTGTCTTGTAATTATGACTTGTTATCTCGTAATTACGACATAGTATCTCATAATTACGACTTTTTATCTCGTAATTGCGAGATACTAAGTCGTAATTACGACATAAAAAAGTCGTAATTACGAGATAAAAAGTCTCAATAGTAGTAGTAGTAGGAGGAGGAGGAGGAGGAGAAGAACTACTACTGGTGCTTTTGCTGATTCTGCTACTGATTCTGCTATTGCTACTGTTAATGGGGTCCTTTGATTTAAAAAATAAAACCATGTCATTTTTTCGCCGTATTAAGGAAAATGCGCTAGCACAGGTGACTTGAGAATAAGGGAAGGTAATACTCAAAGTTCTAATACTACTACTAATTCGTAATTATGAGATTAAAAAAAAGTCGTAATGACGAGACAAAAGGTCGTAATTACGAGATAAAATGTCATAATCACAAGATACTAAATCGTAATTACGACATACTAAGTCGTAATCACAACATATTAAGTCGTAATTACGAGATAAGTTTGTTAATATTGATTAATTCTTATTTATTTTTATTTTTACACCTGGCACCAGGACGCTTCCATATATAAGCGCTCTACTAACATCATTATATAATAATTTCTGTTTAGTTTCGATTTTTTTGGTCATTTATCAACCAAAAATATGAAAACATTTTGGTATCACTAAAATATGAAATACTATTTCCGCCAGTGAAATTTTGCAGTGTGATTTACTGAGATGTGACATTTTAACTTTTATAATATCATGATAATCTGCACTAGAGTGTTCACAAGCTTTTTAAAGTTTTCATTATAGACATATAAAGAAAACTGCCCCGCCCCATGGCAGCCATGTTTTTCAACGGAGTGGAACCATTTTTGATATCGCCCGAGATATCATAAGAACAAATGTTCTGAGTAAGTTTCATGTTGATTGGGCAAAACAAATGTGATTTCTAGAGTGTTCACAAGCTTTTTCCATAGCCATATATTAAAAACTGTCCCGCCCCCTGGCGGCCATGTTTTTCAATGGAGCGGAACCATTTTCGAACTCGACCATGATATCATAAGAACAAATGTTCTGAGTAAGTTTTATGTTGATTGGGCAAAAAATGTCATTTCTAGTGTGTTCACAAGCTTTTTCCATAGCCATATACGAAAAACTGCCCCGCCCCCTGGCGGCCATGTTTTTCAATAGAGCGGAAACATTTTCGAACTCGGCCGATATATCATAAGAACAAATATTCTGAGCAAGTTTCATGTCGACTGGGTAAAAAATGTGACTTCTAGAGTGCTCACAAGCTTTTTCTAAAGCAATATAAGGAAAACTGCCCCGCCCCCTGGCGGTCATGTTTTTCAACGGAGCGGAACCATTCAAACTCGACCATGAAATCATAAAAACAAAAGTTCTGAGCAAATTTCATGTTGATTGGGCAAAAAATGTGATTTACAGAGTGTTCACAAGCTTTTTCTTCAATTTGACCTAGTGACCTAGTTTTTGACCCCACATGGCCCACAGTTTCAACAACGTCCAAGATATCATTAGGACAAATGTTCTAGGCAAGTTTCATGAATATTAAGCAACAAATGTGGCCCCTAGAGTGTTCACAAGGTAAATGTTGACGACGCACGACAGACGACGGACAAAATGTGATCACAAAAGCTCACCATGAGCACGCTGTGCTAAGGTAAACTAACAAGAGGGCCTTAGGACGCTCACCTGAGACCTTGTAACCCAATTGGAATTTGCATCCCCGAGATGTGGCTTATTTTTATCCCAGGGGCATAATTTGAACAATCTTGAACAAACCTCTGGGCCTTGCGGTTTCAGGTAAAGATTTTAAAAGTCATTGTGCTATTTACGTCTATATAAACCATGTGACCCCTTGGGATGTGGCAAGATTTGACCCCAGGGGTATAATTTGAACAATCTTTGTAGAGGACCACTATAGGATGTTACATACCAAATATGAAACCTCTGGGCCCTGCAGATTCAGAGTAGATTTTTAAAGTTTACACTTATTAAATCTATTTTTAGCTCTGGTGACCTACATATGCAGCGGACCGTAACGATTTAAACAACTATGAAAGAGGGTCACCTAATGATCATTCATGTGAAGTTTGGTGAAAATCTTCAAAGTGGTTTAGGAGATGTTGTTTGAATGAAAAGTTGACGACGCACGCACGTACACACGCACGACGGACAATGGGCGATCACAAAAGCTCACCATGAGCTGTCATTCCATCCTGTTTTTTTTACAGGACAATGTCCAATACCCACATGTAAACTACATATTATCGAAAACAAGCACGGTGACCCCAATGTTTCTTTTTTGCAGTTTGTTAAGAATATAATTATGTAATAAATATCGAAAATTCAGGAATTTTAACGGAACAGATTTTTTCTATAGTCAAAACCAAACTTTTATATGATTTCAAAATGTAGAATTTTTTCGTTAAAAAGGGATGAAAAAGCATTGTTGGCAAATATAATATTATTTTTCACTATGTAACGGATTGCTTTCTTACAATTACCCATTTCAACCAATAGGATGTCGTTATTTTTTTACCAATCAATGGTCAATACTATTTTTTTGCTAAAACAAAAACAGCATCAAAATTTCCTAAAATGCATTCACGGGTAGGTCATTTACATGCATTTTCCCAAAAATCTAATGCGGTGACCCTCATTAAAGCCGGATTTTTTATTTTACCAATAGAGGTACATGTACAAGTCAATGTTGGTGAAGAAGAATGGAAGTTTCATGTCAATGATCTAAAATGTATGCAGTAAAATTTCATCAAGATTGATCAAGAAAATGACAGGAATAAACAACTTTAGAGCAAATTTTATTTTTAGCTTTAGTGGCCATTTTGTGCAGTGAGGCGGAACCATTTGAATAAGTTTGGTAGATGAACACTAAACGAAAATGGCGTTGAGACATAATTCTATTTTTAGCTCTGGTGGCCATCTTGTGCAGTAAAGCGGAACCATTTTCACAGGTTTGGTAGAGAACCATTTAAGGAACAATTCTGTAAAGTTTCATGAAGATTGACCAAGAACATGACAGGAATAAACAACTTTAGAGCAAATTTTATTTTTAGCTTTAGTGGCCATTTTGTGCAGTGAGGCAGAACCATTTGAATAAGTGGGTAGATGAACACTAAGCAAACATTTGCGCAAAATCATTTGAAAATCTAGCCAAAGGTTTAGAAGAAAATGTCGTTTAGACATAATACTATTTTTGGCTCTGGCGGCCATCTTGTGCAGTGAAGCGGAACCATTTTCACAGGTACGATAGAGGATCATCTAAAGGAACATTTCTGTAAAGTTTCATAAAGATTGACCAAGAACGTTTGAAAATATGACAGGAATACCAAACTTTAACGCAAACTCTATTTTTAGCTCTAGTGGCCATTTTGTGCAGTGAGGCAGAACCATTTGAATAAGTTTGGTAGAGGAACACTAAACAAACATTTGTGTAAAATTATTTGACAAGAGAAAAATGCGGAAACCGCATTAAAGCCGGATTTTTTACTTTGCCGATGGGGATACATGTACAAGTCAATGTTGGGGAAGAAGTATGGAAGTTTCATGTCGATGATCAAACGTGTATGCAGTTTGGTAAGACTTGGCAAATATTTGGTCTCAAAATAAAATGGGGAAAAAGGTGGACTAGAGAGACGGCATGAAATTACTGACATAATTGTGTTGCATATTTGCATTGAAGAAAGTGTCCGTCAAGGGAAATTTTCTCCACTGGACATGCTATCTTTTTTTTGGAAAATAATGATCAAATGCAAGATGGATGAAAATGTTCCTTGAATAGTTACTCATGGTTAAATATGACATTGAAAATGTAAGATTTAAGATATTGCGTTGAATAATTTTGGTAGAGGACCACGAAACGAAATTATTTGAAAAACTAGCCACAGGTTTAGAAGAAAATGGCTTTTAGGCATATTTCCGTTTTTAGCTCTGGTGGCCATCTTGTGCAGTGAGGCAGAGCTATTTGAATACGTTGGGTAGAGGAACACTAAACGAGCATTGGTGTGAAATTATTTGAAAATCTAGGCATAGGTTTATAAAAAAATGGCATTTAGACACAATTCTATTTTTAGCACTGGGGCCATCTTGTGCAGTGAAGCGGAACCATTTTCACAGGTTTGGTAGAGGACCATCCAATGAACATTTGTGTAAAGTTTCATGAAGATTTACCAAGAACTTTTGAAAATATTACAGGAATACGAAACTTTAACGCAAATTCTATTTTCAGCTCTAATGGCCAATTTGTGCAGTGAGGCGGAACCATTTGAATAAGTTTGGTAGAGGAACACTAAACGAACATTTGTGTAAAATTAATTGAAAATCTAGCCACAGGTTGAGAAGAAAATGGCGTTTAGACATAATTCTATTTTTAGCTCTGGTGACCGTCTTGTGCAGTGAAGCGGAACCACGTTCACAGGTTTGGTAGAGGACCATCCAATGAACATATCGGTAAAGTTTCATGAAGATTGACCAAGAACTTTTAAAAATATGACAGGAATACGAAACTTTAACGCAAATTGTTAACGACATCGCAACGCCCGACCAACCGCCCGCGCAATCGATGCATTCTCAAGTTATTCAGCAGAAACTGTTTTTCTATTTTTAGTAACTGTGACCTTGAACCCACCCACCCCATATGCAATCCCAAGCAAGGTCTCGCTATAAGGTATCTATGTATGAAGATTCATTAAAATATCTTGATGCGCTCTCAAGTTATTGTGTAGAAACTGTTTTTCTAATTTTAGTCAAGTGACCTTGACCCCACCCACTCCATATGCAATCCCAAGTTGACGCTGCCACAAAATTTAGTGGTTTGTAACCATAGTTGAACTTGACCTGTATTTTATGATACTACACATGTTTAACAAGAATTATTTAAATATATGTCAAGCTATTCTTGAGTTATCGTCCGGAAACTATGTTTTAGGGGATTTAAGTCGAAATGGGGCCATAACTCTGTCAAAATTTAGTGGTTTGTAACCAGAGTCAAACTTGACCTGTAAATTATGATGTTACACATGTGTACCAAAAATAATTTGAATATGTCAAGCCCTTCTTGAGTTATCATCCGGAAACAAAACAAAAAAAACAGACCGACAAGCTCACTCCTATATACCCCCCCCCCCCAAAACTTCGTTTGTGGGGGTATAAATACATACACTTGACCATTGACCTTTAAGTTTATCCTTGACATAAAACCAAGGGACCTGGTTCTTGCACATGACTCACAGCCTAATGATATTATCTTTTCTACCAAACAAAGTTATTTAAAAATCCCTCCCTTCTGAACAAAATGATGCTCTGGACAGGGTCTAGGGCTTAAATTCTAATATTTGACCTTTAACCTTTAAGTTTGACATTGACCTTGGACCAAGGGCTCTGGTTCTTGCATGTGACACACGGTCTCACCATGCTTAGCACTTCTACCAAGTTATTTGAAATTCCTTCCATGCTGGACAAAATAATGCTCCGGATAGGGTCTATGGCTTAAATTCTTATTATTGACTTTATGGAAAGCGTGCGTGTACCGATCATGTGCTTTACTAAATACAGGTCTTTAACATTTGACGCGCGTAGGCACGATGTGCAAGAGGAAATTTTCCCGCCGTTTTTGCAAGAAAAAAAATCGACGTACGGAGGGGATACCCCTCCCTAACCCACCCCTCTCGTTTTGCAAGGTCTGTGTTCTGGCAGTCGTGCATTCCAGTCCTGCACAGGTTGTCTCGTCTTCTTTTAAAAAGGCATTTCACTTTACATTTTGTAAATCTATACAAATATACAGCTTTGTGGTAAAATCAATTTTAATGATGCAGTTAATATATATACAGGCATCTATTACACTTATTTACTCTGTAAAATTCATTAATACAAATAGTTAATGAAATGGTTAATGTAATAAAACCGTTTATACCATGTTTGATGTCTTATTCTAACTTCACATAAAAGTGTGTTTTAATTTTGATATTGTTATTCATTGTAAATGAGTAAACTGCTTAATGTAAATATTTTGTTGTGTTAAGATTTGAAGACTCTTTTTTTCGACCTGCCAGTAGACATTCCCCCCAAAATTTTGTAAACCAGAAAATAAAAAAAGGACTGACCTTATTAAGTAGAAACTGTTTATCTGTTTCAGATCCCAAGCAAGATCTCACAATAAGATATCTATGTATGAAGTTCCATTACAATATCACATTTCTTTCCTAAGCAGAAACTGTATTTCTATTTTCAGTAACAGTGACCACGACTATGACCCCACCCACCAGAGAAGGCATTCCAAGCAAGGTCTTGATTTAAGGTTTCTAAATGGAAAGTTTCATTGAAATACCTCCATTCGTCTAGAGTTATTGAGCAGAAAGACTACTTCTATTTTTAGTAGCAGTGACCTTGACTTTGATTTGAAACATCCCATATGCAATCCCAAGAGAGGTCATGATATAAGGTATATGAAGCTTCATTACAATATCTCAATTCGTTATAGAGTTATTGAGCTTGAACCATTTTTCTATTGTTAGAAGCGGTGACCTTGACTTTGAAGCCACCCACCCTATATGCAATCCGAAGCAAGGTCTCGATATAAGGTATCTATGTATACAGTTTTATTACAATAGCTCAATTCATTCTCGAGTTATTGAGCAGAAACGTTTTTCTAGTTTTTAGTAACAGTGACCTTGACCCCACCCAACCCATATGCAATCTCAAGTGAGATCTTGATATAAGGTATCTATGTATGAGGTTTTAAGGATGTACGATCATTTCAGGCAATTTTTCAGAATATCCAGAATGTTTAATTTTGTGTATGCTGATAGTCACTTCTGTATCTGTCACAAATATGAAATAAAAATTGGGGGTCACCGTGAATTATTTTCAGATAATCAAGTGTTTTCAATACCATATAGTTAAAGATTTGATATTCGATGCAACAGTTTGTGAAACATTATACGCTACTATTGCTCTGTCTAGGCAGAATGCAAATTTGTTTAGAACTGTTCGTTCCAGATTAACAGACATTAACAACTTTTGTAAAGCTACTACATCGTGGAATGCACTGTGTGCCATGTATGACTCACCTATAAGATCTTTAACTAATTCTTCTTGCTTGTATGATTTCATATTTGAGAAACATTTTTTGAACATTTTATATGTATCCATAAACCCATGGACGTATCTTTGAAACTCAGAAAGTTTACCACAATTTTGCAAAGCATGAAGCAATACCTTGCAATCAAATGATTCAATGTTATGTCCAACTAAAATGATTGGCGAGCATTTCTGGCATTTTTGTAAGAATGTAAGAAAACTATCCAAAGCATGCTTCATTGAGGCAGCTTCTACTGCAAGGCCTTTGAGAATCATGGACTGGCCAACAATCGTCACTCTTGTAACCTCTGATGCTTTCGAGGACATCTTCTTTTTCGACATCACATGCATGGAAAACTGGCCAGCTTCGTGCACAGCCGCAATCTGTACTATATGAGAAGCATGCTCTAGAAAACAAAATAATGTTAATTTAAAAAGACAATCATGTGTTAAAAATGTACCTATGCTTAAGATTTATAATTCATTTAACCAATGGTTATCCACTTATCAAATGTAAGTAACAGTACAGGATTATGGAAAATAACTTCGTCTGGGGCTATGTATTCAGCTTGTCATTTCCTTCAACGGTATTAACATGACATATATATCATCTTCAAACAAAGCTGGTAAGTCTTCAAACAAAGGATATGATACTAAACAAATACCATACCTAAACCTGTTGTTTCCAGATCAAAAAAGACAAACTCTTTCCCGGCAGTGTCGAGTCCTGCTGGACCAGGCTTGGGTACAGGTGGGGCAATGGTGGTGAGGTCGACATCTTGTTCCCCTATGTTGCAGGCATATGTTGGTCCCTCTTGTACCTCTTGTACTGATCCTTTTGAATGGCTGGAAAAATAAAATTTTAAAATTTGAAGTGGACATTGTTGACATGCATTATGCTATTCATAAAATACAACAATGGGTTTAAAACAATAATACAAGTGCATAAATTAGTGTTTGCATATTAACATATGCATTAAAATAGATATTGATTTTCTTTAAATGTAAATATTTAATACATATAAGCAAAGGACCTGTTTAATTCAATTGCATTAAAAGAATGTACAACGGGGTTTTTTTCCCAAATAATCTATATAAAAAGATTTTGCATTTACCGTTCAAGTTTGAGTCTTATACGTCGCTGTTTGGCTGCTCTGGTAACAACTATGGCCTTTCTCTTTTTATTTTGAAGGTCACGGAGTAGGGCCAGTTTTGATGTGTACATTCCAGGTGAAACACCCAGCTTTCGATTGACCTGAAGCAGAATACAGAAAATGCAAATATGGATGAAATCGCACTCTGCTAAAAAATGCTTATGTGATAAGGTTGATAGATAAATTTACAAAGTTTATAACTGTCATGGAACTTACAGTGTCCAGCAAAATCCTTAAATAAAATAACAAAAATGCTTTGCTGGTTATTTTTTCGTGTTTGTGAACTTATTTTACATACAAAAATTAAAATTCAAGTATTCAAGTAATATACAATATGCACGTGAATTATAAAGATGATTGAAATAAATAAAAATTAGCATTCATAAAGTACAATATTAATAAATAAAAAAGATCTAACTAAATTAAAAAAACAAGATGCTGTAATCAATAAACACATATGCCCACATGCAAAATTGATTGTAACAAAAGAACATGCTAAAGAAAGTGCCTCAACGTATCGAACAGCATACAGTTAACATAACTTTATATTTTAAATTGCTCAGGTGACCATGAACATATTAAAACAAACTGCAGGAAATGTGTGACTGTTTTATTGTATTGCCTAAAGTGTGTTAAACTGTCTCTATAAATAACTGGTAAGTTGATTGTTCAACAAACAAAAAAATTCTAATTCTAAAAACAAAGGAAATTTTGATAAAGTCAAACATTTTCTGTTATTTGAAATTCGACAAAAGTAGAAAATAAATTTTGATATATTACGTTGGTGAGATAACTATTTCCAAGGTTTTTCTGTGCCACTCCAGCAGCTACCCTAAAATTCAAATTCGCTGAGCCAGAGAGGTGAAGCTGTTTGGGAGCTTTGCTGGCTATAGACTTGTTTAGGCTCTCGTTTGCCTGAGTACTGCCCAACATGCTTAATTTGTTTGCAATTTTTTTGTAGGCACCAAATACATCCAGTAATGCAGCTTTCAGTGAACCATCTGTCAGTGGTCTTCCATACGGTAATGAAGAGTATTTGGCAGCTGTGGTATTTAGAAAGCTGCACCATGTGTCATTACAACATGAATGATCGCCAAAAACGTGACCAACAACTGCATCCAAACCACGAGAAATGCCTGCAGGGTTGTGTTTATTCTGTGAAATACTGTAGTTGAACAATTTTAGCAAGTAGTTTATGATTTTTGTGCTTAATATTGGAAAATTCTTTTGCAAGCCATACAGGCAGTTGGCCAAATTCTTTTTCACATGATTTTTGTCTGACCTTTTCTCTATAGTATGGGGCACAGTAACTCTAAGTCTTGCAGCTGTTGTGGTATCATCGTCACCCACTACCCCAGTAACCCTTATGCCTTTTTTGGCTGTTTCAGTAATCATTTCAGAGACCATGTCAGGTTCCATGGCCTTTGATGACCCACTCCAGTATTTTCTACAATCATGAAGTTTGCAGGTGCTAGTACCTTTTCCTTTCCTCTGGTGCTGGCTGCACACCCTGCATGTTTTGCTCCGTACTGTATATGATAGGACCTTTCCAGTCTTCAGGCCAATCATAGAGCAATGCCCTATAATGCGATAATTGTTTTAATGTATGTCAACTCTGTTTGCTAGTCTATTGCAAGTTGGGAAAGTTACAAAACACAAATGGGCAAGGATGTCAGACAGCCTGAATATGGTTACTATGCTAGATAAACCATTACTGGTACTTACAATTGATTTACTTAGTTAACTCCAAAGCTACTCTTGTCATCAGAAAAATATTCAGCATTGTATTCGCAGTTATGTTGCATACAATTGTTATATAATGTCCTCAAGAATTTAAACATGATGATTCAAGTGTATAAGCAGTGGAATAGATGGTCTACATAAAAGACTTACAGTATTAACATTATGGACATTAATAATCACCTTTTTACCTGACAAACTATCATACGCCTTTCCACTTCCTCTTTTCTGCCACCCTGCATCCACACTAACCTCAATTTCACTCTTCTGCCTGTATAAAATGAATATAATGCAAATAGATATATGTGATAAGGGCCCCACATCATAAGAGCACATTCCAGGATGTGCTTAGATGCAAACAGTGAAATGGTACATTCAGTTGTAATAAACAAATGGTGATTTGCACAACATATACAAACAGTACATATTGAAATTTAAACCATGTGACCTTGTTACATTTATTTACACATATATTATCTTATATACATTACACAATGACATTTTACTTATGTGGCATCGAAATTTGGAACCTATGTGTGATACATCATCTTGTTGTGGTCATTTGTACAGTTATTTGAGAATCCATTAATTTACAACATATATTAGTATCAGACATGAAATACATGTACAAATATAATAATTTTCAACAACGATAACTATGTAAATATTTTAGCTCAATTACTGTACCTACCGGTATGCATATACATGAGCACTGTCATAGTTAGGACCTGGTTCAATGTGATGAGACATGATACAAGAGAACATCCACTAACATGTTTCTCAGCCTTGCATGATACACTTGATCTTCATCCAACAGTCACATAATTATTATCTATATTACATATAGTTATCTTACTTTGTACAAAATAATAGCATTTTATTTCTTTAGCCTGGTCACATGCTGACCGTTAATTATTCCATTCTATGTCGGTAGCAGTTAATATTTGATGGTCATAAACAAACTGTTATTTCGTAAATTTTGACGCAACAATGGGAAAAAGAATGGTACTCGGTTAGATAAATTTGTTACATGGCTTCTTACTGACCCCGTATGGTGAGCTACAGGGTCAGTAAACTTATATTGAGCTCTTGCTACGCTCTCGCCCAATATTATTTTTACTGACCCTGTATCACAGTGTACGGGGTCAGGAAGAAGTCATGTAACTAATATCAATAACATTTTAATGTAAAAAAATAAAACTTACATTTCATTTAACTTTACTTCTTCTTGCAGATATATCTCAACACTAGATTTTGCAACATCTTCCACTGCTTGTCCCATCTCATTCTGTCTAATGGTGAAAATAAATATGTCTAAATGGCAATCATTGACAAAATATGTCATTTTAACATAACCTAAAAAAGTACATGTCCATGAGCAAAAGTGTGCAGAATTTACATTACATTACTGCAAATTTATATAGGGCTAAATATTTTGGATTTTTTTTTTTACTGATTTCATTATAACGGAAACTTAACATTTCATGAAAATTTTATGAAAATTTATAATATCAACTGCAATGAAGATATGAGCCAGGTTCTCCATGATTAGATTTAGGATTTAGACACCTTGCCAGAAAATAGCGAGAGTCATAGCTTTAAAATCATGTTTGAATGTTGTCAACAGTGTTAACTAAAAGCCTGTGACTGCATCTACACTCAATAGAATTAAACTTCAACACTACTTTAAATGTTCTACCTCTGGTATGCCAATATTAAAGATCTGAGCTTAAACAGTTGTATGTACATTAAAAGTATGATCGAACAAGATGCGTGTGTTACCAAACTTTAATGACGAAAAGATTTTATTTTATTTTTATAAGTACAATACTACATACCTTCTAATAAGCATGGAGTGATTGACAGCAGGGATATTCAACGTGGTCACAATGCTGTTTATTTGCCGAATCCCAACTCCTGTATGAACCATTGCTGTAAGCATTACATCAAATTGTTAATTTAGATGACAAGCTTGAATAAACAATGTTCGGTAATATGATTTGTGTTCATTACAGTCAATTGAAATAAAATACAGTAAATGAAATTATGAGTGAGAGTTATAATAATAAATGCATGTTTCATGCATCAAGTAAATGCGACCAAGGTGCATGATACAATTATAATTACGGAGTATAAGTACATCCATGTATAGATTTCTTGATGGGTGACACACAAAAATGTTGTTTTTTTTAATCAGTGCATATATGTCTATTTTGGTTTATTTCTGTGTACATCAAACTTTTGGTTTAGCAACCATCGGTTTGTAAAACTGTGACAGAAATGTTGAGGCAGCTCTCCCTATGTAAGAAATAGTACACTACAGACCACTGAGGACCTCATCGCGTTATAATATAATTTGGCCGACCAGTCAGCCCAGAAATGTCAGGGGTGTGGAAATCCTATGCCCGACTTGTCAGACGCGGGTAATTTTACTGTCGGACAAGTGCTTTTTTCCTATCTATTTGTCCATGGACATGTACAATTTCAGGGTGTAAAAATGATGTTTAAGTTGGAAGCTAATTATAGTATTATTATACCCGACAAATTGTGTTTTTTTTTAAATAATTAAATGAAACTATCTCATGAAAGCCTGAATAAAAACTCTGTTTTTGTTTGGACAAGTGACTGTTGTTGCGGACAAGTAGATTTTTGCAATGAACTTGTCCATCGACAAGTTAACAATCATGATATTTCCACACCCCTGAACGTTGAAAGGAATGAAGCCGAAATATACAACATTTTTTCAAGACAAACTTCATTTCGACAGCTTGCAAAAAAGATTGCGTTGTAAAATTTATTAAACAAAAATGGGTTACACACAACAAGAACTAAACGGGCACCCACGAGAACTAGTGTCTGAAGGCTCCGCACAATTTACTGTTTAGTCAGCTAGATAAAATGGCATTTTGGAATTAACCTAACAAGAACATTGATCAAATCTTTTTTGGCAATGTGATAATTATTAAACCATATGTCAACAGCTGCAAGTCACAGAGGGAATTCCCTTGTTATTTTTTTACAAATTTCAGTTGGTATTTTTTTTTTTCGGGAAAATATATCTAAATATACTAATTTTAAATGTTAATATTACCAAATACCGGCTATCAGTAATAAACAAAATGAAGACTGAACCAAATGATAGGAAATATCTGACAAATTCATGGCTGCCCGGTTGCCTTCCTATCATTGGTCAGTAAATAAGTCAATGGCTGATCTCTAAATTATCTAGCCTTTATTTAGTTGGAGACCTTAAATTTATAGATAAATGTCTCACTATTGTTGAAATTGTGCTCACTTAGGGTATACAAGCAGTTTAGCTCTTAAGTGGCCAAATATACAAGAAAACAGGCTATAAGTACACTTATATTTAAAATAATACATTAAAACATTGACATTTGAATAACTTACCTAGGGCTAGCTTCGTATTTATGTCGTAGATCTTGCCATGCTTTTTACCAGTATGAACTGTGTTCAGTTGGCAACAGTTTTCACATGCGATGTCTAAAACTGTGGCAAGACCAAAATTTCTGCTAGCAATTGTATTATGAAGAAACAAAGGGCCAGAACAATTCACGCATGTCTTCAGACTCTCTGCCAAACTGCCCAGTTCAACAATTCTCCGCCCTAACTGCCACTCTTCCTCCGTTGTCAAACACTCGACACATTGTTCATCAAACGAATCACTTGTTTGAGCTGTACGAACGTAACCATGGTCATGATGTTCATTCAAAACAAAAGTTTCGTTACTGTTAGTTTCACTTTGTGTTTATTTGCAGTTGTTACTGTTTGACGAGCAAAACGACCCTTTTTATTTCTGTTATTGTTTCTATAATCTTCTAAAATTGACATTCTCAGATAAAATTTTATAACTAAGTTTTTCACATAATCTAGTAAAAGTAATCCGATTCTGTCGTTTTTGTTGTTTGTTGTCTGTCTGCTGCTACAATACGGTCAAGGTCAATAGTCTCCAGACGCTTGCAAATATAGTAAATGTTTTACGTGGTACAAAAACTAAGCGCTCAAGGGATCTATATTTTGTATTTGTCGTAAATATTTTGACGGGGAAAGAAGCGTTACGGAGTTTGATTTTTTTCACGATTTTAGCACTAAGTTGTTCATATCTGAACAATTTTTTTTGTAAAATTGCAAAAGTAACGTAACAATTTTACGACAACTGTATACACTGCCGTAAAGTAAAAACGATCATACATCCTTAACAAAATATCTCAATTTGTTGTAAAGTTACTGAGCGGAAACCCCAGTAAGACGCCGCCTACTCACCCGCCAGCCGACCAACGACATACCCCATTATTATCTAATAACGCCTTTTCTTTTCTTTTTTAATTTGGTTAATGAAGTACAGGCAACTCCCGATGGCTCTGACTCGCTTGTCTCAAATTTCTCGTTGGCTTGAAGTGTCTTTGAAACTGATATTTTATTGCTATATATTCATATAACTCCAAACGAATTCGAAAGGGTCGAATTTTCGGATGGCTCAAAGTGTTAAAAATGTCATGGCACCGGTTACAGATTTTAAATATTTAATTGTTTGTTTGGCTGGAACACGCTTCGGTCCCATTGAGTCGTTAATAGATTGATAAGTGTTAAGTGTTGAGATAATGCACAAATTGATTTTAAAGCTTTCACAAAGTAACATTAATGAAATATGTCAATACATGGTTGATGTGTGGTAAATAGCAATTTACGATTTATCACGATGGCAAGCACGATTTGAATGTGGGTTTGCAGTTGGCAATTAAAGGGGTCATCTCAAAAATATTTGTTTTATTGCGATTTTAGGTGCGTTGAATTGCGATTTCAAGTGCGTGTTTATAATCTTTATGTCAACAAAAATAACAAAGATAGCATTTAAAATAAATATAATTACAGAAGTTAGTTCATATTTTTATTTCGTTATTTGTCTTGGAATTTTACATGTCACAATAATATCTCCAGCTGTATGCGTCTGCATACAAGTGCGGAGCAAGTTGTTACACTAATGGACAATAAATGTCGCGGGTGTCGCCACAAAGACCCCGCAGCTTTATATGCTTTTAAATCAGCGATTGAGTGTTCCACAATTATTCTGTGCTTCATGATGCAACGGGTTCAGTTTTCTGCATTTGCGCTGCATTATGCCACGCTGTCTTTGAAGCTGTGTATGGTGTTAATATTGGATATCGGTTAGGATAAATCTTATCACCAATCAAAAGGCAATCAGGAGGAAGTTCAACTGTGGGCCTATTTGACGCATAAGATTAAATTGTTGCGCATCGTTTTGATGACCTAAAAATCCACTTTCAACATGTCGAATAACACCGTGAACATCAACAACTACTTGTGTGTGTATTGCGTGATAACCGCGATAGCCAGAGTAGTATTCTTCTTGGGGTTCGCTTTCAGGCCTCCTTTCATGTGAAGTACTACTGTCTATCACACCCTACATTGGGCAACTTGCTCCATGTGTTTTGCATTCCCCGCCATTCCTAATTTGTCAGCCATGCGACAAACCTTTGTGACTGGGACGATTTGTAACCGTTTTGACTTAGGGCAGTTTCATGACCAATTTCACTTGGGGGTGAAAGGTGACCGTTTTGACTTGGGGCCGTTTTATGTCCGTTTTGGTTCTGGGAAGTATTGTGACCATTTTTACTTGGGGCCGTTTCATGACAGTTTTAACTTGGGGGCCGTTTATGACTGTTTTAATCTGGGGCCATTTTATGACCGTTTTAATTTGGGGCCGTTTTATGACCGTTGTGAGTTTGGGACGATTTGTGACCGTTTTGACTTGGGGCCGCTGATTTTGGTTTGGGAAATTATTGTGACCGTTTTGACATGGGGTCGTTTCATGACAGTTTAAAATTAGGGCCGTTTTATGACCGGTGTGACTTTGGGACGATTTGTGACCGTATTGACTACGGGCCGTTTCGTGACCGTTTTGACTTGGGGCAAATGGCGACCGTGTTAACTTAAGGCCATTTTATGCCCGTTGTGACTATGGGACGTATTGTGACCGTTTTTAGTTGGGGGCCGTTTGATGACCGTTTTGTGACTTTGGGACGATTTACGACCGTTCTGACTTGGGCCTGTTTTATGACCGTTGTGACTATGGGACGATTTGTGACCGTTTTGCCTTGGGGCCGTTTTATGACCGTTTTGCCTTGGGGCCGTTTCATGACCGTTATTAACTTTGGGCAGTTTTATTAACGTCGTTGTGACTGTGGGACGATAAATGACTGTTTTTACGGGCCGTTGGGTGCCCGTCTTAACTTGGGGCTGTTTTATGACCTTTGTAAATTTGGGACGAAATGGGACCGTTTTGACTTTGGGCCGTTTTATGCCCGTTGTGACTTTTGGATTTGTGGACCGTTTTGACTTGGGGCTGTTTCATGACTGATTTGAGTTCGAGACAATTTGTGACCGTTTTGTCTTTGGGCCGCTTTATGACCGTTTTGACTTGGGGCCGTTTCATGACCGTTTTAACTTTGGGATGGTAACCGTTTAGACTTGGGGCCGTTGCATGACCGTTTTGGTTCTGGGATGTATTGTGACCGTTTTGACTTAGGGCCGTATCATAACCGTTTCAATTTAGGCAGTTTATGACCATTTTAACTTGGGGGCCTAACGTTATATTACTGTTGTGACTCTGACGATTTGTGACCGTTTTGACTTTGGTCCGTTTCATGACCGTTTTGGCTTGGGGACGGATTTGTGACCGTTTTTACTTCGGGCCGTTTCATAACCGTTTTCGTTTTTGTCATAAAATAATGGAAGCAACTGTAGTATTTCCACATGCACAGTCGTGATGCATATATTATTTATGTCATAATATTTGCAAATGTGTCCCAAAAATAAATATTGTAATATTTACAAGTCCTAACAAATATTTATGTCATAATATTTGCAAAACGCACAGAAAATTCACTTCATTCAAAATTAGTGCAAAACATGAAGCAAAAATTTAAAAAAAATCACATTTTTCGACGAAATGCATTAGTCAGCAAAAAACAAATTTTTAGTAATGGTGACCTAGACCCTACCAATCCCATATGCAATCTGTTTCTCGATGCGTTCTCAAGCTCTTGAGCGGAAAACATTTTATTTATAGCAATGGTGACCTTGACACCCACCTATATGCAATCCCAAGCCGGGTCTCAATATAAGGTATCTATTTATTAAGTATTATGAAAATATCTCAATGCTTTCTTAAGTTACTGAGCGGAAACCATTTTTCTATTTTTAGTAACAGAGACCTTGACCCCACCCACCAAATACGCAATTCCAAGCGAGGTCTCGATATAAGGTATCTCTATGTATGAATTTCTTTTTAAGTATCTAAATACGTTCTCAAAAAAAAGTTATTGAGCAGATACCATTTTTCTATTTTTAGTAACAGTGACCTTGACCCCACCCACCCCCATATGCAATTCCAATGGAGGTCTCGCTATAAGGTATCTAGCTATTTATGAAGTTTCATGACAATAGCTCAATCTATTCTCAAGTTAGAGAGCGGAAACGAAAAGTTGACGCCTCCACCCAAACGACATATGCCAATGTAATAACCAAATTTCTTTCTACGAAAAATTTGCTTACAAATATTTGATTTTCATGAAGATTATTCTGACAAAGAAATCGCCATACAAAATGTCGAACAGTCGAACAGAAAACAGTAGAAACCTTGTGCAAAAAACATGGTATCTTTATATTAATTTATATTGTTAGACCAAGAAGACACGCGTGTTTGTCAAACACACAAGGCCCCCGGTTGGTGTAGGATAGATAAAAGGACAAGGCGAGGTTCGGTGATATCTAACCCTAATCAACTTAAAATCAAGGATGGGATTTTCTAAAGTAATTGGATGGGAAACCAAGATCAGTGGTCACATACGTACAAGACGGGTGGAAGGAATACTGATATCCTTAGATCTGATGGGCTAGCACAGTATCTTATAGTCTAGACAAGGTATGGAACCAAACGTGGTACAGCAGATCTCCCTATCCTTGTCGCTTTGTAGATTGCATCAAATGCAATGCTTGTGCAATAATACTCCAGAGACAAGGGATAGCAAGTCGTTCTAATGTCAAAGTGCGAGTAAGTCACAAGCAGATCACCAGGGCTTTTTTTCAAGAAAGTGTGATGAGGCCTTAGCCTTTCTGTTGTCAAATGTGTGATTTTTCTATAACTTGTGAAAAAGAAAGCGTGAAAATGGTAACAATTGTGGAACTTAAATGTAATACCCAATGCAATGTTGTTCATTCTTTTGTTAAAAACAGTTTCCTAAAAGTTAAATACTGTAAAATCTCTATGTTTTCGGACACTTAAAAATAAAAATAAAAAATTTGTGTCCGAAAATTTGGATACACAAAAATATTCCCAAATTACAGGTGTCCGAAAATGTATAGACACTATGACAATATTGCAATTTCGTTTGGATTTTTCCGGTGCATACCGTTTTTTGCCGAATATACACGGATAGTATCGATTAATGATTGCGCGTGCTTGTTAAATACCACGCCGTATAGTATTATTAATTTTTATCGATGTTTGCAATGAATTTTAAATCATTTCATATGTATGATTTGTTGTACAGAAAATTACACCAGACTGCATTTTTGTCGATCGAGTTCAAAGATTACCATCTCGTATATTATTTACCTGTAATTACTGCAATAAAAGATGCAAATTATGATTTTGTTGTTTGTTCTTGAACTAAAGATCTTAAACGCTTGTCTTTAACACCTTCAAACATTCGTGCAAATTGTGATAGGGTGCGATAAAACTGGAGTCTGTTTGTCACATTTATCGTGTCTAGTAGGGGCATAGTACCGTAGATACAGGAATTGTTAATTGGCACTAATTGGCATAACAATAGATTTCAAAGGCAAATGGTATCAAATTATCATAATTGGCACTAATTGACATCATACCCTTATTCAGTTCCAATACAGTAATACGAAATAAAAACAACTGTGAAAAAATTATGCAGAATTTATTGGTAAATAATTATGACTGGTTAAGACTGGTTCCTTAATACGATAATTTCAACAGCATATTTAATATACAACTTCACTACCGGTATACACAAAAACACATGTGCAATGTGTCACCGGATTAACGCAAACAGGTTAGAATTGTGCTAAAATACCACTGTCATATAAAATGTCCAAAAATTTAGAATCATTAATTATGGGTTAAAATCAAGATGTCCGAAAATATATAGTGACACAAATATTTATTTTAGCTCAAAAAGAGGGTGTTCAAAAATTTATCGTGTTTATTTATGTTGTTTGAATGAAAAGTTGACGACGGACGCACGCATGCACGCACGCACGACGGACAATGGGCGATCACAAGACCTCACCAGGGCGCACTTTGTGCTCAGGTGAGCTAAAAAAAAAGCCCTGGTCACCAACTTAATTACGTTGAATTACAAACGGTTCTGCCTAAAACACTGCACGCTGGCTTAGATAGCAGGTCACGTGACTCAATAGACTTGCCTGGGTCATTCCATTTTAATAACCGGATGTTAATTTACGGGTGGATTAGGTATATCTGATTACCGATTTTGATTGCTTAACACCTGTGTTTCTTGTTGTATTTATTTGCCATTGTTTTTTGAGCAATAATATTTTACTATGTTATTTTCTAACAATTAAATGCACATTACCATTATTTGTTGTTTATATGCCTAGCTGACATCCCCGTCACGCTTACATGTACATACTAACACAGAGAAACACACAGACTTGGCCATTGTCGGTACAAAGGTCAACATGTCTTTCTTTTCTTTGATTATATGCCATGACAACCCAACTTGTTTTTTTTTATCTGCAAAAAGATGGAGTTATTTTTAGACGAAACAGTGTTCTGTAGACATGATTGAAATGTGTAACCTAAAACACCTGCCAAGTCAGCATATATACATGTACAGGGAGTTTTCAGCTGTATAGTGGACTATTTTGTAATTCAACTAGAACTCTGCGAGTCGGATGTGTCCCCTGGTGGGGCATAACTAAAGTATGATAAGAACAATTATGCCAAAAACCGAACTTAACCTTCCTTTTATGCCTACTAACAGTTCCCTAAAGTTGCATGATGATTGCACACAAACTTCGGAAGTTATAATGTCTGCACAAGCCTTATATGAACTTTTTTTAAAGGGGCATAACTCAAGTATGATATGAGCAATTATGCTGAAAATAAAACTTCCTTTTATGATTACAAACACTACTGTCTGCACAAGCCTTATCTGAAGTATTTTTTTTAAGGGACATAACTCAAGTATGATAAAAGCAATTATGACAAAAAACGAACTTAACCTTCCCTTTATGTCTACAAACACTTGCCCAAAGTTTCATAGTTGCACAGAAACTTCTCAAGTTATCGTCAGCACAAGCCCTATTTTTGGTAAAAAAGGGGGCATAACTGAAGAACAATATGAGCAATTATGCTGAAAACCCAACAAGACTTTCCTTTTTATGGTTACAAACACTATTCAAAAAATGTATGATGACTGAACCAAAATTCAGTTATTGTCTGCACAAGCCTTATTTGAATTTTTTTTTCAAAAGGCATAACTCAAGTACCTACCCCGGTACTAACACCTTCCTAAAGTTTCATAACGATTGTACAAAAACTCGTCAAGTTATTGTCTGCACAAACTGAAATGAATACAAAGTGCCGCCGCCAAAAGAAACCCCTATATGTCGCTTTTTCAGGTGACACAAAAAGTGGCACTATCATCAAACTACAAAACCAAAGTTGGGGAATATTTGCACCTGATGCTGAAGTTGATGACAATGCTATATACCATGTTTGAGATGAATATCTTCTGTAGTTTTGAAATAATCGTACTTTTGAACCTAATCCTGTTGAGCCGGGCAAAATTATTGACCAGATGTAAACAAACCAAGTCTGCATTTTGATACTTTGAACTGGAACAAGGAGACCTGGGTTATGGGCACCACACCATCAGGCTTTGCATAATTTGAACAATCTTTGTAGAGGACCACTATATAATGTTTCACGCCAAATATGAAACCTCTGGGCTGTTTCAGAGTAAAAGATTTTAAAAGCCCACTTGCCATACACATCTAATGAAACCATATGACCCCCAATTTTACCCCAGGGGCATAATTTATACAATCTTTGTAGAGGACTACTAGAGGATGTCACATATCAAATATGGAAGCTTGAAGCCTTGCAGTTTCAGAGATGATTTTTAAAGCCATTTTGCTACGAGTCTATATAAACCATGTGACCCCAGGACGTGGCTAGTTTTGATCCCATGGGAATAATTTGAACAAACTTTATAGAGGACCACTAGAGGATGTCACAAATCAAAGACAAAAGCTCACAGCCTTGTGGCTATTCAAAAGGGGAATAATTTGAACAATCTTTGTAGAAGACCACAGAGGATGTCACATATCAAATATGAAAGGTCTGAGCATTGCGGTTTCAGAGGTTTTTTTAAGTTTTCACTTTTTAAATTTATCGATAGCTCTGGTTCAGCAGACCAAAACAATTTAACGAACTTGGAAAGATGGATAATTCCTCTGGGGTTTGGTGAAAATCTTCAGAGCTGTTTAAGAGGTGCTGTTTGAATGAAAATGATGACGCACAACGGACGACGCTCAACAGACAAAAGGCGGTCTCAAAAACTCACCATGTTAATTTGTATCCCTGTACGAGGGTTATATACACATGTATGTATTATATGTCATTACAAGTGTACAAGGATATGTATACATGTATTGCTGTCTGTACAAGTGTATGTGCAGGTATGTATACAAATGTATGTATGTATGTCTGTATGAGAGTACGAGGGTATGTACACATGAATGTCTGTCTGCATGGGTGTATGAGGGTATGTACCAGTGAATTATTTTTTGCTGCTTTATTTATGAATGGGTCCAGTACCCATCAAATAAAAAATTTGGCAACATGATAAATTTAACAAAGAAATTTTGATCAATGGATAACTTAAACTAGTATCATATTATTGGTTGTACTTAGCATTTTCCTAGTGTTTGTCTAACCATATGTCATTTAAAGATTTACAGCTTAGATTCCCATTTCCTATGTATTTAGGATTTCGTCACTTTTGGTTTGGCAATTATTTCACTCCACTGGCTTATCAAGTAAGCAGTGTCAGAAGCAAAGGACGCTGATATGCTTTATAAAGAAAAAAGGCCCTGCTCTCTGGCGGCCATGATTTCTTTTAACAAAAATAAAATAATATGAAATCAAAGTATTTTAGTCGAGAACCACGTAAGGAACATTTCTGTTAAATTATTACAAAATCCAAGCTGTGGTTTCCGACATGAAGATTGTCAAAGTTTTAAATATACCCATATTAGGAAAAATGGCCCAGCCCCCTTGCATCCATGTTTTTCAACAGAGTGGAACCAACTGAGCAACTTTGGTAGAGAACCACCCAAGGAAACATTCCTTGGAAATTATTGTGAAATCCAACCAGTTGTTTCCGACTGAAAGATTTCTAAAATGTTCAATATACCGTAATCTTACGAATATAATACGCACTCGTGTGTAATACGCAACCCCCAGGTTTCAACAATATTTTTGGGGACAAAATAATTATATGAATATAATACGCATCGAACATTGAGGTGTCTGTTTATAATGCACATGATCTATTTCCTTTGTTTTGGTGTCGTAAAATTCATTTGCTGTGAAAATCGCCAGTTCTTTGATATCAATTAGATATGGTATTTCTCACCTACTAGACACATTACCTCTCATTGAAGTGCAGAGCTTTGCCCAGAACAGCTAATTAATACACAACACAAACTTGACAGCGATACACTTAGGTCATTGTTTGTACTAGATTTTGACACTTGTATATGAATTTGTCTCATTTATTTTTCATGGCAATTGTTCTTTTAATTCAAAAAGAACATTAGTTTATTTTGTTTCAAAACTAGATCAAAGATTACAAATAAGATTCTGTGTTTGATAAACACACATGCCCCCGGTTGGTGCTGGGTAGCCCATTTCTTAGTCCAAATGAGGTCAAAGTGTATGTACACATGCATGTATAACTGTACTAATGTATAATGGTATGCACATATGTATGCCTATAGGAGTGTACAAGGGTATGTGCACATGCATGTATGTCTGTACAAGGGTATGTAGACATGTATGTATGTCTGTACGCGTGTACGAGGGTATGTACATATGTATGTCTGTATGAGTGTACGAGGATATGTACATGTGTATGCATATTTGTACAAGTGTATTAGGGTATGTACACATGCATGTATAATTGTACGAATGTATAACGGTATGCACATATGTACGCCTGTACAAGTAAACAAGGGTATGTACGCATGCATGTATGTCTGTACGAGGGTATGCAGACATGTATATCTCTGTACGCATGTACGAGGGTATGTACATACGTATGTCTGTATGAGTGTACGAGAATATGTACATGTGTATGCATGTCTGTACAAGTGTATTAGGGTATGTACACATGCATGTATAACTGTACTAATGTATAATGGTATGCACATATGTACGCCTATACGAGTGTACAAGGGTATGTACACATGCATGTATGTCTGTACGAGGGTATGTAGACATGTATGTCTGTACGCTTGTACGAGGGTATGTACATACGTATGTCTGTATGAGTGTACGAGGATATGTACATGTGTATGCATATTTGTACAAGTGTATTAGGGTATGTACACATGCATGTATAATTGTACGAATGTATAACGGTATGCACATATGTACGCCTGTACAAGTAAACAAGGGTATGTACGCATGCATGTATGTCTGTACGAGGGTATGCAGACATGTATATCTCTGTACGCATGTACGAGGGTATGTACATACGTATGTCTGTATGAGTGTACGAGAATATGTACATGTGTATGCATGTCTGTACAAGTGTATTAGGGTATGTACACATGCATGTATAACTGTACGAATGTATAATGGTATGCACATATGTACGCCTATACGAGTGTACAAGGGTATGTACACATGCATGTATGTCTGTACGAGGGTATGTAGACATGTATGTCTGTACGCTTGTACGAGGGTATGTACATACGTATGTCTGTATGAGTGTACGAGGATATGTACATGTGTATGCATATTTGTACAAGTGTATTAGGGTATGTACACATGCATGTATAATTGTACGAATGTATAACGGTATGCACATATGTACGCCTGTACAAGTAAACAAGGGTATGTACGCATGCATGTATGTCTGTACGAGGGTATGCAGACATGTATATCTCTGTACGCATGTACGAGGGTATGTACATACGTATGTCTGTATGAGTGTACGAGAATATGTACATGTGTATGCATGTCTGTACAAGTGTATTAGGGTATGTACACATGCATGTATAACTGTACGAATGTATAATGGTATGCACATATGTACGCCTATACGAGTGTACAAGGGTATGTACACATGCATGTATGTCTGTATGAGGGTATGTAGACATGTATGTATGTCTGTATGCGTGTACGAGGGTATGTACATACGTATGTATGTCTGTACAAGTGTATTAGGGTATGTACACATGCATGTATAACTGTACGAATGTATAATGGTATGCACGTATGTACGCCTATACAAGTGTACAAGAGTATGTACACATGCATGTATGTCTGTATGAGGGTATGTAGACATGTATGTATGTCTGTATGTGTGTATGAGGGTATGGACATACGTATGTATGTCTGTACAAGTGTATTAGGGTATGTACACATGCATGTATATCTGTACGAATGTATAACGGTATGCACATATGTATGCCTATAGGAGTGTACTAGGGTATGTACACATGCATGTATGCCTGTATGAGGGTTAGTACACATGTATGCATGTCTGTGTGCATTTACGAGGGTATGTACAAATGTATGCATGTCTGTATGAGTGTACAAGTGTATTCATATGTATGCCTGTAGAGGTGTATATACACATGTATGTATATTTGTATGGGTGTATGAGTATGTATGCATGTATATATGAGTATGTATATACGAGTATGTTCGTATGTATGTATGAGTATGTATATTTACATATGGGTATATGTATGAATGTATGTTACCAGTATGTTATCAGTAAATGCATGTACCAGTATGTATGGATGTTTAAAGTAATATATATATTAGACATACATATATGCTTACATATATAAATACATTCATGCATCTATACATAATACTCTTATGTATGTATGTATGAGTAAGTATTAATGTATGAATATATGTATGTAATATATAGACATACATATATGTACACATACATTCAAACATACATACATACTCACACATGTATGTATATATATTTTAATTTTGCAATTTATCAACATTATTATTTATGTAGAAAATCACTTTACAGATGAAACCCATCAAAACATTTTGTGCTCTGACAAATTAACCAGACACAAGGCCGAAAATAAAATATTGTTTGTTTCCCCTCCTGCGACCAATGCTAATGAAGGGTGGGTGGGTAGGTCGGAAAAATATTTTATTTGTGTACACAATAAGTCCTTTTCATTCATGTTTTCCTTATGTTCGAAATGTTATGTTGTAGTATTAATTCTTAATATTTTTGATTTACTAGATTCATAACGTTCTGCTTAGTTACGTAATACTATGTTCTACTTACCTTACAATAATTGTATGTTCTAATTACCTTACAATAATTCATCAGAATTTAACAAACAATAAAATACATTAAAAACAAGAGCATTAGTAATAAAAACATGTTAAAACTAAGGGGGTAATAGCGTGACGGTGCATTTGCCGGGCATCCAAAACAGAACGCTGTTAGCAATAGCCATAGCAACGGTGACTGTCAAACTGCGGCTAGCAGTTTGTAGCTCAAAAGCGTGTTACACGCTTAGCACGTGGATAGTGTTTAAAAGCATCAATCTGTAATACTGTATCTGAACAACGCAAATGCTAGAGCATAAATGAATTACATTCTATGGAGATAAAAACAAATAGGACTTTGTTCATTAATAAAAAGAAAGCAACACAACATTTTTGATAAATTAAAATAAAAAGAAAAGGCGCTGAAGTTTATTTACTCTCATTTTTTGACAAGGACTTTAGTTCCGCTAACGTTCACTCAAATGTTGCCTTAGCCAAAGTTTTTGCATAATTCTAATCCGTGTGCAGTGATAAGTTTGAACAACACTTTCGTTAATTATTCCTAGTACTAGTAATTTTTTTTTTTTTTAACAAAATAAGACGTTTGACGCGATCAGTTGGTGGAGTTAAATGACGTCGTAATTCATATTTTTAGTCAATGGTTCCTTTCACCAAAATTATTATATTTAATAATTATTATTTATTTATTTACTATTTTAATTTGTTGTAATTTATTACAAACGCGGCTGTTAAAAACATGCATATCTATAACAAAACACATACCTAACGCAAATCTGTTGCAAATGACTTGCACCTTTACCAATTAAAATGAGAATGAGGGCGTGATAAACTTTCCAACGACGATGCTGATTTGCATATTGGAAATTTTATGCGTTTTCATTAGCTGACTGTTTGGCTCTTGTTAAGCTGACTCCTCCTGTGTCCATATTTTCTCGATAATGAACACTTGGTGCATAAAGGCGAGTTTGTTCATTGCCGGTGGGCGTTCTTTGTCTTTTAAAAAAACATGCAAATGCGAGCGGAAATGGTTGCGCTCTAGAATCTGACACTGAATGTTATTGCGTCCTTTTCGTAAAAGTATGCATCAAAATACGCCGAATAACGTGTTACGGAGAACTGTCCGTTTTAAAGTCATTTTATAAGTGTCTTTTGAAAGTAAGAGTTGTACACGCTATCGGATTCTGTTTAAGGATTCGCAACCCGCATTTTCACTCACAAATAAAATAAAATATTGTTTTCTTTGGTCTATAAAATGTTTGGGTCACGGCGATTTTGCTGGGTCGGTCGCGGGAGGGGAAACAAACAATATTTTGTGTTCGGCCCAAACCTTTATGCATGAATATATTAAAAATCCTTTATGATGGAAGACGCAAGTTTCTAACCTGTAATCTAGTTTAATCGATGTTACAGTATTCCACTTAAATACAGTAGTGGTCTCTATAGACACATGAAACATGCGCACAAACAAAGTACAAATATAGGAAATAATAATTCCAGTCCATAATTATGTTCAGAAGTGTCAGGTTAACATGTCCAAGCTATAACCAAAATGCATTGACAAACCTAATGGTGGAGCGCCCATTTTATCATGACCTTATTTTCAATACCTGGACATGCAAATTTTCGCATTTGTTTATAACAAATAAACAATGATAAATATTTGAATTATAATGTTGCTCTTTTAATCAATAATTTATGCACCCTGTTTCTATTATGCAGCACACTATGTTTTGCTACAGATCATTTACCCACTTTGTGTTGCATTATTTCTGCTACACGACGGTTAAGAGTGAAGCTATTGCATCTGATATAGAAATAATTTACAGTATTTAAGTTACGTTTTCACCTCCATTTTCTAACATAACAAGTCATGTTATGAAAACAATCGCTATTTTTAACAAACGACTTTATTGGATAAAGACCGCTTGGTTACGACAGGGGTGTGGAAATATCAAAATTGTTTACTTGTCCATGGACAAGTGTAACGTTTCACCCGAGCTTCGGTTTGCAAGTATGGCTCACACAATTAAACAGTAGAACAAATAATATAACTTATATGTATATATAATTTTTCTTAAGCTACCTTGCTTTATGATTAGCTTATTGTAGACAAATGATTGGTATGGAACAGTAAATTAAATAGAATTAACTACTATTATTGTACAATGACCCCGAGCACGACATCCAGTCTGCTATGATATCCTGAGAGTGGACTGGAACAATGTATTGACCCAGAGTCTTTGTTATGAAACACTATATAATACTCCGGGTCTGGTACACAGGCTTGTATGGTGTTTATTCCTATATGACTCCGTACACTGGGTATGGAACCTATGAAAAGTGACTTGGAGTCTTGGAACGGAGGTATGGAACATTTATATTATCAATTTACTAGCGATCCCAGCTATTGAGGGGTAGGAATCCTGCTAACATGGCCCATATGTCGCAAGAAGAGGATTGCCAGCCTCAGAGCGCCCAAAGTCCCTAGTCTTTACTCAATAATATAATTTTAATTACTTTCCATATTAGTGTCGATGTCAACTCGACGAAAGCGAGAGCAGATCTTTTTGAATTTATCGACGAAAGCGAGAGCAGATCTTTTTGAATTTACCAACGCTCACGCTTTTATACTACCCGCACATCCGGGTAACTTAACTACCTAATTACTCATGCGTAATAAACACGGGCTTTATTACCTAACGCATGCGACTGTCCACACATTACTTTCTTTGAGAATTATTTGCCCTTAGGCGCAATCAGTGACTGTGTGTAATATAGATCAACCGGATGGGTAAATTCGTCACAAAAGTTTATTGAAAAAATCTACTTTTCGGCAAGCAACAGTCGATGTCCAAACAAAAATATAGTTTTATTCTAGGCCTTCATGAAATGTTTTCCTTAAATGATAAATAAAACACAATTAGTTATTCAAATGCATAAGTATATAATATTATTAACTTCCAACTAGTACATCATTCAAACCCTGAAATTGTACTTGACAAGTACACAGGAAAAATTTACTAGTCCGACAGTAAAATTACCAGCGTCGGACAAGTCGGGCATAGGATTTCCACACCCCTGGTTAAGAAAGTCAGATGTTAGCTATACACTAGAAAGCCCTAAGACGCAACAGACCATCGCCAAAGCAGCTCATTTCTCCCCCATGTGTTAGGCAACTAATAAGCTATACAGAAGAAAAATGTGCCCTGTCCCACAATATAAGAATCTTTTAAAACTTGATGTGTCAAAGACATGGATGCCCCCATGATACGTTTGGACACAAAGGGCTTGTCGCCAACACTAATTTTTGCCTCCTCAAATTTATTTTCATATATATTCTATAGTGGAAAAATGACAACGGGCCATAATTCTACCAGAATTGGTCACAGCCAAAATTCCTACACATTAAGGTTCTTCAGCTATGAAAGTTTGAGCGAAATCTGCCCAGGCTAAACGAAAAAAATTCTGTGTTTCAGGCAACCCGACCCATCCTAACGAAAAACCCCAGACCCTAAAGTGTTTAGCGACGATTGTTTTCCATGAAATCCGTATTCGTCAGATTTTAGTTTTTTCTTCAATGTTTTTGACCAAAATGTGTCTTTAAAAAAAATAATTAAACAAGAGAAAAATGCGGAAACCGCATTAAAGCCAGATTTTTTATTTTGCCGATGAGGGTATATGTACAAGTCAATGTTGGTGAAGATGAATGGAAGTTTCATTTTGATGATCTAAAATGTATGCAGTAAAGATTCATACAGATTGATTAAGAACTTTAGAAAATATGACAGGAATACAAAACTTCAAAGCAAATTCTATTTTTAGCTCTAGTGGCCATTTTGTGCAGTGAGGCAGAACCATTTGAGTAAGTTTGATGGAGGACCACTAAACAAACAATGGTGTGAAATTAATTGAAAATCTAGCCACAGGTCTAGAAGAAATTGGCGATTAGACATATTTATTATATTTATATTTTTAGCTCTGGCAGCTATGTTGTGCAGTGAAGCGAAACCATTTTCACAAGGACCATCCAATGAACATTTCTACAGTTTCATGAAGAGTGACCAAGAACTTTTGAAAATATGACAGGAAAACAAAACTTTGACGCAAATTCTATTTTTATCTCTAGTGGTCATTTTTATGCAGTGAGGCGGAACTATGTGAATAAGTTTGGTAGAGTGTAAAGTTTTATCACGATTGATCAAGAACTTTAGAAAATGACAGGAATACAAAACGCAAATTATATTTATAGCTCTAGTGGCCATTTTGTGCAGTGAGGTGGAACCACTTGAATAAGTTTGGTAGAGGAACACGAACAAACATTTGTGTAAAATTGTTTGAAAATCTAGCCATAGGTTTAGAAGAAAATGGCGTAGAGACATAATTCTATTTTAAGCTCTAGTGGCCTTTTTTAGCTCTGGCGGCCATCTTGTGCAGTGAAGGGGAACCATTTTCACAGGTTTGGTAGAGGACCATCCAAGGAACATTTCTGTCAAGTTTCATGAAGATTGACCAACAACTTTTGAAAATATGACAGGAATACGAAACTTTAACGCAAAATGTTAATGACATCGCAACGCCCCCCCAACCGACCGGTTTTCGCTAATCAATAAGCCGAGAACAATCCGGCTAAAAAAACTTAATCTGGCATAGATGTGGGGTCAGAACCCTGAATGTGAACATTGAGGGACAGTACCAACAGCCATTAGAAATAGGGACTGGCACAGATGTGGGGTCAGAACCCTGAATGTGAACATTGAGGGACAGTACCAACAGCCATTAGAAATGGGGACTGGCACAGATGTGGGGTCAGAACCCTGAATGTGAACATTGAGGGACAGTACCAACAGCCATTAGAAATAGGGACTGGCACAGATGTGGGGTCAGAACCCTGAATGTGAACATTGAGGGACAGTACCAACAGCCATTAGAAATGGGGACTGGCACAGATGTGGGGTCAGAACCCTGAATGTGAACATTGAGGGACAGTACCAACAGCCATTAGAAATGGGGACTGGCACAGATGTGGGGTCAGAACCCTGAATGTGAACATTGAGGGACAGTACCAACAGCCATTTGAAATGGGGACTGGCACAGATGTGGGGTCAGAACCCTGAATGTGAACATTGAGGGACAGTACCAACAGCCATTAGAAATGGGGACTGGCACAATCTGAAGGGAATTTTTAGAATTATACTTCAACCATTTAGCCAAACAATGCTGTTAACTGTTGTTCATTATTCAATTAGACAAGTATAAATATATTTTTCCTGAAAGTATTATTCCAGTTCTAATTGAGCACTTGACCTTTATTTGATAGACAATAAAATGCCACCAGTGCAGGCCTTCTGGACATTATGAAATTTATGAAAATATCTTACAGATTTATGAAAATATCTTACAGATTTATGAAAAAAAGTTATGTCAACAGCAACCACATTTCATACACTACAGATTAGCTGTACATTAGTAAAATTTCATGTACTTTATAATAAAGAAATTTACCCATGAATAATCTTCATTTACTGTAAAGATTAATTTCCAGTGATATGAGAGCATTCATTCTAATTATGAATACAATAAAATGCAACATCATCTTATGACTTAACTGCACATGTATGCATTTGACAACAACAACATTTCATTAAATACTCTAGCTTTATGTAGACATCATGTTTAATAAACAGTTGACTGCAAAGTGAATGAACGAGAAATAAATGCAAATTCATACACCTCGAGGTAATAATAGAACTATGAAAAGAAATGAATATATAGTGAAATTTACAACAAATGAGTAAATACAGAATAAGCATGTGACTTACGAACAACAGCAAATAAATTTCACAGATCCATCATCTACTTTCAGGTTATAAAGCTATGATTTTTTAAGACACATCTCAATATTATTTTGGCCCTTACATGATAAAATACATTGATTATTAGTTGTTTTAATAAATGTGGCAAGGACTGTGTAACACTCTGTATTAGCACTATTTTCTGACTTGGGATATTTTGCAAAATATTTGATTGTAAAAAAACACACCAATTTATTCAAAATATTAATTGGCAAATAAAAATTATTTTATACTATTTTTATTTATTACTGAGCTTTATTATGCTGGTATAATTACACTTTCGATGAAAATTCCATAGCTCCATTGCCAAAAATATCCACATCCCCCATATATATTTTTTTGTTTACATGCAGCTGTCAAAAGCATGTTTATTCATTCTGTTGGACATATTAAACTGGCATGTTAAAGCTTAGAAATAAAGTAATGTAATTGTTGCTCAAATAATGCAAAATACGTTCACATTATTAATGTCAACATTTGAAAATTACAAATAATATGGAAGAACATCAAATTACATGCTCTTTCCAAATAAGTTTTTGGCAAACAAAGGTAATGTTCTTGTTTACACATAAAAGTAACTGCATATTCAGAATATTTAGCTTCGTCTTCAACAAGATAAAGAGATGAAATTCCTAGAATTGGTGAAATGATATTAAAGGGAATAGACTCCAAAGCAGGGTAATAATTAACTTAAGTGAAAATAAATGCATTTTTTTGTAATTGGCACTAAAACATTGCAAAAGTTTTAAAGAGTCCTCTCCTACAACTGACAAGACACACCAGGGACTTTTAATTCACTTATTATATTTCATTTTAAGTATATAGTTTTTTGTACATTGCCTGACCAGTAATTTTCAATATACTTTTTGCAGTTTTCTAACAGTTTTTATGACATAGCAGACTATAGAATTACTATCATTTTCTAAAAAAAAATTTTTTTAGTTTTATATCACACAGCCGACTATCCCAGTAACAACTTGACAGTAGTTAGGGACAACATTCTTGGACCTCCCTTAAAAGTTCCACAGACATTTATCCAACTACTGTGGTGTAGCCTAAGATGACCAAGGGAGACGACCTTCGCAAGAAGTGCAAAAGCCAGGTCCCTTAGCTGGAAATGGGGAAATATTGTGTCTGCTAACAGAAGCAGAATGTCTGCTAATATTTCTTGTAATTTTGTAAGATTTGTTTTTGCTTTTCAGTACTTTTTGTTTTGAAATACGCTATTTTATAAACTTTTTTTCGTGATTAATTCAATTCCGCCGTTTGTTCTACACATTTTTTTCTTAAATGTTCATTTATAATTTGAAATTGATCTGAAATTGATTTGTAAATTTTTATTATATACTGAGGTCAGAAGTAGGAGTAGTACATATTTTTCTAAATTCTGAGCACATTTTAAACATTAATAAATGCAGTGAATTTCACAAACAATTATTACCAAATTTAAATTACTCAATTTTTTTTTGGCTACATACTGCTTTAATACTAGTTACTTGAGGACTTTTTTTCTGCAAAATATCTTTTTGGCATTGTATAAAAATGCAACTGAAACTCTTGAAGAATGTTTGCGGCAGTAAAAATAAGCATTTCTTTATAAAACAGCATGAAAGAAAGGCTAAAGGAAGATTAACTACAAGAAAAATTACTAACCCTAACCGCAAAAATTTGCGGCAATAATTGTCATTATTAACATGAATATTGTTAAAATAAAGAAATAAACATGCTTTTACAAGCTATCTTTGGTAAAGCAAGATTTGAAAGTCACAGAAATGTCTATTAATGGTATGAGGCACAGGTAATGGTATTAATGGTATGTAGTCCGCACAGGCTAATTCAGGAAGGCACTTTCCGCTTTTATGCTATTTACTGTTTCAAGGAAGTCTCTTCTAAACATTAATCCACTGCAGGCGGAAAGTGCCGGCCTGGATTAGCCGGTGCGGCCTGCACAGGCTAATCCGGGACGACACTACGCACTTGCATTAAGCCAGGTTTTCTCATGACGCGCCTCATATTTTCATTATTAGATCTTTAGAAAATACCAACTTTTAAGTCATTTTACAGCACCCATGGTTCAGTCCAACAATGAACATCTCATACATTTGTCCCTGTTACATTTCTAATGGTACTCGCCATAAGAAGCATGGAAGTTTACACTTAAAATATTACTTTGGTAACATTTTTAAAGATATTATTGAACAAAATTCTTCTGATATTAAGAAGAAACTTTGTTGTACAACAACAACGCCACACTGCATAGCACTAATTTTTCAAGCTGTTTTTTTTTCTCAATTTTTTTAGGACCAAAATGGGATTGGAAGTGTGTCTATTAAATGTTTTTTTTGTAAACTGAAAGTAGATGATCTGTGAAATTGTTGTTCACCATTGTTGGAAGGTCTCATGTTCATCCTGCATTTACTAAATTGGTGTAAATAAAGGTCACCATTTCACATTCACCGCTTTTCAACAACATGTCAAAACAAAAGTGTTCCATAAAAACACGTGGTATACAAATCTGCATGAACTCCTCATTCAAACACGTGCAATAAACCATCAAAGAAACGCGTGTTTACATATTGCCCAGTTATTTACGAAGTCTTATTGTCATTATCAGGTGCATACTGAGAAGCTAAAAGAAAAAAATAATCTTGTGACATTTAGGTCTATATAAATGTTAAAATTTAATGTTACTTTAGTACATTTCTGGAAATACATTACCATAAAACACAGTAGGTTTTTTTGTGTTACGAAACAAAAGTGTAGCCAACAAAATGTTTTTAAAGGGGCAAATAGACAGTAGGTCAACAATAACACATGGAAAAAAAAACTTTATTTGCACAAAATTAATATTGTACCAATGTTAAGTTCAATGGTGTCGTTTCTGTAAACATTTAGCAAACATGTATTATTTTATCAAATAAACATTGATAACCAGTGACTTTTGTGGGTACACAAAAAATTTGTAGCAGTAGTAAAATCAGCATGAATGAAATGTACATGAGGTACCGTTACGCGCATGTGCACCATTGATAAACTGCATAGCATAGGAACATTTTCAATGAACGCGAAATTGTAGGCCCATGTTCGAATCATATTGGAAACATATCACCCAAATTATTGTTCGTTTTTGTGTTTATACATTTTTCTTCATGATTCATTCAATATATTGTTAATAAGGCCCAACAAATAAATTGTGCATTTCGGGCAACAGTCTCAAAAATGTTACCGGTAGGTAGGGTCTGGATGAAGTTGTTTTTTTAACTCTTTTTAAAGACACATTTCAGCCAAAAAACATTGCTGAATCTGATGAATACTGATTTCACGGAAAACAATAGTCGCTAAAAACTTTAGGGTCAGAAGTTTTTCGCTAGGTAGGGCCAGGTTGCCCGAAACTCTGAAATTTTTTTTGGCATAATTGAAAAAAATAACTCAGGGAAAAACAGGAAATTGTATTGTTTTAATACAGGTTTATATGCATGTGAAATACCTTTGATATGCCCCTTTAAAATATTAAAAGGTACTGCAGCAAGTATAGGATTCCTTTATAATTTTAAAGAAATGAGGCACATCGTTGGAAAACCGGACTTAATGCATGTGTGTAAAGTGTCATCCCAGATTAGCCTGTGAAGTCCGCACAGGCTAATCCGGGACGTCACTTTCCGCTTTTGTGGTATTTTCTGTTTCATGGAAGTCTCTTCTAAACATAAATACACTGTAGGCGGAAAGTGCCGTCCCGGATTAGCCTGTGCGGACTGCACAGGCTAATCCGGGACGACACTTAACGCACATGCAATAAGACTGGTTTTCTCATGACGCACCACAAATTTACTTACATTTTAACCTAGATTCTTTGTAAATATGGGCGTTGGGAACTAGGATAATAAACCATTACTGTACATTGTCAGTGATTATAGCACTGTAGACAGTTTTCATACCTTAAAAGTACATATGAGGCGCGTCATGAGAAAACCGGACTTAATGCATGTGCGTAGTGTCGTCCCGGATTAGCCTGTGCAGTCCGCACAGGCTTATCTGGGACAGCACTTTCCGCCTAAAGTGGATTTATGGTTGGAAGACACTTCATTGAAACAGAAAATACCATAAAAGCATAAAGTGCCATCCCGGATTAAGACCGGTTTTCCCACGACGCGCCTCAAATGTACATATATGTGAATGATTGCAAAACTATGTAGAGAATAATATTACAGTTCTTTTCAATGCTGCAAGGTTGCATGATGTGCTGGTCAAACTAGAGGGAAATTTTAATACCGAAAGTGAAACAAAATTACATAATGCATTTAATTATAGTATGTATCCTAAACGCAGCAGTGAATATACATACATCCCCCAAACTACTCCCCTTGAAATGAGAATAGTTTTATAAACTTTTGAGATGGCTAAGGTGTAAATAATGGAGGGGAGGCAAAACAAGAGCTGTCGAAGGACAGCGCGCTCGACTTTTCTTGTGCTTGTCAGAGTTGCTGGCATTTTTTTTCTAAAAACAGAAATATTGAAATTCCACGAAAACTAGATTTTTTGAACGAAATGCATTTAAGTCAGCCAATCAATAAAATTTGTATTTACGGTGAACTTGACTATGAACCCATCAACCCTATATGCAATCCTAAGTGAGGTCTCGATGTAAGGTATCTACTTATTAAGTTTCATTAAAAATCTCAATGTCTATTGAGCGTAAACTGTTCGTCAAATTTTTAGTAACGGTGACCTAGACCCCACCCACCCCATATGCAATCCCAAACGAGGTCTAGATATAAGATATCAATGTATGAAGTTTCATTAAAATATCTCAATGTGTTCTCAAGCTATTGAACGGAAACAATTTTTTATTTTTAGTAATGGTGATCTGTTAAGTTTCAATAAAATCTCTACGAATAATCAAGTTATTGAGGGAAAACCGTTTTTCTATTTTTAGTAACAGTGACCTTGACTTTGACCCCACCCATTCCATATGCAATCCCAAGCAAGGTCTCGATATAAGGTATCTATGTATAAAGTTTCATTACAATATCTAAATGTGTTCTCAAGTTATTGAGCGGAAACCATTTTTCTATTTTAATAACAGTGACCTTGCCCCTATGCGCAATCCCAAGAGAGGTCTCTATATAAGGTACGTATGTATTAAGTTTCATTAAAATATGTCAATGTGTTCTCAAGTTATTGAGCAGAAACCGTTTTTCTATTTTTAGTAACAGTGACCTTGACCCCACCCACCCCATATGCAATTGCAAGCGAGATCTTGATATAAGGTATCCATGTTTGAAGTTTTATTACAATAGCCTAATTCGTTTCAATCAAATATCTCTATGAATAATCAAGTTATTGAGGGAAAACCGTTTTTCTATTTTTAGTACCAGTGACCTTGACTTTGACCCCACCCATTCCATATGCAATCCCAAGCAAGGTCTTGATATAAGGTATCTATGTATGAAGTTTCATAAAAATATCTCAATGCGTTCTCAAGTTGTCGAGTGTAAACCGTTTTTCTAATTTTTAGTAACAGTGACCTTGACACCACCCACCCCATCTGCAATCCCAAGCGAGGTCACGCTATAAGGTATCAATGTTTGAAGTTTTATTACAATAGCCTAATCCGTTCTAGAGCGGAAACGAAAAGTTGAGAAAGTAGCATACCGAAAAACTTTAACTTTTCCATATAGTTTATATGTAAAATTCCATATAGTTTATATGTAAAATTCCATATAGTTTACAAGTAAAATTTCTAAGTGTAAACAGGTCCACAATTTAGACAAATTTCAAACTAGTATTACCAAACTTGGCCTATAGGTTCATTTGAATGTGGGGAATAAATGTTTTAGTTTGAATGAAATCCCTCAAGCCATTCCTGAAAAATTAGCTTACCGACAAACTTTAACCAAGCTCGGACACCGACGCAGGGGCCAGTAGAATAGCTTGACTTTTCTTCGCAAAGTCAAGCTAAAAACCTTTTTTGCATAACTGATTATAATTTAATTGTTTGGTTAAACCTGGTGGGAAAAAATGCAATACAAGTCTCCAGTGAATATTGTTTGCTTAAAATATGTCTACTGCACAAACATCCCTTCCAATAAACCAGTTTGGATGAGTCAGCAACTCGTCTGCATCTAGACTTTACAGCTGCAGTCGGAGAAAGAGCAGCACAATATCCTAGTCCACGAAACCACCAACAATCATTCCTACTTAAACAGGATACACTGATCTACAATCTACTTTGCGACATCTGTATGCAATATCCGATACAAATTCCAAGAACTACTAGATGACGTATTATTTAAAAGCAATACTATGACTTTCACAACAAATAATTCCAAAGCAGTCACCAAACAAAAACCTCTTTTTATATACTGTGAATATCTTCTTTTGTACCATCTGAAAAGTACATATATGATGCTGTAAAGTACAAAAAGAATTTATGTCAGACAATAACCAAACATTTTCACAGAATTGTAGTAAGGCCTAAAAACAACGAGAGCTATTTGTAAAACAGTTATGCCACCTCTTGGTTAAAAGCAAACTTTAAAATATGAAGTCTTAAGGATTGGATTAAAACACACGTTGGACATAGGGAGTGTATATATGTACTGCTAAAAAGGCAAATTTTAGATAAATCAAGGGCCATAACTCTGTACTTCCCAAGTGATTTGGCTGATTATCGAACTTGGCAAAGGTATTATGACTTTAACATTGTCAGGAAGTTTGGCGAGGATTGGATGAAAACTGTTGGACTCAAGAGAGCCGAAACGAACGTGGTCTACCGACCGACCGACATTAGCAAGCCAATATACCCTTCCATCTTTGATGGAAGGCATAATAAAGGTTTGTTTCTGGTTACATGCTCAGAAAAAGCGTTGCCACTTTAAGTGGCAAATGCCCCTGAAGATGTGTTGTGACAGAAGAAAGAGTTATGGTCCTTGTACTCTGACTATCATTATATGAAGTATCATTTAAATCCCTTCAATACTCTCTGCACAAGAAGTGGGACGGACAGAAAGACGGACGATGCCATTACTATAGGCCCCTTCGGGGGCATACAAATATGGGTCAGTAGGTCGGGATTTTTTTATATATATTTTTTTTAGTTCTTTTATTTGTCTCTGTTTTTGTGTATAAACAGAGTAACTTAATGAAATTGAACAAATTTAAAACAAGAGTTATCAAAATTGGCCCATTAGAATATTGGGAATTTGTGTTTTTAAGTTTGAATAAAATCCCTCAAGCCATTCCTGAGAAACTAGCTTACCCAAAAACTTGTGTATGTGTGTATTTCGAAGTTTATGAGGTCCTTCCGCGCCCAAGGCTGCATTACATAGGGTTACCCAGACCGTTTTAGCGCCCCGGGGGTGGGGCGCTTGAATTATTTAATCCAGTAATCTGGGGCGCTTGCAAATTAATTTGCATTATAAAAAAATCGCCGGGGCGCTTGTTAACTTACAAGTTATCGACACGATTTGATGCGTATTGTCCGTGTTACACGCTGTGAAAAATTTACTATTACATCACGAGGCTTTCCCGCTGAGAACCACATTAAAGAACGTCAAACTAGGCGCTTCGACGATTTTGACCAATCAGACGCGCTCATTTTTATAGTGTACCGCCCTATGAAGTATTTCATGTTGATTGACAGCTAAATGATACGAAACCGGTCGCGGCCTAACTAATGAATGCTTTGTGTATATTACTGACTCCACCTCTAAGTGGGTGTATTGACAAAGTTGCACGTGCTCCTAATTAAATAATTAAAGAGCAATATGAGCTTATTCATGGACAAGATAGCGCAATAGTTACGAATTGGAAAACAAATATAAGAGTAATTACAATCCGCGTCACATTGGCATTTATATGAGTAATACTTTGAGAAAATAATGTCTCTTCCATTTATAAGATTTATGTCAAATAAGTATTATAGTTTTTAAAAAATAATCACAAGCAACACACGAATACATTGAATTACATTGTAGTTTTATAGAAAGACACCGACAAAAATGGTATCATAATGATAAATAAGCATCGCAAAATAATTATTTCATATGAAAGGTTTAAATAATAAAGTAAAATATCAACAGTCACGTATTAAGCAGTCTGCAATTTGAAGTAGTAAATAAGATTAAAATAATTAAATGTTAGCACGTATGCAATTAAAATGGAAAACATTCAATTAAAAACTTCAGATCGCGACCTCAACAACGCTATGACAATTGTTCGTTAATTTTTTATTGTAAAGTTTTGTTCCTTGCAATGATTGTTACACGTCTTATACACTAACAGTATTTAAATTGGAGAATGATCACACCTGAAAGTAAGCTTGTTATTTTATACAAAGTTTGTGTTTTGTTTGCGGAGTTTTACTAATTATTAATTAAGCGTAATTGAGCAAAGTCTTTTGTCAGTTTCACGAGTTTGCCATCGTGTTGTTGTTTAAAGAAACATAAAAAGGTAATTTAACTTTCATTACCTTTAATTTGTGAAAATACAACGGTCACATGTATAAATACATCACTTTTCATAAAAAAATATTTATTTCTTGTATATGCTGTAACGCCATAAGCTTCTACACGGAATGTCTTCTAAATGCAAAAAACGACCATTAAATGGTCTGATCACAACTTTCTTCACACGACAGGGGTATGATGTAGGTAAAGCAGCAGCTGCAACAAATTCCGGCGATGTTGTGGAAAGTGGGTGTCATAATGTATAATTTGAATAGCTTCGAAACGTAATTTTTATAAGGATCAGCGCTGAGTTATTATTAGCATTATTAATCTTAAGACATTGCGCTCGGTATATAGAATCGCAAATGTGCGTAACGTCAAATTAAACCCAAACCTAAGCCCCGCTTTTTTTGTCGGATCGTTATATAATGACTCGTTATTAAAACTGAAGATTAATAAAGACAGCCAATAACACATTTTAATAATTGAAATTCAGTTAAATTACGGTATCATACGCTTTTAAAGACGTCAGTATACAGATCACAACAGATGTTAAAGATATTCTATGTTGTTGTTAATTTAACGAAGTGAATGCTGTTGTTTGTTGGATGCAACATCCGTTAACGTCAAGTTTATGCCTATTTTTCGATTTTTTAATGATGTTAACAATTGTTATATTTGAGAAAACAGGCACATCATTACTGTGTCACATGCTCTGAAACATCGAGCACATGATCATATATTTTGGCATTGATCAAACGATCATAATTTTATAATTCATGTATCCATTTTAAGAATGCTGTGTTCTCTTTGTGGAAGACATCAGCGCCGACCAAAACATGCTGCAATCGGAACTGCCACGTGGTAAGGCACAAGGAAAGCGAGACACACAAGGAGGCAGCCAGCTTTGAGGGAAATAGGCTAGCACTTAATAAAAGCCATTGTGTAACTCACTTGGATAAGTTAATTTAATTTAATGCCCATTATTCACTTTACGTGTTGTAGATTGCGAGAGAGGTTTCAGTGCCCTAAAAAGAATCAAGAACCAACATCGATCCACACTGTCCATCATGGTTTTCAACAATCTCCAGACAGGTTCTCTGCAGGGTCCAGACATACAAGATGTTAACTTTGGGAGCATTGTCACTGAGTGGCACAAGGAGAAACCTCGGAGAACACAGATATGATCAACTGATTGTGCTGTCCTTCATGCTGAACACTTGATGCTTATTGATCATGAACATGATGTTGTGATTAAACTCTTGTATTGTGATTTGACTACTTTAACAGCATGCTCTATCCTGTCACTTGTGTTTTAATGAACATGTTACCATCCAGTTTAAGAATGTTGTTTTGTTTAATGACCTTATGAAGTATAATGTGGTCTGGAAATAGATTCATCATTGCTAAACAACATCCTGGTTACCCTGCCAATATGTTTTGTGTGTAAAGGACATGTTTACAAAGTATGCTGTTATATAACTAAATCATTATGATATTATCACATTGTGCCTCCCAATGATTATGCATTATGTTCTTGATTCTTCTGAAATGATATTCTGTTAAAAGATAAATTTTGCAAATCGATGATATAAAAAAAGCTTTGTTTTTTGTTTTTCTTTTATTTATGTGTGTAATGTACCTATCAAAATTTGTAGCAAAAGATGTTATGAAAACCATAGTTACAGTTTTGCCGCGCGTCTAGTTGCGCTTATTTTCTGGGGAAGGCCTTGCATTATGTGAGGACCTGGAGTGTGTCCCAGCACTCCTACCTAACTTACTACAAACTCACGAAAGTTGGGACGAATTTTGAATCATAGCTGCAATTTCCAGCTATTAGTTTTTTACTGGAAGATATTTTAATTTTGGTGTGGTCTTGTGCTGTGGGGGGAAAGCGGAGTACCCGGAGGAAACCCCACCTGTCTGGTATGGTGACTACCAACCAAGCTCACAAGCGCCGGGTGTGGAAAGCAAACCCGTGACTCCTAGTTGAGAAGCGAGTGTACCAACCCCTGTGCTAGGTGGACAGCTTACCGAAAAACTTGAACCTATCCAAATAGCTTATATGTAAAATTTCCAATGTTTTGACAAATTTCAAACTAGAGTTAACAAAATTGGCCTATGGGTTCATTTTAATATAGGAAATAAGTGTTTCAAGTTTTAATGAAATCCTCAAGCCATTCCTGAGAAACTAGCTTACCAAAAAAACTTTGACCCATCCAAGTAGCTTGTATCTAAAATTTCAAAGTGTAAAAAGGCCCATTATTTTGACAAATTGCAAACTAGAGGTACCAAACTTAGCCTATATGTTCATTTTAATATGGGGAATAGAAGTTTCAAGTTTGAATGAAATCCCTCAAGCCATTCCTGAGAAACTAGCTTACCGAAAAACTTTAACCTAGCCCTGGATGCGTGCAGCCAACGCCAGGGCGAGTAGAATAGCTTGCCTTTTCTTCGAAAAGTCTAGCATGGTGGACAATTCGAAAATACGGTGGACACACTGGAAATATGGTGGACACTACACATTGGAAATAAGGTGGACACACTGGCAATATGATTGAGACATTAAACACTGGAAACATGGTGGACACACTGGAAACATGGTGGCATATTACACATTAAAAATATGGTGGACAAACTGGAAACATGGTGGCATATTGGAAATAGGGTGGACAATTTCGGAATTACGGTGGAAGCATTGGAAATGTGTTGGACACATTACACATTGGAAATATGGTGGGCAAATCATAATTACGGTCTACAAATTGGAAATATGGACAATTGGTAAATATGTTGGATCCATTGGAAATATTGTGTTCACATTGGAAATATGTTGGACAAATCGGACAATTGATGACCACAATGGTTTACGACAATTGATGACCACAATGGTTTACCACAATTGATGACCACAATGGTTTACCACAATTGATGACCACAATGGTTTACCACATGCTGTTTCAGGCATGATACCATTGACATTCAACCCAAACTTACCTTCAATTGACTTGGTGTGATAGTTTCAAAACGGGCACACATACCTCGTGGACGCACATTCTTCATGGTTGGACCAACTGGACAATCTGTGCAAAATCACTTTATTTCGTCTTTCCAAAAAAACTGTATCTACAATATTATGTTAACTTAACCTTGATCCATGATATTTTGGAATCCAGCAATTTAAAATCAATTTAAATTCAGATTAGCTAAAAAAAACATTTCTGTGCAGAATTTATTCACATTTTACTTCCAAATCAAAAAGGCTGTGTTTCCCAACAGATTCATGCTTTCAAATTTTGGTACACATTGCTCCTGCTCTGGCAATGATCGTTGTCCAATAGCTCATTTTTAACTTGAAGTTTGAAATGACAATAAAAGGAATTTTATCTACTGAAAACGGTTTCACAAGAAATTTGTTCAATTCAGAACTGTAGACATTAGACCACAATATACACCGGGCAACCACTGACCACACTATAGATTGGGCTCAGCAGTATGGGCCCAAGTGATGGGAAAAGGACTAAATTTTTAATTGCAGGGGTGGGACTACTCAACAATACACAACGGACAACCACTGGCCACAATATAGATTAGGCTTCAGGAAGTGATGGAAAAAGGAAGAAATTCTAAACTGTTGGCATCAGACTACTCAACAATACACAACGTACAACCACTGACCACAATATAGATCAGGCTTAAGCAGTATGGGCCTAAGTGATGGAAAAAGGACTAAATTTTAAATTGTAGGCATCAGACCTCAACAATACACAACAGACAACCACTGACCAGAATTAAGCTCAAGCTTGGACAGTGCGTGCCCAGCTGAGCTTAAAGTATACTTTTTCAATACTCAACAAATAGGTCATGTAAAAGGCCACATGTCCAGTTCCTGAACTTAAAAATTCCAAAGATAGAACAGAAAACAATAAACTGTAGATCAACCCATTTTATAACATTTTCATACTTATCGACTACTTTGTAGAAATGTAATAAATTGGAGATTGAATTTTTCGACAGTGTTTAAGTAAATGCTAAGATTTTGAAGTCTGACTGATCTCAGCTCAATTTGAAAACTAAACAAATGGCCAAATACATAAATAATCTTACCTGAATCAAATGTCTGCAGTCATTCTTCACACTTCTGCAAACACCTCCATGAAAAATGTTCCCATGTCTGTGGTTGCTTGAACTCTGTTGGACCATCCCATCCACTTTGGTTTCCATGGCAACCAATGGTAGATACAGGATATTCACATTTCCACTGTATAGAAAATGTGCATTTTAAAAATTGTGGACCGGTGATGGCTTGCAGCCAAATTAGCATCATAAAGACACAAACAATAAATACGGTACATGGTTTCCATAGCAACCATTTGTAGACACTGATGTTTACCATCAATAAACCCTAGATGGACACAGAAGTCTTCTAGAGTCTAAATCTGCTGCATCATTACAAGGCCCAAAAGCCATATAATAGAAATCTGTTAACACCGATCCAAAAATATTAACGTTTCTGAACTAACTACAAACGTTAGTAATCGTAGGTGAACCAAATTTAAAATAGAATACAAATACAAATATCGGTCTCAACTTCAAGTTGTGTATATAATTAAAATAATTTAAATTTCCTGTGGTAAATATTAAATGTTTCAGAAATAAAACAAAACTTGGAACAACAACTTGAACAATGATGCAACTAAAGGTTAATAAAATACAACACAGCTGTCATTGAAACTTTTAAAAGGAATAAATAAAGTTTAACATACAAAGAAGAAATACTTTTCTATCCTCTGATAAAATGGCGCGCACAGCATTTGTTTGGACTGCCGTCGTCAACGTCTGCTCGCTCCAAGCTGACCGCCAACTGACTGGTTTTGGCGGCAAATTTTCCCGCTTCACGCATGGCTGCACAGCTACGCGCACGTGACAGCCCGAGGACGAGATTTAAAATTACGAAGCCTGAATTCTGTTCAAATGACTTCGTGAAAATACGATTCCGAACATTGCCGATTATTTTCCGGGTGTACACATGGTATACTTATTGTGTAATTTGCGATTGTGTGAACAAGGTCATTGCATACTTTATGAAAAGCCAATCTCGCTAATCACGTGCACAACCACTGACAGCGCAATGGGTGTTCGTCCAATAAATTAAAGACGCATAATATCAGAGAATAATTTTTCTTCCAATTTAAGTGCTGGGGACTGGGACTGCGTAATTAGCTGATGATGTTGGCAACTAAACTTGTATAATCGCATGTTGGTAACAACATTTATCACAAGTTCGCGTTTGTAACTAACTATGATACGACTGCTATAATTATAAGATTGTTTTTACTGAAAAAAGTACGCTTTTCACGCTGGACCTTGACCAGCCCGCCACACCACTACACCACTGACACTAGCGATACTTTCCCAGACTGAAATAAAATCCTGTGAAACATAATATGTTAGTTATCAATTAATGTTTCTCACGTGTGTAGTTCCCGATTTCTCTCAAGTAACTGTTTTATGCTGCTATAATACTCGGGATTTGCAAACGTATTAAAAGAGTCCTATATACTAGGTGCCTACTATTTATTTACTTGTAGTTGGAACCTACTAATAATTTTGAAATTAATGAATTGCTTGCTTATCGTTGGGGCTTCGGCTTAAAACCATTATCCGTGCACAATGTTTTATTAAAACATTGTTAGTATTCATAAGATAACATTAAGTACAGAAAACTATGTGTGTTCATAAAAGAAATATTGAAACTGTTCCGATGTATCTCATATTTTTCAACATTGAATCTGTTTTGTTTTGCTTTTTTTTGTTATCAGGTATATTGAATATAAATTATCTCTCCCCTTATATAAAATAACCCACTTTGTTGCATATAGCCCCTTCAATTATTTATATTTCATGTTTTATTGTGTGTGTTTTTGTAATTATTGCTCATATTGTCATGTCATGCATGAACTGAGCATTGAAATAAATAAACTTTAGTAATACCTTTAATACAGTGCTGACGTGGCAGCCCAATAAAATACTTCACATTATCATAAGTCGTAACTATAAATTATAAGGTATACATTGCGTATTTATGTTAATTGCTTTCATTGTGTACATGGATGCGCTAATAATATAATTGCGTATATATTGTATTAACAGTATAATATATGTAAAACACTATATAAAATTTACTGTACACCTAGTGGATATTTGGTCCTGCAAAATAAATTAAGGGACAAGACCAGCAGGATTGTATGGTCATACATTAATTAACTCTGGATGAAAATGAAGTCTGTATTGTAGAAAAAAATAGAATTTTTGATTTGTTTTTGTTTTAATGAATAAGGGGCAATAACTCTAGTGTCCCTGATGCAATCTGGCCCATTACCATTGAATCCCAACTAAGATTGTATGGTCATACACAAACTGTGCAAGTTTTGTCAAGATTGAATAAAAATGAAGTCTCAGTCGCATGTGCAAGCTATTGTTGATGGCATATATGGATGTTGTTGTTGTTTTTCACACACAAGGGGCAATAACTCTGGTGTTTCTGTACCCTATCTTGCTTATATTCGACTTCACATGTAATCTTATGGTCATACACAAACTGTGCAAGATTAGCGAAGATTGGATAAAAAATGAAGTCTCAATCCTAAATTATGTCCATTTTTATTTATGTTTTCACAAACAAGGGGATTTCCGAAGTTTGTAATACAATCTGGTCCATTTTTGGCTTCTGCTGAGATTTGATGGTCATACACAAACTGTGAAAGTTTGGTCCAAGATTGGATGGAAAATAAAGTCTAAATGTTGGGAAAAGGCCTTTTTGCTTTTTTCTGCATGACAACTGTCGTGTTACTGGTGCGATCTGCCCCAAATGCAATCCCGTCCGAGATTTTATGGTCATACACAAACTGTGCAAGTTTGGTCAAGATTGGATAAAAGATGAAGACTCTATCGTGAGAACAAATAAATTGTTGACGGCATACGGACGCTTGACGACAGACGATGGACGACGCAGGAGAGGTCTCCTATACCAATAACTCACCGAGCACTTCGTGCTCAGGTGAGCTAAAATACGAGCAATATTAAAAGTTCAATCTTTGTAACTGATACATTTGTTTAATTAATATTTATTAATTATTTAAACTAATTGTTTATTCAAAATACCTTACCCTTCAAAATTTCAGTCCAGATTACGAAATGAATGTAATACTTTACATTATTATATAAATATAGTAAAATGTATTATGATGACGTATAAACTTTATGTTAAAATAATGCAACGCTTTAACGTAGACATGTTAAAGCAAGTTATTTGTATATCATGGTTCTTTTAACTGCTAATTATATTTATTTCGCAATTTGGTTAGAATACTAAAGGCTAATTTTCCTAAGTAGTGAAATAGTGCATAAAATAATTAATAATATATCTAAGTAATATGTTATAAACTTTGCTTTTCGTCTATTTCTTCCCAGTATGGGCTGCGTTTTAATACTATCTCTATATTGGCTGCGTTTTTCAACAATACCTATATGGGCTGCACGGCCTAAAACGCAGCCTGCATAGTGGTACGAGGTCTCAAACATCCGTGCAGTCTAGTCCATGGTGAGTTTATTTATCCTCGGGGCTGCGGTTACAAACCATATGCCCGAGCAGACAATTTCAAAGATATAATTCGGTGAGTACCGCCCGCTAGCTCCGTACGTAGAGCGCTAGCAGTACCCGACCAGCTTCTCTCTCGGTAGGGAGAGCGCTAGCCCTCCGCGATGCCGTGACACACACCTCGATGGCTGGCAGGACTCTATAATGAATGATATGTCCGTGCAGTCTGCGCTAAAAGCTGCGTTTTATACCGACCCAAGAAAAACAACAACAACAATGGCCGAAAAAAATGCTGCAGCTATTCACGACAAGATTGAATATTTAACCCCTGCTTATGGTATCTAATGTTATTTTTTATTATTTATATTAACAACACGTGTGTTTAGGGATTTTATAAAGTATACAGTATACACAATAAATCAGTAATAACAGGTTGTTTGTATATTTGGATAGACTATTTCGGACTATTATTGTTATTATTGACAATTGTTATGACATGCCTGGGGGCTCTCTGCCAGTCGTCAAATAAGCCAATGGCTAGAAATTCCACATCTGGCTAAATATATTTCCATTTGGTTACACTTTGTTTCGTCAAAAACCCTTATAATATTGATATTTTAATTATTCTTGTTATTATTATTGTTATTACTTTGTAAACTTTAAAATTAAAGATTTATTTGCATGTAGGTAATCAATAGTTATGTCAAAACATTAATGATTTTCATGACTTTCAGCCTGTGATGAAAAGAAGAAGGAAGGTCATGTGCACGTGATAGTAGCTGTAAAGAATCTCGCTACCAGCCGGAGCATCATGAAGAGGGTGAAAAGGCCATCAAATGCAAAAGTGGAAGTCAAATTTGAGAATCAGTATGTTCTAAAATGTTATATATGAAAGCAAACTTATTGTTAGTGTTTGAAAAAAAAAACACAACATGATTTAACTTAAGAAAAGTATGTTGTAACTTGTAATGTTTTCTTTGTGACGATTAAATATTTGCATACTTACGATCAAAATTGTTTGTGTTGAATGTACTGTATAGTAGTTCACATCAGTTGTAAACTTCAAACTGCTCTCATAACCTTGGCTTACACTGTTTAGTGTTACACTTACTAATTTACCAGGAAGGCATACTTTGTTTTTGCATCTGCTATGATACTTTTAGTTCCTTGATTTATAACCTGCAAAGTGAGCCTGCATTGACAAACCTGTACCAACAGTCAAACATGTTATGACACACCTGTACTGAATCCTGAGATACTTGCATTGACACTAAGTCTTGTGTAGACACACCTTTGCTGATGCATAGTGCTGACATATCTGTACTGAAACACTGGCAATGACGCATCTGTATGGACTTTCATTGAATCGTATGCATTAATAATAACAAACCTGTACAGACACATACCTTCATCCATTTGTCATACTACAAAAACAAAGGTTCATGGTAAGGCTGCATTTCCAGGGCACTGTGCGTGACTGTGAATGGTGAGAGAGATGCAATGAAGGGGAAGAACTATCAGCTGAAGGTACGGAAACTGCCTCATGATATTGACAGCGACAAGAGCTACTTTAAAGTGAGTAGATATGTCTGATTGTTATGGTGTTTATCGAGTGAGGACATTTACTGGCATGTACCAGTATATACTATACCAGTATGTTGCTATATATCTAATTCTGTACTGATTAAGGTTAAAACATTTTATTAAATCGATGGCAATCTGTCAGTTGTGTTTTTACTCAAATATCTCCAGAATTGTGCTTTAACTTCATGCTTGAGTTGCAGAAAATTACCTTCATTCACATTGAAACTTTTGTCATGTTATAATATACTGTCAGCACTCCATCCTCATGAAGTAAACAGTGCAACATAATTATAATGAGAATTCCTTTATTTACCTGAAGTAAATGTCTTGTCTCGTTTATCATAAACCTAAAAACACTATTGTGAAGTTATAATCAGACATCAAACAAAGAAATGACCAGAAATGTTTCTTTATTCACATATAACCGGCATTCCATGTTGTTTTTTATAATCAGTAAATACTAATGGCATATTTCGCATTTTTCCAATTACTTTTTCATTAAAAACTGATTGTGTTTTTGATAGATTTACTCTATTTGGAAAATTTGTCCATGCGCATATGAATATGGTTCTTATTTATTGAGAAAATCTTGTCAGTCTATACAAATAAACAGTTTTGTGCTAAAATCAATTTTGCTGATGCATTTACATGCATACATGTGTCTGTTGTAGTAATTGAATTGCAAAACCATTATATTACAACTTGTCAATTGCAATTAAAACATTGGTATGTAAACAGTCCATTCTATGTTTAATGTCTTATTCTAACTTCAAATAATAGTGTGTTTTAAATCCGCAGTCCATAGAATATAATTCAATACATCTTAAATTGGCATTAGTTCTAATGAATGTTGATGACGTTTATTTGACTGACAACTGTTTCTTATTTTACGAAAGGCATTTTATAATGTCAGTTAGAAAAACGCTTGGTATAAACGGAATATGCACTAATGTACATGTTGATTTATTCCAGAGGCATCACCAGCTATTGCATACAGATAAAGTATACTAAAAAAAGTTACCAAAATGTTATTATTATACCGATTTCAATGTGTTTTTTTGTATTTTGATCGGTTAGATGTCCATAAAAAATGATTTCTGCAAAGTTTTATTTTTATTATCATATTTCTGGAGTGCTGCTTTAACACTGGGTTTGACTTGCCAGGTAGACGACGACAGAGTGCTGCTGTACCTGTGTAAGCTGCAGAACAAGTCCTGGTACCCGGAACTGAACAATGGCCTTGACCTTGCTGAGGAGGAGGAGAAGGAGGAGGCAGCAAAATGATTTGAGCCCACCTTCAGTATTGTTACTTTCTACCGGTACTTACATGTGATTTTCAAATATTTGGTTATGGAAATATGGTAAAATAAGTAGCATCTGTTTATTCCTTATCAGAATAAGATTATTTCATACAAAATAAACTTAAAATGAAACAAAGACTGACTTAATAAGTCTTATGGATTTTTAAGAAATTTTCCTGTTTGAACGAAGATGCTAAATTTATGTCTCGGTAAACTACAGGTTGTGTTAAATCCTCAATTTATATATCTATTGGACACATTTTTTATTTTTAGAACAACATTATTCATGTTAACTGAAAAAGGAAACTGAAAAAAGGAAACATGTTTGTTTGTTTACGTACTCTGAGCTCCAGGTTTTATCTTGTGTGATACTTTTATATATACCGGGGTATACTGTTCATGATAATTTTAATGGTTATTGTAAGTCTATTCATGGTTATAACATTAGCAAGTGACGAAGTCTATTCACAGCAAAATGTTTGAAATAAATACAGAATGATGTTTAAATGAGTACTGTATAGATAATTTCAACTTTAATTCGTTGTAGCATTAAATGTAAAATAGTTGATTCTGATATTTAAAAAACATTTGTTTAACTGTTGACTGGTAAAGTTACCATTTCTTTTATTGTCTTTCAACAATACAGTTAGGTGTTTTTGTGACATTTGTTCTGTGTACTAAGTAAATAAAGCATCTTTCTTATGCAAACCAATTAAGTTAGGATAACCTTTGACCCTCTATGTTGTGAAATTCTGTAGAAGATAAGTTGTTTTATTCAATGTCGTTTTGTTAGTGAATTTATTAAGAGTTGACATAATTATCATGTTGTTTAAAGATAAGTTGTGTTGATCTGGAGTTTTGATATTTTTATGTCATTGAAGTATCTTTATAAATCAGTATTACAGACCATTCAGAGGTTTTACAGGTATTTGTGTATGGCTTTCACAGGCTGAAACTTTCAGCAAACGAAAACCAACACACAAAACATTTGATAAATTATGTTTGTTTGGGGACACAATTGTATGTGGCATAACAGAAAATTCATAAAGTCAAATATTCAAATGTGTAGCCCTTTGTGTTGTTTTTTGCAGATCTCCTTTTACCTGTAACGCTTTTTTACGAAAAACGATAGGCAAATGATGTACACAGATGTTGTGAAGATCTTTTGTCAGTGATTTTGTGAACTGTTTAAAAATAAATGTAACCAGAGTGTAATGTGATGCCAGCATCACAGTCGGATACCAACTTGAATTATCCTCAGTAATAAATGTAGTATACCTATTATTACGTTGTGAATCCAACCAGGGTTACAGAGGATGCGCCAGTGTCTACCAGCGTTGGTATCTCTAGCTGCCCTTCTGTCTACAGAGTTAAGTACGTTGTAGGTAATCATGTCTATAGTTGTTAAAGCCGCACGATAGGTGAAAATGGCAACATTTTGAATGAACAAATAAACCAGACAATATATAGTCTGGCAAAATTGTCTCCATATACGCCAGGAAATATTTGGGTGGTGACGCAGATAAAATCTGTTAACTTTTGGCGATCCAGAGGATAATATTAATGAACCATGAGAAACCACGGTCAGTTTCTTCTTGTTGAAAATGTAAACAATAAACTGGAAATAAAATTAGTCAAAAACCATTTATTTTAAGGAAATGTGTTACAGTTTTTCTACCATAATGCATTATTTTCTGTCGTTATAAAATCTACAATAAACTCCTAATGTTTGTCTTAATTTGCAACACTGTGTAGCCTTTAAAAATCATTGCAGTAATTGCAATAGTATGTAGTACTAGAAGTTCAAGAAAATGAATAGTACATTAATAGAGCCAGTAAATTATCGAGTAATTATGAGGCGTGCAATATACTTGTATGTTTAGTTATTTTGTTTTGTTCAACCATGTCTTGTTTTACATTAAGCATTTTGCTACTTCTTGGTTGATGTTTTGTCTACATTGTGAACTTAATTTGTTAGTTATTTTTATTTAAATAAATGTTTACATGTTAAATAGCATTTTGTTAAAACCATCATTACTACTTCAGTTCTAGCATGAGATATTGCTTTCATATTGTTCGAAAGGGTTATTTATCATTTAAAAATTCCTACAAAAACTTGTAATGTAATACAGATTGAATAGAATCTCTCATTCTTTTACATACACCTTTACTGCTGAATTGTGTGCTCGTGTTCATGTTCAGGATGTTTAATTTGGTTTGAATTGTTGTTGCAAAACTAAAGTCGTTCTTTGTTTGAATTGTTGTTTCAGAAGTAGTTGTAACCCCATTGAGTCACTCTTTGTAAAGTCCAAGATAGACAATCCACCATTTGGGCTGTTTCCAAATATGTTTAACATTACAAAGGATAATTTGCTGTGTTTTTGTTATTGGTAAGAACTGCCAAGATATATTTAAGAAATTATTATTGATTTATCTAACGCCCTTGTGATTCACTTCCTACGCATTAGAATGATAATGAGTTGTTTATTGACCGATAAACAATGAAAATGCGAACATCATTTCGATTCTCACATGATTTGATAAATATTTTTGCAAGTGTAATAAGTGCTACATTTTACTAGGCTCCACATAGAATCGGGACTACTTTTTGCATTGTTTGTTTACTAGTTATAACAATAATTTTGTTCTTTGTCTATAGGAAAATTAGCGAGTATCGTGTTAGAATGTTTGTTAATAACATTGTTAAAATATATGTTATTTTATCTGGTTATGTACATGTATTGTTAGCTCACATGCGCACGAAGTGCTCGGTGAGCTATTAGTATAGGGGACCTCTCATGCATCGTCCATCGTCTGTCGTCCGTGTGCCGTCAACATTTGGGTTCGTATTCACGCTGGAGACTTCACTTTTAATCCAGTCTTAACCAATCTTGCACAGTTTGTGAATTACCATAAAATCTCGAATGGGATTGTTATTGGGTGAGATCTCACCAGTAACACTAGAGTTATTGCCCTATTTCATGCAAAAAAAGTGCAAACATGTTTTTTTCCAACATATAGACTTTATTTTCCATCCAATCTTAACCAAACTTTCACAGTTTGTGTATGACCATCAGATCTCAGCAGACGCCAAAAATGGGAGAGATCGTTTTCAAACACCAGAGTTATTTCCCTTTGTTTATTAAAAAAATATACAAAAATGGATATTATTCAGGAAAGAGAATTCATTTTTCATCCAATCTTCACCAATCTTGCACAGTTTGTCTATTACCATGAGATTACAGTTGAAGTCAAATATAAGCAAGATCAGACCAGAAACACCGGAGTTATTGCCATTTGTTTGTGAACAAAATATGCATCAATGGACATTATTCAGGGTAGAGACTTCATTTTTCATCCAATCTTCACCAATCTTGCATAGTTAGTCTATGACCATAGGATAAAAAGAAAGTGACGTCGAATATAAGCAAAATGGGGCCAGAAACACCAGATTTATTGCCCTTTGTTTCTGAAAAAATATACAAAAATGGACATTATTCTTATGCAACAATGGACATTATTCAGGGTAGAGACTTCATTTTTCATCCAATCTTCACCAATCTTGCATAGTTAGTCTATGACCATAAGATAAAAAGTGCAGTCGAATATAAGCAAAATGGAGCCAGAAACACCAGATTTATTGCCCTTTGTTTCTGAAAAAAATATACAAAAATGGACATTTTTCTTGATAGAGACTTCATTTTTCATCCAATCTTCACCAATCGTGCACAGTTTGTCTATGAACGTAAGACTACAGGTGAAGTCGAATATAAGCATGATCAGGCCAGAAACAACAGCCCCTTGTATTTGGACAAAAACATCAAAAAGTTATCAATAATTGGCTTGCACACAGGATTTTTTATTCTATGTTGACCAGACTTACACAGTTTGCGTATGACCATAAAAATTGATTGATAATTTGATTTCCAACAGTTGCAAACCTTGCATGCAGTTATTTGTACTTGCAACATTAATGTCTTCAGAGCCTGCATTAACATCGTTTATCATCATTAGTCAGAAAATTATCAAAGTAAAAGCAAACTTGATCTTATAGCACAGCCATCGCAATTATCGCATTGCATCTATTTCTCTAAAACTGTCTGCGAAAAAGACATCAAAAGTTACTGTTTCTGCATTTTCCAAAATTGTCACTGACTTAATGAAAAAGAGTCTGGTAAGAATATCAAGAAAAATAATTTGAGAATCATTAGCAAAAACACCGCACATCCACTACCCTACTCGTACTTTAGTTAGCCGAATCCACTAAATCAAATTGATCCTTTCCCCCTTTGTGTATTGTTCATATACCTTAATTTTCAAACCTGTCACAACAGTCTAGTCTTCATCTGTACCAGTTCTCAGGTGAGCACTTTGGGCCATCATGGCCCTCTTGTTTACCTTCCTTTACCTTGGGAACTTTTTACATGAATATACATTGTTGTAATGTTAATATTAAACTGTAGTTAGTGAAAATGGTTAATATGTTTGCATGCTAGTTGTGGATATACATTTACTATTGTGACATATGTATTACTGTATTTGGCACCTTTGTTGTAGCATCTGTATTTAATGGTTTGTAGTTGTATAATGTATAATGTAAAATACATACTTGTAGATCATACACATTCTAATCAAGATTTTATTACAAGAAGGGTAGGTTGATGTTTTTGTATCTTAAGATTTTAAACTTTAAAAAGATACATAGAGTCTATTGATCATAAGTTGTCCCATCTGACATAATGAAAAGTTTGTATCTACAAAATGACAACATGATTAAAACCAATCAGTTGAGGAGGGATTTTTTGGCAGAACAACTAAAGCAAGCCTATGGCGACAATATTATGAACTGTTTTACCACAGTTCATTTATGCCACAGAGAGCAGTGTTTAGAGCTGCAACGATTCTTTCGATGCATCGATCAGTCGATTGTGAATAGCCTTGCATGATTGTCGATACTAAATGGGGTGTTTAGAGCTGCAACGATTCTTTCGATGCATCGATCAGTCGATTGTGAATAGCCTTGCATGATTGTCGATACTAAATGGGGTGTTTAGAGCGGCAACGATTCTTTCGATGCATCGATCAGTCGATTGTGAATAGCCTTGCATGATTGTCGATACTAAATGGGGTGTTTAGAGCTGCAACGATTCTTTCAATGCATCGATCAGTCGATTGTGAATAGCCTTGCATGATTGTCGATACTAAATGGGGTGTTTAGAGCTGCAACGATTCTTTCGATGCATCGATCAGTCGATTGTGAATAGCCTTGCATGATTGTCGATACTAAATGGGGTGTTTAGAGCTGCAACGATTCTTTCGATGCATCGATCAGTCGATTGTGAATAGCCTTGCATGATTGTCGATACTAAATGGGGTGTTTAGAGCTGCAACGATTCTTTCGATGCATCGATCAGTCGATTGTGAATAGCCTTGCATGATTGTCGATACTAAATGGAGTGTTTAGAGCTGCAACGATTCTTTCGATGCATCGATCAGTCGATTGTGAATAGCCTTGCATGATTGTCGATACTAAAGCAGCCGATTTCGATTCAATACTCTTTTACATATTTAATGATGATTTGTTATAGGTTAATTACAATTATGGTTTGAGTAGATTAATTATGTAAATTGGTCATGGCATCATGGTTGCTGTTATACTGAACTAGTTACATTTGTATCTTGAACATTATCACCATTGTCCAAAGTTCTTATTTATATTGATATATAAGGCACGTATGTTCACATTAACCAATACAATGCAATGAATAATAATAAATATAAATCTTTCCTATATTGCAAGTCGTGACTCATAAACACGCAAAAACGAGTCTTTATAAACGAAAAATGTATCGAATCGAGTATTCAACTAAATGATATTCGAAATCGAATCGAGTAATTACTAAATCGTTGCAGCTCTAGTGGTGTTCTGTAAGATAACGTTATTAGTTGTGTCGGTTCCTTTGATTTGTATCCTTTTCATTACCTGCCTCAACAGCTTATTCCTATGATAGCATGCTTGGTTTTACATAGTTCATTGTTGCAAACCATATGTGTATATATCTTTGCAAAGCTAAACCTATGAATTTGATAGTTTGATTTATGCAGTAGACTAACTCATGTTTTATTTCCAGTTTTTGTACTGTTTATATTTTGTTCTTTAAAAATTTAGAGGCTTTTCTCTCTTTTACTTCTTTTTATCTTAATCCATTGTCTTTTTGATACCTTGTTTATTCATTGTTTACTTGTTTATGTAGTTATATAAATTTTAGTGCAATGAATCTCTTAAATATGAATAATTTAGTAATACTTAACAAATTATTGAAGTACTAAGCAGTCTATACAATGTTTTAAATGTCATCATGTAGTGCTGGTATAGCTTCGACAAATTAACCTGGTTCTGACCTTTGTATATGAATATTTTATAAATTACTGACTATGAATATATTAGTTTCCGGACTGGAATCGAGATAAAATCGATGTAAGAGTAGCCTGCTGAAATAGGCTATGCTATTAATAATGACATAAAACGCGCGCACAAACAAAACCAAGTATAAATAAAGGAAACAGTTGCGTAATTATGCTAATAAAGTTGACACGTGTCGGGTTAATGTGACTGAGTTATAGTAAATGAGTTTGTCATGTTATGTGTGGTATTTTCTGTTTTGAAACAACATTTGGCAGATATTGAGTGAAGCCCAGTTGGGCATATCTGGGTCGGTATTGACAAAGCATCTTATGTTAAATTTTATCCTTATCCTTAAATTTGGAAATTTCCTCAACTGTATAATTCCATAAAGAAACAGATAAGCACTTAGTAACAGTTTAAAATAGCATCATTATGAAAGTGTTATTTGAGGGATATCAACAACATATGCATCTGTTTATTAAGTTTGTTAAGTAAAGAAATAGAATACATTCAATTCAATTTTGCACTAAGTAAAAATATTTAAGAAATTACTTATGATGCTTTGTGAATATCAGCCCTGTCCCTTACTAACTTTAGATAGTTGTGCAGATATTTGTGGATCTACTTAACTGAGAAACATAGTTGTGGTGGTTGGTTTTACAGTGTACTTTCTTTTACAGATCAATATATGTAGTCAATATTTTATTAGAGTCATACTTTTTTACTACGATGTTATTATGAAAGCTTACAACAATACCAATGTTTATTTGGGTGCTATTATGTTGTGTTCTGTTCTGTGTTATTATTACATAATTATGCCCCCATCGAAGATGGCGAGATATATTGTTTTGCTGATGTTGGTCGGTCGGTCTGTCAGTCGGTCGGTAGATCACTTTCGTTTCCACTCTTTAACTCCATTAGTTTTCATCCAATCTTAACCAAACTTCATGAAAATGTTTATAGGCATACTATCTTGACCAACGACGATAATCAGCCAAATCGCTCCGGGAAATTGTGGAGTTATGGCCCTTGAATTATCTAAAATTGGCCTTTTTATGCCGTTTCCGCTCTCTAAGTCCAACAATTTTCATCCAATTGTCACCAAACTTGCTGAAAATGTCTGTGGGCATAATGTCTCGGCCATGTTTGATAATTGGCCAAATCGTCTCAGGAATTATGGAGTTATGGGTCCTAGATTATCTAAAATTGGCGGTTTGAGCGGTTTCTGCTCTCTAAGTCCAACAGTTTTTATCTAATATTCACCAAACTTCATGAACATTTTTGTGGGCATATTATCTTGGTCAAGTTCGATAATCAACCAAATCGCCCTAAGAACTGTGGAATTATGGCCCTGGAATTATCTAAATTAAGGCTTTTTAGCTGTTTCTGCTATCTACATCCAACAGTTTTTATCAGATCTTCCCTAAACTTTATGAAAATATTTGAGGTTAAACTATCTCAGCCAAGTTAGATGCTCAACCAAAACACCACAGGAACTACAGAGTTATGGCCCTTGATTTATCTAAAAGTGGCCTTTTTAGCAGTTTCCGCTCCCACAGTTCTCATCCGATCATCACCAAACTTGATATTTTAAAGATTGTTTTTAACATAGAGGGGGCATAACTGTTTTACAAACAGCTCTTGTTTTTTTCTGTAGTAATCAAAGCCTTTAAAAGCTTTAAACTGTTGTTCAGCTGTTGGTTTGAAGAATGTAAATGTACTTCTCCGATAGCATTCAGTCCGATCCTTTACTTGTTTGAATTATTACCATGCTTAAAGGGACTTGTTCACAGATTTTGACATTTTTTGAAGTATGTTATTAAATGTCTTAACTCCGGATTGAAAGGCTGTCGTTTTAACCACTCGGCCATTCCGACTTATATATTTCACACTGCATTATTTACTTTATGTTAGTGTTCCACGTGATGTCAACGAAAACAATAGAAACATTCCAAATTATTGCATCGTTTAGCATTACAGACGCATTATAAATTTATTTATTTCATCTGATGATTTCTCATAAACGAAACGGTTTTTACAGTATATTTCTAGGTCCGTAAGGTTATTTTGCTCTCTTGTATACAATGTTCTTTTATTTTTCGAATCCGTGACAAAAGGTTGAAAAATTGTAAATTCGTACATCTGTGAACAGGTCCCTTTAAATCTGAAAAACGAGTATTTTGATTCATGATGCGATGCTAAAGTTATTATAAAAATATACATTCATTGGTCAATAAACCTTGTTTATATATATATTCTTGTTTCCAAACGATCTGACAAAATCAACGAAAAATTGCATGTATTCCAACCTCCATCGTTCGTGTTGGAAAAGCAGGGAAATACTCCTAACATTGTTGACTTATGATTTGGATTGTTGGCCATACGTATTGCTTCTAACGGATCATGGCGATACTTGCAGAATAGTACTGCTATAAGGAAACCCGGGCTTCAAACCTGCGGTGCACTTGGTAAGTCAGGGATCATTGCGATACCAACGGAACAGGAACGGCAGAAAAAAAGGTATTTTCAGCCAGCGTGTATGGATTAGGACCTTTATCTTCATGTCTAAGGATTTATGCATAAGGGTTAGCACTGAACTTTCATGCATAGGGTTTCTTGTATAAGGATTTATGCATAAGGGTTAGCACTGAACTTTCATGCATAGGGTTTGTTGTATAAGGATTTATGCATAAAGGTTAGCGCTTAACGTTCATGCATAGGGTTTGTTGTATAAGGATTTATGCATAAAGGTTAGCGCTTAACGTTCATGCATAGGGTTTGTTGTATAAGGATTTATGCATAAAGGTTAGCGCTTAACGTTCATGCATAGGGTTTGTTGTATAAGGATTTATGCATAAAGGTTAGCGCTTAACGTTCATGCATAAGGTTTGTTGTATAAGGATTTATGCATAAAGGTTAGCGCTTAACGTTCATGCATAAGGTTTGTTGTATAAGGATTTATGCATAAAGGTTAGCGCTTAACGTTCATGCATAAGGTTTGTTGTATAAAGATTTATGCATAAAGGTTAGCGCTTAACGTTCATGCATAAGGTTTGTTGTATAAGGATTTATGCATAAAGGTTAGCGCTTAACGTTCATGCATAAGGTTTGTTGTATAAGGATTTATGCATAAAGGTTAGCGCTTAACGTTCATGCATAGGGTTTGTTGTATAAGGATTTATGCATAAAGGTTAGCGCTTAACGTTCATGCATAGGGTTTTATGAAGAAGGATGCCTGGCATAAGGATTAGCACTTAGTGTTCATGCACGTAGAGGGTTTTATGCATGTGGTTTTCATCCATAGGATGTCATAGTGTTTCATGAATTATGGTTCCTATTTAAGGTTTATGCATACGGTTTTGTGCATATGGTTTTAAATTTTAGTTTTCTACACACGCAGTTAGAGAATTATTATTTAATGCCGTGATTATGTATAGTTGGTACACTTATTTGTCAGGAAACCAGGGCTGTTATTTACTAAGCTCCTAAGGGAAATCTTTATGTACTTAAGTGAACATTTCTGATACATTTTTCTATGCGAACTTCAACGATTTCTTTTTACAAAAGGGTAAAATACTAAACATCTAGGTAATATTCACTAGTTTAAAACATTTTAATGTAAAAACTATATATGAAACAGCCCCATACTGCATGCTTGTACCGGCGCAGTGCCTAAATCCGCCACATTTGGGGGGTATTTTTACGATATTTTCAAAAGTTGTTTACCGATTGACATAAAAATTAACATAAATCAAGTTAGGTTTAATGTGCATTTTCTTGCGTGTTTTGGTTACATTTCAAATACCTGGCAAATGAAAAATATTTCTTGAAATTGAAGGCCTAAACAGTGTAAAAAAAATTAGCGTCGGAGTGCCTAAATCCGCCACGCCTCTTTAAATGTTCAAATTACTCGAAAATAATATTCTTTTATGAATTCTGTTTTCAAAGCAAATTCTATTGACTTTTATTGACAAAACTCCCACTTTTGTTTCTTTAAGGTTCATTTTCTAGTGTTTAAAAGAAACACAGTGATCCGAAATTGCTTGGTGAAAATCGTAGATCAGGAACCGTGACATGCTTATTTCACATTTGACTATTGTTCTTATTTAATTTTTAATATTAAGCAGCTCGTTGTCTGTTGTTAATACAATGTTTCAGTTTCTTCAAATACTCGTGTGTATTTCTAAAAATAGCTCTGAAACTGAGGCCCTGCGTGCACGTGGGACAAATAATTATGGTTTTGAGTAGCGAGACATTTGCGCTCTTAATATGCAGTTCTTTCCGCATTTTATTGTATGTGAATAATGGTTATTTTTATGCGGCATGTGCTCCCATTGACATAATATTAAAACGCGATAATTAAATTTTATCATGGACACCACGCGGAGCCTCAAAATTGCCCATATGCAGTATAAATAGATTCCCAGTATGCAGCTTGTTTGCATTTAGGGGTTATGTACAAAATAATTGGATAAAATATTCATTTATGCACAAATCAAGATGAAAACTCGTCAGCGTTGTTAAGGGAAAGTATCTGATTGATCGAGATCAACAAAATAGGAATCGCCGTAAAAAAAACTCTTATTCGGATGGGGTGGCGGATTTAGGCAAGTGGCGGATTTAGGCACTGCGCCAGTATGAATTACAGACAGGCTTAAGGAATTTTTTTTATCGAAGGAATTTACTTAAGTTTCCACTAAGGAGCTTTGCGAATACATGCCCAGGTGAACAATTCCACAAAGCTAGCAAGTAATGGATAAGGCAGAATTTTTCACCAGCTGTTTAACTTAAAGGCTTACATATAATATAAATGAAATACAAATGTACATAGTACTATATACATCCTATTCGCTACACTGTTAGTGCCGATTCAACCCTTTCCACCAACGTTCAAATGATTGGTTGACGGGTATTCAATAAGCTGGGCATGATACCAGGGACACGCTCATGAAAGCAACTCCCGTTGCTAGGTAGTGACGCTGCCCGTTGATAAGCAGGTTCCGGATACACCCCAGGTAGGCTCCTTGTGCACTAGAGCCCTTCGTAATATCGTCTGAAATCGGGAAAGTGAAATATGCAACTTATTCTGCTTTGATCAAATACGTTTGATCGTGTGTTATTTTTCAGCAACAATATTTATTGCATTTAAGCGTTACAACGCTCATAAAATATTTAGCGAATACAACATATATGAGGCCTAATGTCAGTTTAAATGTAGTTGATAAGGAGGGGATAAACCATTGCAAATAGGTATAACCCTAATTTTCTGGTTATAAAGACCATGCAACCGTCTGTATTTAACTCGCCTGATATCAATTTGTCCATGTTTATAGCAAGTATCACTTGCATTTAACTGACTATACGTACACAGTTGCAAACATAATAGTGTGTTCAAACAAAAAACTTGTTCGACTTTCAGATAACATATTGAACTTAAACAACATCTGGACCCGTATTCAACAACCTATTCTTAGACTTTCGACTAAAGAATAACGAAAATTGTTAAAACGGTTCTGTTCTAAACAGGCCGTTAATTTTCTATGGAACAGTATTAGTTTAAAAATTACATTATGCTGTCTGACGTTTTTCATTCATTAAATTCTTGCTCCGCTTCTTTCCATTCTTGCTCTTTTTCATTCTCTTCATCATGCTCCTCTTCTGGTCTAATTACCCCAAAACGGAAGCCACATCCTCAGGGTTACATGCTGTCAGTTAGATAATAAGCACATGTGGCTGAGTGCAGGATGCATATAATTTGTAAAATGCAGTTTAAATGATATGTTTTGGTATCATTTTAAAGGTATATATGTAAGCAATAAGAAAAAAGGCTGTTTTGTGCACTACTTTTTTGTCTAGTGGTTCCCAGCTTCATAACTTTTGGCCCATGTATTCATGCGCAAAATGGCAGCCTCCATGCCCGTCAAAACCGGTGTGTTTTTTCTGAGGTAAATATTTTGAGTTACAACACATAGAATTTTTTGACATGCTGTTTTTTCAAAAGGTAATGTCCTCATCTTTCCAACAATGTATGGTGATATATTGGAAAGTAGCTTGGTCATGGTGAAAAGTGAGATCAAATTTTGAATATTTTATATGTAACAAAGAAGGAATTTATTTGCGCATGCGTAACCTTTAAGAACTTCAACTAATATTAGTCGTCTGCAAAGATTTTGAAAATGGACTCTTACAAACACACTGTACTGGAAAGAATAACAGCCAGATGCCACCTTGACCCCATTTAGGGCTGTATTTTATGGGATGGTTGCTCTAGGGGGCATTAGGGGGGTAAATATGGGAAAATTAAAGCAAAATGTCCCCGAGAGTGGCAATCCGAGACCCATTGTGTTCATCGTGTTGTTTTTCAGTTTCATTTTGACATTAATGTGCATTAGTTTCAACAATTCTCTCATTAATGTCATAATGCCTTGTGTTGTAATCCTCAATATTTAGTTTAAGAACCTGTAACTGACAATAATGCCCCGCAAAGGTCGTGTTCGCACTGGCCGATGCTTTGGCCATGATGACCGTCCGACCTGCCTACTTTGAATAATACCAATTTTCCTAATTTGCAAAGTTTACAGATCCTATTTAGTTCATACGTTATTTTGTAATTGTAGTTCAATCAGGCTTTCAGCTGAAAAATACATGAAATGCATGCATCAAACACTTTAGCCGCTCACGCCAACCTAGACCCCACCAACTGGAGATAGCGGCATCAAAATTTAAATCACCATCACAGTTTGGTTTAATTGGAGTATTTTTTTAAATGCAGTGTTGAAAAGAACCAGGACCTCAGCCGGAACCATCAACTCATTGGTATACAAGTCTGGGTGAAGTGACGAGTCATCAAAACTACTTTACTTGTCAACTACACTGGAGCGTTGGGGCGGGGCCGTAAAGCTGGCACAGGCTTGTCCGTACCATCCTTATTTTTTAAGGTTAGTACATGATTATTGTCATGTATTCTACTATCTAATGTTTTCTTTTCCAGCCTGGCATTCTTCTTATCAACACCAGTAGGAAAAGCAAGAGTTTAACCCTTGTTGGGACTCTCAAACCCGTTTTAGAACTGTACTGTTCGCACATGAGCTCGACAATCTGAAGCCGGCATAGCGACTAGCCTTATCGCAGTAAATGAAACTTAGTAAACTATTGTATATGTACACTTATTGTATCTAAGTTACACTAGTAATCACAATGTTGAGTAACATTTAGAATGCCAATGAAGATTGTTTTCACTTCTGACTTTATATTTTGTATCTGCTATGCCTATTGAAACTCAAACTTATGCTTAATTCTGAGTTAAAATCATGTTTTCGAGAGTACATTTTTTTCCGTCTAAATTTTTGCCTCAAAACACCATTATATGTGACATTTTCAATTTTATTTTTTCCCAATAAATCTTTAAACCAGTGTAATAGGACTTCATGTTCTTTCTCGAAATAGATCAGATTGATGAAAATTGTGGTTTTTATTCAAATTTGAAAGGGTTGGGTTCTCTTAAAGGTCTAATTACTCCAAAACGGAAGTCATATCCTCAGGGTTACATGCTGTCAGTTAGATAATAAGCACATGTGGCTGAGTGCAGGATGCATATAATTTGTAAAATACAGTTTAAATGATATGTTTTGGTATCATTTTAAAGGTTTTGAGCACTACTTTTTTGTCTAGTGGTTCCCAGCTTTATAACTTTTGGCCCATGTATTCATGCGCAAAATGGCAGCCTCCATGCCCATCAAAACCGGTGTGTTTTTTCTGAGGTAAATATTTTGAGTTACAACACATAAAATTTTTTGACATGCTGTTTTTTCAAAAGGTTATGTCCTCATCTTTCCAACAATGTATGGTGATATATTGGAAAGTAGCTTGGTCATGGTGAAAAGTGAGATCAAATTTTGAATATTTTATATGTAACAAAGAAGGAATTTATTTGCGCATGCGTAACCTTCTTGACATTCTTGCTCTTCTTTCTTCTCTTCCAAATGTTCCTATTCTTCCATTGTTTGTCTTCCAAATGCTCCTATTCGCGTCATTCTTCCACTCTTCCTTCTCTTCCAAATGTTCCTATTCCACCATTTCTTGTCTTCCAAATGCTCCTATTCGCGTCATTCTTCCACTCTTCCTTCTCTTTCAAATGTTCCTATTCTACCATTTCTTGTCTTCCAAATGCTCCTATTCGCGTCATTCTTCCACACTTCCTTCTCTTCCAAATGTTCCTATTCCTAACATTCTTGCTATTCTTACCTCTCTTCCATCTGACGTTTCAATGCTGCATTGTACACTATGACATGTGTATAACTTAACAACAGCTTTAAACATTCGTTAAATATAACAAAATAAAAAATGTACAAAGCAGAAACAGCACACGTAAGTTAGACGAATACATAACGTCACAATGACCAATGTAATAATGAAGCAATCATGTTATTACATCAGGTGGCGCTTCTCTCTCATCGTCGGCAGTTTCCGTATACGGACTCAGACACAAATGCGAAACTAACAAATTCTACGAATTAATCGATAATCGGTATAATCGATTAGACGTTTAGTGTTGTGTGACCTACCCTATACTTGATCAACCTCCGCGCAGAGATCTGAATGGTTCCGAGCATAGGTCTAATCAAATCCCTGCCGTCATAACGAACCACGTGACGATGCTCGATTTAAATCTTCTCGATATTATTTATGGTTTTAATTAGTTATTTTATTTTTCTGTTTTCATTATTGACTGCCAACGATATATAAAAGTCTAATTATGTAGAAAATTGTACCGAGTTGCATTACATAAGAAAAAGTTACAAGCACGTAATCCTTCCAAATCTCGAAGGATTTTTACTAGTGATGACAGTGGTTACCGTTAACCGATAGGGGAGGTAACCGCTGCGAGGAGTTTGATACTTGATAAGGTGCCAAGGTCGTACAGCATTATTAAAGGGGGTGTATCAACGGCTAATATAGTGTAATATTTTCTTTTCTTTCTTATATTTATGTATAATGGTTAATTCACACATAGGCCTCGTTGAACAAACAGTAAACTATGAACAAACAGTAAACTATGTTTTATAACCATAAAACAGTTGTCACCGTGACACTTTTCGTGGGCGTGAGAAAATTTGAAATAGTAGTAAAATCAATGTAGCCTAGCGTAGGAAAGTTTCCATTGAAGTTCGCATTTTTGTAGGTGTGAGTTCGAATCATGCTGAAAACATGAATCGAAAATATGTTTGGCGTTGTATTGTATTTTTAAACAATTTTTGTCGATATATTATGCACCTATCAATGTTTCCCCTTGGGGGATGGGGGCGACGGGCATATACTGGACTTTAGACTAAAAGTGATTCAGACATTAGACATTCCGAATGATTTCAGGTCCCGGGGTAATAGACTATGGTCGGTATTTAGATCCCGGTAATATAGGACCCCGAGTCATTTAGACAAACATAAAAAATAGCATCTTCCACTGAGGGGATTTAGACAAATATACTTTGCTCTAGGGTGGGGAATTAGACCCCAAATAAAAATTTGTCCCCTGGGTAAGCCAGCCGCCCCGCCCCCTTAATGGGGGGGGGGGGGGGATATTGATAAGTGCATTATTGCTACTAGAAAAATATATTCGTGAAAAAATGGTGATATATGTTGTTTTAATGCATGTCTTTGTTTATGTGAAATACCGTTGATATGCCCCTTGAATGCTGGGATTTATTATATTCCATTGTGTCTTCATTTTTGAGGTTTTCTGTGCGCCTGCTAGATGGTAAAGTGCAAAATTTTTGCAGACAGGGTTTAATAAGAGTAAAACACGTCCCTGGCGCAATTGCCAAAGATCTGAAGAAATTTAAACGTTAAAAGACCTTTGTCAAGTTGACAACGAACAATTAGTTTGCTATAGCACAATATATTTTATATGGTGATAGAAATGCATTATACTATGAATACATATACACTAAATAAAAAATACATAATATAATACATAATTAAACATTTGATAAAACCAATCAGCAAACATTTTGTAAAAATTAACACACGACTTAGGAACCATACGAAGAAATGACAGCATGCATCGCTTTAACCAACTGTACTTATAATAAAATATATATTCGGCTATGTAAGGAAAGTTGTGTAAAATAAAATAATGGTTATACAAAACACTAACTATTCTGGTGCCAAAATGTAAACATGACTTGAAAGGGCCAAACAAATGTGTCCCATATAATAAATGGATTTTATCTCAGAATGCGAAAACATTTGTTTTCATTACATATATCTTAGTTGAACCGTTATGATATGCCGTTATTAATTTCAGATTTGTTTTAAGAAATTCCCCCCCCCCCCCCCCCACACACACACACACTGATTCCCGTTTCGTTGACATAGTGCCTTTAATTGGCTTGTCATCTAATGGGAATGACTCATGACTCGGTATATTCATTAAGCGTAGTTTCGCACAAATACCATGCTTTGCTAATTTTGCCTTTTTGAAACATTTACCCATTTTAATAAATATTAACGATTAAAACATTTAATAAAAAACACACAAATTATGTATTATAATGGCTTTTATAAATTGTTGTTGAATCGATAAAACTCGTAAATGACGTTCATCAACGTGAATTTCCGTAAATCAGTAAAATTTAGTTCTTCCCCTTGAACAAGAATTCAAGAATTTACGACGTGCATTTTTTACGAAAATATATTTGTCGATTTTTGTGTACGTTCATTTAATTATACGCTTGCCACAATACACTGCAGACATGGTCAAATGCAAACAATGACATGAAATGTAGAATTTAGCAAAGTAATCTAAAACGTCAATTGGAATAGAAGTAAGAATAACAAGAATCTCAGGAACAAGAACATTTGGAAGACTAGTAAGAAGTGGAAGTATGTCAAGAATGGAAACATTTGGAACAGAATGAAGAAATAGAAGAATAGGAACATTTGGAAGGAAATGAAGAACGAAAAGGGCAGGATATTTGGAAGAGAAGGAAGAATTGGAAAATATGATTATTTGGAAGAGAAACAAGAATAGCAAGATGAAGAGAAGGAAGAAAAGAAAGAATTACAAGAGATGCAGCAAGAATTGAATGAATGAAAAACGTCAGAATGCAGAATGTAATTTTTAAACTAAAACTGTTCCATAATTTTCCCGATGAATAAATTCTAGGTATTGACTAAGAAAATTTGTTAATAACATATATAAGCAACATTTGTAGCAGCATATTTTTAAACTTACAAAGATTCTTTCTGGATTTAAAGGTTGTTCTTTATTCTTAAGTCTAAGAATACGGTTGGTGAATACGGACCCTGATCTGCTGCAAGGATTTCGAAGCATACTTGTTATATTCCCTTTTCAAACTACATGGACATGTTTACATGGTTTTGTGAGTGCATGTAGGCCCTACACATTAAATTAGTGGATGCACATGTCAGAATCTATAAGATGTTTCTTCAATCTCTTTTTACACCTTCATGCATTTTTCAACTAGCTAAATAGAAGATATACACTCATTTTAAACAAAATTGAAAGTTCATTACACATACCTGGTAATCCCCCAATATACACAGTGCCAGTGTTACCAACAGGTCTTGCTGACCTTGAGCTGACCTTTGTTACTGGGTCAAGGTCATCTACCACCAAGGTCACGGCATTGTCTGTCTTTGTAGCTGAAAGGTGAAAGTAAACTTTTACATGAATTTATAACAATACACTACAATTCGTAATGTTTTCATTTAATGGAACGATGACTGTACTTGTTAAACACACTTTGAGGGATGTCCCAAAAACTCCGTGACAAATTTTGTAAACGAAACAATTTTTGCGTCAGGACTTTAATGTTCACATATATATTCTACAAAAATATTACTTCGCTAAATATTAAGTTTCCGATAAAATATAAACTGTAGTTTTGCTTTCAATTGACATGATTGATACTGAGGTGCCATCTTCCCGCGCACGTCAAAATATTCTAATATAATTACAACTTTTTGCATGTTCACGTAAACGCTGCATTCTGATTGGATATTCCGCCCACGTGACCTGTCATTCATACCCTTTGAACCGGCTGCGTATGCAAATTACCTCATTATTAATCATGACCGTACTACTTTTTCATTATCTATTTGCGAAATGACGTCATTGTTTTGCGCGAACATTTACGATACTTTCTTTCACACGGTGCCTGTACCACGTGATCTATTTTGTTCTGTGTGGGTCATTCCACCGAAAACAATCCCTCGCTTCAGGTAACGTTTTTTATAATTTCTCTATTAATTCTGAACCGATTTTTACAGGCACCGTGTTTCATTCGCTATTTGCGAAATGACGTCATTGTTTTTACGCGAACGTATACGATGTATATACCGTCGTTCGTAAACAAAATGACTGCTTTATCGGTTGCCGGTGTTGCAGGCGATGACATTTTGTCAACGCATTTTGGGAAATTTGAATTGTTTTACCAGAAACTCAACTCCAAACTGATCCACAGCGATTTGAAATGTCTGACGAGATATTAGAAATGCCGTTAGACGAATATGAAACCGAAACTAAAACGGGGATTTCTACGCCGGAATCAAGAAGTATAGAAAATGACAAAACACGAAACGGAAGACCGATTTCTATCAATGAAGAATCGTGTGACTTGGTGAGACAATTCATTGACGCCGATCGGAGACTAACCGTCCTAGAGATTTAATCGTCAATTGCCATTTAAAGTCTTCTGTACACATAATTCTTACAGGGAAACTAAATATATCACGTGTATGAGCGATGTGGGTGCCACGGCTCCTATCTACGGTGTTCCGTTCGTGCCACTCGTTGTTTCGCACTTGCGACCTTAGGATTACAAGCGCGAGAACACGATACGAAGGAGCGAAATTACGATGCGAGGTTGCGACTACACGATGCGAAAGTGCGAGATTACGATGTGAGGAAGCGAAATTTATATCGCGATGTTAATCTCGCGCCCTCGCATCGTGTTTTTGCGTTTTCGCCCTTGTATATCCAAAGGTCGAAAATGCGAAAACACGATGCGAGGTTGCGAAATTAATATTGCGATCTTGCATCGTATTCTTACGGAATTCCGTTCGGACCATCGCCTATGAATAAAAATAATCTGAAACGCGAACACACGAAATCACAAAAGTACGACCCACTTTTGCGTTTTCGTCATCGTGTTTTCGCGATTTCTTGTTTGTGCCTTTCAGATTCTTTCAGTCAAAGGCGATTATGCCGATGGTCCTAACAGAATTCCGTATATTCTCACAATTTCGCATCGTAATCTCGCATTTCGCATCGTAGTCTCGCGATTTCGCATCGCGGTTTCACAATTTCGACCTTTGAATTACAAGCGCGAGAACACGATGCGAAGGAGCGAAATCATGATGCGAGGTTGCGAAAACACGATGCGAAAATCGAAATTAATATTGCGATCTCGCATCGTGTTTTCGCGTTTTCGCTTGAGCATAGGTCGAAATTTTGAAACAACGATAGTTTTATCGTATTCTCGCCTTCCGGTTGCATATGCGCAGACAAATTATTTCAGCGAAAATACATTGGAGTTACATCATTTGTGTGAACAGCATAAATTATCTCAGGTCATCAGGAGACAATCAGGAACAATTATAGGGATGGACCCCCCCCACACACCACCACCATCACCACCGCCCTTAAAGGTTCACTAAAATTCAGCATTCTAAAACAGGATCCGTTTTCCAGATACATCTTAAGTTTATCTTAAACTATTTTCACTTAAATTCCAATTTGTGTAATGTAATATTTTTAAACTAGAATCTCCATATATAAATTGTGAATCCCTTTACTGTTCATTGAACAATAGTAAATAATAATGTTGATAATTACTACACTCTTAGCAAAAGGTCAATTTAATATGAAATAAAATGTTAATGTAAAATGATGATTTTAAAGTTAAGGATAATATTTCACTTAAGATGTTTCTGGAATGCGGTCCCAGATCCAGCAAATTTTATATATACAATCTAGCATGCAAAAGAGGAAATCAGCTGAAACGAGAAAGATTCCCACCCCTGGTGTATTAGAAGTGGAATGTAGGGGTTAATCCGAGTAAATACGGACAGTTTTTACAAGGACGCCCCTTGTCCAAACGTTGCGCATAGCTCTTTAGTATATCTCCATATTGTGATGACGAAATCGGGAAATCCCTATCGACCTCGGATTTTATCCTTGATTTCATATAGATCTCTTTAATGGGACATCAGAAACGAGGCCACCTAAAACCGGGTTAAGTTCGGACAGAGCAGGAAAACTACGGACAGTACTGGTTTTGCTGCTATTTAAAAATACACTGGGCAACTACGGACACTATTTTATATTTAAAATATAGGAGAACTCGGACAGTATCAATAGGTCGTTCCCATGATGAACCATTTACAATAACCAAGTCATTACGTCACATGCTATTTTAGACATGTATTGCCCCAAACGACACTCTTCTAAAATAAGGTAAAATCATTACAAGTAATATAAAAACATGTACAAAAGTCGATCTACTAATGCATTTGTCCGAAGTTACCCGGATTAACCCTAAATCTCGAACAAAACAACCAGCCGAATTCTCACCAGTGACTGAGTGCCAGGCCCCGTCACAGAACTTATTGTTCATGGCTGGGATCACCGTGGCAACAATAGAACCAGCACCGTTGTCCGCCGTGAACCACAACTGAAATAAGAACAATATTGCATGAGAATATAACCAAATGCTATACAAAATTATTGAACATATAAACAGAACATGAATGAACCAAATTGTTTTCTTAAGCTTCGCTCCCTTAACTTAATAAGTAATAAGAGCTATCACCAAAGGTGATTAATACCCTTAGCTACTGCATTGACACTGATAAAGAGGTTTGCAGTAATAGTGCTTTGACACAGAATAGTGTTTCGACTGACAAAATGACCCGCTTGAAATGTATAAAAATAGTTTGACCTTTTACCTTGTAAATATGACCTTGAACATCAGCTACAGACCTGGTCCTTGCATGTGTCTTATCATTATTATCACACTAGACACGATTTTTTTAAAAATCCTTCCATGTTGGACAAAGTTATGCTTCTTACAAAAATTGTTCTGTCCTTCACGTGTGACCAGGGTTGAATTTAATTAATGTCCTTAATTTGAAAAGTCAGGAAAACATGTGGGTTTTTTTTTTCAAAGTCAGTAAAATTTCAGGGAAATCTGGAAAAAGGTCAGTATAAAATATTTTTTTGGAGAAGTCAGTGAAAAGTCACGGAAAAATAATTTTCTGGATCGGTGTTTAATATCTTCAGCGGCTATGGCAGTCTTTAAGCAGTATGTGACTGTATATACATGTAAAAATAATTTAAATGTGTTTGAATCAGTTTTGTTTTTATGTTAACTTTAGACTTTTAAAGACTGAAAGGCTTTGCAAACTTAGAGGTGCCCGGCATGCAACTGCAGTCTCAGTGATTTCATGCGCCCCCGGCTAGCACAGTTGGTAGAGTGCTGGACTGTCAATCCGGGGATCGTGAGTTCGAGCACTAGCCCGGCCACATAAATTGTGTGGGGATTGGTCATTAATCAATCAATCAATCAATCAATCAATCAATCAAAGGAGCACTTGTATAGCGCAAAAATGTATGTTGCATATTCTGTTGCGCTTACTAAATAATTATCCTAAATTATGTACACATCAACAGTCATGTATAGTAAAACTGTTTACATTCACATAGATTTAACACTTGTGGAAAATGGTGAAGAGGTGTGTTTTCAAACTTCGCCTGAATTGGCCTTCATCTGAGATGCACCTTATGTTCTTAGGGAGAACATTCCACCATTTAGGTCCAACAACAGAGAGCGATCTATCTGCTAGTTTTGTCTTAGTTCTTGGAACACAGAGTTGCGCACTGTTTGTAGATCGTAGTATGTATTTGCAACTAGTTTGTTTTATCATAGTTCCAAGATATGAAGGAGAATTTCCATGCAAACTTCTAAACACTAGAACGAGAAATAAAACATAATTCCTGCTTGTATTGGCAACCAATGCAATGGTTTCAGTATTTCAGAGCTGCTTTTGCCCATCCCAGCATTTGTGACAACCTGCGCCGCATGGTTGTGCGCTTTTTTTGCAGTCTTTCAATTTGATATGCTGGTATCTCTGCGAACAGCCATTACAAACATCAATATGTGACTGAACAAACCCATGAACTACTGTCTCGGTTGATATTTAAGAAAGATACTTCCAAATGCCTTTCAAATTTCTGATTTGTATGTTTGCTATTTGACATTTCTTTTTGATGTGGCTATCAAATCCAACAGTACTCTCCATCAACAAACCTAAGTCTCTGACTTTATCAACAGATGCTACTTCATATCCACCTTCGACAAGAGTGGAGATGTTTACTTTTGCTAGCTGATAAGGTGTTCCGTATATGATAATCTCTGTCTTAGAATTGTTCATCATTAATTTGTGCTATGTATTCCATCCAATGATGTGGTCAAGACAAGCATTTAGGCTTTCAATAACGGCTGTTTCATTCACATGATTGCCAGCTTGAAAACTGAATGCAACCTCGTGGTCATCTGCATACACATGTAACACAGCCTGATATTTTGAAACAACTCTCCTCAATGCAGCAATATAGAGGGTGAATATCACTGGTCCAGCGCACGAGCCTTGAGGAACACCATATTTCAGTTTTTCCATATTAGAGGAGCTGTTGTTGATTACCACTTTGATTGTTCTATTTGATAAATAGGATTAAACCCATTTTAGAGGAGTTCCACTGTAAAAACCAAAATTAGTTTAGTTTAAACCTATTTATTTTAGCTCGATTGCATCGAAAGTCATAGGCTCTCGAGTCCGTTTCCTGGGTAGAACCACTACTTAGTGTCTTTGGGGGAGATCTTGAGAACGCTTCCAGAGTTATTAGTCAAGGTCTGCAGCACAATAGGAATGTCCACTGTATCAAAAACAGCACAGAGGTCAATCATAACAACGATGAAATTATTTCTATGGCCATTCCCCCACCTGTGATTCAAGAAAGGCAGTTGTCAGTTACTGGCATAGGTGTGTGCACTTAGAACTGGTAAACCGCTTAGATCGGCTAAGTTTGCCCAGGAAAAGTGTAAGTAGGTTAACTGACTGCAGTGATATGACTGAAATAGTGTTAAAAACGGCGAAAAATCCAAACAAACAAACAACAATGCTTTCATGCACAATATTTCATACTGTGTTGATTTGTTTGAGAGGCAGTGCAGAAATGCACTTGCTTCCTAATTCTACAGTGTGTTAGTCAATAACGTATCATTCAGGTGATAAAATATTTTTTTTAATATTATAAATTAAACATGCATGCTTTTATTTATAGGTTAAACTTACAACTAATAGATGAACAGAATAAGATTTATAGACATAGTTAAATGTTAAGAATCAACAAATGTGAAACAAGAGGGCCAGATGGCCCTATATCGCTCACCTAAGAATTATAATCTAGGCCTAGAAGTTTTAGAGAAAGTTTTTAAAGTAATTTTGCTATATAAGTCTATATTAACAAGGTAACCCCCAGAGTGTGGTCATTTTTGACCCCAGGGGCATAATTTGAACAATCTTTGTAAAAGACCAATGTACGATGTTAAATATCATCTATCGGCATTGCAGTTTTAGAGTAAAAATATGTTTAAATCATTTTACAAATTAAGTCTATATAAACCATGTGACTCCGGGGCGTGGCCAGTTTTAACCCCAGGGGCATACTTTTAAAGCTCTTTGTAGACGACCACCATATGATGTATGCGGTTTCCAAAAGAAAATGTTTGCTTTTTTTGCTACTTATGTCTATATAAACCATGTGACCCCGGGGCGTGGCCAGTTTTGACCCCAGAGCATAATTTTAAAACTTAATGGCCCTGGTCGCTCACCTGAGTTTCGTTAGTGGAAATTTTTTCCATGTGTTAGATTTTTATACGGATATCATGGTTTAAAGACTTAAGTGACAACAGACATTCAAAATGTTGAAGTACACATTGAAATCGAAGCTTTTTCTTCAATTTGACCTAGTGACCTAGTTTTTGACCCCACATGACCCAGATTCGAACTCGGCCGAGATACCATTGGGACAATGGCCTGACCAAATTTCATGACGATTGGGCAAATAATGTAACTTCTAGAGTGTTAACAATCTTGTTCTTCAATTTGACTTAGTGACCTAGTTTTGACCCCACATGACCCATATTCAAATTAGGCCAAGATACTATTAAGACAAATGTTCTGACCAAGGAAAATGAAGATTGGGCAAAAAATGTGACTTCTAGTGTTAACAAGCTTTTTCTTCAATTTGACCCAGTGACCTAGGTTTTGATCCCACATGACCCAGATTCGAACTCGGATCGAGATATCATTGGAACAAATGTTCTGACCAAGTTTCGTGAAGATTGGGCAACACATGTCACTTCTAGAGTGCTAACAAGCTTTTTCTTCAATTTGACCTAGTGACCTAGTTTTTGACCCCACAAAATCCAGAGGCCGATATATAATTGGGTCAAATGTTCTGAGCAAGTTTCATGAAGATTGGACAAAAAGTGTGACTTATAGAGTGTTAACAAGCTTTTTCTTCAAATTGACCTAGTGACCTAGTTTGTAAGCCCACATGACCCAGATTCGCACTCAGCTGAGATATCATTGGGACAAATGTTCTGACCCAGTGTCAAGAAGCTTGGGCAAAAAATATGACTTCTAGAGTTTTAACAAGCTTTTTCTTTAATTTGACCTAGTGACCTAGTTTTTCACCCCACATGTATCAGCTTCGAACTTGGCCGAGATATCATTGGGACAAATGTTCTGACCAAGTTTCATGAAGATTTGGCAAAACATGTGACTTCTAGAGTGTTCACAATCTTTTCCTATTGCCATATAAGGAAAACTGCTCATCCCCTGGCGGCCATGTTTTTCAACGGACCGGAACCATTTTCGAACTCGGCCGAGATATCATAAAACAAATGTTCTGAGCAAGTTTCATGTTGATTAGGCAAAAAATATGTTTTTCAATGGAGCGGAACTATTTTCGAACTCGGTCGAGATATCATAAGAACAAAGGTTTTGAGCAAGTTTAATGTTGATTGGGCAAAAATTATGACTTCTAGAGTGTTCACAGTCGTTTTCTATAACCATAAAAGAAAAACTGCCCCGCCCCCTGGCGGCCACGTTTTTCAACGGATCGGAAGCGTTTTCGAACTCGGCCAAGATATCATTAGAACAAATGTTCTGAGCAAGTTTCATGTAGATTGGGCAAACAATGTGACTTCTAGAGAGTTCACAAGCTTTTTCTTCAATTTGACCTAGTGACCTTGTTTTTGACCACACATGACACAGTTTCGAACTCGGCCGAGATATCATTGAGACAAATGTTCTGACCAATTTTCATGAAGATTGGCCAATAAATGTGGCCTCTAGAGTGTACACAAGGTAAATGTTAACGACGAACGGTTCACGATTCACGACTCACGATTCACGACGGACGACGGACAAAAGGCGATCACAAAAGCTCGCAATGAACACGTTGTGCTCAGGTGAGCTAATAACAACGCTGACAGAGTAGAAAGACTGTTGGCGAGAAAAGAAACTAAGAGCAAAGGAATTATAATAGTATTTTTATTGTAAGAAACATTTATTGAAGTGAGTCACCGGTCTGTTAATCATTTCTCCCCAAAAAAATTCTCGAAACTCATAACTATACACTCTACTTAAAATATATTGGTATAAGCTGGTATTTAACCTAATTGAAGATGGAGATCCAGGCCACTGTTTTTTTTTTGCAAATTAAAACTAATGTAGCGCGCGTCTCATCATTATTATTTTTGTAATTCGTGGGAGGCAACTATTTGTGTGCAACTATTTAAAAAGCAAACAGAGTTGTCAATCTACAACGGTAAAAACAGTCGATGAACCATATAAGTTCGAATTAATATTCAGTGCTTTTTATCACAAGCGCTATGTTCGGTAAATACCAATTTATATAAAAATAAGTTTAATTTGTAAAATACATTCAAAACTCTCTTAGAAGTACAATGCTTTTCCATAATTCTTATGCGTGCGTCAAAAACAAAAGCAATCGTCAATCGAGTGGTTACGATCGCTCCGCTATGAGTACTGATTCAATACACTGTTGTTAAAATTACGCAATATGATGCAATACGCAGTTATCCAGTCAACAGCACAAACATCTATTATACTTGACACAACATGAATTTAATTGTAGATGTGGACTAAATGGATTATTATTATTGTTTATTAGTGTTTTAAGTCGGGTCTATTTCTTGTCATCGTTTCATAGAAAGTAGCATCGATAACAGGAATCCTCACTGCTCAGCGAGCGAAGCGCAGTAATTTATCTGACTCGAAGCCTGCAAAGTAAAAAAGTAGTTCCCTCAAGACCGATTTCTGATTACAACTACTAAATCCTGTTGGCTTGTGCCTACCAATATAAAAATTATATAAATGTTGCTAATTAAATGTATATTAACCATGTGAGTCAGTTTTGACTCCACGGGCATAATTTGAAAAATCTTTGTAGAGGACAACTATAGGATGTTACGTACAAAATATCAAACTTCTTGGCCTTGCGGTTTCCGTGAATAATTTTTTTTAAGTGTTTGTGCTAATTATATCTAAAAAAAACATGTGACCCTCGGGGCGTGGCCAGTTTTACCCAGGGACAGAATTTTATAACATTTTGTAGAGAACCACTATTTGATGTTACATACCACATATCAAACTTCTTGGCCTGACAGTTTCCGAGAATTTTTTTTTAGAGTTATTTTCCTAATAAAATCTATGTTAACCATGTGACCCCCGGGGCGTGACCAGTTTTTAACACATTTAGTAGAGGACCACTATACGATGTTACATACCAAATACGAAACCTGTTGGCTTTTTGGTTTCTGATTAGAGTTATTTTGCTTAGTAGGTTTATGTTAACCATGTGACCCCCGGTGCGTGGCCAGTTTTGACCACAGGGGCATGATTTAAACAAACTTTATACAAGACCACTATACAATGTTACACACCAACTATAAGAAGATTTTTAAAGTCAGTTTGCTCTTTAAGTCTATATAAATCACGTGACCCCAGGAGCGTGGCCAATTTTGACCACAGGGGAATAATTTGAACAATGTTTCATACCAAATATTAACCCTCTGGGCCTTTTGGTTTCAGAGAAGATTTTTAAAGTCATTTTGCTCTTTAAGTCTATACAAAAGATGTGACCTCAGCGGCGTGGCCAATTGTGACCCCAGGATAATAATTTGAACAAACTTTGTAGAGGACCATCAGAGAATGCCTCATATCAAATGTGGAAGTTCTGAGCCTTGCGGTTTCAGAGGAGAAGATATTTTAGTTTTCACTTTTTAAATCTATTTATAGCTCTGACGACCTACATATGCAGCGGTCCGGAACGATTAGAACAACTTAAAAGAGGGTCACCCATGGATCATTCCTTTGAAGTTTCGTGAAATCTGCCCAGCGGTTTGGGAGTAGATGTCCTTCGAATGAAAATGTTGACGCACGACGCACGACGGACTAAAGGCGATCCTGAAAGCTCACCATAAGCACGCTGTGCTCATGGAGCTAAAAAGCATGTTTTCTTGTCTGTGTTAGAGAACATTTTCTTGGAATTATTGGGAAGCAGGCTCTTAGAAGCCATGCCAAATGAAAGAAGCACAAGTTATAAACCCGTGGTGCCGAACAGACAGCTGAGTCACTGACTGATATCATCATATTAATATTTACACTCATACATTTGGTATTTGGTAATGAAATAATATATCTGAAACAAATTTGATGTAAAACGATGGATTGCATGGCTGTAGGGAAGAAGAAAGCAGAAAAAATAGGCTGGTACTGGTCACTGAAAAGTATGGTTTAGTCAGGGACAAGTCAGGAAAAAGTCAGGGAATTTCTCTGGTGACGTTTGAGCCACATACCTTGTTCTTGCCTGGGACAGATCCTCTTATGATGGTGAGCACATTGCTCATAGTTATAGAAGATATAATGGTCCAGACCCAATATTATTTCTTATATTTTATTGTTGACCTTTAAGTGTGACATTGACCTTTAAACTAAAGGTTCTTCAGCACGACATACCATCTCATGATAGTGATCATTTCTGCCAATTATTTGAAAATCCCTCAACGCGAGAAAAACTATGCTTCTGATTGGATCTTTGACCTTAAATTTGACCTTGAACTTTGACAGACAAACATTGGTAATGTACGCGACACACAATCTGGTCATGTCGAATAATAATATATAAGTTATGCGAAAATCCTGACAGGCATTTAGACGTTACAGAGTATAAAGGAATTAGTCATTATTTATGCCAAGTGATTTGGAAATCCCACAATGCCAGATAATATTTGATCTTGAATTGTGACCTTGAATTTTAACAGACAAGCTTGGGTCATGTTTCCATAATTAACAACAAAAACAATAAGCAATAATTGTATCAAATACTGCCATCAGTCATTACCTCCCCTTCGACCAACTCCAGCAATACAAAGTCGCCCTTGTCGCCGTGAACAGCAAAGATCGTGCCATCCAGACTGCGGGGACGAAGCTCCACCTTCACCTCTAGGTCCTTTCCAACGTTGAAATTATTCACTACAAACACAGAAATTGGATCATGATGCAGATTAGATATTTTGTTTTTAGCTCACCTGAGCACAAAGTGCTCAAGCGTGAGCTATTGTTGTCAGTCACAGTCTGGCGTTCGTCTTTCGTCGTCAACATTTGACTTCTCCTCTGAAACCGCTGAATGCAATGTTACAAAACTTGGCATGTACCTTCCTTGTGACATCTTCCAGATTCCTTCATATGATGTTGATCCTAGTATAACTCTGGTTGCCATGGCAACCAAAAGTGAAAAACTAAACATTTTTTTATCCATTATTGCTCATGGGATTTCAAAATAGCTTTGCAAACATGTTCTTTTTGGTGACCCTGTACCAAATTCCTTGACAATTATTTTTGTCAGAAACCACTGATCCCATCCTGAATAAATGCCACAGAATTGTTCCTTGGGTGACTGTCTACCAAATTCTTCAAACTAATTGGAGGGGGTGGAGAAGTTTGACCACGTATGGCTTTATAAGCAACTTTAACAATCTTCCCGTCAGACACCGATTCATGGATTTCTAAATAATTTTAGAGAAACGTTCCTTGGCTAACTGTCTACTAAATTCCTAAAAATAATTTTGATTCGTTAAAAAAACATGGCCGTCAGGGGCTGGGGAAGTTTGACGTATATAGCTGTAGAGGCAACTTTGAAAATCTTTCTGTCTAAAACCACTGATCCGATTTTGAATAAATTTCATAGTAATGTTTCTTGGGTGACTGTTTACCAAATTCCAAGCAGAAACCACTCCCTGGATTTCGAAATGATTTGACCAAAAAGTTCCTTGGCTGTCTTACTACTTAATTCCTAAAAATAATTTAGATTTGTTTAAAAACACGTGGCCGCCAGGGGGTGGGGAAGTTTGACCGTATATGGCTGTAGAGGTAACATTGAAAATCTTTCTGTCTGAAACCACTGTTTACCAAATTCCATGCAGAAACCACTCGCTGGATTTCGAAAATATTTTACAAAAAGTTCCTTGACTGTCTACCAAAATTCCTAAATAATAATTTAGATCCGTTAAAAAAAACATGGCCGCCAGGGGTGGAGAAGTTTGACCATACTTGGCTGTATAGGCAACGTTGAAAATCTACTACTTCGAAACCACTCAATTGCTGCATTTCGAAATATTTTCACAGACATTTTCCTTTGGTGACACTTTAACAAATTGCTTCAAAGAATTTAGATTTGTTGTAAAACATGGCCGCTAGGGCCGCTAGGGGACGGGGAAGTTTGACCGTATGTAAATATATAGGCAACCTTGACAATCTTCTTGTCAGAAACCACTTGTTGGATATGGAAATAATTTCAGAAAAAAATTCTTTTGGTAACCCTCTACCGAAAAAATTCCTTTGGTGACCCTCCTCAAATACTGATGACTTGTTAAAAAAACATGGCCGACAGGGGTGAGAAAGTTTGCCATTGTATGCCTACAAAGGCAACATTGACAATCTTCTTGTCAGAAACCACTCTGGATTTTAAACTAATTTCACAGAAATGTTCTTTGGCTAACTGTCTACTGCATTTTCTTTAGACTGACGCAGTCCTTTCTGTCAAATATCGAATTTTCATATATAATGTTTTTACTTTTCTCCTACTTGGCTCCTTGTAAATCGTGCTTGCCATTTCGATCTTGCTCAAGACAGTAACGACTGAGGAAATCCGTATTTGATCAGGTAAGCCGGTACCGTTTACTCTATTAGCAGAACTGTTATGTCAATAGGGTCCAGACTGGCTGCTTTCATAAAACTTGATTTGACCCCTGATAATTGACCATGTCAAATGGATCTCCCATAAGTATATCCCTCATGAGTTTGTAGTTCTGTGAAAATTAAACTGTGAGCAGTCAGGAATTTTAGTTGATGCCTTAGTGTATGCTGTAAAATATCATTTTATCAAAACAGGATGGAATCTATAGATTTGCGTAGATCTATTTTATCACATTTGAACAGAGTGGGTAATAGTTTGGTAATAATGTTTCAAAACATGTAAACATGCACTTATAGCATATTGATAGTTTTGTGATTACAAAATAATAGTGTTAATTTCAGGGGCGGAACAAGGAATTCGGGTTGTGGGACATAATCTTGTGATCGTTTTAATGTGCAGTTATAACCCCTGTATGTTGTCTATGCAGTGATCAACTGTCAGTTTTAAACTGTCCGTTTTCAGTGCTAAGTTTATATAACGTCACTATGATTATATATCCACTAATATAATTATGTTCAATGTGCATTAAGCGAGAAAAAGGAGCATTCAAACTGTCCTGACCCACTGTGCTCTTTTGGGGTTCTTGGCTAATTTCATAGAGGAGGTTAACAGTTCAATAATTTTTGTCAATAAATACAAGGAGCATAGTTCCTAAAACTCAAGAACGACCGACCCTGTTCAACGTTCCACCAGAACTCACACTAAAACCTGGTGAGACTGCCAAAGGAACACTGAATGATTCAGATATATGGAAACTAGGCTGTTTGTTGAGAAAACACTTTTCAAACTTGAAAGTAGTCATTGATTTGACCTTCAACTTTAAATCACATTTATTAAAAATATATAAATGTCTTTTATGTGGAATCCTGTACCAACTGTTTATTGCATCTGAAATCTTTATATAATTTATCAACTGTTAATAAAACAAAACAATATACTAGTTATCCACAAATATATAAAAGCTGAGTGTCTACATTTTATCGGTTTCGCTGAACGTTGGCGTCGGTACTTTCGTATGGGGGAAGGCTAGGTTGGGTATGTTTTACCATAGTAAATAAATGAGCTTTTTAAGTGCGTAACTTACGCATTCGTCCATTCTGTAACCATATTTCCAATTAATAAGTTGCTTGTTAGGCTAAAAAAAAATAATGATTTGTTTCTCAGGCAGCGCCGCAACGTTTTTGTATGGCTCGCCACGAATTTGATGTAATGCCCCCCAAATATGTATTTACTATTTTTTGACGATCGCGCCCGGGTTTTAAAGGACCAGTCCAGAAATATGTTAATAAAAACAAAACTTTGCAGAAAGTGTTTCTAATGGGCATGTTACCGAACAAAATACAAAAACTACGCATTGAAATCTGTGAAGTATTAACATTTTGGTAACTTGCTATGGTTTATTTTCTGTATGCAACAACTGGTGATGACTCTGGAGTAAACAAGCATGTACATTATAGTATCTTCCGTTTGTACCAAGCGCTTTTGAACAATGCCTTTCGTAAATAAGAAACGAATTTCTGACGAATAAACACCATAAACGTTCATAAGAACTATTACTAAAATTACGATGTATGACATGGCTGAAAATTAAACGAATCCGCATTTTAACATAGCTAAAAAATTGTAACCGGGTGGAGATTTCGGTATTTCCAGTAACTTTCTTCCTGTCTGATTTAATGATATAAATCGGATATACACAAATTGTGAAATACTGTGTAAATTTTGAAATAAAAGTCATATTCGATAGGGAACCATTATAAATATCGTCTATTTGTTGATTTAAACTTTTGTTTCGTAGATGCTTTTGCTTGTGTAATAGCATTGCATATTTTTTAGCTCACCTGAGCACAACGTGATCATGGTGAGCTTTTGTGAACGCTTTTTGTCCGTCGTGCGTCGTGAATCGTGAATCGTTCGTCGTCAACATTTACCTTGTGAACAATCTAGAGGCTACATGTGTTGTCCAATCTTCATCAAACTTGCTCAGAACATTAAATTTTGTCCCAATAATATCTCGGCCGAGTTCGAAACTGGATCATGTGGGGTCAAAAACTAGGTCACTAGGTCAAATTGAAGAAAAAGCTCGAAACACTCTTGAAGTCACATTTTTTTTGTCCAATCAACATCAAGCTAGCTCAGAACATTTGTTCTAATGATATCTTGGCCGAGTTCGAAAATGGTTGCGATCCGTTGAAAAACATGGCCGCCAGGGGGCGAGGCAGTTTTTCTTATATGGCTATAGAAAAAGATTGTGAACACTCTAGAAGTCACAATTTTTGCCCAATCGACATAAAACTTGCACAGAACCTTTGTTCTTATGATATCTCGGCCGAGTTCGAAAATAGTTCTGCTCCACTGAAAAACATGGCCGCCAGAGGGCGGTGCAGTTTTCCTTATATGGCTATAGAAAAAGCTTGTGAACACTCTAGAAGTCACATTTTTTTTCTAATCAATATGAAACTTGCTCAGAACATTTGTTCTTATGATATCTCGGCCGAGTTCGAAAATAGTTCCCGTCTGTTGAGAAACATGGCCGCCAGGGGGAGGGGTCAGTTTTCCTTATATGGCGATAGGAAAAGCTTGTGAACAATCTAGAATTCACATTTTTTGCCCAATCAACATGAAACTTGCTCAGAATCTTTGCTCTGATTATATCTCGGCCAAGTTTAAAAATGGTCCCGGTCCGGTGAAAAACATGGCCGCCAGGGGGGGGGGGGCAGTTTTTCTTATATGGCTATAGGGCAAGCTTGTGAACACTCTAGAAGTCATATTTTCGGCCCAATCTTCATGAAACTTGGTTAGAACATTTGTCCCAATGATATCTCGACCGAGTTTGAATCTAGGTCATGTGGGGTCAAAAACTAGGTCACTAGATCAAATGAAGAAAAAGCTTGTTTACACTCTAGAAGTCACATTTTTTGCCCAATCTTCATGAAATTTGGTCAGAACATTTGTCTAAATGATATCTCGGCCGAGTTCGAATCTGGGTCATGAGTGGTGAAAAACTAGGTGACTAGATCAAATTGAAGAAAAAGATTGTTAACACTCAAGTCACATTTTTCCCAGTCTTCACGAAACTTGGTCAGAACATTTTTCCCAATGATATCTCGGCGAAATTCGTATCTGGATCATGTGGGTAAAAAACTAGGTCACTAGGTCAAATTGAAGAAAAAGCTTGTTAGCACTGTAGAAGTCACATCGTTTGCCCAATCTTCATGAAACTTGGTAAGAACATTTGTCTCATTGATATCTCGGCAGAGTTCGATTCTGAGTCATGTTGGATCAAAAATTAGGTCACTAGGTCAATTTGAAGAAAAAACTTGTTTACACTGTAGAAGTCACATTGTTTGCCCAATCTTCATGAAACTTGGTCAGAACATTTGTCTTAATGGTATCTCGGCCGAGTTTGCATCTGGGTTATGTGGGGTCAAAAACTAGGTCATTAGGTCAAATTGAAGAAAAAGCTTGTTAACACTCTAGAAGTTACAGTTATTCGCCCAATCGTGACGAAACTTGGTCACAACATTTGTCCCAATGGTATCTCGGCCGAGTTGAATCTGAGTCATGTTGGGTCAAAAACTAGGTCAATAGGTCAAATTGAAGAAAAAGCTTCAATTTCAATATGTACTTTAAAATTGTGAATGTCTGTTGTCGCTTAAGTTTTTCAAACCATGATGATTAAGGCTCCATTTCCATCAGTCCGTATCAGTATATCCAATCCTTATAAAAATCGAACACATGGAAAATTGTTTGACTAATGAAACTCAGGTGAGCGACCCAGGGCCATTTGGCCCTCTTGTTTTAAGAAAATCTGTGTCAATATAAGACATATATATATATATGACTATTATAAAAATATGAATTACGAAAAGTTAAATTCTATCAATTGAGGTACTTTAATGCTGATGGTATATCAATTTGTAGGCACTTTTTACGTCAGCTTGCATAAATGACAGTTTGTTATTAATAAATTTATATTTATAATTTTCTAAAAAGGGATGCTTATGTTGTTATTAAAACTTAAAATATCTTTAATCTGTACTTATTTACTTGTTTTAGCAAGCCATTACATAGTGCCAATAGAAAAGAGTAGAAGAAAAAAAATACTTCAATAAAAAATATGCGCCCTCCCTCCTGATTTATTGGAAAAAGTGCATGAGAACAATTCATCAATTTTTTGAGCTCACCTGAGCACAACGTGCTCACGGTAAGCCTTTACGATCGCCTTTTGTAGTTCATCCGTCGTGCGTCGTCCGTCGTGCGAAGTGTGTCAACATTTTCATTCAAAGAACTTCTCCTAATAAACCACTGGACATATTTTCACCAAACTTCACAGGAATGATCCTTGGGTGACCCTCTTTCAAATTGTTCAAATCATTCCGATCCGCTGCATATGTAGGTCACCAGAGCTAAAAATAGATTTAAAAAACTGAAAACTTTAAAAATCTTCTTCTTTGAAACCACAGGGCTAGGAGCTTTTATGATTGATATGTGACATCTTCTAGTTGTCCTCTACAAAACTGTTCAAATGATGCCCATGGGATCAAAACTGGCCACGCCCCAGGGGTCACATGGTTTATATAGACTTTGATAACAAAATAATTTAAACATCTTCTCCTCTGAAACCGCAAAGCCTAGAGGTTTCATTTTAGTATGTTACATTGTATAGTGGTCTTCTACAAAGATTGCTCAAATGATTCCCCTGGGGTCAAAACTCATAAACTGGAGTCACATGGTTTATATAGACTTGAATAGCAAAATGACTTTAAAAATCTTCTCCTCTGAAACCGCAAGGCCCAGAGGTTTCATATTTGGTATGTAACATTGTATAGTGGTCCTATACAAAGATTGTTCAAATGATACCCCTGTGGTCAAAACTGGCCACACCCTGGGGCTCACACGTGTTATATTGACTTAAATAGCAAAATGGCTTTAAAAATCTTCTCTGAAACCGCAAAGCCTAGAGATTTCATATTTGGTATGTAAAGTTGTATAGCGGTCCTCTACAAAGATTGTTCAAATAATGCCCCTGGGGTCAAAGCTGGGCACACCCCGGGGGTCACATGGTTTATATAGACTTAATTAGCAAAATGACTGTAAAAATTTTCTCTGAAACCACAAGGCCCAGAGGTTAAAACATTATATCGAGACCTCGATTGGGATTGCATATGGGATGGGTGGGGTCAAGGTCACTGTTACTTAAATAGAAAAACGGTTTCCACTCAATAACTTAAGACCGCATTGAGATATTTTAATGAAACTTTATACGTAGATACCTTATATCGAGACCTTGCTTACTGTATGTAGTGGGTGGGGTCAAGGTCAAGGTGACTGTTACTAGAAATAGAAAAACAGTTTTCGCTCAATAACTTAAGAACGTACTGAGATATTTTAATGAAATGTCATACATAGATATCAGATGAGCGACATAGGGCCATCGTGGCCCTCTTGTTTAGCCTTAGATACATGAACTTAGAAATGACTCTGTGTAATCTTAAGTCAAGTACTACAAGTAAAATCCTCCCAGCCAGTACCATACATGGTATGGAGCTGTTTACCATAAATACTACAATCATGAACACACAATATATATTAATGCTACATAAGCCAGCAGGAAATCTAATTAATTGACCCTTTTCAGATAACTCACAGAAATAGACAAAACAACACAATGAAAACTCTTATTTTAGTTGCGGACATACATACCATCATATACTCCAGTCAAGGTGGTTCACATTATTTCCGGGCAAAGGTGTTTATTGTATGAAGATTTTATCTGTGGTGTTGAAAGCGTGGCATCTGACACGTGATTGATCTCTACCGACCAGAAAACTGGTCGGCTTGATACGGATTTCATTAGTCCGTGAAAACTGTCCCAAGGAAATGTAACTCGGTAAGATAAAACAAGAAACAGGATTTGTCGACCTTTGCATTTCATACAAAGTTTCAGTGGTTTGTTTTCAGGGACTAAAATTAGTCTGCATTTTGTTCAAACACTTTAAATTTGATTACAAACAAAAAATGTCTTTAAAAAGGACAATCGGCGTTGAAATTAATATTAAGATGTCATTTTTGCCATAAATATAATACAAGAGGACCAAGATGCTCGGTTAGGTGACTTGTCGGACCCCAGATTTGTTGGTCCCTACTAAGGAGACTTCTCGGACCCCAGATTTTTCGGTCCCTACTCAGGAGACTTCTCGGACACTAGATTTTTCGGACACCATAAGAAAACGTATGTGCCCCAAAATTAATTCTAGATAAACTCAATCATTATTAATATCTGTACCGTGAATAAACCGATCATATACCGCCCCATGTTTTCACCAGTGATACACGAATAACCTAAATACTAGTAATGTAGGTAAACATAATTGATACATGATTTTGCAAATTTAACAAATTAACATTATCAGAAAATATTAGCGGGAATGAAGGAAAATTATTATATATATCAGACAAGTGTACATAGTTATGTTAAATAATATACAATATGTATCATTAGTAGTGCACATAGTGTATTCATGCTACGCACATGAAGTTATAGTAACATTAATATAATTTCGACGTATTACGAGACTTCGTTCACCACATTTCACTTATAGCAAGATGTTCAACATTTTTATAGATTGAATAACATCTACTGGAGAAGTTGATAAAAAGCTGCAATTATAAATAATTCTTTTTTATTTCTCATGTATTTCTAACATATTTGACAATTTATATCCATACAGGTTTTTATATACTATATCAAATATATTTGAAAACAAATATTGTAATATAACATAACACATTTTACAACATTTAAGCGTATGCGTGACAAATTATAAAGTTGTTTATGCAAACATATTCTGATATATGAAGATATTATTTTATTACCAAAAAGTAACAAATTCTTGTGATTAACAATGTATTTCTGAATGTTTTAAATACGGATTTTTCCATTTAATTGTTTTGCCACATTATTTCAATGTGTTAAGTGATTATGTATTAACCTACTACATCGATTCCATTTTTACAATGCAGATCATATTTATTTTTCATTAGGCTCTCTCAGCTTCAATTTTTATTATATTGTTCAAATATTCAACAAAGTGCGGAAAAGTTGCTGTGCATTTTCTGTATTTCATTTTAAATATAAATGATTTTAATAGAATAATGATAAAATTAAATACATCCCCGTGTAATTTATTTTCAGTGCATCCAAAAATGCATTTAAAAAAATGTATTCCGATGAATATATTAATAAATATAAACAAGAAATATCTTTAAAAAAGATATTCGGCGTCTGTGGTAATTTAGCAAATGAGGAATGTATATTAAACTTCCAGCACAAATATTCAAAACAATGTCACTAAGACTACCGGGCAGATGCAAATGGCATACAATACTCAAATACTAAATAATACTAGTAGTTTACGCCTACTAACATACCATTATATATACATTTTTATATGCATTACTTTATGTATGCGTTTATTATTTTTAAACATCAACATTTTATATATGCTCTTCGGTTAATTAAGGATTATTTAATGAAATTAAAACAATATATTCAGCAACACAGAACATGATGTTTAAACGGTAATACGTGCATAATCGACAAGCCGAAACTTACACGACAATAAACTTTATTAACTAGTACATTTCTGTTCGAAGTATGCACGCGTCTAAATATGTTAAAATATGTATGGCTGGATAAATCTCGTTGAGTTGTTAAGAATACATGTATAAGACAATGTTATTTTTCAAGTATCTCGCCTTTTCCACTGTACAATGTCAGTTTGACCCTACACTGACCTGCAGGCGAGCGAGCACACAGTCAATATAGACTATCCCTCTGGTGGGAGAATTAGATACAATTGATATTTTATGGAATCACTGTGCCTATTGTGTACGAATATAAAAGAAAACACACAAATGTAAAAGTGTGTTCATTATCAACGTTGCAAAACATCAAATGTATTGCTTTTTAACGTGTCAAGTGTCATGTCATATCATTTCAATAGCGTGCGCATATACAAAAGCTCTCATTTTGTGCGAGCTGCTATTCCCTTATTGAATTTGCCATAAGTATTCCAAACCTGTTACAAATTCGTCTGCTGTAGCGTAGTGGGAACTGATCGTAAATTAGCCGATGGAATGTTAGGATTTATTCATTCGGGACTACTGGCGGGAAATTGTCACAACAGTTGATTTGATATTCAGGAAGGTAAAAAGTTGGGTGAAACAGCTACGCCGAAAAATTCTTAATAAAACGCACCCACGATTCAAATATAAATTAACATGCACAGTAAGTTCATAAATATAAATTCCCCATTTATTGAAATTCTCGGGTTTAGGATTCTCCGAACTCTAATTGATGCGTGTGTATAAACACAGCTTTACCCCGCGCTATTTTTAGAACGATTCACTCTCCTGCTGGAGTGTGTTGTACTCGCTAGAATTAATTCACGGGGACCCAAGTCGGTTACAACGTACAATAATATTTTTACACAATGATAAAATAATATGACATTTAAGCTCCATCAGATTTGCATATATTTTTTTGCTTATTTATCAGAAAAATACCAGAAATTTACCACTTCATATTGTGTGCTTGTCACAAGAAACCTGAATACTATTTACAGGCAGACGTGACGCGACCTCAACAGGCAACATTATACGTTGTGACCGACTGTGGTCCCCGTGAACTGGTGCATTGCTATTAATACAGCGCGCCAAATATGTAGGCTAAACACAATAGTTATTTCATTATGTAAATGATTATAACATTCTGACCATGACATACAATGAGTAAAATTGTTCATAATTATGTTCAGTTCTAGAGTGTATGACGAAGATATGTTTATAACTTTATTTTAACCGCTAATGTTAACAATTATGTAAATTTTAATCCCCAAAAGTATGCAACAGTTATTGGTATACATTAAACCATTGTTTTAGGTTGCATTCCCTAAAATTAGAAAATTTGACCAATTCTGTTGGAATTCAATTTTCCCGCTGCATAATTATCACAAGAAATCTAGGTCAGAAGTGAATTAACACAGCTATGCCGAAAAAAGGTCACCACAATTTGTTTTTGTTGTTGTATTACAATGTACCGACGGACCGACGTACAAACGTACAGTACGTGCCACGCGAAACCCGCAGAATTCGCGCTGTTGTGACGAGCCTTCGATCAATATTCGCGAAGCGACGTCACGAAAGTTCGCGACGATTCGCGAAATATAGTGGGCGGACCCAGCGCGAAATTTTGCGACGAATATGTCACGAAATTTCGTCGCGATTTTACAGGTATATATGCATCTGCTCTTTAAAAATTAAGAGTTGTACAGTTTTTACGGTCTTTTAGATGTAGATATATTAATTTTGTATCCTTCATATTACGGTTAATTAATAAATAATTATATAATAAAGCACTTTTCTTTGACAGTATTAATCAAAGAAAACAGTGAAAACGCTTATAAAAGTCACAATGAATTTATATAGTGTGTATATACGTTTAAGTTTACATTTACAATTCGGACAATAATCATTAAAATCAACTTACAATTATAAATCACTGATTGTTCTTTTGTTCACAACAAATAATCACTCCTTTTACGTATATGCCACGTTTCACTAATTCGCTACATTTGAATTTGATGTCACTTTAACAATAATATTAACTGATGTCCATTTAAATGATTTAATTGTTAATTAATTGTTCCGATTGTTATGTAAATGTGTAGACGTGGTTCTTGTGATGAATATAAAAACGCATTATTATCTTATTCTTCATGGGCGTGATTACTTCAAACATTCCTTCTTTTAGAATATCCATTCAGTTTATTTGTTTACATGTACATATATGTCATCCGCACCCGTGCTGCAGCATGTTCAATTTTATCGTATTTATAATCGTCATAAAGATGCGAATCACCGACGTTTTAACACGATATTTTATAATAATCATGTACTTGAGTTGTATTGAAGGTGGTTATATACACGTAAGTGTCTATTTGTAACGTATGGTTTCATTGTAACCTGTATTTATAAAACATACTTATTGTTTACTCATCGATTAACAAAATAAATGTAAATACAAATGTATATCAAACGAAAGCAATCACAATGGTTATTGTAGCCTCTTCTAAATTGAGTGTTTGCGAAAGAAAACATATTTTTTTCTAAAGACTACCGGTTCTATATACGAGTTTTGAAAAAAAAAATACAAACCTCTTCTTCTGTTTTGACTAACGCTCGAGAACGATCTTGGCGGATTCCATCCAGTTTGTATTCCACTAAAAAGTGCGTGTCTGTTTTCTCCGAATGCCGTAACGCCATTATAATCACTATTTTGTTACCTCAGTAGTATTTAAAACACTATAATATTATACTTTTAAACAAGATGCAACACTTGTAATTCAGCCCACAAATACAACTAAAAAAAAAAGAACACACGTAAAGTACACATCGCAAGTAAATTTGTAAATAAAGCAAATTTTATATTTATATTTCATTTTGTTTAAATTTTATAAGAATATTGATAAGTGTATACAATACAAAGTGTATTTCTTTTATATTTAAATCTTCTGCAACAAATGCCACATCTTAATTTGAATGATTTTGCAGATAATATAATTCAAAGGAATACATTCAAATATCAATTCCGCAAAGTTTTCTAACACAAATTATTTATTTACCGCTAAATAAAATATTGCGTACAGGTGTGCATCTTACTAAATATTTTCTCGTCACGATTCGTGGCGGGACAAAATTATTCGTCACAAAAGTTCGCGAACAAGCGCGAATTTTCGTCGCGAGAATTAGCGAAAAATCGTGACATCGCGAGAGAGCGATCTGCGCTTCACGATCCAATCGGCTCGTCGCATTTCGCGAACGTTGGGGGTTTCGCGTGGCACGTACTGTAGATTATGTAAACTACTGTTGCTATCTTCTCGACTGAAACTATAGCACTGATTTTAAACGAACGTTTTTCGTATTCCCCTTCCCTTTATTATGAAGTTATGAACTCAACTAAGAACATGTTACATTTAATCAGCTGTTTTGGTGGGTCGTTTCACTGAAGTGATTGGTTGGTAAATGTGCCATTTAACTGAAACAACATGGAAATACTTCAGACTCAACATGGCGACTTTTTTTTATTTCACTGTGTAAATGAAGACATGTTGGCTCTAATAAGATACTAGTAACAATACTTATTTTTCCTCTTAGCAGATGCCCTTGCCATTTTATATGAACTCTTCCAATAGCCATTTTCATTTCATAAAATCTTTCCAGAAATACACTAAGCTCTCAACAAACATGGTCAATTCTGCCACTGTGTAGAAAATTTTATATTTCCTAAAAATCAATACTGACCTATCTATAATATGCTTAGGCGAGAGTTTGTTTTATTTCTTGGTTCTCAGATCCGCCGACCCGATTTTTTCCAGAAACGAAAAAAAAAAAAAAAAATTGTAGAATGTTACCGATATCGTAAAAATGACCATGTGAAAGTGTTTCAACCTGTTACGCAGAATGCAAGAAAAGCTGAAGAAATGACAAAATTGAACGTAACATGCATTGTGACTGTATATCGCTGTATGATTAATATGATCTGCACTCTGTTATTTTATACATCATGCAACACTTAAAGTAAAAAAAACACTCAGTAATAACATATTAAGATCTTAGAATCATTGTATTAAATACGCATTTATTATTTTATATCAATATTATAATTAACAAATTTCATTGATGTATATTGATTTATTTACGAGACAGTTTTCACTTTATTATACATGCTGTTAAACATATAATATGGCCACTTTCCAGAGATATCTGGCGTACTGTGTGTTTTTAAAGTATGAGCATATTTAACAGTAGTATTTTATATGATAATCACTGCCTTTTAATGTTACAATTATTGGTATTAATGTTAGGGTATTCATGCAGTGATTAAGTTAATGTTGTGTAATATGATTTTTGTAAGTAATAATGCATTCAGATTTTAATTTAACTGCCCATTTCCATTTGTAAAATTCTAGTCATTTACTCAATTCTGTGTTGTTGTTGTTGTTGTTTTTTTTTTTTTTCCTCCTCCAACCGGACACTTTTCCAAAAATGTCCGACAACCAAGAAATAAACAAGAAATGTCTTTAAAAAAGACAATCGGCGTAGAAATTAATATTGAGAGGTATTTTTTTGCCCTAAATATAATACAAGAGGTCCAAGTTGTGACTTCATGGACCCCATATTTTTCGTTCCCTTCTAAGGAGACTTCTCGGACCCCAGATTTTTCGGTCCATACTAAGGAGACTTATCGGAAACTATAATTTTCGGACACTATAAGAAAACGCATCGGCCCCCAAAATTAATTTGAGATAAACTCAATAATTATTAATATCTGTTCCGTGAATAAACCGATCATATACCGCCCCATGTTTTCACCAGTGATAAATGAATAAGATAAATACTAGTAATTTACGTAAACGTAATTGATACATGAATTTGTCAGGCAAATTAAAAAGATTAACATTGTCAGAAAATAATAGCGGGAATTACGGAGCAGTAAGTTTATGAATTCCCCATGTATTGCAATTCTCGGGTTTAGGATTCTCCAGACGCTAATTGATGCGTGTGTATTAACACAGCTTTACCGCGCGCTATTTTTAGAATGATTCTCCTGCTGGAGTTGTACTCGCTGGAATTAATTCACGGGGACGACAGTCAGTTACAGCGTACAATAATATTCTTACACAATGATAAAATAATAGGAAATATAAGCTCCATGAAATTTGCTAATATTTGTTTTGCTTATTTATCAGAAAAATACCAAATTTACCACTTTATATGTTGTGCTTGCGAGCTCAACAGGCAACATTGTACGTTGTGACCGACTGTCGTCCCCGTGAATTGTAGCATTGTAATTGCTATTTATTGAGAGCGCCGATTCTGTAGGCTAAACAATATAGTTTTTTCATTATGCGAATAAATATAACATTGTGATCATGACATACAATGCGTAAAATTGTTCATAATTATGTTCATTTCTAGAGTGTATATCGAAGATATGTTTATAACTTTAATTTAACCGCTAATGTAAACAATTATGTAAATTTTTTATCCCTAAAAGTATGCAACAGTTATTTGTATACGTTAAACCATTGTTTGAAGTTTGCATTCCCTTAAATTAGAAAATGTGCCCAATTCTATTGGCATTCAATTTTCCCGCTGCATAATTATCGCAAGAAATCTTGGTCAAAAGTGATCTTAGACAGCTACGCCGAAAAAACTCTGGCCTTAGCCCCGAAATACGTATTTTTGGCATTGGTGATTTGTAGGCATTACTGGTGCCAATTAAGTACTTGTTTACAGGCATTCTGCAACATCATCTTATGGGTAATCCTTGGGATATGGTTACTGAAAATGATACAGTAAAGGAGGGATTTACAACTACGTCACTGATATCTGTTATGTGCACTACGTGGGCACACTTTCCTGGAAGGTCGGACAACCAACTGTTAATTGGGGCTACTTCTGATAAGATATTTGCTGTCCACTTAACATAAAATGATATACCTGGAGCAAAGTTTTGCTTATCTGAAATATCTGAGCATTCTATTGTTAAACAACATAGATAGTTAAGAGTACTTAGGTTTAAAATCATGTGAAGAATGTTCTCTATTTGATTGTTTGGCTAAGATATGCATTTTCTTAATTGTTCTCCAACCAAGTTCTTAAAGAAATCTGTTTTAAGAAAATAATTTATGAAAACATTCTGAATATAATGGAATTTAGGAGTTGAAAATTAAAACATAGACATTGGGTCTAATAAATGGATATGAAAGTTATGACTTTTAACATAAAAATGACAGTTAAATCATTAACTTTAATAAATTTCCTATGATCTAGACTCTATTCATTTTTTTCTGACAATGCTAGAAATGTTTATGTTTTTCTCATAGTATTTCTCTAAGTATGATACTATCTAAGGATTTATCTAAGAATAATGTTGTTGTTTTTTTTGGTCTTAAAAATTTAGGCAGCTTTGCACCCGTCTTTTAAAATTTTCTAAGACATGAATAATTAAAATTTCATTTGTAATTTTAATTAAGAACTTATACACATGATATATTGGTGAACAGACACTTGCATGCGATTCAAATATTTATGATATTTTGTATTTATTATTTTGTAGACTTACATCAATTTATTTAACTGTATATTCTAAAGTCCACAACTAGTATTAACTGGCGTCAAAAGCATAATCTAATACAGAACTTGAAAAAAAATAAATAAAATTTTCATATGTTTGGAAAAATCTCCAAAATTTTCTTACCAAAAAAATATGCCTTACAATATATTTAAAATGTTCCTTTCAATGTTGTTTTATTGCAATTGACAATTTTAAATCCATATATTAAATACAATGTTTATTATGTTATTTGTTAACCAATTCAATGACATAAAATGTATTCTTGAATAATTTTTTTTTTTCTTAGACAAATTTTTAAGAAACTATTTAAAACTATTTAAAAAATTTAATGAATTAAAAGTAATTAACCTAGCTTAAAGTACGATATAGTAATTTCTAAGAAAGTTCAGAATACGGATATTCTACAAATAACAAAATGAAAACACTTATATTGTATTAGAAAATTGCATTTACTAATGTAATTATCTAAGACAATATAAGTTTATAAATATAGTTATTTGTAGAAGATCCGTTGAACACTGTCTAACATTTTTAAGATAAAAAACAAACTTATTCTTAGTATTTTCTTGGACATTTGAACTGTCACAAGAGTAAGAATAAACTGAGAAATTTATTAAATTTCAAGAAACTTTTGACCAATCTTATAAAACTAAAACTTATTAAATCTAACTTAAAATAATTTAGTCTAAAAAAGCTTCAGAATACCACCCCAGAACAAATTGACCGGTAAGGCAATTCTTAGTCACTGTTAGATGTTTGGATTACAATGATTTGAACTTTTAAAGATTTAGATTGTAAATTCATACCCAATTCTGTAACAAATCTATAGTGAATAGAAGGCAGGTCTTACAAAGTTTGTCCGACCAGCTACTGTTGTTATGGTCCGTTCTTATCAGTGTATCTATTTTTAGCATATTGGCTGATTGTAAATCCCTCCTATAGAATAGGTGGGGTAACTTTGGTTCAGGTCATTCCATGGAATTTATTCCACCAATATTGGAGGCGTGTTGTGGGAAACCCGGGCTTAATGCATTTGCGTAGTGTCCTCCTGGATTAGCCTGTGCGGAATGACCAGGCTAATCCGGAACGGCACTTTCCGCCTACAGTGGATTTATGCTTAGAAGAGACTTCCTTGAGACAGAAATTACCATAAAAGCGTAAAGTGTCGTCTTGGATGAGCCTGTGCGGACTGCACAGGCTGATCCTGGACGACACCATACGCACATGCCTCAAATTGTAATTTCTAGGTATAAATGCTTGCCTCATAAATGCATTAAAATGACAATACAAACTCGTTTTTCTGCTATAAAGTAGCATGTTACTGTTACTTTTAACAAATTGCCAATGTACCAGCCTGAATTCAATTAAGGCTTATCTGTATTTGGCACTAACCGTTTAATAATGCAACCTTTAAGACCTGTTGTTGATGTTGGTTCTTTTTGATGATGATTTTAAATATTAAAATGATTAAAACTATTATGCTTATGAAATTGTGAGTTTGGCGTTTTTGATGCTGATGATGATAATGTTGATGATGCTGATGCTGCTGTTGCTGCTGCTGCTGATGATGATGATGCTGATTATGATGATAATGGCGTGTTAATGAAGGCATGAACATAAACAACAACCCAATATTCGAATAATATTTGAATACTACAATTGAATATTCCCAATACTTCATGTTATTATGTTATCACATCCAAAAAATCACAATAGCAAGAGTAACTGTTTAGTTGAATCTTATTTGACCTCTTACCCTATATTACACTAATTTTAGTCCCTGAAAACAAACCGCTGAAACTGTGTATGAAATGCAAAGGTCGACAAATCCTGTTTCTTGTTTTATCTTACTAAGTTAAATTTCCTTGGGACAGTTTTCAGGGACATATGAAATCCGTATCAAGCAGACCAGTTTTCTGGTCGGTAGAGATCAATCACCTGTCAGATGCCACGCTTTTAACACCGGATAAAATCTTCATACAATAAACACCTTAGCCCGGAAATAATGTGAACCACATTGACTGGAGTATATGATGGTATGTATGTCTATTTCTGTGAGTTATCTGAAAAGGGTCAATTAATTAAGGATTGAAATTAATTATGGTTGCGTTCATGCGATTATGAACGCAATGGTCAAACTGGCAAATCCATGATGCGCGCATGAACGCAACCAAAATTAATTTCAATCCTTATATTTACATTATATTTGGGATGATTTCATAGCATTCCTTTATATTATTTTTCTTTAACATGCATTTTATTGCCATTCTAAGAGAAATATCACGCACAGCAGTTTTCTTATCGGAACAGCGAAGTACCGCCCCTTGTAACCGAACTACACAAAATAGAATGCAAACTACGATTCATAAAATAGTTCCCTACATCAATGTCATTTTCTCCTTATTTTACATTCAATTTTCTGCGACAAATGAAACTTAATGTAAACATTTTGAGTCATAACATTTTTAGTTTCCTTGCATAAATCATATCGCTACAAAACTAAAAAAGTAACTTAAACAAATGCAAAAATACCTGCGACATCAAGAACTGCTATTTAGGCCGGTATAAACAACAAGCACCAAACATTATTAATGCTTTAGAAAGATTAATATAAAATAAGAGGTGCTTTGCTAGCAAGACAGTAAATCCACATCATGAATACTTCTGTACTGTACCACAGTTGAGTTCTGACACTTTAAAATCACACAATTCCTAGGCTGAGATTTAAACAGATCCTAGATAATCCTGTTTTATTATTAACACAACAGATGGAGACTTAATGCTTTTAAATGCTTTAAATCCACACCATATATCCAAATTTTCACTAGGCAAGAAAAATGCAAAACAATCCAAAAATGACATCACTAAACAAGTGATGACGTGTAAGCTAGGTCATCGATCAATAGCATCCACACGGGCGTATCTAAGCTCTTGTCTTTGCCTTGGCATAACTTTAGAAAGGATAACATTTTAATACAAATCTCAAAATGCATTTTTTTAATTATTGAACATGTTAAACAATTCGTCATTATTAACTGTGGTATAGATGCACAATAAATTATACGATCTAAATGCATCTAGCAAATAGACACATCAGTGTGAAATCATATCCATTTTAAAGCTACGTTCCTGAACCGATTATACGTCATGGAGATTTTCTGTGGTCGCTTCTAAAAAAAGTAATGTTTACCTAAAATACCATAACATGTACATATTACTTGTTAGCGAAATGGCTTTGTTTAATAATAGCACTTGTACACCTTGCATGATAAAATACTATCAAGCAAAAGTGAAAAAAATGTCAAATTGATTTTTGTAGAAGAAGAACTGTAACGAAATGTTAATGTATATTAATTATAAAAACATTTAATCAAACGTCAACAATAAATGCAAACAAAAAGAGTAACATTGAACAGTAGAAGACATCTTAGTTCATGTAAATATCTTTGTCGAAATATAATTTGCATAAAAATAGGACACACAGATATTACTACGCCGGTGATAAGGCATTGCGTTCATACGATTATGAATGCATACCCATTCCATATTAAAATGCCTATGCAATGTAAATATTTAGATTTCCTGCTGGCTTATGCAGCATTAATATATATTGTGTGTACATGATTGTAGTGTTTATGGTAAACAGCTCCGTACTATGTATGGTACTGGCTGAGAGGATTTTACTTGTAGTACTTGACTTAAGATTACAAAGAGTCATTCCTAAGTTCATGCATGTAAGGTTAAACAAGAGGGCCACGATGGCCCTATGTCGCTGATCTGATATGTATGTATGTTTCATTAAAATATCTCAATACGTTATCAAGTTATTGAGCGAAAACAGTTTTTCTATTTTTAATAACATTGACCTTGACCTTGACCCCACCTACCACATACGTTAAGCAGGTCTCGATATAAGGTATATATAAAATATCTCAATGCGTTCTTCAGTTATTGAGCGTAAACCGTTTTTCTACTTTTAATAACAGTGACGTTGACCCCACCCACCCCATAAGCAAACCCAAGTGAGGTTTCGATATAAGCTATGATCATTAAGTTTTATTAAAATATCGCAATGCGTTTTCAAAGTTATTGAACGGAAACCGTTTTTCTATTTTCAGTAACGGGGACCTTGCCCCCACCCACCCCATATGCAATCCCAATCAAGGTCTCAATATAATGTATTTATGTATTAAGTTTCATTAAATAATCTCAATGCGTTCTCAAGACATTGAGCGGAAACCGTTTTGGTATTTTTAGCAACAGTGACCTTGACCTTGACACCTCCCACCCCATATGCAATCCCATGCGAGGTGTCGATATAAGGTATCTATGTATTAAGTTTCATTAAAATATCTCAATGCGTTCTAAAGTTATTGAGTGGAAACCGTTTTTCTATTTTTAGTAACAGTGACATTGACCTTGACCCCACCCATCCCATATGCAATCCCAATCGAGGTCTCGATATAATGTTTTACCAAATATGAAACTTCCGGGTCTTGTGGTTTTAGAGAAGAATTTTAAAATCATTTTGCTACTTACGGCTATATAAACCATGTGAGCCCCGGGTGTGGCCAGTTTTGACCCATGGGCGTCATCTGAACAATCTTTGTAGAGGACCACTATACAACATTACATACCAAATATGAAACCTCCGGGCCTTGCGGTTTCAGGAAAGAAGATTTTAAAGTGATTTTGCTATTTAAGTCTACATACACATTGTGACCCCCGGGTCGTGGCCAATTTTGACGCAAGGAGAATCATTTGAACAATCTTTGTAGAGGACTACTATACAATGTTACATGAAATATCTGGGCCTTGTGGTTTCAGAGAAGAAGATTTTTAAAGTCATTTTGCTATTTAAGTCTATATAAACCATGTGAGCCACGGGGTGTGGCCAGTTCTGACCCCAGTGGCATCATTTGAACAATCTTTGCAGAGCACTACTATACAATCTTGGATACCAAATATGAAACCTCTTGGCCTTGAGGTTTCAGAGAAGATTTGTAAAGTCATTTTGCTATTTAAGTCTAAATAAACCGTGTGAGCCCCATGGTGTGCTCAGTGGGCATCATTTGAACAATATTTGTAGAGGACCAATACACAATGTTACATACCAAATATGAAACCTTTGGGCCTGGCGGTTTCAGAGGAGAAGATTTTTAAAGTCATTTTGCTATTTAAGTCTATATGACCCCCGGGGTGTGGCCAGTTTTGATCCCAGGGGCATCATTTGAACAATCTTTGTAGAGGACCACTAGAGGATGTCACATATCAAATATGAAAGCTTCAAACGTTGTGGTTTCAGAGAAGAAGATTTTTAAAGTTTTCAGTTTTTAAAACTATTTTTAGCTCTGGTGACCTACATATGCAGCGAACCGGAATGATTTGAAAAATTTTGAAAGAGGGTTACCCAAGGATCATTCCTTTTAAGTTTGGTGAAAATCTGTCCAGTGGTTTATGAGGAGATGTTCTTTGAATGAAAATGTTGACACACGACGCACGAAGGGCGACGGTCGACGGACGACGGACAACGGACAAAAGGCGATCCTAAGAGCTCACCGTGTTGTGCTCAGTTGAGCTCAAAAAATTAATGAATTGTTTCTCAGGCACATTTCCAACAAATTAGGAGGGAGGGCGCATTTTTTTGATTGAAGTATTTTTTTTATTTTTTTTTCTTCCTACTCTTTTCTATAGGCACGATGTAAAGGCTTGTTAAAACAAGTAAATAAATACAGATTAAAGATAATTTTAAGTTTTAATAACAGCATAAGTATCCCTTTTTATAAAGTTTTTAATATACATCTATTAATCACAAACGGTCATTTATGCAAGCTGACGTAACACGATGATCAATTTGAATGTTCATAATTAACAAAAGTGCCTTCAAATTGATTTACCATCAGCATTAAAGTACTTCTATTGATATTATTTAACTTTTCGTAATTCATATTTGTATAACTGTCAAAAATAGGAATTATTTTTGCAATAAATCAGCAATAATTTTTGGAAAGGAAAAACAACACTTGTGAGTGCAGCTGGCATTTTAAATTGTTTTCATAGGACTTATAGTGACACAGATTCTCTTAAAAACAAGAGGGCCAAATGGCCCTGGGTCGCAGACCTGAATTTCATTAGTCGAACAATTTGCCATGTGTTAAATTTTTATACGGATATAGATATACTGATACGGACTGATGGAAATGCTGCCTTAATCATCATGGTTTGATAAACTTAAGTGACAACAGGCATTTAAAATTGTGAAGTAAATATTGAAATTGAAGCTTTTCCTTCAATTCGACCTAGTGACCTAGTTTTTGACCCAACATGACCCAGATTCAACTCGTCCGAGATATCATTGGGCCAAATGTTCTGAGAAAGTTTCATGAAGATTGGGCAATAAATGTGGCCTCTGGAGTATTCACAAGGTAAATGTTGACCACGAAGGACTAACGATGGACGACGGACAAAAGGCGCTTACAAAAGCTCACCAGCTAAAAATGCCTACCTTCTTACCCGGTACCAGCAACTTTGCGTAGGCAATGGTAAACAATATTTTAAGCTTGGCTTGATTTACTGTACTGGTGGAAAATTCTGGCTGAGTTCATGGGGTCAAATGAGGATAATTTGGTCAGTTGGAAACGGTTATAAAATTCCAGACATGTCAAATATCGAATTTTTCATATATAATGTTACTTTTTTCCTACTTGGCTCCTTGTTGAACGTGCTTGCCATTTTTATCTTGCTGAAGACAGTAACGACTGAGGAAATCCGTATTTCATCAGATAAGCCGGTACCGTTTACTCTATTAGCATAAAAATGTAAAAGGTAAAGACCACTGGAATTTTTCTGGGCAAAAAATGTATCCCACGTTTGCTCCTCTCCACCCAAGTGTATAAATGGGTACCTGTGAGGGAAATAAGCCAATGTGCCGTGGCTGCATTCTGCGCCGAGTGTTAACGGACGACTTATGACCCAGTGATCGGGGGGTAAATGTGAAAAGTCGGCTGAAGATGTATATCAATATCAGACTGTAACCTATCCTTTACCTTTATTAGCAGAACTGTTATGTCAATAGGGTTTAGACTGGCTGCTTTCATAAAACTTGATTGGACCCCTGATAACTGACCAAGTCAAATGGATCTCCCATAAGTATATCCCTCATGAGTTTGTAGTTCTGTGCCAATTATACTGTGAGCAGTCAGGAAGTTTAGTTGATGCCTTAGTGTATGCTGTAAAATATCATTTTATCAAAACAGGATGGAATATATAGATTTGTGTAGATCTATTTTATCACATTTGAACAGAGTGGGTAATAGTTGGTAATAATGTTTCAAAACATGTAAACATGCACTTATAACATATTTATAGTTTTGTGATTACACATAGTGTTAATTTCAGGGGCGGATCCAGGAATTCGGGTTGTGGGGCATAATCTTGTCATCGTTTTAATGTGCATTTTTTTTTTTTTTATTTATGTTTTTTTTTTTTTTTTTTTTTTTTTTTTTTCCGTTCAAAATATATTTTATTTTCATCGTCAATAGGTGTGTGAGGGTCGAGGGCATCCCACTCCACACCGTACAGAGTTTACAAGAAATATATGCATATTATAACACATTTGATACATTTTACCATCAATAGCTTTTACATTACAATATAAACAATATTTGTTAATAAAAAGTTGACAATACAAAATTTCTAAGGTCCCATATCACAACTACTGGAAAAGGGGTAACAATAGTTCCCATTCTTTACTTTTACGCAAATCATTAAAATAGTTAATTTCATTTAGTACATGGCAATGCAAGGACAGGTACGATTTTGCTGCTTTAAGAGTGGGTCTAGTTTGGTTCATTTTACAATTATAAATAAACATTTTGATCAAAACAAATGTTAAGTTTAAGGGTCCATTTGTATTTGCATGTCCCAGTATAAAGGAAGGCATATTAAGAAAGTTCGAAAAATGATTACATCCAGAAAAAAATTCTGTTATTAACTGATTGACATGCTTACATTCCCAAAATATATGTTGAATAGTTTCACATTCAGTTTGACAGAAGGTACAGTTGGCTGAAGTGGCATAACCAATTTTAAATAAGAAGGAGTTTGTACCTATGATTCTATGTACAATTCTATATTGAAACAACTGTAAATTGGTATCCTGTGTAATACGAAAAGGCATATCAAAAATATGTCGCCATTCTTTTGTTTCAATAGAATTTAAAATGTTCGACCATTTATCTATACACACTGGCGAAGACTCATTTTTGCTAATTATATCATACATAGGTTTTGTACCTTTTGTGTTTTCTAAGATGGACCTTAGGCTAGTGGGAATAAACGGCTTCATAAAGTAAGTATCATAAGAGCTTCTAAGCTTCATGTATCTTGCAACTGCGTTAATAATTCCTAGGAAAAATAAGTAGTTTGGATGGAAGTTATATACTTTGCAGAAATCATCATAACTATAAAAGGTTAAAAGTTCAGCATTGTGCATCAAGTCCCCAACAAAATGAACGCCTTTTTCAAACCATGATTTAAAAAATACACTTTTGTTACCAATTGTTATGTCTGGGTTATAGAATATTGGATTTTGTAGCAAAAGCTGATTTGTAAATGGTTCTTTTCTACAAAGTTCAGCAAATGATTTCAATGTATCTTTCCAAAATTCATTTTGTATCTTGTTAATTAAGTTTTCAGGATAGTGACTGCCACAGTTGTATAATTTTTGAAGATCAATCATTAAATTAACAATATTTATCCATTTTCCATTCCCAGTGACAATTCTACGGATCCATGAGCACTTCAGAGAGCTAACAAAGGAAAACAAATCAATCATCTTTAAACCTCCTTCAGTATATTCCTTTATTAAAATAGTTTTGCTAATTCGTGGTTTACCATTCCACACAAAATTAAAAAATAATTCATTGATCTCTATTAACAAATTTTGTGGTGGATTAGGCAAGGAAAGAAAGAGATGATTTAACACCGGCAATGCTAAAGTTTTAATTACTTGAATTCTTCCTATCGGTGTTAAAATCCTTCTGGTCCAGTTTTTTAATAAGGCTTTTATTTTAACTATTTTGTCAGCATAATTTAGTTCTACCATTTTTTTAAGGTCAATGTGGAATGTTAAGCCAAGCATGTCAAATGTCTGTTGGTTCCAATTTAATTTCCATCTTGTTTTAATACTTTCGGAGCTAAACTTATTTTTACCTATCCAGACTACTTTCGTTTTGTCGAAATTAACTTTTAACCCTGAGTAGTGTGTGAAGTGTGACAATACATCTAAAGTTTCATTGAGAGATGCTGCAGAGCCATCCAGGAGTATCGAAGTGTCGTCGGCAAATTGTGACAATTTATATTCCATGTCATTAATTTTGATTCCCTTAATCTTAGGATTAGACCTTATTTTATTAGACAATATTTCAGCGCATAGTATAAAAATGTAGCAACTGAGCGGATCCCCTTGTCTGCAGCCACGTTGTATTGGAAAAAAATCTGATAAAAACCCACACTGCGTGACCGCCGATACTCCGTCTTTATACAATACATTAAACCATTTTATTATATCAGGACCGAAATTAAACCATGATAGAGTCCGATTAACAAATGCCCATGACAAAGAGTCAAAGGCCTTTTCAAAATCTATTAGCAACAGCAGACCCGGGATTTCATTTTCATCTGTGTAATTAAGTATATCGTAAATGAGTCTGGTGTTCTCTCCTATGAACCTACCCTTGATAAATCCAGATTGGTCATTGTTTATTAGTTTATCTATATACAGTTTCAACCTGTTTGCTATGCATCCAGAACCGATTTTATATACAGTATTTAGTAACGTTATTGGCCGCCAGTTCTGTAAAAATTGTCTAGGTTTGTCACCTTTTGGAATGCAGGTAATTATACCTTGTGTTTGAGTAACGGATAAATTTCCACTTGTAAATGCATGATTAAAAGCTCTGCAAACGAAGGTGCCCAATTTTGGCCAAAATGCCTTAAAAAAGTCATTTGTAAAACCGGATGAACCTGGGCTTTAATTATTTGCCATGTTTTTTAAAACAATAGAAGCCTCATTTAATGTGATTGGCCCTTCTAAATTATTTAACTGTTCACTTGACAGTTTGGGTATTTCTATGTCATTTGCATAACTATTTAAATCTTCATCGTACACGTTTACATTTTGAGACTGGTATAGTTTTTTATAGAAAAAGGCAGTTTTTTTTAAAATGTCAGATCGGTTATCTAGTACAATTCCATTATCATTAATTAAGTTGGTCATAGTTTTTTATCGTATAATTGTATTTTTCAAGGTTACAGAATAGTTTCGAGGGTTTTTCACCATTTTGAACCCATTCAGCTCTCGACCTAATAACGGACCCTTTTAATTTTTCATCATATATATTTTTAAGTTCAGCTTTTAAATTATTAATATATTGAACATTATCATCTGTAAGAGTTTTTTCTAGTTCTTCGATTTCGAGTTTAAGTTGCTTTTCACGATTGTTAGTCGATTTCTTCTTATAGGAACTGTAAGATATAGCTTTGCCCCTTATTTCCATAAGTAAAGTATCGAGAAAAAGTTGATCATCAATCGTGAATTGTATGTCTTGATCTTTTATATCAGACATGTTATCAAAATTATAAACGGGGACCATATATTGTTGTTTAATTTCGTTTATTTTTTTATTAATAGTGTTTAAGTAGACGATATCACCTAACAGATTATTATTATGCTTCCATAGACCTTTGCCATGGCTAAAATTAGTAAATTGTAAAGACATTATTACAATTGAGTGATCGGATTGGAAACTTGGTAGAATGTTTACATCGACGAATGCTGGTAATAAAAGCGGTGATAAAAGGAAAAAATCAAGCCTAGCTTGTTGTATGGGGTTTGTTCGTCTCCATGTGTATCGTTTCGAAACAGGGTAGTTAACTCTGAAAGGGTCGGAAAGATTGCGTTCTTCAATATGCTTTATAACAGTTTGTCTTGCATTTTTATTATTCACTGTTTTATAATTATCGTAATCCAGATTTGGGTCTAATACTAAATTAAAGTCACCACAAATCAAGAAAGAATCATTACTAATTGTGTCAATTTTCTGGAAGATATTGTTAAAAAAGTCCGGGATATCAGTGTTTGGCCCATAGATAGTAACAATGGTAATTCTGGTTTCACCGAGATTTAAATCAAGCAGAATAAAGTTTCCTTGGTCATCATAATAAACGTTATGTATTTTGTACTCAAGTTTCTTTGAAAGGAAAATTGCAACACCGCGGGAATTGGAAGAGCCATAACTCATAAAACATTCTGCCCCCCATTCTGAGTAAATAGTTTTATATTGATCGCAAACAAAATGTGTATCTTGAAGACATAATATGTCACAATTTGTATCTTTTAAATATTGAAATACTTGTAATCTTTTCTTTATGCCCTGGATGCCTCTGCAGTTTAAAGATAATATTTTAAGGGAACACATTAGCGAGAAGCATGAAATAGGTGATTATAGTGATATGTAAAAGCAGGTGCATCGGCTTGAACGCAATAAGCAGGATCTCCATATAAGGAACGGAAGCAACAAAAAAGTATAAACAATAAACAAACAAACATAAAAGAATACTGACTACTTTGACAGACAACCTAAGCATGGATTTCCTCTATAAACACTTAAAAGGAAGTTAATCATCGTGCATTAATATATTGGCATATATATGCAATTGGAAATATATCAGGTTTAGATACAACAATGTCTCAATAGACCAAAAATTTAAGAAATGTAGCAGTTGTATACACTTCTATTCAGGATAAATTATGAAAAAAATCTCTATATTTACTCATAAAACATTCATTTATCATTTAATTTATTGAAAGCTGGGAAAAAAAAACTAGTATTAGAACGTGTTGTATTTGATAACGTTCTAGAAATAAAAGGCTACTATTGCTATAATATTGTAGTATGCAGTGCCCTGGAACAGTTTCTTATAAATCTTATCATATTAATATTTATTAACTGAACAGAGAATAAAATTGGAACATGTTGTGCATTATAATAATTTCTTATAAATGTATCTTATAAAAACAAGAATTTCAAATATGCATATACATTTCTTGTAGGGAGAAGAACAACATTTCATTTGTGTTATTGTTAACATTTAAACATTAATGAACTCTAAAGATGCGTGTCAATTTAGTTTTAATTACCGGATCTGATCCCATTTATAGAGTTTTACCAAGATGACGCGAACTAATAATTAAAATGTTTGCAATTTAAATAAGGAAAAACATCAATTCGACTGCATTACTGTTGCATTTTTAACACAAGCTAACGAGTTCACTTCCAGTAATTTCTTCGCAAGTGAAAGAAAATTGCAACCCAAATGAAGATTCAAGTGTTACCAGGTTAATGTGCAGTTTTAACCCCTTTGTGTTGTCTGTGGCCATGCAGTGATCAACTGTCAGTTTTAAACTGTCCGTTTTCAGTGCTAAGTATATATAACGTCACTATGATAATATATGCACTAATATAATTATGTTAAATGTGCATTAAGCGAGAGAAAGGAGCATTAAAACTCTCCTGATCTATTGTGCTCTTTTGGGGTTCTTGGCTAATTACATAGAGGAGGTTAACAGGTCCATAATTTTTGTCAATAAAAACAAGTAGCATAGTTTCTAAAACTCAAGAACGACCGACCCTGTTCAACTTTGCACCAGAACTCACACTAAAACCTGGTGAGACTGCCAAAGGAACACTAAACGATTCAGATATTTGGAAACTAAGCTGTTTGTTGAGACAACACATTTTCAAACTTGAAAGTAGTCATTGATTTGACCTCCAACATTAAATCGCATGTATTACCTGTTTATTGCATCTGAAATCTTTATATAATTTATAAACTGTTAAAGAAAACAATATACCAGTAATCCACAAATATATAAAGGCTGAGTGTCTACATTTTATCGGTTTCGCTGAACGTTGGCGTCGGTACTTTCGTATGGGGGAAGGCTATTGTTAGAAGAAAAAGATTGTTAGCACTCTAATAGTTACATTATTTGCCCAATCGTAATGAAACTTGGTCAGAACATTTGTCTCATTGGTATCTCGGCCGAGTTGAATCTGGGTCATGTGTGTTTTGTGTTTTCACAAGTTTGATAAAACATGATTAGAATTGCATTTTGATATGGCCTATTATAAGCAAGGGTCTAGCAGACACAGTTAATTTATTAACCAAAACGACCAAAATGAAAGAAGAGCGAGTTTTATTTAACCCCCCAAAAAATAGAATAATCAGAATTAAAAAGGAAACACTTCTGAGTCAGGACCTTTTCGTCGGGTCGGTAGGCAATGGCAAACAAAGATAATTTTGCTGTCGGCCTCATGTGCATAGAAATGGAATATTTATTGAACAGTGTCTCTGACATTAACTGTGGATTTTGAATGACAAGGATTCAGTAATCAAGTTGGATGTCCACTACTGGTTGCACCAGATGGAACTATAACAAGAACCCTCCATCTGTCTGTATGTCTGTCTGTGCAATAAAGTCTGGGTCCTTTGATGACTCAATAAGCCCAAAAGCTACGTTCATACGTTTGGTGTGGTTATAGAGTGTAATAATGAGATATTGTAATTATGTCCCCCTTCGAACAAGTGGGAAGTGGGGGTATATTGCTTTGCACTTGTCCGTCGGTCGGTCGGTCGGATGGTCGGTCAGTCTGTCCGTAGACCATTCGTTTCCGCACGATATATAGAGAACGCTTTGATATACGTTCATTTAAGTTGGTATGCTGGTTATTTGGGATAAAAGGAAGACGCCTATTGATTTTGAGGTCAACAGATCAAAGGTCAAGGTCACAGGGGCTTGTAACATGAAATTCGTTTCCGCACAATATCTAGAGAACGCTTTGACCTACGATCATTTAATTTGGTATGCTGGTTACTTGGGGTGAAAGAAAGACGCCTATCAATTTTGAGGTCCACAGGTCAAAGGTCAAGGTGACAAAGGCTTGTAACATGAAAACTGTTTCCTCTGTAGACCATTTCGTTCCCGCATGATATGTAGAATACGCTTTGAACTACTATCATCCAAGTTGGTATGCTGGTTACTCGGGAGGAAAGGAAGACGCCTATCACTTTTGAGGTCAACAGGTCAAAGGTCAAGGTCACAGGGGCTTGTAACATGAAAACTGTTTTCTCCGTGGACCATTTTGTTTCCACAGGATATCTAGAGATGTTTTGGCCTATTTGATGTTTAAATCAAATAGAAAACAGGTATCATTATATAATAGACTGAAACAAATAGATCCATAATTATACTCTATATTTCTTTCAGCTTTATATTTACTTTCTAAAGCATCAAATTTAATTCCTCCCCATGTGTTAATGTGCACATACAATATTAAAAAATGTCTTAACAATTGCACATATTCACGACTTGGCTGCAAGTCGGAGGGCATACATGTTTCACAAACATCTCTTGTTTGATTTATTTTTTGCATGATAAAAAAGTGTGTTGGAGGTTGCACAATAACAGGTATCATGCTAAAACTTTATTTTTATGCCCCCGAATCGCATCGTCCGTCCGTCTGTCCGTCCGTCCGTCACGCTTCTTGTGCGGAGCATACCTCCATTAGTATTGAGAGGATTCAAATGAAACTTCATATACTAATAGAGGACAATGAGAAGAAGTGCAGAGCACAAGGACCACAACTCTTTCTTCAATATTTACGGAGTTGTTGCTTTTTGTTTTATTTTCTTTTGCAGAGCACAACTCCATTAGTAATGAAGGGATTCAAATAAAACTTCTTACAATAATAGAGGACAATGAGAGAAAGTTCAGAGCAGAAGGGCCACAACTCTTTCTTCAATATTTATGGAATTATTGACCTTTGTTTATTTTATATTGCGAAGCATTAATTTTCTTGTGCGGAGCATACATCCAGTAGTATTGAAGGGATTCAAATGAAACTTAGAATGGTAGTGGAACATGAGAGGAAGTGCAGAGTACAAAGACCATAACTATTTCTTTAATATTACGGAGTTATTGCCATTTGCTAAATTTTCTTGTACGGAGCATAACTCCATCACAATTGAAGGGATTAAAATGAAACTTCATATAATGATAGAGGGAAATGACATTAAGTGCAGAGTACAAGAACAATAACTCTTTCTTCAATATTTATGGAGTTATTTTTTGTGTGCAGAACATAGCTCCATCAGTATAGAAGGGATTTTAAATAAAACCACACAATTGATAGAGGACGTTGAGAGGAAGTGCAGAGTACATGGGCCATAACTCATTTTAAATATTTACCGAGTGTATGTCCTTCGTTTTCTTTTGTGCAGATAATAACTAACTTACTATTGAAGGAATTTAAAATAAAACCACATATATTAATAGAGGACAATGAGAGGAAGAGAAGAGTACAAGGACCATAACTCTTTCTTTAATATTTATGGAGTTATTGCCCTTCAGTTTATTTTCTTGTGCAGTGCATTACTCAATTAGAATTGAAGTGATTTAAAATAAAACCACATAATATTAAGGAAGTGCAGAGTACAATGACAATAACTCCTTCTGTAGGAAGCATTATTTTTGCCAACATGTAATTGAAATTGTGTTGCCTTCCTCTGACACGCATATGCTTCGGGGGCATACGTCACATTCTGTGACAAGTTTTGATTTCTGATTTTTTATGGTGTAAAAGATCCTAGTGTGATAGTTATGGCAAATTGTCAAATTGTGATAGTTATAGCAACAAGTCTTCTGCATAATACAGTCATAGCAAGTATCTATTTTATTTATTCGACTGGGCATGTCTTGGGCATGAGGGCAGACTTGGCAGCTGTGCCATTTGTTTTCTGATCAATCACTTAAGAACCAATTATGCTATTGCAATAAAACTTCATACATGTACTTACATAGAAGCATGGTTTGAGGTTGCATATGGGGTAGATCCAGTCAAAGTTACAGTTGCCACAAATTGAAAAACAGTTCGCGCTCAATAATTGAGAATGAATTGAGATATTCCAGTGAAACTTTGTTATAGAAACCTTATATCCAGACCTCAATTGGCATTGCATATGGGATTGGTGAGGTCATGGTCAAGTTCACCATTATTTAAAATACAAATGAGGCGCGTCGTGGGAAACCCGGCCTTAATGCATGTGCCTTAAGTGTCGTCCCAGATTAGCCTGTGCAGTCCGCACAGGCTAATCCAGGACGACACTTTCCGCTTTTATGGTATTTTCTGTTTCAAGGAAGTCTCTTCTAAACATAAATCCACAGTAGGCGGAAAGTGCCGTCCTGGATAAGCCTGTGCGGACTGCACAAGCTAATCCGAGACGACACTTTACGCACATGCATTAGGCCCGAGTTTCCCATGACGCGGCTCAAATCTTGTTTCCCCTCAGTAACTTGAGATTATGTAGAAACCTCTTATACAAATATCTTAACCTTCGAAACCTTGTTTGGGATTATTGCGTATAAGTGGGTTCCAGGTCAAGGTCATCATTTCTTAAAATAAAGAAACTGTTTCTGCTTTGTAACTCAAGGACAAATTGAAATATTGAATCTAAAATTCATATTAAGATACTCTGTATCAAGACACTGGCTTTGATTGCATATGAGGTGGTCAAGGTAAAAAAACAACAACTTTAGAACAAATTGAGATAATATAATAAAGCTTTATGCACTAAATCCCTGCTTAATGACCACCTCAGTTTTACGACCGTCCTGCTAAAGCAGACCTTCAAGTGTCCTAAGAGTTTTCCTATATATATATATATTATATTTGGATGGTCACCAACCCTATTTATAGGGTCATCCGGCTATTCCGAATTACGACCATCCCTTACCGAAGTAAAAAAAAAAAAAATTCTAAAAACCCCGTTTTTGTGACTAGTAGCATTTAGTCATTGACAGTTAACATCATCAATTAACAAGAAATATCTTTGAAAAAGACATTCGGCGTATGTGGAATTGTTTGTAAAGATTGTAAATTGAATATCCTACATGAATATTTAAAACTGATGCATATGTTGATTTGGTTTATAAACGAAAAGTTTCATTTAGTCATAGATCGTAATTGTATACGCATTTAATATGTTTTTAGATATTATTTAAAATCAAATACATAAGTAAAATTCCATTATCAAATTGCGAACTCATATTTCCATGTGGCTAACTCATAAAACAAGAGTATTAAATGTTTCTATATTTGAAATAAATACAAGGAATATCATTATTTCAAGCAATGAACTCATTTATAGTCCCTGTTTTAGATCTGTGCTACTTGAATAACCCAAATAAGTCAGACTCATCTAATCACACATGTTTATCTCTACAAAGTAAAAATAAGCATTTATATATATATATATATATGAAGCGTTTTTATACACTTATTTTAGTATACAATGCATTTATTCATAGTCTATATAAAACAACGTCTATTTGTAGATTGAATAAACTCTACACAAGAATTTGTTAAAAACATCAGTATTTTATAAGAAAAACAATGATGCACAGCGTCATAAGGCTCCGTGAAACTATGAAAAGTGTTATATGTTTAAGATATCTTCATTATGTAATGTCCGTACAATAAACCGATCTTAACGACTCATATTTTTCATCATTAACTCTTTTTTAATCTAAATAATTTATATAGACTAGTACATGTCAGGCAAAATTTACTAAAAGTTACATTGTTTCCAAGAAAATAATGACAAGAATGAATATCAGCGTGTATCGTATTTGTAATGGAATGCGCATTTGTACTAAGTATGCCAAATGAAAACACACGTCAGGGAACATTCATCGCATTTAAAATAATGATGTGACGTCATTTTGTGATAAGAAAAACGTAAAGTTATATTAAAATTGAGAACATACGTCTCAGGCGTTTTTATGTAGAACTATTAAAGTTTATAATGTATTCATAAAACGCTCGTAAAGTAAAAATACCAAATCGAATAACATTACGACGTCCGAAGCTTTCGCCAGTGTCTATTTATATGAATAGATGCAAATCTATTTATACAGTGAATAGCCTCTACAGGAGACGATAATAGAATGCAATTCTAAATAATTCTTAATAAATAGATGTAGCAACAGTTATTCAAATTGACATGCATTGTGAGTTTATAAATATAAGTAATTATCCATTCATTATTAATCTTATTGTCTATGATTCTCTGGATGCTTGTTAGAACGATTCAGTGTTGTTGACGTGTATACTATTAATAGGCGCAGGTTAGTCAGCGAGTGTATTCTATGGAATGTTGCCTATCGAATATGCGATATAACGGGGGATTTAACCCAAGGTCATATTAAACCTGTAAACACTGGATTGTAAATTGAAAATGAAAATTGAGCCAATGCAACTTCCGAGGTGGAGCTGAGAACTAGAAATTATTCAAAAACATGAACAAAGTAAAGAGGTATGTCTGAATTTTTCCACATTGTTCATTTTTTCCATTCACCACCAAAACGAAATGGAGCTAATTTTGTACAGGCCGTGGCTGGGATTTCTTTTAAACTAGCCGATGCAATGTTAGGAATTTGATTGGATGTTGAGAAAGGTCAAACGTTAGGTTAAAAAGCTACGCCGAAAAACATTTGCTGTGGAGATAACACGATGTGGAGCTTCCGAAAAACGATGTAACATACTTTTTAATACGTGGGTTAGCATATTGTCTCTGTATCCAAATACGTTTATTGACATTATCTTATATTAAGCGGCTAACACAAATGAATGTTTAATTATTAATTGGCTTACTTATTCTTTTGTTATGCCCCCACACAGCGGGAGGCTTAAGCATTTCACTTGTCCATTTGTAGGTCCCAAACTTTTATGGATTCAATTCCTTATAAAGGAAGATATTTCAGCTGGAATCATAAAGGACGGAATTCTGGTTGTGACCAATTTTAGCTAAATTATGTTGTTGTTTTTCCACTGTTAACTGGTTGGTGGATTTTGCTCAAAATTTCACAGCTGGTCATGTTAAGATAATCATAGAGGAAGGAATCTTAGCTGCAAACAATTTTGTGGAATTATTGTGCTTTGTCATTTGTTCAAGTATTGCATAATATTATAAAGATGTTTTTTGTGGAAGCAAGTCATCCTTAACTGATTTTGCTCAAACTTTTACAGCTGAACAACCTTATCTTGGAGATGATCTCAAAGGAACGAATTTCAGCTGCTGCCGCTTTGGGCGGAATTAAAACCCTTTGTTATGTCTTTTATCATTTTCTCACTAAATAGTATGTACATGCAATGTGTGTTTTTGTTGAAGCTGCTCCTCTGTGCCTGTTTGGCAGATTTTGCTCAAACTTTCATAGCTGCACAACCTTAATATGTAGCATGAAGACATTTCAGTGGGAATTACAATGCTTTACCATGGAAGACATTTCAACACAAAGAAGAGTTATGTGTTTTTAAATTAAAATGTTAAAATCAATGTCCTAGGGAGAAATGACCTATAAGAATATTGGTTACACAATTGGCAGTTACATTGCCCCATTTTGAGGTTAGATATTAAGTATGTGACACTTTGTTCTGGCCTTCAACCGACTTTGGTGACAACTCAGTTGAGCGACCCAGGTCCACTATGGCCCTCTTGTTATGTTTATCAAAGTACATTTACAATTCTACTAAATTCTGAGCACAGTTTTAATTAAAAAAAACACTAGGCACAAGGCAGTTTCTTTGAAATACCATTACAACCATACTAATACCATAACAACTTCATATACTTTGAAGAGTCAAAGTATGCACTTCTGTACTTCCAGTCAAAGTCTTAAAGCTGCTACGTCACAGATGAGAAGACAAATACAACTGAGGCCAAACTAGATGTTTGTAATGTAAACAATACGATACTCATCAAATGCACCAATTAACCATCGCTTGATAGTATAATAACAATACAAATAATACCTGAATAAACGGCTTTTTTTTTGGAAAGCCCTTCTAAAAATATACTAGGACTATTCGGTGTGTGATATCTCATAATTGTAATTTTGGGCTGTTTATGGGCATGCCAGATGCGATTCCAATAGCTTATGAAAACTAAAGATTATATAGTATTTTAAATGCTTTGATTAATTAACGATTATTAATAGATTCCTTTATTACCTGAAATATACTGGAAAAATGTCGTGCAAACAAAGATTACAAACTCTTTTGAAATGAATAATTCTGAGCAGTTGCGGGGGATTGAACCCTGGTCCTCGGCGTGATAGGCAGATGTTCTAACTGCGCCGCTAAAGTCATGTGCACTTTATTCTATATGTAATTCGGATAAATCTTTTGTAAACAACGGGACTCCGGAAGTGAAATAGATTGGCTGTTTGAACCACGTGGTTATTTCACAACTGGCTGTTTGAACCACGTGGTTATTTCACAGCAACAACCTACGAGTTATAAATAGGGGAAAAGCATCTCGAGTCGCTTTTGAAATCGGGTTGAAAGAATGCGTTGTAATGATTAAACCTGGGTGTTTGGAAATTTTGTTAATGTGCCAACATTTTATTTCTGTCAGTTCTATTTAAAGATATCTTGTTTTACTAGATTTGAGAATTATTTTTTTTGTCATTTTCCCAATCTGTGACGTAGCAGCTTTAAAGATGCTTCTATTACCTGTAGTAAGTTTTTAACACCTGTAATGCTAAGGTTGCCACTAAGAAATCTGATCTGTAGCCAACAATTTTGATTTTGCAAATATAGCCGGTTATTTAGAAATATTTTCCTGAGATTATGCTTCATTTTCAAATTCTTTTCACAAATTTTAGAAGCCAATTATTTTTTGTGTTACCCAATGGCTATTTTGGCACTAGATCTAACATAAAATACTTTAACAGAGATGAACAGACTGGTGTCACTGATCATTATAATTATAACTTTAATCAGCATCACAGCAACATGACAATAATCTGGTGCTACTAACCTTGCTGGATATAGCCTCCCTGGTTGTGGAAGTATGCGCCGGGCTCAGTGATGTAGCCGGAAGCCTTCTCGTTGGAGCAGGGGACCACGCCGGGGGAGACGGGGGCCATTCCGATATTTACATCATTCAGCTTGATTTTGGCTAGACAGCCCTCGAAACCAACGCTCAAACCCTGAATACAGTCGTATAGTTTCGATAAACACACATTTCGATAAACACACATGCCCCCGGTTGGTGATGGACAGCCAATTTGATTGATTTAATAAGTCTAAATAAGGTCAAGGTCAAAGTGAGGTTGGGTGATATAGGGGGGATTGAGAATGGTCATAAGCAACAACTTTATAAGTATCCATCTGCAAGTGTTGTAGGAAGTACGTATTGTTGGTGCTTGAGCTGTACTGCAGAACACTTAACTTCAAATTAGCTCCTCAAAGAAAATTGTAAGTAACATACCGCAAGATTAGATTTTCCTTTGTCGCTAATTTCAGTGGGGTTGATGCCACCAAAATAATATGGCGCCTTAACGCTCATGGTCCGTGATCGACCGTTCGATTCCGTTATTCCGACCTTTTCCCCGTCAACAGTTAATACTCCCACGGCATAGTACCTGCTAGCTGAGACCTGGAAAACATTGGTTGGATGAGCTGAACAACAAAATAGTTATATTGTTAGAAAATTAACACAATGTGAACTTTTACTTTTATAAATATAATTAAGGTAAAGCAAACATTACATGTATATGTATTTTGTTGACTAAGTCTGAAGTTCATTCAATAACCTTGTTAATACAAGCATATATTAGAACATATTTTTTAAAGAAAACTACATATATGTATACAATGTGTATACACATTTCAAGATCGGGAATTAATCAATAATTACTACAATTACAATAATTATGGTCTTGAATGTTTACTTTTAGACAAAATTTATAAACAGAGACAATGGATAAATCTGTTGTCTATAATATAATGCATATATAAATGCACCATTTACATACTTTTGAGTGATCTTTGTTATGTCTATGTGTCACTGAAGCGGGTTTTATTGAACCAACACACATAGATGGTTTCGTGCCTCTTTATTCCGCGGATTCGAAAGTACGTCCGTTCTGGTTTAAAGCATGCTGGGCAATAAATTCACGGTCTCTGACTACGAATTCCTCCAATCAGATTAAACGTTAATTTAAGTTTCCTTGCATATACTAAGGATAATATCATAATCAAAACTATTCATAACGACATGTATAGATCCTTTACATATTTAAACCATGATACGTTGGAATACTGTACATGAATCTAAAAGAACAAAATTCCTAAACATTCCAGACAACATGTTATCAATATTAGGCAGCTGATATCATTAATTAGTGACTAGTTTAGCAAGATAACACCACTACAAATCTCTTCCACATGAGCAATATCAAACTTTTACACCGAACAAGTTATTTATGATAATTGCTGTTCCCAAAATTTATGTTCAGACAATGTGATATTAAAATCTGAAAAATGAAGTTAATAAAATGTAGATCTATATTAAATACTTTTACAAAACCATAATCGAATCATATTGTCGATTATACACGTTTGTTTAACGTTCATGATTTAACTTTGTACACAGTTCGTTTAAACTTCAATCGCGGTATTTCGCACAATAATCATCACCAGTTAATGTCTAACTAAGGTAATTTAACATCCAGTTCATTCTACCGCACGTAATCACTCAGGTCATGCGGCGCGTGTCGCTTTTATCTCGGTCTATTGACTTCCGCGTTGTTTCGACGATTGTCCTATCGCTCCACCTCTCCCATGAAGTCATCATCATCATGATCATCATCATTGTCGCAACCACCCCCACCTCTTCCTGCGAGTGATTCCTTCGATTGACTTACGTTCCCACGGACCTTTTTCATGGCTGATGCATTTCGTGTTATTTTATGTCCGTGCCTTTCTACAGTCATCATTGATCCTTGTTTACGAGTAACCGTATACGGTTGTGGCTTATCGAATGTATTCATTTTTCCTTTATTGTAATTTTCTATGATAACTTTATCACATACGTCAATCGTTTTATGACGTGCACTGTTCTTTGTATCCTGATATGATTTGCTTCTTGGTTTCCTCATCGGTCCTCCTCGCTTGTTCATCGACACTCCTGTCTCTATATGTACCTGTGTGTTCGGTTCTTGCTGGAACGTTAAACGAAATGGCGTGTAGCCTGTTGCCGTGTGTGGAGTTGCTCTGTATTGTCTAAGGAATCGGAATAACTCCTGGTTCCAGTGTTCTCCTTCAATGCATGCCGATTTAACGCATTTCATGAGCGGCTTGTTGAAACTTTCCGCTCTTGGCTATCGCGGCGTCATTTGTTTGTGTATAAATTCAATGTAATTTTCGTAGTCGTCAAATTGTTTGCTATTTAGCGGGCTACCGTTGTCCGTTTTGATTACTTTTGACACTCCAAACATCGATAGAACTACTGGAATCACAGTATTTGCTAAAACTATTTCTAGTACTGGAAGCCGCGAATATTCATCTGTCACGACAAACAGATATTCTCCAGTATCTAATGGTCCACAAAAGTGTGCACTTAAGTTTTTCCGTGGTCCAAGTAGCATTTCAGACATTTTCAGTGGTGCCCTCGGTTTTGGTTCCCGTGTATTCGCTTGACAAGCCATGCAATTCCTGATAGCTTCTTCGATGTGTTCATTTAGGTTTGGAAACCATACTTTGGATCTAATGTAACTCTTTGTGCGTGATACATACTGGTGTCTTTCATGACCTAGCTTTATTGCTTGTGCTTAAAGCGATTTTGGCATTACTATTGTGTCGTTCAAAACAAAATAGTTTCACAATGTACTGTCAATTCGTCCATCACATTCCGTAATGATAACAACTCGTTTTATTACGTACCATTTTCCATTCCTTGTGTATTTAATCGCTTTCTGGATCGTTTTGTCCTTAACTGAAACCATTTTCACTTCGTCTTATGTCATTCCTTTGGGTACCGCCTCATTTGCAATGAATGACACAAATTCCTCTGCTGAGTTTCAATGTTCAACTTTCAGTTTGAATGGCTGCAAACGCAATTCCCATCGTTCAAGAAGTAATGGTGGTTGCTTCTTTTCTCAGATTGTTTCCAGTGGTTTGTGGTCTGTTACGACGGTGAATGGTGGGACTTCATGTAGGTACATGCCGAAATGTTCGCATGCCCAGACCATTGCTAGCGCTTCGCGCTCAGTTTGGCTGTATCTTGTCTCAGTTGGCGTCAATGCACGGCTGGCATACGCAACAATATGACCATCTTGCGTCAGTTCCCGATAGACCTAAGGGCGATGCATCTGTGTTTAGTTCTGTGTCTTTTGTTGTGTTATAGTATTAGATGACAGTATCGCTGCTTTAGTTCCGATTTTAATTTCTCAAATGCCTCTTGCTGGGATTTCCCCCACTCGCATTGTGTATCGACCTTTGTCAACCGTCGTAATGGCGAAGCGTAATTTCCGGATCTTTGGAATACTACACCAAATAATGTGATCTGCGATTTGTTAAATTCGCATGTGTCCTTGTTCAACGTTAGCCCGTTTCTATTCAAGACACTAATCACTTTGTTCAATGCCACGTCATGCTCCGATTGATTCCGCACACTCACGATAATGTCATCGGATATGTTTTTGGCTCATTTGATGTCCTGAATGACCATACTGATCGTTTTCTGGAACACTTCGCTTGCTGAATTTGTTCCAAAATTCAGAGATTTATATCGATATAAGCCCTTGTGAGTACAAAATGTTGTGATTGACCTCGATTCCTGTTCTAAATCAATGATGTTTACACTTGAACCAGTACAGTGGCTGTGTTGTTTTTGTGATTAAGGTTGTGTTTTGGAGTTTTGTTTGAATCAACGTTGCCTACTTGAATGTTTTAGTTGTGAAAATCACTTTCGGAATCGGACTGTAAATTTTCCTGCACTTCCCTAACGGTCTGTTTATCGAGCTGGCGACAGACTCGGCTGATGTGATTTATTCGCTTGCAATAGTAGCAGGTTTTCCCTATCGCAGGACAAGGCTCATTCTTATGTGGTTTTTTGAAACCACAATTTCTGCAGGTCACGTGACTTGATGGCTGGTATGTGAACTTTATTTGGGGCAGAATCTGCAGATAGCTGCTGTCCCCGGCCGCGGTTTACTCCGCCACGCCCAAGATTTCGTTTGTTGCGCGATACTTTCTGGACCCTTTGCTCGTTATTGTCACTATTTTCCATAGCATTTGCTTGTACTTCGGATTTTTTTTTAATGCCTCATGTTTGATAAAATGTCGTTTAATGTTGTATTTGGGTTCCTTAATGCACGGCGACGTAACCGAGTTGATGTACAATGTTGTATAACTTGTTGCATAATTTCGTTATAGATGTCTGTAAATGCACAGTTCTATGCAAGAGTCCGTAATTCGTTAACATAATTATTCATCTAGTGACTGATTTTTCTGTTGTTTGCACGATCTAAATGTGAATATTTCCATTTGAAGGTTCTTTTTAGGAGAAAAGTTATCAGTTAATACCTTTTTGGTTGCATCATATGTACATTCCGTGTCTCGTTTCTCCGCATCGTAAAGGTCATATACTTTCTCGTGGGCATATAGAAGAAGTAAAGCACGTTTTTGATCCGCATCGTTGATTTTCATACCTATGAAGAGATCTTCCAGCCGTCCTAGCCACCGTGTTCCTGAATTGCTCCTGTCAGTGTTCAAACTGAATTTTTTTTAATCAATATCCATAAAACATACATTATACATGCATATAAATTGTCATTTTTCGATGCTCTACGGCAAAATCGATAAAGTTTACATTGATAATTAATATGAGCACGGAAAACCAGAATAAGTACGTACAAGGGAAAAAAACTAATAATCCATGTTAGTATAATGAAATGGTCTACCATATATTTCTGTTGTTGTTGTTATCTTATAAAAAATATTCTTATCCTTCATTGTTGCTGTTAGAGAAGAGTGGTTTAAAAATATCAAGTTTGTGTATTTTACCAGATTTTTTTTTTAAAAACAAAAGGAAACTAATAACTGGAAGTTCATACCTGACTGTCAAGTAATATTCAATATTTTGTAACAAATCGTTCAAGTTTATCATTTTTGAGGGCTATTTCGTGTTCGATATCAAGATGTGACTTTAAGAGCGAAAGAAAACTTTTGAAATCAGGATTGCGATGCCTACATTTCATACTGAATATAAAATATTTCATTAAATAAATCATAAAATTAATCGTCGTTACGTTTTCATTATTTTCCAACTGACCGAAACATAGTAATTCGTAGTTGAAATATATTAAAATGCCTTTATCGTATAAGTAATTTGAAAGTCTGTTCCATAGATGTTGCGTAACACGGCATTTCCAAAACAAGTGTTCAATATCCTCACAGTATTCATTGCATAAATCACATATGTTAGAATTTGCCAGTTTGCATCGATAGAGGTATGTATTTGTGGAAGTTAAGCGCATAATAAATTTATATTGGAAGCATCTTAGACTTGTATCTGTACATCTGTATCTGTGTTTGGCGCACAAGTGCATATATTTTCGTCAAATTAAGCTCCTTATTTTGCAAGATGTCTTGCCATTTATTTGTACTTGTATTTTTTTATTTTGGATAATTGTAGATTGTTTAAGACTTTATTTGGTTGGTCTTAATTATATCTAATAATGTTTTATTTCTTACTCTTGTCAAAAAACGTTCATCTACAAGTTCCAATATATATTTAGGTATGTCATTTATAAGACTATTGTATTTTAAGAAATCAGTGTCAGATGCATTATACATAAATTTAAAATCTGAAAAACTATAAAATTTCTCCAGGCGGAAATCGATTAACTTATCGATAAATTGGATACCTTTATCATGCCAATCTTTCCAATAGAAAGTTTTATTTTCAATCTTTATCTCACTATTATTCCATATTGTATATTTGCTTAAGTCATTTTGATAACAATTTTTACTCGCATTCCATCCATAAATGTCAATAAAATGTTGCTTAATATGTCGAGGAGATAAGCTTGTTGTTTTACAAACAATAAAAAAGGCATATTAACGAGACCAAAGTGCTCGGTCAGTAGTTACACAATCGAACAAATGCAAAATATGTAATGGTTATGTACATATTTACATTATGTAAACTATGTTTTTAAACTTAGCTGTGAATTGTATTAAATAAATATACAGTTAAGTAAAACACCATTTATAGATTGATATGATTTAGTAAAATACTATTTGCAAAGTTGTGGGCTGTATCAAGTAAATATATCAAGTACGTTGTTGGTGGCGTTGTTGTTGTGTAGATGCTTGCGCGCGTATGTGTGTGCGTGCGTTTGTGTGCGCGTGCGTGCGTGCGTGTGTGTGCGTGTGTGAGTGCGTGCGTATGTGTGTGCGTGTGTTCGTGTGAGTGTGTGTGTGCGTGCGTGAGTACGTGTGTGCGTGTGTTCGTGTGTGTTTGTGTGTGTGTGCGTGCGTGCGTGTGTGTCTTTGCGTGTGCGTGCGCGTGAGTATGCGTGTGTGTGTGTGTGTTGCGGTTGATGCGTTTGTATTGTGCGCATATGCATTTCTAAATATTGTATTGTTTGTAAATGTGTGCTATTTATATGCACAAAGATTCATCCGATTTCATTTCTAAAAAGACTATTCCAAATGTATAGGTATATACAAACATGATACCAATTTTATGCTAACATACAAAGAAAAAATAATACAGATCTTAACAAGATGATGAAATGGTCGTCATACCTATTCAATATAGAGTCACTATGTTGATATTTAACGTAATAATTATGTGGTAATATATTTGCAACATGTAATACGTTAACATATATACATAATCACTTTCTTCAATAGTACAGGTATGTATTATTTGCATGCAATCATGTTCATCGAATTTCATGTCATAAACGTATTACAAAAAAAAATAGCCATAAGTACTAACATGATAGGAGATTGATGATAATATGAACCACAACTACTATTTCATTTACTACCGTTATCCTACCATGAATAACAAATAATGTTATTTATTTAATGCTAAGTAGTGAAATATTGAAAAGTATCAGTGGGATATATCCCTATATCACTCACGGTGAGGGACTACTTTTTTTTAATTTTATTTGAATTGGACAATATTTAATTGTAGGTGTTGTCACCATTTATCATACAGAATTACCAGAACGAAAAGTAGTAAAGATTAATAACAGCAAATGTTAAGAATATCTCTCCGATATATTGAACTGTCTTTCCCCTTTCTTTCTCTTGGATTTTCCTCACTCGTATTGAGCCAAGGAGACTAGTACAGACAATGTCTTTCGGGTACAACTTTTACGCCCAAGGCATTGGAGCTGGTCACATTGGTCCAAACTTAATTTTAGCATCCAAAGTATTTGTTTTATCCTTTGTACTTTATTAATTCCCGCATACTACACTTGCAATTAGACTGGTTGTTTATTGTTGCTGTGAACGATAGTTTCCCTTTGTTTACATAATTGCCGTATTGCCGGTTCTCCAAAATCCAACAAGAATCCAACGTCGTAATAACTTGTGTTCATTAAGCAAGCACATATTTTTATATTAGTTTGTGTGTACTAAGTCTTTATATCCAGCAATCTCGCTTCAGTATTTAAGTATTCAATGTGTTGTTGCAAGAAGTGTTCAGCGTTCTATTCCCCGCCATCTTGTTTTCTTCAAATTCTCGACCGACCTTTAACCCAATTGTGTTGTTAAATCCGAATAACTAATATAGAAAACACTTTATACGTATAAGTAATCCTTTCAGAACACTCTTTCACATCTTAACGCGCATTTACGAGTTTAATCATCTTGAATTACTTTCGACAACACATAGTGCGTTTGAATGTCGTGACTGTGTTAACTATTGTTCACATCCTAACACATATGCTCACGCTATTTTTATAAAATGTGAATATCGGAGGACTGAACGCACTTTCACTTTCAATACGTACTTTTATTATAAATATATTTAAACCTAGCAGTGAGTGTTAACTGTTTGATTTAAAAGATGGACATTATTCAACGACTAAGTGTATCCAATTGCATGTATTTAAACTAAAATACATTTAGAAACCCGGCTTCTGCGTTGCCTATGAATATACTGTACAGCATAGTAGACTGTTGTACTGTAAACACGCTACCATGATAATGAGTCAAAAACTTTGCGGTTTAAATTGCTTAACTAATCCACGGTACATTTTATCGTAATCCAACATGGCGCAGGAATGTTTATTACTAACACCGATTACTACGCATTATAGAAAAAATAGTATTGACATAAAACTGAAAACATCGTGTTAAAAATCCCTTCAAAATTATTCAAATGTAAAGAATACTCCAAAAAAATAATAATAGCATTAAAATAAAAAGAAAATGTGTTTGTTTCCGGTGTGATAACGCGTGATATCATCACCGGAAATGGAGACAATTAATATTTTCACGAGCGCTTGCTCTATTTATTGGATGAAGTTATCCATCTATGATAAGAAATGTACACGTAATTCTTTAAACTAGGTCGCAAGTGTTCTTGTTATGGCGAAGCGTGAAAAACGACAACGCACAGTAACAATGTTGTTTTCATACATTTTAACACCTTTTTAGGTTTGTAACACATTTATTTGCGCTGGTTTTGAATTCGCGAGGAAATAAAATCGCTAATATTAGCGAAAATAAAACCCACCCGAATAAAACCAGTTCTACAGTATGTTCGCCATAGGCGGGTCCACAGCTGAAGAGTAAAGCTAAAGTTAATTTTGGCAGCTGAGGAAGTTTTTTCCATATGGTCGTAATCCATCAACCAAACACAAAATAAACAACAGGACCAAGTGGCACTGGGTCGCTCACCTGAGTTTCATTTGTCGAACAATTTTTCATGTGTTTGATTTTTATACGGATATGGATATACTAATACGAACTGATGGAAATGCGGCCTTAATCATCATGGTTTGAAAAAAATAAGTGACAACAGACATTCAAAATTTGGGAAGTGCATATTGAAATTGAAGCTTTTTCTTCAATGTGACCTATTGACCTATTTTTTGACCGCACATGACCCAGATTCGAAATCGGCCGAGATACCATTGGGACAAATATTCTGACCAAGTTTCATGACAATTAGGCAAATAATAAAACTTCTAGAGTGTTAAAAAGCTTTTTCTTCAATTTGACCTAGTGTCCTAGTTTTTGACACCACATGACCCAGATTCAAATTCGGCCGAGAAACGATTGTTCTGGCCAAGTTGATTGAAGATTGGGCAAAATATGTGACTTCTAGGGTGTTAACAAGGTTTTTCATCAATTTAACCTAGTGACATAGTTTTTTACCGCACATGACCCAGATTCGAAATCGGCCGAGATATCATTAGGACAAATGTTCTGACCAAGCTCCATGAAGATTGGGCAAACAATGTGACTCCTAGAGTGTAAACAAGCTTTTTCTTCAATTGACCACGTGACCCAGATTCGAGATCTGCCGAGATATGATTTGGACAAATGTTCTCAACAAGTTTTATGAAGATTGGGCAAAAAAATGTGACTTCTAAAGTGTTCACAGGCGTTTTCTTCAATTTAATCTAGTGACCTAGTTTTTGACCCCACATGACTCAGATTCGAACTCGGCCGGGATATCATTGGACAAATGTTCTGACAACGTTTCGTCCAGATTGGGCAAAAAAATTTGACTTTTAGAGTGTTAACAAGCTTTATAAAGTTTTCAATACAGCCATATAATGAAAACCGCTCAGCCCCCCTTGCGGTCATGTTTTTCAACGGAAGGCAACCATTTTCGAACTCGGCTGAGATATCATATCATTAGAACAAATGTTCAGCGCAAGTTCTATAGTGATAAAAGCTTTTTCTTCAATTTGACCCAGTGACCTAGTTTTTGATCACACATGACCCAGATTCGAACTTAATTGAGATATCATTGGGTCAAATGTTCTGACCAAGTTTAATGAAGATTGGCCAATAAATGTGGCCTCTAGAGTGTTAACGAGGTAAATGTTGACGACGCACGACGGACAACAAACGACGGACAAAAGGCGATCACAAAATTTCACCATCAGCACGTTGTGCTCAGGTGAGCTAAAAAGATATTTATTCACACATTAATCCATATATTTGTTAAAATGTTATGTCTTTGAGGCGGGTTTTATTGAACACAACACACATAGCGGGTTTCATGCCTCTTTATTCCGCGGATTCTACTGTACGTCCGTTCTGGTTTAAAGCATGCTGGGTAATAATGAATTGACGGTCTCTGGCTATGAATTCACACAGGATACAACAATCTTTACGATACTTACAGAATGCCATTTTCCATCGTTGTATGTTTTATCTGTCTTAATTTCACCAATGCCCGTTCCGGTGTCAAAGGTGTAACGGATCATTCCATCCCTTAAAATCAGTGACATGTGATCTACGTCTTTATTGTCGGCAAAATAGAATATAATCCCATTGGCATCTGTTGTTCTGAAGTCCAGACTAAACACTGATCTGCAACACGGAGAAAAACTATGCACTGGTAATGATTATAGCCGCTTATAAATCAAGTTCATTTTATAAGCAATCTGCAACAAGTTTAATATCAAAATTTATAATTGATACAGAAAAAACGATTATTTACTTCGCAAATTGATGATGATAAATTAAACTGCACCGAGTGTATGTCATTCTTTTAGCTTCTTGTTTTTAAATGTAAAATTAATTTACACATACTAGTATACATTGAGTTGTGCAATGTATACATTCCCCAACAAAGACCAACATGATTAATATTAACCCAGTATAAAACTTCATTTGTAGTATAAAACCACGCGCTCAAGTGTAATTTATAAGATTGGAAGGACCTACACGATTGTGATGTTTTCGGGGAGGTTCTCGAACTCGAGCCTACTGTCTGGGTACGCACCGAAATAGTAGCCACGCTGGTTCTCTGCAGGCAGTTCCTGTGGCATGACAGGATCCAACGCGCATGAGCCTGGAGGCAGGGTGAATTTGCATGCAAATTTTTAAAGATATTTTTAACCAGATTTGTTGTAAATTAAACTCCTCAAGAATACAATATTGGATTAAAATAAATATTAAACAAATATATATTTTTTTAAATCAGAATGTGTTGTTTGTTCGCCATTTCTTGATTATTTGTCATAAAAAATGATTTGTTCACTAAATATTATCATAGCCACGCACTAACCACTGAAAGTTGAAGAAGCAAATTCATTGACCTTAATTTACCGTGTGTGTCAACGATTACTTTTGAATTAACGCGATGAAGCTGTATTCGTAGGGTGACATATACAATATAAAACAATATATACTGTTGAATATAATATTACATGGAGTTCTAGCTCAGGAAGCAATGAACAAAGGAGAGGAGAACATATTCAATTATTAAAGTGTAATTTCAAGGATATGCATTAACTAATGATAGTGTAACGTGCCGAGGGTGATTATAACATAAATGGTGGACACACGATTATAAATTTATATCTGAAAGCTACTTTGCTTAATAATGTTATAATAGTGATTGTCTATCACTATAAGTTGATGATCTACTACAAAATATACAGACATAATACATTTTCCTCGGAGCTACTTGGCCGTTTATTTATTGTATTAATTCAGATCAATGCTCCTATCCACACACCGAAGTACTGGCTCCTTATCAGCGAATGCACCACTTTCCAGCGAAGACGAAAGAGAGACTTAGGGTTTGTATATCGATGGCTTAAAGCCAAAACCAAGTATCTGGGCATTTGGTAAAAAAATGAGTTTCTTACTCAATATAATCAATCATGAGTATTACATATTGTGTCAAAATATGAGCGCCATATCTCAATTAGTTTTTGAGATATTGATTAGAGATCAAATATAGTATCTGCTTGTCATCAAAATTTCTTCTGCCATAACACCGTATCTGCAGGTATTTACAAAATAGATATAGTATTCATTTGTGTTGACCGACCAAAACATCTCATCCAACTTTACATGATTTTGGCTTGAACAAAACAATGATCTATCTGCCTATTTTTCTCAACCAGAGTGGTTAATATTATAAATAGTAACTCGCATCAAATTGAATTATTCACAAATAGCAGTGTTTTTGTGGTGCGCTTTTATAAACATTCGAATAAAAACAACTTCATCTGTATTAAAACACGATTTATAACATTATTGTTGAAACATTTTATATAAACTGACTATTATTCAGTCGAGTGAATGAAATCTTAAATTCAATATTAAAACTGGGCATGCTAGTAAAACCGTAACATGTAATTAGCAATTACTACTTCCACTAACGACAGTTTTAGTGCTGTAAAATATTGTTTATCACTATGTGTAATAATACACAATAAAACATTTAAGTGTGCATAACCTTAACAAACACTTATAGAAAATACACAGATTTTTCATTGTTTTCCAGTTTTTCTTTGATGCCGGGTCAGGATAGCTCAGTTGGTAGAGCGCTGGACTGTCATTCCTGTTCGTTAGTTCGAATCCCAGTCCGGCCACAAAACTTGTGTAGGGGATTAATTATAACAAAATGTATACGGCCATCCTCATCCTACCTCTGATTAGGGCAGTTGTCAGTTACTGGCATAAGTATGTGCACTAGGTATTGGTTAACTGACCGCCGTTATATGACTGAAATACTGTTAAATATCTGCATATAGCTGCTGTCCCCGACAGCGGTTTACCCGCCACGCCCAAGATTTCCTTTGTTGCGCGATTCTTTCTGGACCCTTTGCTCGTTATTGTCACTATTTTCCATAGCCTTTGCTTGTACTTCGGATTTTTTTTTAAAGCCTCCCGATTGTTAAAATGTCGTTTAATGTTGTTTTTGGGTTGCTTAATGCACGGCGACGTAACCGAGTTGGGTTGCTTAATGCACGGCGACGTAACCGAGTTGGGTTGCTTAATGCACGGCGACGTAACCGAGTTGGGTTGCTTAATGCACGGCGACGTAACCGAGTTGATGTACAATGTTGTATAACTAGTTGCATAATTTCGTTATCGATGTCTGTAAATGCACAGTTCTTTGCAACAGTCCGTAATTCGGTAACATAATTATTCATCTAGTGACTGATTTTTCTGTTGTTTGCACGATCTAAATGTGTATATTTCCATTTGAAGGTTCTTTTTAGGAGAAACGTTATCAGTTAGTACCTTTTTGGTTGCATCATATGTACGTTCCGTGTCTCGTTTCTCCGCATCGTAAAGGTCATATACTTTCTTGTCGGCATAGAGAAGAAGTAAAGCACGTTTTTGATCCGCATCGTTGATTTTCATACCTATGAAGAGATTTTCCAGCCGTCCTAGCCATTGTGTTCCTGAATTGCTCCTTTCAGTGTTCAAACTGAATTTATTTTGTTTGTATTCAATATCCATAAAACATACATTATACATCCATATAAATTGTCATTTTTTGATGCTCTACGGCAAAATCGATAAAGTTTACATTGATAATTAATATGAGCAGGGAAAACCAGAATAAGTACGTACAAGGGCAAAAAACAAATAATCCATGTACGTATAATGAAATGGTCTACCATATATTTCTGTTGCTGTTGTTATCTTATACAAATATTCTTATCCTTTTTTGCTGCTGTTAGAGAAGAGTGGTTTAAAAATATCAAGTTTGTGTATTTTACAAGAAAAAAATAAAAAACAAAAACAAAAGGAAACTAATAACTGGAAGTTCATACCTGACTGTCAAGTAATATTCGATATTTTGTATTAAATCGTTCAAGTTTATCATTTTTGAGGGCTATTTCGTGTTCGATATCAAGATGTGACTTTAAGAGCGAAAGGAAACTTTTGAAATCAGGATTGCGATGCTTACATTTCATACCGAATATAAAATATTTTATTAAATAAATCATAAAATTAATCGTCGTTACGTTTTTATTATTTTTCAACTGACCGAAACATATTAATTCGTAGCTGAAATATATTAAAATGCCTTTATCGTATAAGTAATTTGAAAGTCTGTTCCATAGATGTTGCGTAACACGGCATTTCCAAAACAAGTGTTCAATATCCTCACATTATTCATAGCATACATCAAATAACTTAGAATGTGCCAGTTTGCATCGATAGAGATATGTATTTGTGGAAGTTAAGCGCATAATACATTTATATTGGAAGCATCTTAGACTTGTATCTGTACATGTTTGGTGCACAAGTGCATATATTTTCGTCCAATTAAGCTCCTTATTTTGCAAGATGTCTTGCCATTTATTTTCAGAATTTGTACTTGTATTTTTTATGTTGGATAATTGTAGATTGTGTAAGACTTTATTTGGTTGGTATGATGTCTTAATTATATCTAATAATGTTTTATTTCTTACTCTTGTCAAAAAACGTTCATCTACAAGTTCCAATATATATTTAGGTATGTTATTTATAAGACTATTGTATTTTAAGAAATCAGTGTCAGATGCATTATACATAAATTTAAAATCTGAAAAACTATAAACATTTCTTCAGGCGGAAATCGATTAACTGATCAATAAATTGGATACCTTTATTATGCCAATCTTTCCAATAGAAAGTCTTATTTTCAATCTTTATCTCACTATTATTCCATATTGTATATTTGCTTAAGTCATTTTGATAATAATTTTTACTCGCATTCCATCCATTGAGTACATTTTCTAGAAATACATTGTTTTTACAAATACGTTTAATATCTTTATAGAATTTTATTGAACACAACACACATAGCGGGTTTCGTGCATTTTTATTCGGCGGATTCTATGGGACGTCTGTTCTGGTTTAAAGCATGCTGGGTAATAATGAATTGACGGTCTGTGACTATGAATTCACACAGGATACAACAAGTAGTATACTTTGCCTTTAATAACTTTTTTGCAAGCCATAATTTACAGTCTGATGTACATGTAGATGTCTTGTATGTATTTTTTCACACATACTCACCATCATATTTTGGTTTTTCAGTAGTGTATATTTCTATTTCTGCAATGATCCCGTATCAAATCGGAATAAGCTATAGTTTTATATAAAGAGATAATTTATTTATTTCCCTCTTATCGCGAAGAGCATAAATATTTTAAAATACATACTGATTTAAAACATTAAAAAAAATACTGTACCAGTCTAAACTAACCTTAATTATGGCTAGCAAACAAAAGAACAATTTCTGGATTTAAATTAGATTTAGTTTTGTTTTTTATGAAAATGATCATAATGCGATAATGCGATATAATCCCTCTCCGACAGTCCAGATAGTCCCTGATAACGGAGATGGGGGAAATCAGATAACCATCATTATGACACGGTCATAAATTTTAGCGGATTACTGTAGAATGCTTTAAATTCGCAAGTACGAATTTTGGCATTTTCCCCCAAAATGATCAGGGATTTTTTATCGCGTATTCTTGAATTCGCGTCATCCTCATGACGCATTTTTTCAAACTGAAAGTAGAGTGACCAAATATGAAAATTATTATCGACTGCCACTACCGTTATCCTTTTTTTTCTCATTTATTATTACATCATATACAACCAATATTCTAGCAGATAATTAATATTCTGACATAAAGTGATTGTAGTAGATGCTTTTATATATTTACACTATCCTCTCATACATCATATATTCTGACATTCACACGTTTTGTTTGATAATTTAACCAATAATATATTACATTTTGTAAAGAAAAACATTCATTCGCACATACAGTCATTCATTCACTCTTTTTTATGCACAGCTACTGATAAACTTTTGCCCTTTTTGCAAACACGTGCTTTTTTAACCTGATAAGTATTTTATATTGAAAATCTTTTATTTTAGTATCTATACAGCACCTATACGGGATATTATATATACTTTTCCATGGTAGTGCTTGTACATTATCTTCTAGTAATAATATCCACTTATTTTCCTTTTCGTTGCGTATGTGATCAATTTGTGTTTTGTAAAGAATATTGTTAGGGTTTTTATTTGTGTTAATAGTATCTGTAAATTGTAAAGGTGTATGATTTACATGTTTATCTTAAGAAACTATCATGTTTATGTCATTTGGGATGCGTCTAACAAGAGTGTAATATTTAAGAAAAACTTTATCTTTCATTTGATATAAACAATTAATTTGCTCCAATGTGTAGAAATCTTTCCTTTGATCGTCAAATATGTGTTCTATGAATTTTATCCTTCTATTGTGCCAGCTATCATAATATATAGTCTTATTATTCTGTAGTATTTTTGCATTGTTTCATATTATTATTTTGTGAACATTTAGTTGCTCTTTGCTTTCGAATTTGTTTTTAATATTTATCCATGATGTTAAAACATTGTGTCAGAAACAATTTTCTTTTGTAATATGTTTGATGTCGTTATTTTGTAAGTTTGATTGCAGAACTAAGGTATCACCAAAGACTTTACAAGTGTCCTCAATATAATTTTCCACTTTCCTTTATACAAATTGTCTACATATCTTTTTATCCAACTAGCTTTTAGCATATTAAGAAAAGCATTTATGTCCGTTAGTTTTAATCCACCATTTTCATAGTCTTGTATAAGTAAGTTTCTTTTGATTTTATCTGGTTTACCTTCCCATAAGAATTTAAAGATTGCATTCTTTATCTGTATTAACATATGGTCGGCTGGGGTTTGTAGTACTGAAAATGGGTAAATTAGTTTTGGCAATGCGAACGTTTTGATAAATGTGACTTTTCCCATCAATGTAAGTTGTCGATGTTGCCATTGTTTAAAACAGTTATAAAAATCTGGAAGTTTTGGTGTGATATTATTTTCAACGTTCATTGAACTATTGTTATGAAAAGTCATACCTAATGTTTTCGCTTGTTCGAAAGTCCAAATGAAGGGTTTACTATTACAGTACATAGTAGTATTAGTAGTTTGGTTTAATCCAGATATTTTTCCAAAATGTGTTATTGTACGTACATATTCATTGAACGATCCTTCAGTTCCATCATTGAAAAAGGTTGCGTCGTCGGCAAAATAATTGTTTGATTTCTTGGTCATTTATAATAATTCCGGTATTTTGTTCATTTTTTATAACAAAGTTTCGTAATATTTCTAAGCAAATGATAAACAAAGATGAGGAGACAGGACAACCTTGTCTGACACCGTTCTTAACGTTAAATGGTTCAGATAACCATCCATTGTTTATAACCATGCTATTTATGTCCGTATAAAATAATTTGACCCATTTAATGAGTTCAGTGCCAACGTTAATTTTTTTTCATGATTTAATTATAAACTCATGTATTAAGCTGTCAAAGGCTTTCTCAGAGTCGGCAAAAAATAGTAGTCCAGGGCGTTTTATATGTTTATTCATGTAATCTATAACGTCGAAAATTAAACGTACGTTTTCGCCTATAAATCTGTTTTTCATAAAACATGTTTGATCATAATTAATAATCGTTGGGAATATTTTTTTTATTCTGTTGGATATAGTTTTCGTAGCGATTTTATAATCCGCGTTAAGCAATGTGATAGGCCTCCTGTTTTCAATTAGTTCAAGATCTTTTCCAGCCTTTGGTATTAATGATATTATTCCTTGTCTTTGAAGTTGCGTAAGAGTGCCCTTTTCGAAAGAGTAATTTAATGAATTAATAGATAGCTCTTAATGTCGATCCAGAAAATTTTATAAAATTCAACACTTATTCCACCTGAACCGGGGCTTTTATTGTTTTGCATTTCTTTGAAGGCTATTAAACATTCATATTATGTTATTTTTCCTTCACATGTAGATTTTTCTTCATCTGTTAATTGTTTAGTGTCTTCTCCAAAAAACATATCTTCAATATTTGCTTTAGTTTCATTATTTTTATTGTGAATGCTGGAATAAAACTGCCTTTCTGCTGTTAATATTACGTCTTTGTTTTCAGTAATTTTACCACAAAAGTTTACTTTATTTGATCTTTTTTTCAGCTCTTGCTTTGTCGATGTTCGCAAAATAAGCAGAATTCTTTTCATTATTTTCAACATGCTGTGCTCTAGCTCGTATAAGCATTCCTTGTATTTTAATGTTATTTAAAGTTTCCAATTCTTGTTTCTCGATTTTAATTCTGCTTATAACTTCTATAGTATCTATTGCTGCATTGTTTAATGTGTTTTCTAAATTTTGAATGTTATTTTTTATATTTTGCTCTTTTTGTTCCAGTTTTTTATGTTTATTATATGAATATTTAATTGTTTGATTTCTGATTGTCCCCTTTATGATTTCCCAAATTAGGTTAGGATTTGCATCTTGATTTATTTCTACAATGTCCTGAATACTTGACTTTATAACATGCTTGTATTCTTCATCTAATAAAAGTGAATTATTCATTTTAAAATAACCTGGGCCTTTGGCAATTTTGTTATTGTCGAATTGAAGCTCAACATATGAATGGTCAGTTTTGTAACCCGGTTGAATGTTACAATGTTTAACAACATTACAGAGGTTAGTTGATATTAAAAAGTAATCTAATCGACAATGTATTACTGGTCTTGTGTTTGAATGCCATGTATGTTGATGTTTAAGGGGTTCTAGCGCCATAAATCTGTAAATTCACATGCGTTCATTATTTCCAAAAGTTTTTTCCAACAATTTTTATGTGTATTATTTTGACCATTTTTCACTATTTAATGTTAAGAATGTTTCTAAACTATTGAATAATTCTGTGTTGTCTGTGTTTGGACCATATACATTAATCAATAATTAATCTTATTTCGCATGCAATTAACTTCCCCTGACATATTTCGTATGTAGTAATAAATTCAATGTTACTATTTGGGTGAATTAAAATGACTACACCCTTTTTGTTAGATTTTGTTCCATTAAAGAAGTATTTGCCTTTCCATTCTCGCCCCACTAGTCGGTCAATAACGGTGTAACATGTGTTTCTTGTAGAAAATAAACTGCTGACTTCATTTGTGTTAAGTAGGTAAAAGCTTGTTCTCTTTACCGTTTATCAGCAAGACCTCTAGCATTAATTGTTGTTATTGTTGGATACATATAAATGTCAACAAAATGTTGCTTAATATGTCGAGGAGATAAGCTTGTTGTTTTACAAACAATAAAAAAGGCATATTAACGAGACCAAAGTGCTCGGTCAGTAGTTACACAATCGAACAAATGCAAAATATGTAATGGTTATGTACATATTTACATTATGTAAACTATGTTTTTAAACTTAGCTGTGAATTGTATTAAATAAATATACAGTTAAGTAAAACACCATTTATAGATTGATATGATTTAGTAAAATACTATTTGCAAAGTTGTGGGCTGTATCAAGTAAATATATCAAGTACGTTGTTGGTGGCGTTGTTGTTGTGTAGATGCTTGCGCGCGTATGTGTGTGCGTGCGTTTGTGTGCGCGTGCGTGCGTGCGTGTGTGTGCGTGTGTGAGTGCGTGCGTATGTGTGTGCGTGTGTTCGTGTGAGTGTGTGTGTGCGTGCGTGAGTACGTGTGTGCGTGTGTTCGTGTGTGTTTGTGTGTGTGTGCGTGCGTGCGTGTGTGTCTTTGCGTGTGCGTGCGCGTGAGTATGCGTGTGTGTGTGTGTGTTGCGGTTGATGCGTTTGTATTGTGCGCATATGCATTTCTAAATATTGTATTGTTTGTAAATGTGTGCTATTTATATGCACAAAGATTCATCCGATTTCATTTCTAAAAAGACTATTCCAAATGTATAGGTATATACAAACATGATACCAATTTTATGCTAACATACAAAGAAAAAATAATACAGATCTTAACAAGATGATGAAATGGTCGTCATACCTATTCAATATAGAGTCACTATGTTGATATTTAACGTAATAATTATGTGGTAATATATTTGCAACATGTAATACGTTAACATATATACATAATCACTTTCTTCAATAGTACAGGTATGTATTATTTGCATGCAATCATGTTCATCGAATTTCATGTCATAAACGTATTACAAAAAAAAATAGCCATAAGTACTAACATGATAGGAGATTGATGATAATATGAACCACAACTACTATTTCATTTACTACCGTTATCCTACCATGAATAACAAATAATGTTATTTATTTAATGCTAAGTAGTGAAATATTGAAAAGTATCAGTGGGATATATCCCTATATCACTCACGGTGAGGGACTACTTTTTTTTAATTTTATTTGAATTGGACAATATTTAATTGTAGGTGTTGTCACCATTTATCATACAGAATTACCAGAACGAAAAGTAGTAAAGATTAATAACAGCAAATGTTAAGAATATCTCTCCGATATATTGAACTGTCTTTCCCCTTTCTTTCTCTTGGATTTTCCTCACTCGTATTGAGCCAAGGAGACTAGTACAGACAATGTCTTTCGGGTACAACTTTTACGCCCAAGGCATTGGAGCTGGTCACATTGGTCCAAACTTAATTTTAGCATCCAAAGTATTTGTTTTATCCTTTGTACTTTATTAATTCCCGCATACTACACTTGCAATTAGACTGGTTGTTTATTGTTGCTGTGAACGATAGTTTCCCTTTGTTTACATAATTGCCGTATTGCCGGTTCTCCAAAATCCAACAAGAATCCAACGTCGTAATAACTTGTGTTCATTAAGCAAGCACATATTTTTATATTAGTTTGTGTGTACTAAGTCTTTATATCCAGCAATCTCGCTTCAGTATTTAAGTATTCAATGTGTTGTTGCAAGAAGTGTTCAGCGTTCTATTCCCCGCCATCTTGTTTTCTTCAAATTCTCGACCGACCTTTAACCCAATTGTGTTGTTAAATCCGAATAACTAATATAGAAAACACTTTATACGTATAAGTAATCCTTTCAGAACACTCTTTCACATCTTAACGCGCATTTACGAGTTTAATCATCTTGAATTACTTTCGACAACACATAGTGCGTTTGAATGTCGTGACTGTGTTAACTATTGTTCACATCCTAACACATATGCTCACGCTATTTTTATAAAATGTGAATATCGGAGGACTGAACGCACTTTCACTTTCAATACGTACTTTTATTATAAATATATTTAAACCTAGCAGTGAGTGTTAACTGTTTGATTTAAAAGATGGACATTATTCAACGACTAAGTGTATCCAATTGCATGTATTTAAACTAAAATACATTTAGAAACCCGGCTTCTGCGTTGCCTATGAATATACTGTACAGCATAGTAGACTGTTGTACTGTAAACACGCTACCATGATAATGAGTCAAAAACTTTGCGGTTTAAATTGCTTAACTAATCCACGGTACATTTTATCGTAATCCAACATGGCGCAGGAATGTTTATTACTAACACCGATTACTACGCATTATAGAAAAAATAGTATTGACATAAAACTGAAAACATCGTGTTAAAAATCCCTTCAAAATTATTCAAATGTAAAGAATACTCCAAAAAAATAATAATAGCATTAAAATAAAAAGAAAATGTGTTTGTTTCCGGTGTGATAACGCGTGATATCATCACCGGAAATGGAGACAATTAATATTTTCACGAGCGCTTGCTCTATTTATTGGATGAAGTTATCCATCTATGATAAGAAATGTACACGTAATTCTTTAAACTAGGTCGCAAGTGTTCTTGTTATGGCGAAGCGTGAAAAACGACAACGCACAGTAACAATGTTGTTTTCATACATTTTAACACCTTTTTAGGTTTGTAACACATTTATTTGCGCTGGTTTTGAATTCGCGAGGAAATAAAATCGCTAATATTAGCGAAAATAAAACCCACCCGAATAAAACCAGTTCTACAGTATGTTCGCCATAGGCGGGTCCACAGCTGAAGAGTAAAGCTAAAGTTAATTTTGGCAGCTGAGGAAGTTTTTTCCATATGGTCGTAATCCATCAACCAAACACAAAATAAACAACAGGACCAAGTGGCACTGGGTCGCTCACCTGAGTTTCATTTGTCGAACAATTTTTCATGTGTTTGATTTTTATACGGATATGGATATACTAATACGAACTGATGGAAATGCGGCCTTAATCATCATGGTTTGAAAAAAATAAGTGACAACAGACATTCAAAATTTGGGAAGTGCATATTGAAATTGAAGCTTTTTCTTCAATGTGACCTATTGACCTAGTTTTTGACCGCACATGACCCAGATTCGAAATCGGCCGAGATACCATTGGGACAAATATTCTGACCAAGTTTCATGACAATTAGGCAAATAATAAAACTTCTAGAGTGTTAAAAAGCTTTTTCTTCAATTTGACCTAGTGTCCTAGTTTTTGACACCACATGACCCAGATTCAAATTCGGCCGAGAAACGATTGTTCTGGCCAAGTTGATTGAAGATTGGGCAAAATATGTGACTTCTAGGGTGTTAACAAGGTTTTTCATCAATTTAACCTAGTGACATAGTTTTTTACCGCACATGACCCAGATTCGAAATCGGCCGAGATATCATTAGGACAAATGTTCTGACCAAGCTCCATGAAGATTGGGCAAACAATGTGACTCCTAGAGTGTAAACAAGCTTTTTCTTCAATTGACCACGTGACCCAGATTCGAGATCTGCCGAGATATGATTTGGACAAATGTTCTCAACAAGTTTTATGAAGATTGGGCAAAAAAATGTGACTTCTAAAGTGTTCACAGGCGTTTTCTTCAATTTAATCTAGTGACCTAGTTTTTGACCCCACATGACTCAGATTCGAACTCGGCCGGGATATCATTGGACAAATGTTCTGACAACGTTTCGTCCAGATTGGGCAAAAAAATTTGACTTTTAGAGTGTTAACAAGCTTTATAAAGTTTTCAATACAGCCATATAATGAAAACCGCTCAGCCCCCCTTGCGGTCATGTTTTTCAACGGAAGGCAACCATTTTCGAACTCGGCTGAGATATCATATCATTAGAACAAATGTTCAGCGCAAGTTCTATAGTGATAAAAGCTTTTTCTTCAATTTGACCCAGTGACCTAGTTTTTGATCACACATGACCCAGATTCGAACTTAATTGAGATATCATTGGGTCAAATGTTCTGACCAAGTTTAATGAAGATTGGCCAATAAATGTGGCCTCTAGAGTGTTAACGAGGTAAATGTTGACGACGCACGACGGACAACAAACGACGGACAAAAGGCGATCACAAAATTTCACCATCAGCACGTTGTGCTCAGGTGAGCTAAAAAGATATTTATTCACACATTAATCCATATATTTGTTAAAATGTTATGTCTTTGAGGCGGGTTTTATTGAACACAACACACATAGCGGGTTTCATGCCTCTTTATTCCGCGGATTCTACTGTACGTCCGTTCTGGTTTAAAGCATGCTGGGTAATAATGAATTGACGGTCTCTGGCTATGAATTCACACAGGATACAACAATCTTTACGATACTTACAGAATGCCATTTTCCATCGTTGTATGTTTTATCTGTCTTAATTTCACCAATGCCCGTTCCGGTGTCAAAGGTGTAACGGATCATTCCATCCCTTAAAATCAGTGACATGTGATCTACGTCTTTATTGTCGGCAAAATAGAATATAATCCCATTGGCATCTGTTGTTCTGAAGTCCAGACTAAACACTGATCTGCAACACGGAGAAAAACTATGCACTGGTAATGATTATAGCCGCTTATAAATCAAGTTCATTTTATAAGCAATCTGCAACAAGTTTAATATCAAAATTTATAATTGATACAGAAAAAACGATTATTTACTTCGCAAATTGATGATGATAAATTAAACTGCACCGAGTGTATGTCATTCTTTTAGCTTCTTGTTTTTAAATGTAAAATTAATTTACACATACTAGTATACATTGAGTTGTGCAATGTATACATTCCCCAACAAAGACCAACATGATTAATATTAACCCAGTATAAAACTTCATTTGTAGTATAAAACCACGCGCTCAAGTGTAATTTATAAGATTGGAAGGACCTACACGATTGTGATGTTTTCGGGGAGGTTCTCGAACTCGAGCCTACTGTCTGGGTACGCACCGAAATAGTAGCCACGCTGGTTCTCTGCAGGCAGTTCCTGTGGCATGACAGGATCCAACGCGCATGAGCCTGGAGGCAGGGTGAATTTGCATGCAAATTTTTAAAGATATTTTTAACCAGATTTGTTGTAAATTAAACTCCTCAAGAATACAATATTGGATTAAAATAAATATTAAACAAATATATATTTTTTTAAATCAGAATGTGTTGTTTGTTCGCCATTTCTTGATTATTTGTCATAAAAAATGATTTGTTCACTAAATATTATCATAGCCACGCACTAACCACTGAAAGTTGAAGAAGCAAATTCATTGACCTTAATTTACCGTGTGTGTCAACGATTACTTTTGAATTAACGCGATGAAGCTGTATTCGTAGGGTGACATATACAATATAAAACAATATATACTGTTGAATATAATATTACATGGAGTTCTAGCTCAGGAAGCAATGAACAAAGGAGAGGAGAACATATTCAATTATTAAAGTGTAATTTCAAGGATATGCATTAACTAATGATAGTGTAACGTGCCGAGGGTGATTATAACATAAATGGTGGACACACGATTATAAATTTATATCTGAAAGCTACTTTGCTTAATAATGTTATAATAGTGATTGTCTATCACTATAAGTTGATGATCTACTACAAAATATACAGACATAATACATTTTCCTCGGAGCTACTTGGCCGTTTATTTATTGTATTAATTCAGATCAATGCTCCTATCCACACACCGAAGTACTGGCTCCTTATCAGCGAATGCACCACTTTCCAGCGAAGACGAAAGAGAGACTTAGGGTTTGTATATCGATGGCTTAAAGCCAAAACCAAGTATCTGGGCATTTGGTAAAAAAATGAGTTTCTTACTCAATATAATCAATCATGAGTATTACATATTGTGTCAAAATATGAGCGCCATATCTCAATTAGTTTTTGAGATATTGATTAGAGATCAAATATAGTATCTGCTTGTCATCAAAATTTCTTCTGCCATAACACCGTATCTGCAGGTATTTACAAAATAGATATAGTATTCATTTGTGTTGACCGACCAAAACATCTCATCCAACTTTACATGATTTTGGCTTGAACAAAACAATGATCTATCTGCCTATTTTTCTCAACCAGAGTGGTTAATATTATAAATAGTAACTCGCATCAAATTGAATTATTCACAAATAGCAGTGTTTTTGTGGTGCGCTTTTATAAACATTCGAATAAAAACAACTTCATCTGTATTAAAACACGATTTATAACATTATTGTTGAAACATTTTATATAAACTGACTATTATTCAGTCGAGTGAATGAAATCTTAAATTCAATATTAAAACTGGGCATGCTAGTAAAACCGTAACATGTAATTAGCAATTACTACTTCCACTAACGACAATTTTAGTGCTGTAAAATATTGTTTATCACTATGTGTAATAATACACAATAAAACATTTAAGTGTGCATAACCTTAACAAACACTTATAGAAAATACACAGATTTTTCATTGTTTTCCAGTTTTTCTTTGATGCCGGGTCAGGATAGCTCAGTTGGTAGAGCGCTGGACTGTCATTCCTGTTCGTTAGTTCGAATCCCAGTCCGGCCACAAAACTTGTGTAGGGGATTAATTATAACAAAATGTATACGGCCATCCTCATCCTACCTCTGATTAGGGCAGTTGTCAGTTACTGGCATAAGTATGTGCACTAGGTATTGGTTAACTGACCGCCGTTATATGACTGAAATACTGTTAAATATCTGCATATAGCTGCTGTCCCCGACAGCGGTTTACCCGCCACGCCCAAGATTTCCTTTGTTGCGCGATTCTTTCTGGACCCTTTGCTCGTTATTGTCACTATTTTCCATAGCCTTTGCTTGTACTTCGGATTTTTTTTTAAAGCCTCCCGATTGTTAAAATGTCGTTTAATGTTGTTTTTGGGTTGCTTAATGCACGGCGACGTAACCGAGTTGGGTTGCTTAATGCACGGCGACGTAACCGAGTTGGGTTGCTTAATGCACGGCGACGTAACCGAGTTGGGTTGCTTAATGCACGGCGACGTAACCGAGTTGATGTACAATGTTGTATAACTAGTTGCATAATTTCGTTATCGATGTCTGTAAATGCACAGTTCTTTGCAACAGTCCGTAATTCGGTAACATAATTATTCATCTAGTGACTGATTTTTCTGTTGTTTGCACGATCTAAATGTGTATATTTCCATTTGAAGGTTCTTTTTAGGAGAAACGTTATCAGTTAGTACCTTTTTGGTTGCATCATATGTACGTTCCGTGTCTCGTTTCTCCGCATCGTAAAGGTCATATACTTTCTTGTCGGCATAGAGAAGAAGTAAAGCACGTTTTTGATCCGCATCGTTGATTTTCATACCTATGAAGAGATTTTCCAGCCGTCCTAGCCATTGTGTTCCTGAATTGCTCCTTTCAGTGTTCAAACTGAATTTATTTTGTTTGTATTCAATATCCATAAAACATACATTATACATCCATATAAATTGTCATTTTTTGATGCTCTACGGCAAAATCGATAAAGTTTACATTGATAATTAATATGAGCAGGGAAAACCAGAATAAGTACGTACAAGGGCAAAAAACAAATAATCCATGTACGTATAATGAAATGGTCTACCATATATTTCTGTTGCTGTTGTTATCTTATACAAATATTCTTATCCTTTTTTGCTGCTGTTAGAGAAGAGTGGTTTAAAAATATCAAGTTTGTGTATTTTACAAGAAAAAAATAAAAAACAAAAACAAAAGGAAACTAATAACTGGAAGTTCATACCTGACTGTCAAGTAATATTCGATATTTTGTATTAAATCGTTCAAGTTTATCATTTTTGAGGGCTATTTCGTGTTCGATATCAAGATGTGACTTTAAGAGCGAAAGGAAACTTTTGAAATCAGGATTGCGATGCTTACATTTCATACCGAATATAAAATATTTTATTAAATAAATCATAAAATTAATCGTCGTTACGTTTTTATTATTTTTCAACTGACCGAAACATATTAATTCGTAGCTGAAATATATTAAAATGCCTTTATCGTATAAGTAATTTGAAAGTCTGTTCCATAGATGTTGCGTAACACGGCATTTCCAAAACAAGTGTTCAATATCCTCACATTATTCATAGCATACATCAAATAACTTAGAATGTGCCAGTTTGCATCGATAGAGATATGTATTTGTGGAAGTTAAGCGCATAATACATTTATATTGGAAGCATCTTAGACTTGTATCTGTACATGTTTGGTGCACAAGTGCATATATTTTCGTCCAATTAAGCTCCTTATTTTGCAAGATGTCTTGCCATTTATTTTCAGAATTTGTACTTGTATTTTTTATTTTGGATAATTGTAGATTGTGTAAGACTTTATTTGGTTGGTATGATGTCTTAATTATATCTAATAATGTTTTATTTCTTACTCTTGTCAAAAAACGTTCATCTACAAGTTCCAATATATATTTAGGTATGTTATTTATAAGACTATTGTATTTTAAGAAATCAGTGTCAGATGCATTATACATAAATTTAAAATCTGAAAAACTATAAACATTTCTTCAGGCGGAAATCGATTAACTGATCAATAAATTGGATACCTTTATTATGCCAATCTTTCCAATAGAAAGTCTTATTTTCAATCTTTATCTCACTATTATTCCATATTGTATATTTGCTTAAGTCATTTTGATAATAATTTTTACTCGCATTCCATCCATTGAGTACATTTTCTAGAAATACATTGTTTTTACAAATACGTTTAATATCTTTATAGAATTTTATTGAACACAACACACATAGCGGGTTTCGTGCATTTTTATTCGGCGGATTCTATGGGACGTCTGTTCTGGTTTAAAGCATGCTGGGTAATAATGAATTGACGGTCTGTGACTATGAATTCACACAGGATACAACAAGTAGTATACTTTGCCTTTAATAACTTTTTTGCAAGCCATAATTTACAGTCTGATGTACATGTAGATGTCTTGTATGTATTTTTTCACACATACTCACCATCATATTTTGGTTTTTCAGTAGTGTATATTTCTATTTCTGCAATGATCCCGTATCAAATCGGAATAAGCTATAGTTTTATATAAAGAGATAATTTATTTATTTCCCTCTTATCGCGAAGAGCATAAATATTTTAAAATACATACTGATTTAAAACATTAAAAAAAATACTGTACCAGTCTAAACTAACCTTAATTATGGCTAGCAAACAAAAGAACAATTTCTGGATTTAAATTAGATTTAGTTTTGTTTTTTATGAAAATGATCATAATGCGATAATGCGATATAATCCCTCTCCGACAGTCCAGATAGTCCCTGATAACGGAGATGGGGGAAATCAGATAACCATCATTATGACACGGTCATAAATTTTAGCGGATTACTGTAGAATGCTTTAAATTCGCAAGTACGAATTTTGGCATTTTCCCCCAAAATGATCAGGGATTTTTTATCGCGTATTCTTGAATTCGCGTCATCCTCATGACGCATTTTTTCAAACTGAAAGTAGAGTGACCAAATATGAAAATTATTATCGACTGCCACTACCGTTATCCTTTTTTTTCTCATTTATTATTACATCATATACAACCAATATTCTAGCAGATAATTAATATTCTGACATAAAGTGATTGTAGTAGATGCTTTTATATATTTACACTATCCTCTCATACATCATATATTCTGACATTCACACGTTTTGTTTGATAATTTAACCAATAATATATTACATTTTGTAAAGAAAAACATTCATTCGCACATACAGTCATTCATTCACTCTTTTTTATGCACAGCTACTGATAAACTTTTGCCCTTTTTGCAAACACGTGCTTTTTTAACCTGATAAGTATTTTATATTGAAAATCTTTTATTTTAGTATCTATACAGCACCTATACGGGATATTATATATACTTTTCCATGGTAGTGCTTGTACATTATCTTCTAGTAATAATATCCACTTATTTTCCTTTTCGTTGCGTATGTGATCAATTTGTGTTTTGTAAAGAATATTGTTAGGGTTTTTATTTGTGTTAATAGTATCTGTAAATTGTAAAGGTGTATGATTTACATGTTTATCTTAAGAAACTATCATGTTTATGTCATTTGGGATGCGTCTAACAAGAGTGTAATATTTAAGAAAAACTTTATCTTTCATTTGATATAAACAATTAATTTGCTCCAATGTGTAGAAATCTTTCCTTTGATCGTCAAATATGTGTTCTATGAATTTTATCCTTCTATTGTGCCAGCTATCATAATATATAGTCTTATTATTCTGTAGTATTTTTGCATTGTTTCATATTATTATTTTGTGAACATTTAGTTGCTCTTTGCTTTCGAATTTGTTTTTAATATTTATCCATGATGTTAAAACATTGTGTCAGAAACAATTTTCTTTTGTAATATGTTTGATGTCGTTATTTTGTAAGTTTGATTGCAGAACTAAGGTATCACCAAAGACTTTACAAGTGTCCTCAATATAATTTTCCACTTTCCTTTATACAAATTGTCTACATATCTTTTTATCCAACTAGCTTTTAGCATATTAAGAAAAGCATTTATGTCCGTTAGTTTTAATCCACCATTTTCATAGTCTTGTATAAGTAAGTTTCTTTTGATTTTATCTGGTTTACCTTCCCATAAGAATTTAAAGATTGCATTCTTTATCTGTATTAACATATGGTCGGCTGGGGTTTGTAGTACTGAAAATGGGTAAATTAGTTTTGGCAATGCGAACGTTTTGATAAATGTGACTTTTCCCATCAATGTAAGTTGTCGATGTTGCCATTGTTTAAAACAGTTATAAAAATCTGGAAGTTTTGGTGTGATATTATTTTCAACGTTCATTGAACTATTGTTATGAAAAGTCATACCTAATGTTTTCGCTTGTTCGAAAGTCCAAATGAAGGGTTTACTATTACAGTACATAGTAGTATTAGTAGTTTGGTTTAATCCAGATATTTTTCCAAAATGTGTTATTGTACGTACATATTCATTGAACGATCCTTCAGTTCCATCATTGAAAAAGGTTGCGTCGTCGGCAAAATAATTGTTTGATTTCTTGGTCATTTATAATAATTCCGGTATTTTGTTCATTTTTTATAACAAAGTTTCGTAATATTTCTAAGCAAATGATAAACAAAGATGAGGAGACAGGACAACCTTGTCTGACACCGTTCTTAACGTTAAATGGTTCAGATAACCATCCATTGTTTATAACCATGCTATTTATGTCCGTATAAAATAATTTGACCCATTTAATGAGTTCAGTGCCAACGTTAATTTTTTTTCATGATTTAATTATAAACTCATGTATTAAGCTGTCAAAGGCTTTCTCAGAGTCGGCAAAAAATAGTAGTCCAGGGCGTTTTATATGTTTATTCATGTAATCTATAACGTCGAAAATTAAACGTACGTTTTCGCCTATAAATCTGTTTTTCATAAAACATGTTTGATCATAATTAATAATCGTTGGGAATATTTTTTTTATTCTGTTGGATATAGTTTTCGTAGCGATTTTATAATCCGCGTTAAGCAATGTGATAGGCCTCCTGTTTTCAATTAGTTCAAGATCTTTTCCAGCCTTTGGTATTAATGATATTATTCCTTGTCTTTGAAGTTGCGTAAGAGTGCCCTTTTCGAAAGAGTAATTTAATGAATTAATAGATAGCTCTTAATGTCGATCCAGAAAATTTTATAAAATTCAACACTTATTCCACCTGAACCGGGGCTTTTATTGTTTTGCATTTCTTTGAAGGCTATTAAACATTCATATTATGTTATTTTTCCTTCACATGTAGATTTTTCTTCATCTGTTAATTGTTTAGTGTCTTCTCCAAAAAACATATCTTCAATATTTGCTTTAGTTTCATTATTTTTATTGTGAATGCTGGAATAAAACTGCCTTTCTGCTGTTAATATTACGTCTTTGTTTTCAGTAATTTTACCACAAAAGTTTACTTTATTTGATCTTTTTTTCAGCTCTTGCTTTGTCGATGTTCGCAAAATAAGCAGAATTCTTTTCATTATTTTCAACATGCTGTGCTCTAGCTCGTATAAGCATTCCTTGTATTTTAATGTTATTTAAAGTTTCCAATTCTTGTTTCTCGATTTTAATTCTGCTTATAACTTCTATAGTATCTATTGCTGCATTGTTTAATGTGTTTTCTAAATTTTGAATGTTATTTTTTATATTTTGCTCTTTTTGTTCCAGTTTTTTATGTTTATTATATGAATATTTAATTGTTTGATTTCTGATTGTCCCCTTTATGATTTCCCAAATTAGGTTAGGATTTGCATCTTGATTTATTTCTACAATGTCCTGAATACTTGACTTTATAACATGCTTGTATTCTTCATCTAATAAAAGTGAATTATTCATTTTAAAATAACCTGGGCCTTTGGCAATTTTGTTATTGTCGAATTGAAGCTCAACATATGAATGGTCAGTTTTGTAACCCGGTTGAATGTTACAATGTTTAACAACATTACAGAGGTTAGTTGATATTAAAAAGTAATCTAATCGACAATGTATTACTGGTCTTGTGTTTGAATGCCATGTATGTTGATGTTTAAGGGGTTCTAGCGCCATAAATCTGTAAATTCACATGCGTTCATTATTTCCAAAAGTTTTTTCCAACAATTTTTATGTGTATTATTTTGACCATTTTTCACTATTTAATGTTAAGAATGTTTCTAAACTATTGAATAATTCTGTGTTGTCTGTGTTTGGACCATATACATTAATCAATAATTAATCTTATTTCGCATGCAATTAACTTCCCCTGACATATTTCGTATGTAGTAATAAATTCAATGTTACTATTTGGGTGAATTAAAATGACTACACCCTTTTTGTTAGATTTTGTTCCATTAAAGAAGTATTTGCCTTTCCATTCTCGCCCCACTAGTCGGTCAATAACGGTGTAACATGTGTTTCTTGTAGAAAATAAACTGCTGACTTCATTTGTGTTAAGTAGGTAAAAGCTTGTTCTCTTTACCGTTTATCAGCAAGACCTCTAGCATTAATTGTTGTTATTGTTGGATACATATAAATGTCAACAAAATGTTGCTTAATATGTCGAGGAGATAAGCTTGTTGTTTTACAAACAATAAAAAAGGCATATTAACGAGACCAAAGTGCTCGGTCAGTAGTTACACAATCGAACAAATGCAAAATATGTAATGGTTATGTACATATTTACATTATGTAAACTATGTTTTTAAACTTAGCTGTGAATTGTATTAAATAAATATACAGTTAAGTAAAACACCATTCATAGATTGATATGATTTAGTAAAATACTATTTGCAAAGTTGTGGTCTGTATCAAGTAAATGTATCAAGTACGTTGTTGGTGGTGTTGTTTTTGTGTAGATGCTAGCGCGCGTATGTGTGCGTGCGTTTGTGTGCGCGTGCGTGCGTGTGTGTGCGTGTGTGAGTGCGTGCGTATGTGTGTGCCTCTGTTCGTGTGAGTGTGTGTGTGCGTGCGTGAGTACGTGTGTGCGTGTGTTCGTGGGTGAGTACGTGTGTGCGTGTGTTCGTGTGTGTTTGTGTGTGTGTGCGTGCGTACGTGTGTTTTTGCGTGTGCGAGCGCGTGCGCGCGAGTATGCGTGTGTGTGTGTTGCGGTTGATGCGTTTGTATTGTGCGCATATGCATTTCTAAATATTGTATTTTTGTAAATGTGTGCTATTTATATGCACAAAGATTCATCCGATTTCATTTCTAAAAAGACTATTCCAAATGTATAAGTATATGCAAACATGATACCAATTTTATGCTATAAAAACAGACAACGAAAAAAGAATACAGATCTTAACAAGATGATGAAATGGTCGTCATACCTATTCGATATAGATTCACTATGTTGATATTTAACGTAATAATTATGTGGTAATATATTTGTGACATGTAATATGTTAACATATATACATAATCACTTTCTTTAATATTACAGGTATGTATTATTTGCATGCAATCATGTTCATCGAATTTCATGTCATAAACGTATTACAAAAAAAAAATAATCATACGTACTAACATTATAGGAGATTGATGATAATATGAACCATAACTACTATTTTACTTACTACCGTTAACCTACCATGAATAACAAATAATGTTATTTATTTAATGCTAAGTAGTGAAATATTGAAAAGTATCAATGGGATATATCCCTATATCACTCACAGTGAGGGACTACTTTTTTTAAATTTTATTTGATTTGGACAATATTTAATTGTAGGTGTTGTCACCATTTATCATACATAATTACCAAAAAGAAAAGTAGTAAAGATTAATAACAGCAAATGTTAAGAATACCTCTCCGATATATTGAACTGTCTTTCCTCTTTCCTTCTCTTGGATTTTCCTCACTCGTATTGAGCCAAGGAGACTAGTGCAGACAATTTCTTGCGGGTACAACTTTTACCCCCAAGGCATTGGAGCTGGTCACATTGGTCCAAACTTAATTTTAGCATCCAAAGTATTTCTTTTATCCTTTGCACTTTATTAATTCCCGCATACTACACTTGCAGTTAGACTGGTTGTTTATTGTTGCTGAGAACAGTAGTTTCCCTTTGTTTACATAAGTGCCGTATTGCCGGTTCTCCAAAATCAAACAAGAATCCAACGTAGTAATAACTTGTGTTCATTAAGCAAGCACATATTCTTTTATATTAGTTTGTGTGTATTAAGTCTGTGTATCCAGTAATCTCGCTTCAGTATTTAAGTATTCAATGTGTTGTTGTAAGAAGTGTTCAGCGTTCTCTTCTCCACCATCTTGTTTTCTTCAAATTCTCGACCAACCTTTAACCCAATTGTGTTGTTAAAGCCGAATAACTAATATAGAAAACACTTTATACGTATAAGTAATCCTTTCAGAACACTCTTTCACATCTTAACGCGCATCTACGAGTTTAATCATCTTGAATTGCTTTCGACAAAACATAGTGCGTTTGAATGTCGTGACTGTGTTAATTATTGTTCACATCATAACACATATGCTCACGCTGTTTTTATAAAATGTCAATTTCGGAGGACTGAACGCACTTTCACTTTCAATACGTACTTTTATTATAAATATATTTAAACCTAGCAGTGAGTGTTAACTGTTTGATTTAAATGATGGACATTATTCAACGACTAAGTGTATCCAATTGCATGTATTTAAACTGGAACACATTTAGAAACCCGGCTTCTGCGTTGCCTATGAATATACTGTACAGCATAGTAGACTGTTGTACTGTAAACACGCTACCATGATAATGAGTCAAAAACTTTGCGGTTTAAATTGCTTAACTAATCCACGCCACATTTTATCGTAATCCAACATGGCGCAGGAATGTTTATTACTAACACCGATTACTACGCATTATAGAGAAAATAGTACTGATATAAAACTGAAAACATCGTGTTAAAAATCCCTTCAAAATTATTCAAATGTAAAGAATACTCAATAGCTTTAAAATAAAAAGAAAATGTGTTTCTTTCCGGTGTGATAACGCGTGATATCATCACCGGAAATTGAGACAATTAATATTTTCACGAGCGCTTGCTCTATTTATTGGATCAAGTTATCCATCTATGATTAGAAATGTGGACGTAATTCTTTAAACTAGCGTCGCAAGTGTTCTTGTTATGGCGAAGCGTGAAAAACGACAACGCACAGTAACAATGTTGTTTTTGAATTCGCGAGGAAATAAAATCGTTAATATTAGCGAAAATAAAACCCACCCGAACAAAACCAGTTCTACAGTATGTTGGTCCACAGCTGAAGAGTAAAGCTAAAGTTAATTTTGGCAGCTGAGGAAGTTTCTTCCAAATGGTCGTAATCCATCAACCAAACACAAAATAAACAACAGGGCCAAGTGGCACTGGGTCGCTCACCTGAGTTTCATTTGTCGAACAATTCTCCATGTGTTTGATTTCTATACGGATATGGATATACTAATACGAACTGATGGAAATGCGGCTTTAATCATCATGGTTTCAAAATATTAAGTGACAACAGACATTCAAAATTTGGGAAGTGCATATTGAAATTGAAGCTTTTTCTTCAATGTGACCTACTGACCTAGTTTTTGACAGCACATGACCCAGATTCGAACTCGGCCGAGATACCATTGGGACAAATGTTCTGACCAAGTTTCAAGACAATTAGGCAAATAATAAAACTTCTAGAGTGTTAAAAAGCTTTTTCTTCCATTTGACCTAATGTTCTAGTTTTTGACCCCACATGACCCAGATTCAAATTCGGCCGAGAAACGATTAAGACAAATGTTCTGACCAAGTTTACTGAAGATTGGGCAAAATATGTGACTTCTAGAGTGTTAACAAGCTTTTTCTTCAATTAAACCTAGTGACATAGTTTTTGACCCCGCATGACCCACATTCGAACTCGTCCGAGATATCATTTGGACAAATGTTCTGACCAAGTTTCATGAAGATTGGGCAAACAGTGTGACTTCTAGAGTGTAAACAAGATTTTCCTTCAATTTGACCTAGTGACCTAGTTTTTGACCCCACGTGACCCAGATTCGAGCTCGGCCGAGATATGATTGGGCAAATGTTCTCAACAAGTTTTATGAAGATTGGGCAAACAAATGTGACTTCTAAAGTGTTCACAGGCTTTTTCTTCAATTTAATCTAGTGACCTAGTTTTTGACCCCACATGACCCAGATTCGAACTCGGCCGGGATATCATTGGGACAAATGTTCTGACAACGTTTCGTCCAGATTGGGCAAAAAATGTGACTTTTAGAGTGTTGTGTGGCCAGAGGCATGTGTGCTTGTCCATACGTGCGTACAAATTGGTTGTTTTACTAAATGCAAAGTGTAGATATTATGTGTCTCTTCACAACACACACATATATACACGCACGCATCCACACACACAGACCTTCCCAAGTCCCCCCCCACACACACACACACCATCTTATATAACCTATTTATATACATGTATAATAAAATTATTTAAACTTGCATGTTCTCGTATAACCTTACTGCATTTATTGCATTGATTTTAATGTATGTGATGAATACTTGATTGAGTTTAGAAGCAGTACGCAATTAGTATTCGTTAAAGAAAACTTCGGAAAAGGCATTTATTTTACAACCTATTTTTTTAAACAAACTTATAGCTAAAGAGCATTGGTTAACAATATGTGATTATTTGTCGTTGGATTAGGTATTTACACATTAGCATTAAAGCTGCTACGTCACAGATCCGGAAAATGACAAAAATGATAATAATTGTTTCAATCCAGTAAAACAAGATATAATTTAATAAAATTGACTGAAATAACAATGTTGGCACAGTAACAAAAGTTCCAAACACCCTGGTTTAATCATTGCAACGCATTATTTCAAGCAAACTTCAAAAGCGTTTCAAGGCGCCTTTCAACTATTTATGACTCTCATGATCTAGTTGTGAAATCACCACGTGGTCCAAACAGCCAATCAATTTCACTTCCGGAGTCCCCTTGTTTATAAACCATAAGTCTGAAATTGAAAGTATAACTAAGTGCGAATGACTTTAGCGACGCGCTTAGACCTCCCGCTCCTCACGCAGATTGACCCGGGTTCAATTCCCCGCAAGTAATGTTTCCAAAATAGTTCCGGTAATAAAGAAAAGTACCAATGAACGTAAATCGACAAAAGTATTTAACATATTATTTAATGGTTCGTTTTTTATTATCTATTGGGATCGCATCTCAATACGTTCCAAGAAGGAAATACGAGCGGAAATCGCACACAGTCCTAAGCATGACACCAGACCGGAAAGCGCAGAAAAACCCAAGAGTAACTCCCGACTGGAAATCACCGGAGGTCCCGAGAATGACTATGACAGAATTTTAAATATGATGGAGAATTTAACAGAAAGAGTCAGTAATGTCCAGGACTCACTTCAATCGTTTCTTATGGAAACCGCCAGAAACTTTAATATTATAAACGATGAAATGTATAGCATAAAGAAAACTACAAAGATATGTCATTCGACTACATCAAACCAAATAAACGAACTAGAAGACAAACTCGCCGTAATGAAACAAAATGTTGAGAATGCCAACGAAACAATTGGAAACAAATTAAATTCATTAACAGACATAATTAAGAAGACTAAAGAAAAAACAGATTCAGCAACTGTATCAGCAACAGTAAGAATCACTGATAAGACAACAACCTCTCACAAAACTGCTGAAAAATCAACATATTTTGAAAACGTGCCGATACGTGAAAGAACATTGATCATTGGAGATTCTATAGTGAAGGAAATACAACAACGGGACTTAGACAACAGCATCGATATCCACAAGCTGAGTGGAGGTCGTATAGCTGATGTACGTAAAAAACTAGAAGACACTGATTTGCGTCGGTATAAAAATATTTTTTTTACATTGGCGGAAATTATATTAGCAACAGGACATCTGCAATAGCTGTTTCAACCGAGTTACAACGTCTGGCGCGCCATCTCCAGGACCAACAGTGTCAAGTGTACCTATGCACATTATGTCCAAGAAATGACTGTAAGCTTATACAGATGAACATTTACATGCGTGAAATGTGCCGAGAACACGGAGTGACATTAATTGATTGTTACAAATCGTTTGTATACGGGGACGACACTACTGTAAGGCACTATTTCATGAAAGACGCAATACACCTCAAGGGGAATGGATCCAGAACATTAGTTTCAGTATTTAACAAATCGTGCCAAATTATCAAAAAAAATACCCAGCGCAAGAGAGACAAACACAATGACGTTTTCCACTGAAACAAGAAACAATATCAAGAATAAACCAAATGGAAATCAACTATATTGCAACAACTGTCAAATGACAAATCACAACACCAGAGAAGAAGCCCACACACCAATCCTTTCGACAGAAGTAAGTACCCCACCTTTAACAGCAATCGAGTTTTGAATATTGCTGCAGTTGAGTACAGTCCGCTCAACAGACATTCTACTAGAGACATGATGAACAATTTCTACACCCCTTACTAGGATAGTGCCGACAGACGTGCTATATATAACCAAACCAATATCTGCGGCTGCCTACGAAACATTTGCTGCTTTTGTAATGAGGTAATGCAATTATGTGAGTGCAAAACGATAATTAAACATATTGATGTATTAAATAACAATCGATGTTTAAATATAAATACTGAAATAGTTAATAATATTTATAAATTAGATAAAATTAGCGAATTAACCACTGACACTGACACAAACGACTCTAGCAGCTTAAATCACAACACCAGTCAACCTATGCCAATAATAAACAAGAGGGCCATGCTGGCCCAAAGCGCTCACCTGAGAATTGGTACAGATGAAGACCATACTGTTGTGACAGGTTTGAAAATTAAGGTATCTGCACAATACGCAGAGGGGGATAGGATCCATTTTGATTTCAAACATCGGTTAGTGCAATGGGCTAACTAAAGTATGAGTTGGGTAGTGGATGTGCGTTTGTTTGCAAATGGTTCTCAAATCATTTTCTTGATACTCTTACCTGACCCTTTTTCATTAAGTCATTGACAATTCTGGAAAATGCAGAAACAGTAATTTTGATGTCTTTTTCGCACACAGTTTTGGAGAACTAGTTACAATGCGATAATTGCGGTGGCTGTGCTATAAGGTAAAGTTTTGCTTATTCTTTGATAATTTTCTTTCCAATGATGATAAATGATGTTAATGCGGGCTCTGCAGACATCAATGTTGTATGTACAAATAACTGCATGCGAGTCTTGAAACTGTTGGAAATCAAATTTTATCAATCAATTTTTGTGGTCTTGAGCAAACTGTGTTTGGTCAAAATTGAATCAAAACTCGTGTGTGCAAGCCAATCATTGCTAACTTGTTGATGTTTTTTTCCAAACACAAGCGGCAATAACTCTGGTTTTTCTGTGCAAGATTGGTGAAGATTGGATGAACAATGAAGTCTCTATCCTGAATAATATCCATTTTTGCATATTTTTTTCACAAACAAAGGGCAATAACTCTAATGTTTCTAGTCCGATCTTGCTTATATTCTACTTCAACTGTAATCTCATGATAATAAACAAACTGTGCAAGATTGGTGAAGATTGCATGAAAAAATGAAGTCTCTATCTTCAATAATGTTTATTTTTGTATATTTTGATAATAAACAAAGGGCTATAACTCTGGTGTGTGAAATACGATCTGGCCCATTTTTGGTGTCTGCTGAGATCGGATGGTCATACACAAACTGTGACAGTTTGGTTAAGATAGGATGGAAAATACAGTCTAAACCATAAAAAATGGCATTTTTGCATTTTTTTGCATGAAAAAGGGGCAATAACTCTAGTGTTAATGGTGTGATCTGACCCAATAACAATCCAATCCGAGATTATATGGTCAGACACAAACTGTGCAAGTTAGGTCAAGATTGAATAAACAAGAGGGCCACGATGGCAATAGGTCGCTCACCTGATATATATGTGTGAAGTGTTATTAAAATATCTCAATTCGTTTTAAAGTTATTTAGCGAAAACTGTTTTTCTATTTTTAGAAAAAAGTGACCTTGACCTTGACCCCACCCACCACATACGTAAAGCAAGGTTTCGATATAAGGTATCTACGTATGAAGTTTCATTAAAATACCTCAATACGTTCTTAAGTTATTGAGTGTAAACCGTTGTTCTACGTTTAATAACAGTGACCTTGACCCCACCCACCCCATAAGCAAACCCAAGTGAGGTCTCGATATAAGATATGTGTATTACGTTTCATTAAAATATCGCAATGCTTTCTCAACTTGTTGAGCGGAAACTGTTTTTTCTATTTTCAATAACGGTGACCTTGACCCCACCCACCACATATGCAATCCCAAGCAATGTCTCGATATAAGGTACTTATGTATAAGTTTCATTAAAATAGCTCAATACGAATCTCAAGATATTTAGCGGAAACCATTTTTCTATATTTAATAACGGTGACCTTGACCTTGATCTCACCCACCCCATATGCAATCCCAAACGAGGTCTCAATATAATGTATTTATGTATTAAGTTTAATTAAAATATCTCAATGCGTTCTCAAGATATTGACCTTGACCCCATCCATCCCATATGCAATCCCAATTGAGGTCTCGATATAATGTTTTAACCATATATGAAATCTCTGGGCCTTGTGGATTCAGAGAAGAATGTTTAAATCATTTTGCCAGTTACCTCTATATAAACCATGTGAGCCCCGGGGTGTGCCCAGATTTTACCCCAGGGGAATCATTTGAACAATCTTCATAGAGGACCAATACACAATGTTACATACCAAATATAAAACATCTAAGCCTTGAACTTTTAGAGGAGAAAATTTTTAAAGTCATTTTGCTAATCAAGTCTATATAAACCACGTGACCCCCGGGGTGTGACCAGTTTTCACCCCAGGGGCATCACTATACAATGTTACATACCAGATATGAAATCTCTAGGCCTTGCAATTTCAGAGAAGGAGATGTTTAAAGTCGTTTTGTTATTTAAGTCTATATAAACCATGTGAGCCACGGGGTGTTGCCAGTTTTGACCCCAGGGGCATCATTTGAACAATCTTTGTAGAGGACCACTATACAATGTTACATACCAAATATGAAACCTCTGGGTCATGCGGTTTCAGAGGAGAAGATTTTTAAAGTCATTTTGCTATTCAAATCTATATTAACCATGTGACCCCCGGGGTGTGGCCAGTTTTTACCCCAGGGGCATCATTTGAACAATATTTGTAGAGGACCACTATACAATGTTACATACCAAATATGAACCCTCTAGACCTTGCGGTTTAAGAGAAGAAGATTTTAAAAGTCATTTTGATATTTAAGTCTATATAAACCATGTGCACCCTAGGGGCATCATTTGAACAATCTTTGTAGAGGACCACTATACAATGTTACATACCAAATATGATACCTCTAGGCCTGGCAGTTTCAGAGAAGATTTTGAAAGTCATTTTGCTATTTAAGTCTATATTAACCATGTGGGCCACGGGGTGAGGCCAGTTTTAACCCCAGGGGCATCATTTGAACAATCTTTGCACAGGACCTCTATACAACGTAACATACCAAATATGATACCTCTGGGCTTTGCAGTTTCAGAGGAGAAGATTATTAAAATTCATTTTGCTATTCAAGCCTATGTAAACCATTTGACACCCGGGGTGTGGCCAGTTTTCACCCCAGGGGCATCATTTGAACAATCTTTGTAAGGGACCGCTATGCAATGTTACATACCAAATATGATACCTCTGGGCCTTGCAGTTTCAGAGAAAAAGATTTTTAAAGTCATTTTGTTATTTAAGTCTATATTAACCATGTGAGCCCCGGGGTCTGGCCAGTTTCAGCCCCAGGGGCATCATTTGAACAATCTTTGTAGAGGACCACTAAACAATGTTACATACCAAATATGATACCTCTGGGCCTTGCGGTTTCAGAGGAGAAGATTTGTAAAATCATTTTGCTATTCAAGTCTATATAAACCATGTGACCCCCGGGGTGTGGCCAGTTTTGATCCCAGGGGCATCATTTGAACAGTCTTTGTAGAGGACCACTATACAATGTTACATACCAAATATAATACCTCTGGGCCTTGCGGTTTCAGAAAAGATTTTTAAAGTCATTTTGCTATTCAAGTCTATATAAACCATATGACCACCGGGGTATGGCCAGTTTTGACCCCAGGGGCATCATTTGAACAATCTTTGTAGAGGACCACTATACAATGTTACATACCAAATATGAAACCTCTAGGCCTTACGGTTTCAGAGAAGAAGATTTTTAAAGTAATTTTGCTATACAAGTCTATATAAACCATGTGACCACCGATGATATTGTCTCCCTTTCCAGTGATGATATCACGCGTTATCACACCGAAAACGAACACATTTTCTTTTTATTTTAATGCTATTGAGTATTCTTTACATTTGAATTATTTTGAACATATTTTAACACGATGGTTTCAGTTTTATGTCAGTACTATTTTTCGGCTAAGATGACTTTTGACCTAGATTTCTTGCGATAATTATGCAACGGGAAAATTGAATGCCAATATAATTAGGCAAATTTTCTAATTTTAGGGAATGCAAACTCACAACAATGGTTTAATGTATACCAACAAATGTTGCATACTTTTGGGGATTAAAATGTACATAATTGTTCACATAAGCGGTTAAAATAAAGTTATACACATATTCTCGATACACACTCTAGAACTGAGCATAAGTATGAACATATTTTCTAATTGTATGTCATGAATAGAATATTATATTAATTCCCAGAATTAATCCACTATTTTGTTTAGCCTAGCGAGCCGCTCTATTAATAACAGTTGATTCCAGATAGCGAGTTCAACACACGATCATTCTAAAAATAGCGCGCGTTGAGCTGCCGGTGTATAGCTGTTATAATATAGATGCATCAATTAGCGTGCAGAGAATCATAAGAGCGAATATTTCAATAAATGGGGAATTTATGTTTATAAACATACTGTGCATGTTAATTTGAAATTGAAATGCGTTGTGTTCTATAAAGAAACAATTAGAATTGCACATTTCTATCAACTTCTCCAGTAGATGTTAATCAATCTATAAAAAGATACTTTCAATAAATAACATGTTGTGACATAAGTCTCGCCTGGAATACGTCGAAATGATATTCATGCTACTTTTACTTCATTTGTGTAGCATTAATACATTATTTGCAATAACATTTATACACAGAAACCCTTGATGCATCATATTCCTACCGAATATTATTTTAAATCGCCATAGTCTACTGTAATATCTGTGTTATAAAAAATGGAAGTCATCATTATTTCAAATAGGATGAATGTCTTCTGAAGATTGCTTATCCTTAGGATAAACAGTATAAATGATTAATTGACTTCGAAATGTGTATGTATTATGCATAGATAACTTCCAAGATGAAGGTAGGGCATATTACTTAAGAATAGCTATACGCGTCTGACACTAAATAATTTTCAATCATTCCCGCAATTATTTTCGTACATTGTTAATTTGTTATATTTGGCTGACAAATTTATATAATAATGATGTTAACGTAAATTATTTAGGTTATTCATGTATCACTGGTGAAAACATGGGGCGGTATGATCGGTTTATTCACGGTACAAATAATAATTATTGAATGAATAACAAATGAATTTGGAGATCCGAGTTTTCTTATGGTGTCCGAAATAGCTGAAGTCCGAGAAGTCTTCTTATATAGGTGGGGACCGAAAAATCTGTGGTCCGAGAAGCCATGTAACCGATCTTCTTGGCCCTCTTTTATAATGTTTAGGGTAAAAATCATACCTCAATATTAATGTCAACGCCGATTGTCTTTTTTAAAGACATTTCTTGCTTATATAATGCGTAGTAATCGGTTATAGTAATAAACGTTCCTGCGCCATGTTGGATAACGATCAAATGTGCCGTGGGTTAGATCAAGTTAAGCAGCTTAAACTGCAAATTTGTTTTGACTCAAGGCATTATCATGGCAGCGTGTTTACTGTACGACAGTTTACTATGCTATTCAGTATATTCATAGACCACGCAGAATCCGTGTTTCTAAATTTATTTAAGTTTAAATACAATTGGATACACGTAGTCGTTGAATAATGGTCAGCTTTTAAATCAAGAAGTTAACACACACTGCTAGCTTTAAATATATTTATGATAAAAGTACATATTGAAAGTGAAAGTGCGTTCAGTTCTCCGAAAATCAGTTTTCTAAAAATAGCGTGTGCATAGGTGTTATTATGTAAACAATAGTTAACACAGTCACGACATTCAAACGCACGTGTGATTTCGCAAGCAATTCAAGGTGATTAAACTCGAAGATGCGCGTTAAAATTTAAAACAACAAAAGATGTACTGTTAGGAGTGTTCTGAAATTGAATACTTAAACGTATGAAGTGTTTTCTATATTAATTATTCGGACTTAACTACACAATTGGATTAAAAGTCGGTCAAGAATTTGAAGAAAACAAGATGGCGGATAATTAAACGCTGAACACTACTTACAAGAACACACATTGGCTACTTAAATACTTAAGAGTGGTTACTGGATATAAAAACTTAATACACACTAAACAATATAATTGTGTGCTTAATGAACACAAGTTATTACTTAAGGGTACACTGGATTCTTGTTATATTTTAGAATTGGAGAACGGGCAATACAACGATTATGTAAACAAAGGGAGACTACTGTTCATAGCAACAGTAAACAACAAGTGCAAGTGTAATATGCTGGGATGAATTAAGTGCAAAGGATAAAATAAATACTTTGGATGCTAAAATTAAATTTGGACCAAGACGACAAGCTCCAATGCCTTGTGGGTAAAACTTGTACCCGCAAGGCATTGTCTGTTCTAGTCTCATTGGCTCAAAACGAATGAGGAAAATCCAAGAGAAAATAAGAGGAAAGACAGTTCAATATATCAGAGACGTATTCTTAACATTTGGTGTCATTAATCTTCACTACTTTTCTTGTTTGGTAATTCTGTATGATAAATGGTGACAACATCTACAATTACTTATTGTTCAAATCAAATAAAATTAAAAAAAAAAGTAGTCCATCACTGTATAGGGATATATCTCACTGATATTTTTTCTATATTTCACTACTAAGCATTAAATAAAAAATAGTAATCCAATGTCAGGGTTTGGATTTGAAGGGAAAGGATTATTTATTGCACATATTTATATTCAACATTTGTTACCAAAGTTAGATGAAATTAAACATCACTTGTATAATGAAAATGCACCATATATTTTTCGAATGTGTGAAACTTTTCTTAGCGAAAATGTTTCAGATAACATTTTATGTATTAACGGATATGTGTTTGATATGAAAGATAGGCATGATAAAAAGGGTGGTAGAATATTGGTATATATCAGAGAGGATGATCATATAGGCGACGTTCCATATTGAAACTAATAACATTAAATTAATTTGGATTGAAGTAGTATCTTATATTTGTAAACCATTTCTGTTAAATTTTATTTATCGCCCGCCTAGTTCATTGCAGACATGGATATATGATTATGAGGAGCAACTTGAAATTTCTGATCTGTTAAATATTAATTACATTGTCATAGGTGACATAAATTTGAATTATAACCCAGACTATAACAACTTTAGCAATACAAAATGGATTGATACTGTACAAAAATATAACCTTTATCAACTTATTAAAGCTCCTACAAGAATTACTAAACGTAGCACAACAATAATTGACCATATATATGCCAATTGTACAAAACACATAATCAAAACATTTGTAGCAAATTTAACAATTAGTGACCATAAACCTATTTGGGTAATTCGATCATTTACAAATAAAATAAAGAAAACGGGTGAAGGACATAAAGAATTGACATACAGATGTTTTAAAATCTTCGATGAATACGCTTTTCAAAATATACTAATACATTTAGGCATTGATAATGTTGAAACATATCATGATTCAAACGAAGCACTTAATGTCTTGTATGAGATTTATAATTTTGCCCTAACCAAACACGCGCCTATAAAAACTAAACGTATTTAACGCGACTATCAACCAGACTGGTTTACTGATTAAATAAAGGCTATGTTATTTAAACGAGACTTAAGTAATAAAAATGGCGATTTTGCACAATACAAACAGTTGCGAAATCAAGTTACATCAAAAATAAAACATGAAAAGATACATTTCTTTAATAAAGCTATGCAGAAAAATAAAGACAGTTCATTTTTATGTAAAAAATTTTTAAACAATTTGACATTTGGAGGAATCAAAGCATATCAAAATTCCAAAGAAACTTGTCATCGACAATTCTACAATGGTAAATAATGAAATTGACATTGTTAATGAATTGAATAAAAACTTCATAAATATATCAGACATCATCAAGGAAAAATCATACTCAGAAGAGTATTTTGCTAATATAAGGAAACTCTGGATAAGCAAATACACACATATGAATTTGACATTGCGTTTATTAGTTCATATGAAGTTAAGAAGATAATAGAAAATCTCAACATCAATAAATCTACTGGCATTGATGGCGTTTGCGCCAGGATATTGAAACATTGTGGCGATATTATAACTCCAGCTGTTACATCAATTATTAATAACGGCATTTCATCTGGAGGTTTCCCATATTCACTAAAATTTGCTAGAGTTCTGCCAGTATTCAAATCGGGACACCCTGAATCGCCTTGCAACTATCGCCATTTATCAATTTTGCCAACAATTTCAAAAATATATGAAAGGCATATTTCTACACGAATATATTCATATTTTGAACAAATGAACATTGTTCATTAGGCTCAATCTGGTTTTATAAAACATCACTCATGTCATACAGCTCTTATTAAACTAATAGACACATGGCTAAAAGAAATAGATAGTGGTTAATTGATTGGTTCGGTATTTTTAGACCTATGAAAGACCTTTGACCTCGTAGACAATGATATTTTACTCAGAAAATAAAAACTGTATCACTTTTCACAACGTTCAATTAAATTGTTCAATTCCTATTTAACTGACCGAAAACAAGTTGTTAAATTTGGGAATATACAATCTGAAATGCTATCGATAAAATCTGGTGTTCCACAGGGGTACTTGGGCCGTTACTATTTTTGTTATATATAAACGACATCGCATTTGTAAGCCCTAATATAAATATAGATCTATATGCTGAAGATTTCACTTTACATGAATCTGGAATTGATACATCCGATATACAAACTGAACTGCAATTTTAACTTAATAGTATAAATAAATGGGGTCCACTTAATAACATGTCATTGAATCCAGAAAAATGTATGTTGATCGGGACTCGTCATAAAATAAACAATTCTAGTCCACTGAATATCAATATAAATGTAAATGACTTAGAAAATGTATGTAGGAAGAAAATCTTAGGTATTTATTTTGATCAAACCTTGAATTGGCGTGATCAAATAGATCACGTTTGTAAACAGCTGAACAGTAAAATTACATTATTAAAACACATCATATTCTTTCTCGGTGATGAAATGAAAGAAATGTTTTATAATGCATATATTTTACTTATTTTTGACTACTGTTGTACTATTTGGGGGAAACCGAACACATCGTATATAAAAAATATTTTTGTACTACAAACAAGAATTGCGAAAATAATTGTTAATAAACCTTTAAGGACTGCATGTGTAGACCTTGTTAAAACATTACGTTGGATGAAATTTCATGACAGAGTAAAATACCACACTGCTATACAAATATATAAAACCGTTTGCAATGTGGTGCCATCATATATGAAAGATTTATTAACCTTTTCAAACAATAATTCCCACAATTTACGGTCAGCTATGCACAAAGATCTTATTTTGCCAATAAAACCACGAACAAAATACTACAAAGATACTTATACATATTATTGCATAATCGTATGGAACAATTTACCATTGGAATAAAGAAATAAATCTTCATTACCATCATTCAACCGAGCATATAAAACATATTTACTTGAAGAAGTCAAATAGATGTAACACAAATATCACAATAATAATATTGATATTGATATATTTATTGAAAATGATAACATTTACATTTATATTGAAATTGATATTGTTAGCAAATAATCATATTTGTTTTGTATATGGATAATTTTTATATGAATATGTAACTTTTTTATGAGTGTATCAATGCATTGTGCATAATTTATATTTTCTATTGCTGACTGTCGATGCTTTGTAATTATTTTATTGAGAAAATAATAATAATAATAATTATTATTATTATTATTATGATTATTATTGCCATTATCATTATTATTATCATTATTAAATTTTCTGTGAGCTGATTTTGTAATTATATGTTAAATGGGAATATGTTTGAATGTGTATGAAGGCCATTTGAAAATAAGGTATTTTTTTTCATGACAATTATATGTCTTATATGTCACCTTCGTAAAATAAAGTTATTATTACTACTATTATCTGGCATTATGATTATTTGTAATTTTTCGAACGTTTATGGAGTTAGAGAGACACCAATAATGACGCTATTCGATAATTCCTTGGGGCGTAGGGACTGAGTCTGGATTTTAAAACGCATATCATTGGGCACGGAAGTGTTCACGGGGTTTAACTAAATTGAATCCTGGATAACTTTACGGGGAGAGGGGCGGGGGTCATTCGCCTCGAACATTCTTCTTAACCCGCATATTTTAATAATGATAATTACTTGTGAAATGAAATTAAGCATTGAAATGCATTCCATCATACAACACCAGTAACCCGTGCTTAATGCCTTGTGGATTTTAAACATATATAGCCAGAAACTACGGCTTTCGTTTTCTTCTTTAGTTACCGGTAGCTAGAACTTAACACTGCTTAAGGTATTTGGCAACTTCACTGCTTACAGAGGCGACATGATCGATGCATGTTGATTACATTTTACGTTTCGAAATTACAATATTGTTTACACAGTAGCATGTTTTATGTTATTATATATTTATTTATATATAAGCGGCAATACAAAACATTATTTTAAAAGAATACTTCATGCGTACCGATACTCGATATGTATGTTTAAAAGCCGTCCGTAATGAATTTGATAATGCCAATATATGTGTCTGTTATACGAAATATCAAATGCCTACACTTGACAGCATGTAGAGGCGCACGTACTGACGAACACACATGCCTCTGGTGCGGAATATGATATGATAAACAATAGATGTGTGATGTGTCTAAATAAATATTTAATGATAAATTTGTGACAAATACTCAAATTTGTAACTACATGAAATTTCGCTGATCACTGGTGCCGGTAAAAATATAAAATCGCTGATAACTGGTGCCATTTTTTGTACACCCCATCACTTCAGGACGTTATATCTCTAATATAAAACAATTAACAATTCTTAAAATTGGTGTGGTTACTGGTGGAACAATGCGCAAACAGTCTGTCGATTTAGATTTTTGCAAAATAAGCTATTTGCGGCGATAAAACTATATAAACTTTACAAAATACCTCGAAAACACATTATGTTCGATTTTAACTCGCCTTTTCTTGGAAAATATAAGGTTCTGTAATTTATTATTTTCTGTGATGACTTTTTATTGCTTCTGACATCTTTACGTACTATTATTTTTTTGAAAATCAAAGCAAAAACGTATAAAAACCAATATATACAAACCCACAGTCTCTCCTTTTTCGTCTTCGCTGAAAAGTGGTGCATTCGCTGATAATGAGCCGGTGCTACGGTGTGATCCACCTAGCTACAATCCACTTTTATTAAGTCACTAATCTTCCTTTGCCGGTTAGGCCAACATTTTTTTATCTTTTGTTTTACGGGAGCGCCGACCCTAAATTTTGACAAAATCAAATAAAAATAAAAGTAACGTTTGTGAATTTTATTTATAATTTTCCCGCCGACTTTGTATTTTATTCGTAGCACAAAAAAATCTATGCCGAGAGCTAAAATGTTTTGTACCATGTTCCAATAAAAAGTACTATTTCCATTTCTTTCCCGATGCAGACGAACCACTTTGAGTACGAATATAAATTAGGCAAAATGTACGGACTGGTTTTTGTATAGAACACAGTTTATAACACAAACCATTAATTTCCAATAACCAATCTGGCACAGTCTGCCAGGTGCGTGGTTTCATCTCGGAAAATGTTTATCAAATTTGTGAAAACAACGCGCTGTTTGTCAGCATTCACTGTCTTATTAAAGATGATTGCTAGCAAGCTGTCGTAGAATCAGCGGACACAACTAATTAAAGGATTATCTTGTTGATAAATTGAGTGTGAAATTTTGTGTCTGGAATATGTCATATGGACTGGTTATCGGGTATGTTTGTATTTCGGACAGTAAAGTAAAAGTGGATTGTTCTTGACTTCAAACTTAAAATATAATATCCTATTTAACCAGTTAGTTGTTTTTGATACATGTACATAATTGGTATATATTTTGTTCAGCCTTTTTATGTTAACCAGAGTGCAACAAGTCATTATAGTATACTATTTACAAATTTTAGTTCATTAATATTTTGTGCAGCACTTGTAAATAGTATAACAGTGTATACATGTTGACATGAAAATTGTATTTAAAGTTATTTAAGTTACTGCAATGAACAATAAACTAAAATGTTTAATACATTTAATATAGTGCACGTAATTTACATGTACACGTGCTTTTGTTAATGCCATAATATTAATATAAAGCACTGTAAAATATATATCTATTAAAACAATAAAAACATTGAGGTAGGTTCCTCCAGTGGCCAGTGTTCCCCAAAATCAGGCATTTCGTGCTAATTTGCCCTATAAAAAGCCAGGCCCTTTCCCCCAATTCGGCAGAAAAAAATCTGAAAATTTATCAAAAACAAAAGATAATCCATTTCAATTCGCCAAATAGCATAGAACAACACAATTTCTGACATCGTTACCGATTTATGTGAAAGAAATGTAATAATTTTGAGTGTCTTTGCCGAAGAAGCAGAGGTGTTCTCAGGCATACACTTTGACATTATGAAAAGCTTTGGGTAGGTTTGATGAAATAAATATTATTGATTAAAATGCCATACTTAAAAATTATATGCATTATTAAACTAATAAATTGCCTAATGATTGCATCGGACCAGTTTGAAAATTGGTAAATCTTTAGGGTAAACTTTTAGGCCATGTCAATTTAAAGTATGAATAAAAGAAAACAGGTCGGGGAAATTACCAAATTTCAGTATTAAGTTAGTGAGCTCCAGATGATCCAGTAGTTACAAAAAAAAGAAAATTGACAAGGTACTGATTTCAACGAAAGTGCCAGCTAATTAATGTTTAAATTAAAATAATAACAAGTGTACAAACACAGAAATATGACAATACAATATGAAACAAAAGCAGTTGTCAAGTTAAAAATAATAAATGCTTGGATAAGTATGAAATAATGATTGTTTAATTCTGCTCAAATACATAGTTAACGAGTTTTCAACTAATTTATTTTTACTAGTATGTCTTAAAAGTGCATGTTTTTTACCGTGACTGTAACAAATGTTTTATTTTAAAAATAAATAAAATTATTTTTTTTTTCATTTTTATTTTCATTTTTTTGTCGACTTGTGATAAAAAGACATATTATTTTTATTTTTATTTATCCCCCCCGACTCAATTACAATATTGTTTCCCCCGTAAAACAAAAAATAAAAAAATGTTGGCCTTGCCTGAGTTTGCCGCTTTTCCTTTTGCACAGAACGCAATGGTCTGTGCAAATTACTCAGCAGACAACCCTAACAGTACCAACGTGAAGATATTAATATTTCAATCCTTTCCAGTGGTCTTTACCGCTCTCGAGCTACTTCACAACTTACTTTTTTCGGCGATGTCGCGCTCTTTTATGCTAACAGTGTGCCATTGTGTTAATGAGCGGCGGATCGAACTTGCATTTTCATAATGAAGCTTTCAAGTGATTCCTTTCAAAGAAAATGGGCTTTTGTCGATATTACCATATTTCGATATATTCGTATGCAATGCGTAACGTACACGTTTAAAGGGACCTGTTCACAGATTGACGAATTGACAATATTTCAACTTTTTGTTACAGCTTCCAAAAATAAATGAACAGTGTATACAAGGAAGCAAAATAACACTATGGACCAAGAAATATACAGTAAAAACCGTTTCGTTTATGAGTAATAATCAGTTGAAATTGATAAAATTACAAAGAGGTTGTAACGCTTAACGATGGAATAATTTGGAGTGTTTCTGTTGTTTTCGTTGAAACTGTTGACATCACGTGGAACACTTACATAAAGTATATAATTCAGGGTGAAATACGGAAGTTTTAATGGCCGAGTGGTTAAGGGGATAGCCTTTTAATACAAAGGTCCCGGGTTCGAACCCCGGTGGAACAAATTCTTTATTTTCTTTTTTTTTTCTAAATACTTTTCGTGTTATTATACTTGAGTTTTTAGTTTCAATGCTTAAATCTGTCAAGTTAATAGATTCTTCAAAAAATGCGACAATTTGTGAACAAGTCTTTTTAAAGTGGATTCTTACCAGACGTAGGACAGCCAGCCAGGGCGATGCTGGGCCATTGTACGGCATGTACGGCATGTAGCTCCGCAAATCTGAAATAAAATAAATGATCTGACACTAGTTGTCATTTCATACCATACTTTAGTAAACGAGTTCAGGAATTTTGTTAGTAAGCAAGCCTTTAATCGAAAAAAACACTTTCTAAATTTTACCAAAAGATGTTGATAAATCCAAAAAGTTGTGTACTAACGTGACGTCATTTAATGTAGACGACGTCATTTCAACAGAATAACGTCATGTGATTGGTCAGTCAGAATATGTAGCCAATGAAAACGCTCAAAATGTTATCTTACTCATGTGTAAGATAAAAAATATTCGTAATGGTTGTATTACGCGGAAAACAATGTATAACATGTGATAAAATAATGTAACCATAGACATAGTATACTGCTTAAAGGGATGCCAAAAATGCCTCGGGGGGAGGGCGGGGGGTCTTATTTATAGACATGTTATGATGTAATAATGGTAACAATAAGGTATTTAAAACTAAAACAAATCTTGAAGGTCGCGCTTGTACCGTGCCCCTTAAGCGACATTATACACTTTTATTTTGAAACATAATATTTGTGTTTCTTTCGAAACAAAAAACGTATTGTTATTTCGTAAAAACGAAATGTACTTCGTAAAAACGTAAAACTATTTCGTAAAAACATATTATCATTTCGTTTTAACGTAATATTATTATTTAGTAAAAACGAAATGTCATTTTTGTTTAAACGCAATAGTATTTCGTAAAAATGTAATATCATTTTAATAAAACGTAATGTTATTTCGTTAATACGAAATATATTTCGTAAAAACGTAATACTATTTCGTAATTACAAATTGTATTTCGTTAAATGCAATAAACGTATAGAGCTAATCTTATTTCGTAAAAACGTAATATCATTTCGTAATTACGAATAAATGTAACGTTTTACAACGAAATATTATTACGTTAATACGTAATAACATTTCGTTTTTACGAAATAATATTACGTATTGACGAATTAATATTGCGTTTTTACGAAATACATTTCTTTATTACGAAATTAAAAAAAAAAAACAACAAGCATGTCCTGTCACTTTAGGGGCACCGTACGCTTGTTTGGCTCATTTTTAAGTCATTAATGTGATGTTAATTTTATAACCATAATTTGCACTAACAGATCAATGTAAAAGCGCTGTTTTTGTACACATAGTTTGAAGACATATAACGATAATTAGCACTGCTTTTGGAAGTTTGTGGTATTAAAAAAAAAATAATGATGTTTTATTTTCATTTTTCATTACTAAATCACATTTTTGTTTTGGTTCTCTATCATTAGTGAGCACAAAGAATAAACGTATTTAGGTCTTTGATTAATTTTGATCAAATCTGGTAAATTCGGAAGAAGTTGTTTTAGTCAGATGAACAAACAAAAACATATACCGGAACATCTCATTCTTGCTCAAGATCTGGATATGAAAATGTTTGAAAAGGAACATAGCCATTATGTCAAACATAGTTTCGTTCGCAGATTATGATCCTTAATAAATTACATTTTTGAATTATAATATAAAAATTTGAAACATATCCACGTATACATAATTCATTTAACAAAAAAGAGACAACTTTAATGAAAAAACAGCAACATTTTATTAGTTTATTCGACATTTTCTCTACTGAACATTATATTTCTATATTGGCAATTACAGCCAATACATCGTCAGCCTCGTTCTCGATTCACTTTCGCAAGGGGGACAACTCCTACAGTACTGGATAACGGAATGGTGAAAGGGTCTATTTTCATTTATTCTTGACACTAGATCATGGGGGTTTTCAGTTCATGTAGTTGTTAATACAATAAGGTTACGATTACCAACAGTTAGGTTACGATTACATAACTATAGGCGCCTGGCCTGGCTAGCTCAGTTGGCAGAGCGCTGGACTGTCAATCCAGGGATCGTTAATTCGAACCCCAGCAGGCCACATAACTTGTGTGGGGATTGGTCATGAAATTATTGTTACGGCCATTCTCCCCCTACCTCTGATTCAAGTAGGGCAGTTGTCAGTTACTGGCATAGGTATGTGCACAACCGCTTAGATCGGCTAAGCTTGCCCAGGAAAAGTGTGAGTAGGTTAACTGACCGCCGTGATATGACTGAAATACTGTTAAAAACGGCGAAAAATGCAAACAAACAAACAAACATAACTACGGCGGCATACTTCTGCATCAGATATTCAGATACTGTTTGTCAATATTAGACTTAATTTAAAGAAAAGTTGTTAACTTTTTATGAAAATATATTCAGAGAACACAAGTCTTTCGTCAACTTATCTTATAACCACCATACAAAACTGGAAAATTTCCTGTTAGCACCTTGAATTGCATACGATAAGTTGATTATTATTCTCGTAAATCACGACATTAACTGCATGGTTATCTTTTCAGAAGTATGCTACCATACTAGTGGGCAATGCAATGACTTTTCTTGATAAGGCGTAAACAAATATGTCTGTTTCAGGTTACCCGACCTACCATAAAAATGCCCCAACCCCAGAACATGTTATTAACATTAAATCCCTACCTACCTACCCCTTTTTTTTTGGGGGGGGGGGGGGGGGGGGGGCATGTAACCTGAAACAAAAATACTTTTTACGCCTAACCAGATAATATTTTCACGAAAACGTCAAACTGTTTCGCGAAAGTTTAAAGGTTTTCGTCATAATTTGTTAAACTTTCATGAACATTATCCGGGTTTTTTATGTAGAACTATGACACCATACACAACGCTTAGCAAATACGTCAAAGAATTATGTTCTATTATTGTGTTGAATAGTTTCAACCTCATTACTCGCCTAACTAGACCTAAGCCTATATCCACAAAGCTCCTAAGGAATATTTCAACTTAAGTCATATTTAAAGACGTTCGCAACAATTTCCTTCAATTTTTTTCCAACGACAGATTTTCTTAAAACTTTGCACAAACATGCATCAATGTATCCTAAAACTAAAAAAGTCTTAGAAAATAGGGGTCACCAGCCTTTTTCTGGAAATTTTGAATACGGTACCAGTCGAAGCTTTTTTTTGTAGTTTGTGTTACTTAGAATGTTGAATAATATAAAGAGTTTAGAGTCAACAAAGATGGTGATTTTAAAATGCATCTTTTTTTAATGTTTCGTTTGGTAATATACAAGTGCAGTTTGATGATAAAAGGCGTTTTATTTACAGTTATCATTTAACAAATGACTTGTAATGGACACTAAACGAGGTTAATTATGCATTAAATATACCTGTGAAAACATAAATAATTTCTCAAATATACGAATATCTTTTGTTCCAAAGGACAGATTTTGTTAAAAGATTCCACATGCATGCGTCATTGATACTGAAACTAAAACAGTCTTAACAAATTATGGTCACCGGCCTTGTTCCGGAAATATTTGGTTTTGAATACAGTACCTGTCGAAGCCCCTTTTTCAGTTTTGATTTTTATCAATGTTTTAAGTATAAAGGATAATCTTTTTCAAACAAGGTTATGGTTCTTTCAACTGATATGTTTGTACATGCTTTGTTTGGCAATATACATGTGTATGTTGATAATCAAAACGCTTTTCCTACATTTTACTGCTTAAATAATGAATTTGACTGGACATTTAAGTGTGTCAAATGGGAACTAATCATGCTTTCTGAAACTTCATTTTTATCAAATGCATATTTCGTTCCAAACGACAGATTTTCTTAAAATTTCGCACATACATGCATCAATGTATACTTACACCGAAACATTGATAAAAAGAATGGCTCACCGAACTTGTTTGGGAAATATTGGATTTCATATAGGGTACCTGTGTAGCCTTTTTCCTGTTTCGTTTTAACATATATAAACAACGTATCAATAGAATGGAGATATTTAATGGATCATTTCTGAACTAAATTTGTTTGGAAATACATTGCATAAGTGTATTTTTGATTTATATATGTGTTTATGAACTTAAAAATTTAAAATATTTATTTTTAATGGACATTAGAGATGAAATTAGTATATTGTAACATACATACAATAAATAAAAAATGAAGCAAACGGAGAAATTAACCCAATTATTTTATTTTTTTGCGAACGTCTTCAAGTGAAAATTACCAATACAATTTTAGGCCAAATAAACTTTAAGTGAACCAGAGCCACAGATTTAAAGAATTTTATGATTTTTAGAAATTTCCTTAAGTTTTCACTATGGCCATTTTTTATGGAAGGGTATATCCGACAGTAAATTCATGCTTCTAAATGACAATTACATGTTGCTAAATTACAATTGCATGCTGCTAAATTACAATTGCATGTTCCTTATGACAAGTACATGTTGCTAAATGATAATTGCTTATGCGTCCTAGTGCTTCTTTCTATCGTTAATGAAATTAAATCACATATTCTTGCGTGTAAATGATAAATGCATCCTCTCTGTGTCATCGTTAAGTGTTTTTGCGAACAAGTTCATATTGCTTTGTACATTTTACTATTTGAATTTGATTAAACCTAGTAATGATAGTTTAGGCATTAAACGATTGAAAGTTTAGCAAGGCGAAAGCAGCAAGCACTTAGCAACAAGAAGTTACTCAAATGCGACTTGACAATTTGTAATATGTCATTCATATGTAACCGGAAACCAGAAATTCCGGCAGTGTCCGTAAAATCGCTGGGAGATATCTAACTCCAACCTTCTTGTTGACTAGTTAAGCTCCTGGCTATTTCGGTTGAAAGAAGGTCCCGTTGTTAGTCCCGCCTCTGCGAATCAGTAAACGGCCAAGGAAAGCTAGTCTTAGTGAGCACAAGCATGGCGATGTTGAGCCAATACTTTGTCTGTCAGTACGTTCGTCCGTACGTCCGGGTACCTGTCCGTCAGAAAGCATGTCCGATTTATATGCTTTAACCATTTTTAAGGAATTCATTGAACAAAGATAGTTATGTGTTCAGTGTATCCGTCCTGGTGGTTGCGCACTAATTAACTGCCTTCCCGGCCGTCTGTCCATACGGATGACTTTCAGACATACATCTTGTCCGTTCTACAACTCCTGAATAGCTTGAAGCACTGTCCGGCTAGCTCAGTTGTTAGTAGACTCGCTTTTTATATAGGCGGCCCGGGTTCACTCCCTAATCGAAGCATGTGAGTATGGTTGGTGGTCAACATACCGGATAGCTGGGGTTTCCTCTTGTACTCCACCCTCCACTGTGTACTGAGCGCCCCCCCCCCCAAACAGCGCAACCCCACACCAAATAAGAAAAAAAATACAACAATAAAAGCTATGATTCAAAATTCGTCCCAACTTTCGATGAATTTAAAAGTAAATAAGGCAGGGGTGCTGGTACACACCTCGGGTTCCCACGAAATGCAGCGGCGCGGAGGGACCTCACTAACTACGAAATACACACGTTCAATACACACACGCACGCACACACACACACACACACACATACATACACACGTCCGCCCGAGTGTCCGTCCGCCCGTATGTCCATGACTGTGTATACATATGCAAAAAAAATTGTTGATCTATGTACTGCTTGGGTTACTCGTGAATCTTCATGAAATTGATAATAGAGATCCACAACAACATTTAATCGCTATTATTCGTCTATATATCGTATTTTGTTTATTATTTCATGTTTGTTCTGTAATTAAAATTCTTTGTTTAATAAATATGCTTAACGATTACATTTTTACGTGAAATGTACGTTCAACAAAACTAGCTCGGACTCCAAAAGTGTTATTTCGACAAAAGCAGTCTGCATAGCTCCGGAAACTATCGAACATCTGAATTTGCTGTCGAGAGTTGTCTCCCGTATATAGTAATTTGCGCTAGAAAGTCAAATTCTCATTGGTTCCCTGGAATGTTATTATGCGTTCACATGGTAGAAAGATCCACTAGTTAGTTAATCGCTTGTGACAATCAGCAACAACAAAGTCAAATGCGCATAGTAATGCAGTAAGAAATAGTATGAATAAACATTTCAATATTGCAGTAAGCAAACAAAAAGGCTGAAAGCAATTGTCAATTACATGCAAGCAGCAATAACTTGGCATTAAGAAGCATGCAGTTATCACGTAGCAGAACGCATATGCATGTAAATAACATGCCCATGTAATTAACTGGCCGATAGATATGTCGTTCCATTATGAATATCATAATGCAATAGGCAACTGTCATTTAGCAACATGCAATTGTCATTTAGCAACATGCAATTGTAATTTAGCAGCATGCAATTGTAATTTAGCAGCTTGCAATTGTCATTTAGCAATATGCAATTGTCATTTAGAAGCATGCATGTACTAGCGGATATACCCTTCCATAATTTTTAGCCGTTCACAAACAACTAAAATGTACATCTATTTCAAAGGCGAACGGTCACAGCACTATGATCCTTACAGCTTTAGGTGAGACAGATTCGACTACGCGAAAGAAAAGAAGTGCCGTTTTGAATATCGTATAGTTGGACAAATGGTAATCATTACAATAATGAATTTGATTAGAACATGACATGTTGGGAAAACTTAAATCGACAACTTTCAATGTAGGATCAAATTATGACTGTACTCGCGAAAGAAAATGAAAATCTTGGGTCACGAGGCGAGACGAATAGAAAAAATCTAATCCTTACCTATGCATCTCGTTATCGCCGACTCAGTAAAGATAATTTGTTGAGTAGGGAATTTGTTTAGTAGAAAATGTTTCCTACACATTTTATTATTTACGTGGCTGTCATCATAACGATAAAGAACAGTTTAGCGGCTATTGGTTACACAGTACAACGGTTGATTTTTAAGGATCATTCCGGATATAGTCGATGCATCATGATTGAGGTCGGATACACTAATCATATCAGCAACTACAATAGGCAGAATTTTACATGCGCGGAAATTCGTAGCGGCAATAGCCTAGTGGTTAGCATGTCGGACTCGCATTCCGTTGGACCCGGGTTCGATTTCCGGCAGTGGCAGATAATTTTTTCATATACTGTTTTGACAGATTTGCTACTCCAGATGCCTAATAAAGAGAATACATTTTAAGACATTTCCAAAAGAAACCAACACTATTTTGATAGTAACTCTCTTTAAGTAACCTTAAGCACATTATCGCATAACATTTGCTAATACGGCTGAAAGGCTTGTAGCGCAGTCTTTGCATTCATAATGTTTAATATTTTTAATATTCAACATCTTGATCTTCGACAGAGTAATCATCTGTCTTCCACAGGGAATGTCCGGTTATGAAACTTATAATGGTCGTGTTTCATTGTATGCATGTATATCCAGAGAATGTGCGTTATTAATGAATATTTAATGTCGGAATGTCGAGTAGGAATGCCATCAAATTAATATGTTTGTGGCCCAAAGAAAGAGCATGAAATTGAAAATCTGACACATAATTTGTTTCAATAGATTTCTTACTCGACAGTGATTTTTTTTAAATTTTGATTTGAAACTTTTTTGAAAGGCTTTATATATGTTTTTACTCGTACAGAGTTTTAAGCTGCTGAAAGTGATTTAATCTTTTTTTTTTACACCTGATTACGTTCTTAATTAGTGGCATACGTTTTACAATGGACCTAAATTCATCAGCTATACAAAATATACTGAATTGAGTTGACAACAAAAACAGATTGAGAGAAAAAATAACATAATTACACAATGACGATATATTTATTTCAAAATTTGATTTATATGTTTACGAGGCAATTTCGAATTTCTACTTACCATTTTGAATAAATCGCTTAGCAATGTTCAAGTCATATTTAGAATATTGAACAAATGTTATAGTAAATACGTAAATGAATATTTTTGTTTAAACATTTACAGCCACGGTATTTAAGGTGACGTATGTCTTCCTTATCTAACTGCTCAGATTTCACATGATATGCCCAGTGTTACGCAATAGCGAACAACTGCAGTGCCTTCAGCGCTTTGATTGGATATGGATCCAGATGATTTACTTACCTGACACACACACATTTCTGTCGTCTTTTACAGTCTATGCTATTCCACTGTCCATCACCTCGTAGTATCATACAATCTTCGTCACCAGGGCTTCCATCGTCATTGGGCTCCCCAGGTTGCCATTTTTGAAACCCTGCCTCATCGCTTAGTGGAATTCCATGTCCACTATTTAACCATTTCCACGCGCCTTCTGTTTCGTGATCAGATCCACCAAGATAAATTTCTCCAAAGCTCCTCGATAGGAATTCATTTTCTTCAATGGTATTAATTTCGGGCAAGTTGCCACCAACCGTTGAACACAGCGCTTTCGCATAGCTAAAGTCCAATTCTTGTTTGAACAAAATATACGTTGATTTTTTAAATGTTCTGCATTCATACATTCTCAGTTCTCTTAGTATTGTGCGAACGGTTGTTTTGAATGGGGTCAAGCTGTTCGTGTACTCACGAACTTCAGACTTTATTTTCTCCATTTCCGTCAAAGATTCAGAATTCTTTGAGACCTTGGCCATTATGTTAGATAACAGCACATTTACTTCTTTCAATGAATTTCTGATATCCATTTCATGTGCCTCTTGATCTTTAATCAAACCGTCCATTTGTGAGTGAAATGCAATCATTGTTGTATTGAGTTTGTTTTCTATTGTTTTAACATGATCAGCAATATTTCTGATATCCATTTCATGCAACGACAGAGTTCCATCAAGCCGTCTAATTTCACTATCGGTTCCATTCATGGTCTCTTGCGTCTTTAAGATGTGTCTTTTCAAAGCCAATTTCTCAGATTTAAGCCCGTACCTTATTGCATTATGCAGATCCTCCGTTTCTTTAAATTGTTTTATGCATTTGACTTCTTCAGTTATTGAAGAATCGAAATGTTTTATTGTCCCGCTTGCATCGTGGAATGAAATGTTTCCATTTATAAACTGAGTCAGGTTACTTGAAACCTGTGCCAAATCAAATCTTATTAGCTGCATTTCCAATTCAACCATGTCTTTTACATTGTCTATCTTTTTGTTTAAAACGTTAAGTTGTCTGCTGTCACCAGTAATGCTTGATAACAAGCTAATAATTATTAATGTAATCCTGGTGTTCATGATTAAACAGTACTGGTATATCCCCATAAAGGTGAAGTCAGCTGCTTTTCAGACAAAATTGTATGTGTCTTGCATAATAGAAAGTCTGAAGCCTCACTGTATATTCCACAAAACTGACTTTGTGAATTAGAAAACACAGCTCATCGTTTGCTTCAAGCTGTAACTCATTCTCTTTACCACATGGATTGCCCGATTTACGTGCATATACGGTGCGAGTAATTTGCTTCAGTAACCATTAAACTCGTTATGGCATTTCCCGTAAAAGCACTTGGTCTAAGTACCTATGTACAAGAATTTAAGTGCATGCTTGAAGAAGTCATTAATTGATATATTATATAAATATTGCATTCTTTGAGGGCGATAGTGCATTTTGTCAACTCAAGGAAATACTGTTGCACAAGGCGAAGCCGCGGGCAACAGTATTTTTCGAGGATTGCTAAAAATGCACTATTTCCCTCAAAGAATGCAATATTTATGTTATTATACCGAAACAAATAGTTTATTATACCGTTGAAATAGTACCACCATTTTATGGCGAAACGATGATAAAAAAAGAAAAGTAGGTGTATATTTTATAGGCATCTTCATTATCGAAAAAGGCTTACTATGCAAATATAATTTCAAGAAATTATATTCCGGTATCGAAACTGATTCTATTGTTTACAAACCATCCAAACTGAAAGCGAAACTAGACTTAATAGTGAAACAAATTTAAAGTTAAATTACACTGATAAAACACGGTTTTGATGTGGAATCAAATAAAGAGAATGAAAATATATACACAATACGGACTGCCATTGAATTTTACTTCTGGCTAACGAATCGGAAAAGGCCTTATTTGTCAGGTAAAATTAATGTTTGATTAATTGATGTATTATTTTTTGTAATTTAATGTATTTATTTTATAAATTTTATGTTGTTAATGTTATTATCATAAAGTATTATGATATTCTTCAGTATATCCAGTTCGTTAATTTGTATACAATAATTTAATGTATGCAATTCAATAGTATTTATGTTATTGTTTTTGTTATTATTATTATATTTTTATTATTATCATTTGTTTCATTGTATTCATTAACTTTTATCTAATCTCCATTTTTTTTTTTAGTAATTTACCATAAGTTAATCTGATTATAGTGTTTTTGCCGCAATAATACTATTACTTAAGCTATGAATAGTTAACTAGTACAACTAATTTAAGTTTAAATAGCATTATACTTTTGTGTTAATGTTTACATCGCATGCTGAATTACAAAATGTTCCTTAAAATTTAGTCACAGGTCTCGCTTTTACAGGTGAACTTAATTTTGCAAGTCTGTGATTAATATGGTCATCTCCCCAAGAATACCAAACCTGGCTGTGACTGGTATCCATACAAGAGCTCAATGAGGAACTTCAGTTTAGAAACTCGAATAGACTGTAAATAGTCTGGCAGACCAACCAAATACTATCCAAGGATATAATGAAAGACTGCCAGTTTTATATAAATATGACTATGATACTATGATAAAGTGTTAACTGAAATGGAAGGAACATAGGTTAAATTTTTCACAATCATGTACTGTGACAATTTAAGCTGTTTTCAGCTTCTGTGTCCTGAACGTGCAATACCGTAATGATGTATTTGAAACACATATTTTATAACTGGTTATACATTTATATAGTGTTGAATAATGCTTTGATATATTTCCCATTTAAATGTATATTATAATATTAATATAATATTTTTATATATTAAGATATAATATTAATGTAACCATCATTATAACAAATGCGATAGAGGGAAATTAAAATATTTTCAAAACACATAATCACTTACAAACTTGAGAAGTGATGTGAAAGAAATACAGATATTTGTATGTGTCTGAACTGTGACAATATGACAAAGTTGAAATGTATGGATACATCCAGCAGCTACATTTGGAATTAATGAAATCAGAAACCTTGCATTATTTCTACAAGCAAGTAAACAACCCAGACAGGACATTTCCTTAATATGATAGTATCGGTACTCAGTTATATATAGCCAGTAGAAACACATGAAACAGGCCTTTTTTAACAAGATTACCAATTATACTGTATTTAGTAATGTATCTGCAATGATGAACTTTGAAGGAAGCAGTTATGCATCTATATAGTGTAATGAAATGGTGATAAAGTGAATCACATTTTGTTGTAATTATTAGCATTTAAAAAATATTTATATTTTAATTATAACCATTTAATATGAATTTTCTTCTGAAATCGCACATGAAAGTGACATTTACACAAAATATGAAATATAATAATCTGTACTCATCTGGTTTATTTAACTATATTTGTGTATGCATTTATATGTGCAATGCTTATAAGCAAAATGAAGTAGTGTGATTATTTTGTTTTGTGGTAATATGTTTAATTAATTCCCTAACTGGATTGACATAATTACTGTCAGTTGACCATGTATCAGTGGGGATAAATGATTTTATTGATCTTATGGTAGATTTTTTAAAGTATTTTCTTGCGCTTCAATGTTGTTTTATTTTATTTAAAAAAATAAAATTTAAATAAATATGAGTATTATACAAATATAATTTTCGTCTGCTTTTGAAGTTGGCTTATTGAAAACAAGTGGATCAAAATGATGCAAGGCACATTATTTGCTTGGGTCAAATATGAGAAAATGTGCTTGCATCATTCAAAAAGCGGGATTCTGCATCAGTTAAAATCCCTATCCATAATAGTCCACAATAGTATTAAAGTGAGTGGCTTTCTTATAATACATTTGATTAATATTTTCAGGAGCGTGTTGTTAATATCATAAAGTAAATCCAAAAAGTCATATTGTATATGAGCTAATTTTCAATACACAATTTCATGCTGAAATAGCATGTTTATTTTACATTTAAAATGTGGATAGTTGATAAATAAGTAAGGATACAACTTTAATATTACAGATTCATCAATCAGCATATTTGACAAAATGTGGTAGTGTAGCCTTCATTTAAGAAAAAGAAAGCAAAATAACAGTTACACATTCTGCATAAACTTGAAAAATGTTTACCTGTGGACTATTCCGATCAAGGTGGCGAGTGAATTTTATGTCAAAAGTACCATAACTATGAAACATTAGCTCACGGTCTGTAATCACTGGCGCCACCTCTTTTTGGAGATGCATTTAAAAAAGAGCCAATTATACTTCCGAGGTGGCGCTAATGACAGGAACTAGTAGGAAAAAGTAAACCGTGATAGAAGGTGAGTTGTTTTTATATGTTTTATGACAATTTGAGACACTGTTTAAAAAATCGGACAATATAGTGCGATTCGGAATCAATTTTACCTTCCAGCAATGTAGAGAAGTATGAAGTCACAACGCATTTCAAAACGTGAGGACTTTTATAAGTCGTGACATGGTGAAAATTGTACCAGCTAATTGATGAATTTGAACATGTTAAGACATAATTTACACACAATTAGAGCATTAATGGCATAAATTAATTCCTTTCGAAATGTTTTATCGAGCTACTTTTTATATGGGCAATGTTTGCTGACGGCGAATGTTCTAGCGAATGTTATCATTTTGCATACATATCAATTGTGTATATTGACTGATGAAGACCTAAACATATAATATAACACATGTTTTTTAACACTTGTCATTTTGCATACATATAATCTAATACATGTTTTCGTACATCTTTTCATTTTGCATACATATAAATTGTGTATAATGACTGGTGGAGACCTAAAAATGTAAAATAACAAATGTCTTCTTAACTGTTTTCATTTTGCATACATATAATATAACATGTTTTCATAACTCTTTTCATTTTGCAGACATATGATATAACACATATTTTCTTAATTCTTGTCATTTTGCATACATGTATATTGTGTATATTGACTGGCAGAGACCTAAACATATGATAATTATTAAGCATATGTTTTCTTAATTATTGTCATTTTGCATACATATATATTGTGTATATTGACTGGCAGAGACTTAAACATATAATATAACACATGTTTCTTAACTCTTGTCATTTTGCATACCTATAAATTGTGTATAATGACAGGTGGAGACCTAACAATATAATTAAACAAATGTCTTCTTAACTGTTTTCATTTTGCATTCATATAATATAACACATGTTTTCATAACTCTTCATTTTGCAGAAATATACTATAACACATGTTTTCTTAATTCTTTTCATTTTGCATACATATACACTGTGTATATTGATTGGTGGAGATCAAAACATATAATATAACACATGTTTTCTTAACTCTTGTTATTTTGCATACATATAAATGTGTATATTGACTGTACTGGTGGAGACCTAAAAATGTAATATAACACATGTCTTCTTAACACTTTTCATTTTGCATACATATAATAATACACATGTTTTCTTAACTCTTGTCATTTTGTATTCATATAAATTATGTATATTGACTGATGGGGACCAAAACATATAATGTAACACATGTTTTCTTAACTCTTGTCATTTTAATACATATAAATTGTTTACATTGACTGGTGCGGACCTACAATATAATATAACACATGTTTTCTTATGTTTTCCATATAAATATAATATTGCACATGTTTTCTTAACTCTTGTAATTTTTCATACATATAATATTACACATGTGTTCTTAACTCTTGTCATTTTGCATACATCATATAAAATGTGTATATTGAATGATGGAGACCTAATATGTAGTATAACAAATGCTTTCTTAACTTTTGTCATTTTGCAATTTGCATACATATAACACATGTTTTCTAAACTCTTGTCATTTTGCAGACATATAATAAACTGTGTATATTGACTGGTGGAGACCTAAAAATGTAATATAACACATGTCTTCTTAACTCTTTTCATTTTGCATACATATAATATAACACATGTTTTCTTAACTCTTGTCATTTTTTCATACATATCAACTGTGTAAATTGATTGGTGGCGACCAAAACATATTATATAGCACATGTTTTATTAACTCTTGTCATTTTAAATACATATAAATTACTTATATTGACTGGTGGAGACCTAAAATATAACACACGTTTTCTTAACTCTTGTCATTTTGCATACATATAATATTGCACATGTTTTCTTGACTCGTGTCATTTTGCATACATATAAATTGTGTATATTGACTGGTCGTGACCTAAAAATGTAATATAACACATGTCTTCTTAACTCTTTTCATTTTGCATACATATAATATAACACAGGTTTTCTTAACTCTTGTCAATTTGCATACATTAAAATTGTGTATATTGACTGGTGGAGACCTAAAAATGTAATATTACACATTTTTAGCTCACCTGAGCACAATGTGGGTCACGTTGAGTCAAAAACTACGTCACTAGGTCAAATTGAAGAAAAAACTTGTTAACACTCTAGAAGTCACATTTTTTCCCAATCTTCATGAAACTATGTCAGAACATTTGTCCTAATGATATCTCGGCCGAGTTCGACTCTGGGTCATGTGGGGTCAAAAACTAGGTCATTAGGTCAAATTGAAGAAAAAGCTTGTTAACACTCTTGAAGTCACATTTTGTGACCAATCTTCATAAAACTTGGTCAGAACATTTGTCCCAGTGGTATCTGGGCCGAGTTTGAATCTGGGTCATATGGGGTCAAAAACTATTTCACTAGGTCAAATTGAAGAAAAAGCTTGTTAACACTCTAGAAGTCACATTTTTGCAACTTGGTCAGAACATTTGTTTGATGATATCTCCGTCGAGTTCGAAAATGGTTCCGCTCCGTTGAAAAACATGGCCGCCAGAGGGCGGGGCAGTTGTCCTTATTTGGGCTATATAAAAAGCTTGTTTACACTCTAGAAGTCACATTTTTTGCCCAATCAACATGAAACTTGCTCAGAACCTTTCTTCTTATGATATATTGGCTGAGTTTGATAATAGTTCCACTCTGCTAAAAAACGTGGCCGTCATAGGGGGCAATTTTCTTTATATTGGTATAATAAAAAGCTTGTGAACACTCTAAAGGCCACATTTATTGCCCAATCTTCATGACAATTGCCCAGATCCTTTGTTTCAATGATATCTCGGCGGAGTTTGAAAATGGCTCATGTGTGGTCAAAAACTAGGTCACTAGGTCAAATAGAAAAAAAAATGTGAAAACTCTAAATTTGCCTAATCTTCTTGAAAATTGCTCATAACATTTATTTCGGTAATATCTTTGGACAATTTCGAAACTGGGTCATGTGGGGTAAATAACTAGGTCACCATGGCAAAATTGAACCAAAAGCTTGAAAACATTATTGAGGCCACATTTATAGGCCAATCATCACAAAACTTGATCAGAACAGTTTAGTTCCATAGCTTCTCAGGTGAGCGACCTAGGGCATTTTGGCCCCCTTGTTCTTAACTCCTGTCATTTTGCATACACAAAAAGTGTGTATATTGACTGGCTGGCAGAGACCTAAAACTGTAATATAACACATGCTTTTTTTAACTTTTGTCGTTTTGCATAATGCATATCAGTTGTGTATATTGACTGATGGGAGACCTAAAAAGTGATACAATACTTGTTTTCTTAACTCTTGGCATTTTGCATAATACATATCAATTATGCATATTGACTGATAGAGACCTAAACATATAAGACATTTTTTCATAACTCTTGTCATTTTTATGCAACCACAAAGTTGCAGGCATTAAGCATTGCACTTGTCCGTCCGTCCGTTAGTACGTCCCGACATTTTGTGGACTCATCTTCTCTTTAACTGTTGGCGGATTTCGCTCAAACATTCAAAGATGAATAATCCTGATGTTGTTGATCGTAAATGAAGGAATTTTGGCTGCGACCAATTTTGGCAGAATTATGTCACTTTGTCGTTGTTTCCGCAATAGAATATATACTTACCGAGATTTTGTGGACACAACGTATCTTTCACTGTTTGGCGGATTTCGCTCAAACTTTCACAGCTGAAGGACCTTAACTTGTAGGTGATCGTAAAGGCAGGAATTTTGACTGCGAACAATTTTGGTAGAATTATGTCCCTCTGTCATTTGTTTTCACTATATAATATCCAGTATACTTTCAAAAATACTGTTGATTCAATTCCTCATAAACTGCTTGGCGGATTTCGATCAAACTTTCACGGCTGAAGAACCTTAACCTGAAGGTGATCGTAAAGAAAGGAATTTTGACTGCGAACAATTTTGGCAGAATTATGGCCCTTTGTCATTTTTTCCACTTTAAAATATACATGAACATTAATGTGTGAAGACAAATATTAGTGTTGGCGACACGCCCTTTGTCTGTGTCCAAACATGCGTCGTGGGGGCATCCGTGTCTGTGACACATCTAGTTTAATGTATAATTTCATTTCAACACATATTTTTAATTTGTACTTTCAGAACATGCGTTAAGGTCGAAGAACGAAGAATGCATGGCAAGCGTACAATGAGGAGACTGAAAACGTGACTTGTTGGTGCGGGGATCCGGAAATGCAGCGAATGTGAACAAATGAATGTGAAACATCCCATAATTCTGACGACCAAACAGTGATCATTTAAATTAACTCTTATGCATTTTCTGGTTAAAAGGCAGTACATTGTAATTGCAGAAATTGTATGCCGTCCAGTTTGTTCGTGCTTATAAGAAGAGACTGACTGTTAGCAATGCAGTTCATGAGCGCTTACCTCACTAAATGAAAAAAAAAACTGCATGCCATAATTACCAATGTTATTAGCATTTGTTATTTGTTATTTATATCCAGTGGTTGTGAATTTGATTACATGAATTTGTAATTACTGGTATTTGAAATGATTGCAATCATAGTCAAATGTTCTATTATATCGACTTAAATGTTATAATAGTATGTTTGTTTTTTTTAAATTCACATATGACGATATTCTTTTTAAAAAAAAATGGTTTAGTTAAACAAAAATAGAACATTTAAATATTTAAAGATTTATTACAAATACTTGATGGTGTAGACCTGCTAGGCTACAGTTTGATTTCACCAAATTACATTTAGTCATCTTTATATTGTACATTATCTTGATCATGCTTCGTATTTGTTTTATAAAACATAATTAATAGCTAGGCTTGAAGTGTTATTTAATGTAGGTTCGGTATTAAATGCAAGAAATTTAAGTTGTAACCGTTTCTACATATTGAATAATTAATGCATGATCAAGTTCGTAGTATTAAGATATGGCTCTGACAAATTGACATAACACTTGAGCTCTTTGCGTACTTGAACTAGTTTGTGAGCCTTAATCTTGTGACCATTCTCATATGTCTTCAAACAATGTGATTTACCGTGACATGTATAAAACCAACAATCTTACCTAATGAAAATAATATTTTGTTTGTTATTGCTTGATAATATAGTCATATTAAAATGTATGTAAATTGGTCCATATTGTGCAACACTGTAAGATTGGTCTATCTACTTGTAGATACCAGTAAAGGCATTTGTATGCCCCACACTCAGGGAGGGGTATATAAATTTGTCCTTGTCCATCCGGCCCGTCCGTCCGTCGGATTTTTGCACTCAAACAGTATAACTGCTAGAAAGAGGAAACATATTAATCAGCATGTGCAACAGGGTATTTTGGTGCAGATTTGTCATAGATCAGCGGAGTTATGGCCCTTTTTAGCAAAATTTGACATTTTTTACCTAATTCGCGTGTAATTAAAAAAGTATAACGGCTAGAGTGATGAAACTCTATAAACATATTCATCAGCATGTGAACTTGTGCACTTAGGTATAGTTCTTGCATAGGGTTTTGTTACAACCAGCGGAATGTGGGGACAACCGTGTGCTTTGGACACAAGTAAGTTTACTTTGAATAGATCCTTTGTCTGTGATGGAATCATCAAATTATACTTGTGGTGTTAGAAGAACGTTTAGATGCACAATTTCAAATCATGTTTATAGAAATGTTCTCTTTGATGGCACGCATGCATATTGTTTGTAGGAAGCAATTCACCGAATAGTTATACTACTCACCCGTTCGTCGGCGTCGGCGTAATGCTCTAGTTAAGGTTTGCGTGCAACAAGTCCATATCTATGTGACTTCATACATTCAATTAAAACTTTACACATGTCGTCGGGGTCATTAAGTAAGGTCATTTACCAAGGCCCATTACTGTGACCAGCATTTTAGCCGAATTATACCCCTTTTGTACTTAGAAAAGACAGGTTAAGGTTTGCGTGCAACAGAGAATTCAAGTTAAGGCTTGCGCACATCAAGTACATATGTTTGTCACTACTACAGATATTCAATTGAAACTTTACACATGTCTTCAGGGTCATTATATAAGGTTACTGATCAAGGCCCATAACTCTGACTTGTAATTAGCAGAATTACTCCCCTTTTTGTACTTAGAAAATTCGGTTAAGGTTTGCGTGTAACAACTCCATATCTCTATAACTACTACAGATATTCAATTGAAACTTTACACATGTCTTTAGGTTCATAATATGAGGGCACTGACCAAGGCCCATAACTCTGACCTGCAATTTCACATAATTACTCCCCTTTTTGTACTTAGAAAATTCAGGTTAAGGTTTGCGTGAAACCAGTATATATCCATGTAACTACTACAGATATTCAATTGAATATTCACACATGTCTTCAGGGTCATTATATAAGGTCACCGACCAAGGCCTATTACTCTAACATGCAATTTAGCAGAATTATGCCCTTTTGTACTTAAAAAATTCAGGTTAAGGTTTGCGTGCCAAGTAATTAGCTCTGAAACTACTACAGATATTCAATTGAAACTTCTCACATGTCTTCATGGTCATTATATAAGGTCACTGGACAATGCCCACAACTGTGACCAGCATTTTAGCAGAATTGTGCCCCTTTTTGTACTTAGAAATATTCAGTTTGAAGTGTGTGTGCAAGTACATATCTCTGTAACTACTACATATATGTAAATGAACTTTCACATACGTTTTCATGCTCAATATGTAAGTTCACTGACATAATATATATACTATCAAAGCGGAGTGACAACTCGAGCGCGCTGTCCTGAGACAGCTCTTGTTCATGATGTGTTATTCTTTGATTGGTGTTTTATTGTGCAACGTATGTGTATTGTACAATCAATCTTTATTTTCAGAATTGTGTCTTTATAGTTTTGTCAATATAATCTTAATGGTATGATCAATTGTTGTAACACAATTGCAAAATATCGTCATGAATATGTGTGCTATGTGTTTGGTGTATACCGGTATTATATTATATGCAGTTTATCTTTAAATTATTTTAGACATTTAACTTAGACCCATTAATTTAATTCATGGCATTTAATGTTAAGTTCTGGTTTATTTTTCCTGTATAAATGAATAAAAAAGTGATTGATTGTACATAAGTACAAAAATACATTGTTCGCGTAACAATATGCATTACAGTACTAACAAATCTATTGAATACTCTTAAAGGACTATGTACACACGTGAATTACTGGTCAATGTGTTATATTCTGCAAATGGCAATCCAATTAAAGTAAGAAAATATGTAATGTGTTGTTTTTGTTGTTGTTAGGGTTTATTGTGTCTTCAATGCAGCATGTATGTCAAACAGACAGGATCTTTTTATAAACGAAACTCACATGCGACCCATGCAAACATAGTTTGCATAACCCAACTGGGTCCCATATAGGATGCCCATATAGCCATACCGAAACCAGGATGGGCCCTATTTGGGCAACCCATATGAGGCCAAGTGGGATTTTGCAAACCCATTTTGCATGGGTCCCATAGGGTAGCCTGAGCGACCCTTGCGAGTTGAAAAATGTCGGTTGATCGTTGAGCCAGTAACATGAGAAACTCAGATTATTACGGCATGTTTAACCAGGATACTACCATAAATGTTCGCAAAATTTAATACACTTAATGTCAACCCATCAACGCAAGCTAGCGAAATTTCTTGCACATGCATTTTTTATAACGAAAAGGTACTGCGCGTAGGTAACTTAATCCAGTACAAGAAATTTATATCCCTTTAAAATAATAATCTCTCAACTTTAGTTATTATGAGGTAGACTCACTAAAATCGCTTCACTTTAACTCAAGCTATACTAAAATGCAACACTTATTTTATTCTTCTAATTTTGGTTTTCTCACGCGTTTTGCTTTGTTTTATGCATATGATTTTGTATTCTCTATGTTTGGTGACTTAAAGGCCGATAGGCCCAGTTGTTGTCTTGTATTTCACAATTTAATCGTTTCCATTTTATGTGTATACTCATGTCACGAGAATTAACAACGTACTTACTTGTCCTCTAATTTTCTTCTGGGGCATAAACTGGTGAAAAATATGATTATACTGTAACACACCCATTTTTGTGGGAGATTGGCACACTTACTTTCATCTGTCAAAAATATGATTTCATCGCATATCAAAAACCGGACTCGATCACACAATGATGTGTGAAGGATAAGTATTCAATGTTCATACCTGTGATTACTGAGATCAAATTTTTCACGGATGTCAAACATGTGATGTGTGAATACATGTCATGATAGTACGATGACAAACGCACGAAGTTCCATAATGCTATCGCAATTGTACCTTCTTTTAAACATGATTTATCGTCAACGTATCATTACACCATATCCATCCTACTTCATTGTCATCGCACACCCTGTCGTCGTGGTTTTTACTCTCATTTTTTGGCGCAGCTGTCTAAGATCACTTTTAATTAACCTATATTTCTTGTGATAATTATGCAGCGGGAAAATTGAATGTCAATAGAATCGGACAAATGTTATCATTGTGTAAAAATATCATTGTACGCTGTAACCGACTGTCGTCCCCGTGAATTCGTACAACTCAAGCGGAAGAATCTTTCTAAAAATAGCGCGCGGTAAAGCTGTGTTAATACACACGCATCAATTAGCGTTCGCAGAATCCTAAACCCGAGAATTTCAATAAATGGAGAATTTATAAACTAACTGCGCATGTTAATTTATATTTGAATTGTGGTTGTGTTTACTTATTATTTATTATAAGAATTATTTATAATTGCACCTTTCTATCAGCTTCTTATTCTATCCATAAAAATGTTAAACATCTTTTTATCATTAAAATGTGGTGAAAGGAGTGTCGTAATACGTCGAAACGTTATTCATGTTACTTTTAACTTCATTTGTGTAGCATGAATTCACTATGTGCAATACTAACGATACATATAGTATATTATTTAACATAACTATGTACACTTGTCTGATATATATAATAATTTTCATTCATTCCCGCTATTATATTCTGACAATGCTAAGTTGTTAAATTTGCCTTACAAATTCATGTATCAATTATGTTTACGTAAATTACTAGTATTTAGCTTATTTATGTATCAGTGGTGGAAACATGGGGCGGTATCTATTCGGTTTATTCACGGTACATATATTAACAATGATTGAGTTTATCTCAAATTAATTTTGGGGGCGATAAGTTCTATTATAATGTCCGAAAAATATAGTGTCCGAGAAGTCTCTTTAGTAGGGACCGAAAAATATGGGGTCTGAGAAGTCACGTAACCGATCATCTTGGTCCTCTTGTATTAGATAAAGGGCAAAAAGTGACATCTCAATATTAATTTCAACGCCGATTGTCTTTTTAAAGCCATTTCTTGTTTTTAATTTTCCAGTGCTTTTGGTTGCCATTACAACCATATTTTTCAATACATTCTAATAAATTGAAGGAATTTGGTAAAGGACCATCCCAGGAACATTCCTGCCAAGTTTGGTTAAAATCTACCCAGTGGTTTCAGAGAAGACTTTGTTTGAAGTTAAATGTTGACGACGGACGACAAGCAATGGACGACGGACGCCGGACACAGACTGACCACAATAGCTCATCCTTGATCACTTCGTGCTCAGGTGAGCAAAAAATACCAAATTTAAATAAAAAATACAATTACGACGTCCAAAGCATCCGCCAGTGTTTGACTGATCCAAAATCTATTTATACATTGAATAGCCTCTACTATAGAAGATCAGAGAAAATGCAATTCTAAATAATTCTTTTCTATAACTTTTTAAATTTGTTAATTTAAAATTTAACATTTTAAAATAAAACTTAAAATTTTCTTGTCTGAAACCACTGTTGCATTTAAAAATCCTTGGGTGACCCTCTACAGAAGTCCCTCTAATTACCGTATATTGGTTCATTAAAAATATTGATTCATTAAAAAGTATGGCCACTTGAAGGTGTGGAAGGTTGTGCGTATATGATTATCTGGACAATTTTGACATCCTTGTCAGAAACCATTAACCGGATTTCAAAATAATTACTAAGAAAGGTTCCTTTTGTGACCCTCTACCAAATTCCTTCTAATAAGTTTGATTCGTTAAAAAACATGGCCCCCAGGGGTTGGGGATGTTTGACCGTATATGGCCACATAGGCAACTTTGACAATCTTCTAATCAGAAACCACTTGTTGGATTTTGAAATATTTTCAAAGTAATGTTCCTTAAATGACACTAAGATAAGTTTATTTAGCGAGGCTAAATCACTAACTAAATAACTAACTAACTAACTAACCTTTGTCATCAACTCTAGTATCAGGGGCAACATTACCCATAACTCTGTTTTGTATTTTGGCAGAGTTATGCCCCTTTTTCACGTAGATTTTCTGGTTAAAGTTTATATTCAAAAGTTTTGTAACTTCAAAACTACATAAGTTATTCATTTGAAACTTGAAACTAAAATTTGTCATGAACTCATGTATCAGGGCCAACATTACCCATAACTCTGTTTTGTATTTTGACAGTGTTATGCACACTTTTTACATAAATTTTGTGGTTGAAGTTTTTGTTCCAAAAATGTATAAACTATAAAAGGCTTCTCTTAAATATTTTGTATTTTAACAAATTTGTGAGCCTTCCACTATCCAAAATATGCACTAACTGAAATACTTCGAATAGTCGAGGGCGCTGTCCTCTGACCGCTCTTGTGTACTATGATGTTATTATGAAACGTTAGAAAAATATCGATGTTTATTTGGGTGCTATTATGTTGTGTTCTGTTCTGTCTTATTATTAACTAATGTGTTTCTGTTGTAAACAAATCCTTTAAAAGCTTTATACTGTTGGTTTTAAGAATGTACAGGTACTTTTCTGATGAAGCATTTTCTTCCAACATTTTTGTTAGCTTACCTGAGCACGAAGTGCTCAATGGTGAGCTATTCTGGTCAGTCACCGTCCGTCGTATTCAATTTGCTTTTAAAAAAAATCTCCTCTGGAACCGCTAAAAACATGGCTGTCAGTGGTCCATCATTGATGTCAATTGTCAATTTTTACTTCACCTCCAAACATGCTTTAAAAGTGTTACAAACCATTATGATTCATTGAACTCAGGTGAGCGATCCTTAGCCACTTTGGCCCTCTTGTTTTTATTTTATTACTATGCTTACATCTGAAAAACAGGTATCTTGATTCGCGATGCTATAGTTATTATAAAAATAAACACTAATTGAGCAATAAACCTTATTTATATATTTTCTTGTTTCTTAACGATCTGACAAAATCAACCATGACAACCTTTAGGTGAAAGAGTCTCGTGGGTCAACATGGTATTAAACGCTTATTTTCGAGTGAGTGTAATACATTTCTATCGAGTGCACCAGGATTCTCTCCCATAAGGCCGTCGCCCCAAGAAGACTTGTTAGTTGGGTTACGGGGGATAGTGCAGTTCTAGAGGCGAACATGGTTCTTTTAGTGCCCGGTGTGAAGCACCTAGTACACTGCACCTCGGTTTAACGTCATAAGTATGTGTTGGAAAAAGCAGGGAAAAAAACTCATAACATTGTTGACTCTATGATTGGTGTTTTTGGCCATACATATTGCCTATAACGGATCATTGCGATACGTACAGAATACTACCGGTAGAAGGAATCCTCGACCATCAAACCTGCCGTGCACTTTCTCGTCAACTTTAAAAACTATGTGTATGACATAAGGTGCATTGTTCGAGTTATGTTTGAGTATGAACGTAGTCAGGAAGCTTTATGTATGTTCATGAATGTACATTTGCTCACTATTGTGTGTGCAATATTTGCATCGTCAGCCACCAGGTAAATTATGCAAGTTAACCACTAACTTTACACATCCTCCTTTACAAGACAGAACGTTTGATCAGCCTTGTTTGTTCATTTTGATAATTATAGATCATGTTTGCCTTTCCATACAGTATGGTTACCTGTTCTGAGTGCTGTCATTTGTTTACGTTTTATTTTACAGATTTTGTAATTAAAGATAGATATTTTGTTTGTATTTAATATATTTTAAAAACAAATATGGTCAAACCTATTTTAAGTACGATTTCATAGTGTCATTACGAGGAAGGGTATCTTAAGAACAGAGCATACACGTTTTTATGAGTTATCACCTTGGCCTTGTGTCAGTAGACAACAACATGTGTACTAAACCACCCACTAGGAAAGGCCAACGTGATCTAAGGCTGGTTCATGCGCTATTGTTCATTACAAACTTACAGAGCAATCTATTTTAATCCCAATTTTGATACTTTTCAGTTTAAACTCGAAAAATCGAGTGAATATTGATGGAAAAGAAGTACTAGCACTGCTGTTTAACACAAGATCAGAATATGTTTCCCACGAACGTAGCACATTAAAATAGTGACTTATTTTGCCTGTTTAACATGATTTGGTGACTTAATTTACCTAAAAGACATTGTCTGCATAAAAAGCATATATTTCCGTATTGTCAGGTTACCGAACACGCCATTATTCTAGAGCATCTTGTGAAAAAAACGGTAGCTAAGATAGAACGGTATCTGAAGAATAAGGGATATATATTAAAACATTCACATTGCAATGCTTTACTTGTATAACATACAAACTACAACTACATACAGAATTAAATTTTTATTTTGACATTTCAATACATTCAGTATCTTAATAAGAAACAAATACAAAATGTTATACAATTGTTCTGAGCAAAAATCAAACCACACAAAGTTAAATTTGATTAAGAGATATCCGCAATGAAACAGGTACCTTCAAACTTTGTAATGAAGTCATGCAGTTTTGTCGTTAAAATTAATAATGCGGCATGCTATTGCATTGTTCCTAATGTAACTATGTAGCTTTTAAATAGCATGCTATGACTCTTACTACTAAATTATACATTTTGCTGACCAATTCATTATTCTGCTCTGAGTTGTATAATTATAGTAATATGCAGTGTTAGTTAAATTTCATAGCTACTGTTACTAGTCAAATATTTGTTGGCTGTTTTTCATTAAATTCAATTATGCTGGTACTTCATACAGAATGTATATAAACATGAAAACAAAACATATAACAAAGAAACATTTCCAACAAAGTATTTGTTTGCATAGTTGCATTCATGATATGGATTGTTCTTTTTTATTAGAATACATTTTAACAACTTGATAATTGGGCAAAATATGTAATTCATACATAAAATGCCAACATCTATTTAAATATTTAATATTATTAATTAATATTAATTTTTAATATTATATGAGGCATGTCGTGGGAAAACTGAGCATAATGCACGTGCCTATATTGTCGTCCCGGATCAGCCTGTGCAGTCCACACAGGCTGATCCGGGATGACACTTTCTGCCTTTGTGGTATTTTCTGTTTCAAGGAAGTCTATTCTAAACATAACTCCACAAGAGGCGGAAAAAGCTATCCTTGATTATCCTTTGCGGACTGCACAGGCTGATCCGGGATGCCACTTTACACATGTGTATTCAGCCCGGTTTTTCCAAAACACACCTCATATATACAGAACTTGTGTGTTTTGATATATTTTTTTAAATCTATGACTTTTAAGGAAATGTTTCTTGGTGTTGAAGTTTCAAACTAAAGAAAGATATTGCAAAAGAGCAACTGGAGGTGCTGGATACATAAATGATATTATGCCAAATAAGTTACGACTTTAGAAAAAAAACAAAAAAAAAACATTTTATTGCCAATATATATTTAAATGAATACTTATACTGGAAATGAACAAACATGATGTAAAAGAAGTTTTCAAAGATTTAACAAATTGTCTGAACATTTTTATTGCCAAAATATTTAACACGACAAATACACAAGTACAAATAGACATGGAAGAACAATGAATTTGAGAAATATATCCAAAATTTAGTACTTTTTTTTATCTCCAAAGGAACAATTGTGAGTTTCAATATTCCTAAACATTAACAAATCAATTGTTAATCAGAATAAAAAATATGGCGGTTAAAATCAATTATGAACAAAACCAAAAATGGTCAACCCAATAAAACTGACAAATAAAAATGTCATGTAAGTGAAACAAAGCGGTAAGATAAAAACAAACATATCACTTAATCTTGGAAAGTATTAAATTTAATAAATGACTAGATAAGATTTCCCTTTTTTTCTAACATTCTTTATCAAAATCTTAAGCATACGGAAAATAGAACATTTAAAACAAACCTATTCTTTCACATTATCTTACAGGATTAATTCAACATTTGATTACATTTAAAAAAAACTTTACAATGATTCTTATCATAATTTTGATGTTTACATTAATTATAACAGCATAAAACTGTATAAAACAAAATTGTTACTAACAATTTGATATTTAGGTTTAAGATTGAAAGAGACAGATAAAATGAAGTTTCAACAAACAATGCAAAATGCATTGCTTATACATTATAGTTAATTGAAAATAATTATATATGTAAAAATAGAAAGTTATTAATTATTGTCTTGTTGACAACAATTAAAATTAGATAAAATCAATACAATTTGATGACTTTATTATAATTTGCTTATTTTAAAAACTTCAACGTATTTGAATCTTTTTTAAATTATTAAAATGATGACATTGTTCACTATCATTTCAGTGCATATGAACTGAATATCACCAATGGTGTTGGAAAATAATTGAATTGAAAAACTCAACATTGTAAATTTTAACTACAGTTAGATATATATTAGCATACGAGGTAATTAAAATGAATCTCAATTAATGCATCTTAAAGATGCAACACACCTGACATAAAAAGTCAGAATTTTTTTCTAAACTTTAAATATATAATAGTAAAGTTTATAACATGTTACAACTTCAAAAACTATTTAACAGTTGTGAAAATGTATTTAGATGTTTCAAATTGAAAGTTGTTTAAGTGTTTATATCATAAATCCATGTTGTTGAAACTGTTAAAAATTCCTTGCAGTTTTAGGAACCAATCACTTTGTATTTTTGTTTTGCATTTTACAAAATTGTACCACACTACAAGTATGTTCCATTTAAATGTAAATATCAATATGGCCAGGATTTATTTATCAACACGGAAGTGTGACCACAGAAACGCATCAGGGCTAATATCAGAATATAGAATCTTGGTCAAAAATTAAGAAACATATTAAAATTCTGTAATTTTATAATTTCATTTCCGACAAAGACATACACTCTTTGAATATTTTGACACAGAAGCTGAAATATTAATTAAAGGGCCTATGTCATCAAAAAAGGGCCTCAAGGGGGCAATTAAAAAAAATAAATCTGAAATTAAGATATTAATACTGGCATATAATAATGGTTAAAACAGGGTATGGGAAAAGAGTGTACATATTCGGAGATAAAAATCAATTTCTAATAAGGGTCGTGTTTGTTTGGCCCTTTTCATGTTTATATTTGATGTCAGAATTGTGAGTATTTTGTATAACCATAGTTTACACATGATTCATAAACCAAGCAGAATAGCGCAGTTGGCTGAAGCGCTGTCTACTGTCATTTCTTCTAAGGAGCCCTTAGTCGTGAGTTTGATACCCGCTTTGGGTTTTAATTATATTTTTTCAAACTTGTTTGCTTATTTGTTTTTATCAAATATCTCATTGCGTATTATATTATTTATTATTTATTTAATGCAAATGCCTTGGTATAGCTCATTTTTATAATATAATATCTTTTATAGTGCAATAGGAAGGCAATGTTTTTGTTGACATAGTCCCTTTAAAGTGTTTACATATTTGAAATTGTCATGTCCATGTTTCAAAGTACAGTGTGTCAAACAAAAATTCTAATTTTGACTTGGACCGAGGGGTGGAACATACCCTACCCCCATCAAACCTTTCATTAACACTCGAAGCAGATCCAGCCAATTGTCAGTTCTATTTGCACATAAAATTTGGCATTCAAACAGAGAAAATCAGCTGAAACAAGGAACCACATCCAGGCAAATGAATATAACAAAGTGCGAACACCTGGATTACAGCATTGAGTATTACACATGATGATGCTTTATATATATTGTAAAACATAATGCAAAATCTCCTTAAGTATTGATCAACTTAAGACTTTTAATAAAACTGATTATTTTTATTTAAACACTTTACAATTCATATAGAGCTCTTGACATATTTAGCCACAAAAGTTATGTTAAAGCCTCAACAAAATACTGAAATTATTTGATAAAATTACAAATCAACACTTCTTTGCCACAGTGGTTTGTTTTAAAGAAAATAGCAAAGAAATACTGTAAAATAATACTATTAAATTCCAAAATTCATATTGTTTGCGCCATCTATATAAAGTCCATCGTAGTTAAAAGGTCAAGTTGACAGTAATCAATTAGCTGGGCACGATTCCAGGGACACATCCAAAAACGCAACTCCCGTTGCTAGGTAGTGACGCTGCTGGTTGATAAGCAGGTTCCGTATACATCCCTGATACGCACCATTTGCTTTAGAGCCCTTCGTAATATCTTCTGAAATAGGCAAAGTGAGATATGCGACTTATTCAGCTTCAGCAAATACAACTGAGGCATGTCGTGGGAAAACAATGTGCAAACATTTATTTTTTCTTGAATATAAGTCCATTCTTTATTCTGAAGTAGGTGAATACAGGAACAGACATCATATAGCGTTGCAAAATCATGTAAGTTAATTTTACAAATACTATATGTTGTAGGTCTGGAAACATTTGGGTTGTGGGATATTGTTTCATACAAAAACCCTGATCCTACATGTTAACCATTTATAAACATAAGCTTTATTAGTTTGCTGATCATCATTGCAACGCAGATTAAATCCAAATATTCACCGTTAGCATTCATCGCTTTGCAAGCTATTCTAAATGAAAAACAAGGAACCTTGGTAAGATCTGTCGAGTTGAAAATGTAAACAATAAACTGGAATTAAAACTAGTCAAACACCATTTATTTTAAGAAAATGTGTTAAAGTTCTTCAATCATGATGAACTATTAATTTTAATGTCTTTGTAAAATTGACAATACTCTTTATGTTTGTCTTTAACATTCAAGAACATCACAATACTAAACCCATTACACCTACGTGGCAATCCTCCAATATATAGGGGGTTATTGGTGTCTGCAGAGGTGGCTGACCCTGGGCTGACCTCTGTAACTGGGTCAAGGTCATCAACTGCCAAGGTCAGGACATTCTTTGTCTTGGTAGCTGAAATATTAAACATTTACATGCAAATAACACTGTACATGGAAATGGGGTTTGCATTATAAAAACATCCCTGTCAAATCTACATAACTATACCCATTTTATGATTTAAAAACATTAGACCATAACCATGTTTTGAAACAACTAATATATACAAATATATCTAAATATTATAATTTTACTAAATGAGCAAGTCTGCTATCCTTAAACCATAATATATCCTGACAAAAAGCACGAAATACATAAGAGTTATATTGTGTGGGCAACATAAATTATCCCAGGTTATGAGGAGACAATCAGGAACAGTTATAGGGATGGAACACACCTCCTCCTTCTCCTTTAAAGGGTTAACTGAAATTCAGCATTCTAAAACAGATCCAGGTAATTTAAGCAAAATTTATCCATAAAATCTAGATTGCAAAAGAGGAAATCAGCTGAAAGGAGAACAATTTACACCCCCTGATACAAAAGAATAATATAAATCTCAAACAAAGCAGCAGCCGAGTTCTCACCAGTGACTGAGTGCCAGGCCCCGTCACAGAACTTGTTGTTCATGGCTGGGATTACCTTGGCAACAATAGAACCAGCACCGTTGTCGGCTGTGAATCTCAACTGAAATAAGAACAATATTGCATGAAATAACAACATAATGCTTGACAAAATTATGCAACACATCTATTTTTATGAAAAGAAAAACGCATTGAGAAAAGAACAAGTTTGTCACACATTGCAAACATCTTAATTAAATTGCAAACTTCTCTTCATATATTGAAACAGATAAATGTGTTAAATTTAATTAGAAATCCTGACCACTCGTACACAGTTCAGTAAAAGTTACAGAATCGCCATTTTATATTATGAATTATTGAACATTCAGACTAAATACTTGTAAAAGGTAGATATATTGAGGATATTGGTTTGTTTTCGGTGTGATAATGCGTGATATCATCACCAGAAAGGGAGACAATTAATATTTTCACTAGCGCATGTGCAAGTAAAAATATGTAAATTGTCTTTTTATTTTATGCTATATTAACCTTTGTTTTACATTTTATTGGAAAATATCGCGGGAATCATAACGTCAGGATGGCAAAATAATGACATCATTTCACAGTTTTGAGCCCGGCCCTCACTGAGTGATATAGGGATATATCTCACTGATATTTTTCTATATTTCATTACTTAGCATTAAATAAATATTTGTGTCAAACTTCAGATATCTCGAAGTCATCTGTGAACTTCCTGGGACTACAAGATAACAATGTTCAGTTGTAAAATCAACTAGAAATGCCATTGTCGTGACTCAAATACCCATACACGCCATATGTCCCGGATCCTCCCATGCAGTGCCTATCCCACGATCCCGAAATATTTTCATAGGTCCCAAAAATCTTAAAAACTGTGCAAACCTTTTGACAGACCAATAATCCCCTAATTTGTCCCCAAGGCAATGCATACCCGATTAGGCAACGTGTCATAAACAAGCAATTATCAGCAGTTGTCACACTTTCACTCTAATCGACTGCATTCCTAAGCTGTGACCGAGTAATTCCGCCCTAAAGGCATAGCTTCATTCCCACAGAAAAATGAATATAAGCCAATTAAAACACAGAGTTATTTCAGTTTGCCAATGCCATGAACGATCGACCAATTAGCGTAATACAGAGTTATACACGGATTAGTAAGTGTAAACATGCATCTGTTGATAACGAAAGAGTACTTATATCATAATCCCGACTATAAGTAAAAGCAGTTTACTGAATATTTTCCGTTGTTCACAATATCTACAGTCAGTTTATAAAATAAAGGCATTGTTTTAAATTACTTTCGTAACACATTTTTTGTTATGCCATGGAAAACCAGTGTTTTGCTAGAAAAGAGCACAAAATTTATGCTGAAACCAACAACCATGTGTTTTGCTAAGTATATCGTGTCAACTGGCAATAAAAACTTTGTAGTGAAAGAACTTTGAAATCTTTACTTTTTGTATAAATCTTTTTGTTTGCGATCTTAGCATTTTAATGAATATTTTTATTGCTACGAGTACTTACAACAACAAAACTTTTTTCTTTCATTAAAAAAAGTACACGCCTTGGATCGGAATACACACATGGAACAGACAACCATATTTCCCGCTAAAATGATTTTCCCACCAAAATAACAATGCTTTATTTTTGGAAAAATAATGAACGCATGTACATGTCCCGGAAAATCCTAAAAAATCCCGGAAATTTGCGGGCAGAGTCCCGGAAATGATAAAAAAAAATATGGCATGTATGTAAAATACCCCCCACATGCCACTTGTCACAAGGAAATTGATACAAGCAGCATGTAGTTTTGAGGTGTAAAAATTTATCAGTTAAACTGGGAAAATAAATTCTCAAAGGGGAATAACTCCATAAATAATGCAGTTAGAGTTATAACTTTTTTGCACTGCATTGCATTGTGCATTGTACTTCACCTAACAACCACCTATTCATGTCTGAAGTTTGTGATCAATCCCTCCAGTAGTTTTTAAAAAAATGGCCGGACAAGAAAAATGACAAAGGGGAATAACTCATTATGCAGCCAGAGTAATAAATATTGTGCATTGCACTCCACCTAAAAACCATGTATTTATGGATGAAGTTTGATGTTGATATCTAAAAAGGGTTTCAAAGTTATGCTACAGACAAATAAAACCTCGACATCTAGACAGACAGACGGGCGGACGGACAGACAGACAAGCTGATTCCAGTATACCCCTCTTACAACTTTATTGTTCGGGGTTGGGCAGTGGGGGTCGGGTATAAATATTGACACTAGTCATTACCTCCCCTTCAGCCAACTCCAGGAGTACAAAGTCGCCCTTGTCGCCATGAACAGCGAAGATCGTGCCATCCAGACTGCGGGGACGTAGCTCCACCTTCACCTCTAGGTCTTTTCCAACGTTGAAATTATCCACTAAAAACACAGGAATTGGACTTTTAATAAAATACGCTCATTATGCAGAAATGACATAACTATTTTTTATGTATATCAAAGTACAATTCTACAAAATTATGAGCACAGTTTTCATCAACATACACCAGGTATGAGGCAGTTTCTTGGAAATACCGTAACAATGTTACTAACATTGAAGAGTTAAAGTCCGCACTTCTGTACTTCCTTTCAAAGCCTTAAAGATGCTTCTGTCAACTTTATTAAGTTTTTTAACACCTAAAATGCCAAGGTTGGCACAGAGATATCGGAATTTGTAGCCAACAATTATAATTTTCAAAAATTATCTATTTTATAGAAATATTTTCCTCAGACTGTGTGAAAAATATGATTATTTTCAAATATTTTCAGAAATTTTAGAAGGCAGAATTGCAATTTTAACTAGCTAATGATTAATTTGGCTACTGCTAGCGCTAACATAGAATGCTTTAAGATGAACAGACTGGTCTTACTGATCACTATAATTACAACTTTAATCAGTGTCAAAGCAACATGACAATGATCTGATGTTACTAACCTTGCTGGATATAGCCTCCCTGGTTGTAGAAGTATGCGCCGGGCTCCGTGATGTAACCGGAAGCCTTCTCGTTGGAGCAGGGGACCACGCCGGGGGAGACGGGGGCCATTCCAATATCTGCATCGTTCACCTTGATGTTGGCTAGACAGCCCTCGAAACCAGCACTCAAACCCTGAATACAGTAGTATAATTAAACAATAATTTTCGATTTATCGTTGTTTGTAGGCCGATAAACAATGATTTGGAGTTCTGATGCATAGGAATTAAACCACGAGGGCGTTAGACAGAGTAGTTTAATAGTCATGCATCAGAAGGACAATGAGTTGTTTATTGGCCGATAAACAATGATAATGTGAAAAGTATTTCGATTCAGAAGGACAATGAGTTGTTTATTGGCCGATAAACAATGATAATGCGAAAAGTATTTCGATTCTAACATAATTTGACAAATATTTATGTAACGAGAACTATATTTTAATATGCTCCGCGCTTTCTGTGTTGTTTATTTCACAGTTTGTCAACCATAATTTTGTTCTTTGTCTATAGAAAATTTGGCAAGTACCATGTTACAATTTTGAATAACAACAAGAAATACCAATCTGATTAATTTATAATAAATCATCATTTACAGTATGGCTCATGCCAAACAAACATTTTGTGAGTCTTGAAGTTTGGGCAACTGAATCAACAGAGGCGAGAGGACGTGGAGTAAACCTGTGTACTGCTTGAAATATCAAGGATTAATTACTCTGCGTCACTTGCCATAAGATATCAGTTGTACCCGCAACAGGAGTTATGCCGCATGATTTCCTGGCAGGCTTCAGCCACTAAGCGAAAGCAAGTACAATATTTGTTTCACTTAAGCCGTACTGTAGAAAACGCAATTTCATATTAGCTTCTCAAAGAGACTTCATATTAGCTACTCAAAGCGACTTCATAATCGCCACTCAAAGTGACGTCATATTAGCTTCTCAAAGAGACTTCAAATTAGCTACTCAAACAAACTTTATATTAGCTACTCAAAGAGACTTCATATTAGCTTCTCAAAGAGCCTTCATATTAGCTACTCAAAGAGACTTCAAATTAGCTACTAAAACAGATTTCAAATTAGCTACTCAAAGAATCTTCATATTAGCTTCTCAAAGAGACTTCATATTAGCTTCTGAAAGAGACTTCATACTTAGCTTCTCAAAGAGACTTCATATTAGCTACTCAAAGAGACTTCAAAATAGCTTCTTAAAGAGACTTCATATTAGCTTCTCAAAGAGACTTCATATTAGCTTCTCAAAGAGACTTCATATTAGTTTCTCAAAGATACATCATATAAGCTTCTCAAAGAGACTTCATATTAGCTTCTCAAAGAGACTTCATATAAGCTTCTCAAAGAGACTTCAAATTAGCTACTCAAATAGACCTCAAATTAGCTTCTCAAAGAGACTTCATATTAGCTTCTCAAAGAGTCTTCATGTTAGCTTCTCAAAGAGACTTCATATTATCTTCTCAAAGAGACTTCATATTATCTTTTCAAAGAGACTTCATATTAGCTTCTCAAAGAGACTTCATATTAGCTTCTCAAAGAGACTTCATATCAGCTTCTCAAAGAGACTTCATATCAGCTTCTCAAAGAGACTTCATATTAGCTTCTCAAAAAGACTTCATGTTAGCTTCAAAAAGAGACTTCATATTAGCTACTCAAAGACACTTCATATCAGCTACTCAAAGAGATTTTATATTAGCTTCTCAATGAGACTTCATATTAGCTTCTCAAAGAGACTACATATCAGCTACTCAAAGAGACTTCATATCAGCTACTCAAATAAACTTCATATTAGCTTCTCAAAGAGACTTCATATTAGCTACTCAAAGAGACATCATATAATGCTAGTCAAAGAAACTTCATATCAGCTACTCAAAGAGCTTTCATATTAGCTCCTCAATGAGACTTCATATTAGCTTCTCAAAGAAACTTCATATCAGCTACTCAAATAAACTTCATATTAGCTTCTCAAAGAGACTTCATATTAGCTTCTCAAAGAGACTTCATATTAGCTACTCAAAGAGACTTCATATTAGCTACTCAAAGAGACTTCATATCAGCTACTCAAAGATACTTCACACCAGCTTCTCAAAGAGACTTCATATAAGCTTCTCGAAGAGACTTCATATCAGCTACTCAAAGAGACTTCATATTAGCTTCTCATAGACACTTCATATTAGCTTCTTAAAGAGGCTTCATATTAGCTTCTAATAGAGACTTCATATTAGCAACAAAAAGAGACTTCATGTAAGCTACTAAAAGAGACTTCATGTAAGCTACTAAAAGAGACTTCATGTAAGCTACTAAAAGAGACTTCATATTAGCTTCTCAAAGAGACTTCATATCAGCTACTCAAAGAGACTTCATATTAGCTTCTCAAAGAGACTTCATATCAGCTTCTCAAAGAGACTTCATATCAGCTACTCAAAAAGACTTCATATCAGCTATTCAAAGAGACTTCATATTAGCTTCTCAAAGAGACTTCATATCAGATACTCAAAGATATTTCATACTCGCTTCTCAAAGAGACTTTATATTAGCTTCTCAAAAAAACCTTCATATTACCAACTCAAAGACACTTCATATTAGCTTCTCAAAGAGACTTCAAATTAGCTACTCAAAGAGACTTCATATTAGCTTCTCAAAGAGACTTCAAATTAGCTACTCAAAGAGACTTCATATTAGCTTCTCAAAGACACTTCATATTAGCTTCTCAAAGAGACTTCATATTAGCTTCTCAAGGAGACTTCATATTACCTTCCCAAGGAGACTTTATATCAGCTTCTCAAAGAAACTTCATATTAGCTACTCAAGGAGACTTCATATTAGCTTCTCAAAGAAACTTCATATTAGCTTCTCAAGGAGACTTCAAATTAGCTACTCAAAGAGACTTCATATTAGCCACTCAAAGAGACTTCAAATTAGCTTCTCAAAGAGACTTTATATTAGCTTCTCAAAGAGACTTCATATAAGCTTCTAAAAGAGACTTCATATTAGCTTCTCAAGGAGAATTGTAAATTATATACCGCAAGATTAGATTTTCCCTTGTCGCTAATTTCAGTGATGTTGATGCCACCAAAATAATATGGCGCCTTAACGTTGATGGACCGTGCTCGACCCTCAGATTCCGTTATTCCGACCTGCCCACCGTCAACAATCAATACGCCCTCTTTGAGGTTCCTGCCGGCAGAGACCTGGAGAAAAATGTGTTCTTGAGTTGAGCAACAAAAAAGTTTAGTTGTTGAAAATGGACATTCAGTGAACTTGCACGTTACTTGTAATAATACAATTAAGGTAAAGCAAACATGTCATGTACAAGTTTCGTCGACTAAGTCTGAAGTTCACTGAATAATCATGTCAATGATCAACTATTAAAAATGTTTTCTTGAATCTTGTAATTAGAATATACTTTTTTTTTAAAGAAAGCTACATATGTATAGAAATTTCAAGATCCGGAATTAATCAACAATTGCCAAAATTACAATAAGTATGGTCAAATATGTATACCTGTAGACAATATTTATAAACAGAGAGAGTGGATAAATTTGCTGTCTATAATGTATGCTCAAGTAACATACTTTTAGTGATCTTTATGATACTTACGGAGCCGGGCCGGCTAGCTCAGTTGGTAGAGCGCTGGACTACATATCTGAGAATCGCGGGTTTGATCCCCAGCCCGGCCACATAACTTGTGTGGGGATTGGTCATGAAATTATTTCTACGGCCATTCTCCCCCTACCTCTGATTCAAGTAGGGCAGTTGTCAGTTACTGGCATAAGGGTATATGCACTTAGTACTGGTAAACCAGCTTACCCAGGAAAAGTGTGAGTAGGTTAACTGACCGCCGTTATATGACTGAAATACTGTTGAATACGGCGAAAAATCCAAACAAACAAACATGATACTTACGGAATGCCATTTTCCATCATTGTACGTTTTATCTGACTTAATTACACCAATGCCCGTTCCACAGTCAAAGGTGTAACGGATCATTCCATCCATTAAAATCAGTGACATGTGATCTACATCTTTATTGTCGGCAAAATAAAATATAATCCCATTGGCCTGTGTTGTCCTGAAGTCCAGACTAAACACTGATCTGCAACACAAATAAAAACAATTCCTTAGCAGAATAAAAAAATCTTATAAAACAATTACATTTGATAAGCAGTTCTTAGCAACAATCTGCAACAATGTGCACAAATACTGGAATTTTTATATTTGAATCTAATTAGATTAGATGATTCATAGATACTCAATTTAAACTTCTTTTTCACAGATATTAAATTAAGTGCTTTAGGTGCAGGGGTGGTGAAATCAATTGTATGTATTGCCCAGAGCTGGTATTCACAAAGCTCCTAAGGAAAATCTTAACTTAAGTTGTACTTAAGTGAAAATTTCTAATCACAATTTATATGTGAAATTCACCGATTTCTGTTTATAAAATGGTAAAATATCAAATATCGTAGCAATATTTAGTAGTTTGAAACATTTAAATGTAAAAATAACTCCACAGGAAACAGCCATAGACTTAGGTAATTTTATGAATTTAAGGAATTTACTTAAGTTTTCCCTAAGGAGCTTTGTGAATCGATTCCAGCTTGTCCCACAGCAAATATGGTGAAGCGAAAATTTGCCAGACTTCACTACATGCAGACATGTGGCAAACAGCCACAAAAATCTGACATGCAAGGCAATATCAGATTTTGCCAGCCCTGATGTGTTTAAAGATTGAAAAGACCTACTTGATTCTGATGTTTTCTGGCAGGTTCTGGAACTCGAGCCTGCTAACTGGGTATGCGCCGAAATAGTAGCCTCGCTGGTTCTCTGCAGGCAGATCCTGGGGCATGACAGGGTCCAAGGCACACAATCCTGGAGGCAGGGTGGGCGTGGCTGAAAGTGGTATTTATAGCAAATGAGTTACCCATATACACACGCTTGCATAACACTTGAATTTCTATTGAATGTTTTACGAAAATCTCTCAGTCTGAAGCGAGCCGTCACATAACTGAATAGAGTGGTAACCATACCGTATTTGCCAGTGTGAGCGATCATAAGTTACAGTATAGGGAAAAAAAATCCAAAATGTACAAGCAAAAAAGTTTCGCCTTTAGCTGAGTTTTAATGTAAATATTATATTTTCAAATACATTTATTTTCAATTATAAGCAGAAGCGAGCAATTCACCACTTGTTTTTCAATGTTTAGGATTGAGGAGTTGGAGTAAATGTATCTTAAAGTGAAACAAGACACTGTGTTCAATAAACACACATACCCCTGGTTAGTGCTGGACAACCCATTTGAATTATTCTAAGTCCAAATTATTATAAGTCCTAAAAAGGTCAAGGTCAAAATGAGGTTGGGTGATATGGGTGGATTGGGGATGGTTATAAGCAACAACTGTGTAAGTATCCAAGTGTTGTAGCAGGCGGTGTTGGTGCTAGACGAAACGGTAAAATCTACTTAACCTTGTCACGGACAGAGGGAAGGACAGACGGACAGGACAATAACTATATGCCTCCCGCATCAAGATGCCAGGGGAATAAAAATATTTTCAACAAAGTTTACTTGAAATAATATTACACAACAAAATAGGATGTGAACAACAATGCTCATACTAGTAGGAGGTGTAGTTGGGAGAGGAGGAGGGGTCGGCAGAGGGTCCCTGTCATACGGCCCTTCTGGGTCTGGGATAGGGCAGCCCGCCAAGGCGATGTAAGGCCTCTTAGGGGGCTGGAGAATGGCAAAGTTGAGGAACCTGGAAGGAAAGAATAGAAAGAAACTGCTTTATACAAATTATCATCCATGAATGATTACATTTGATTAACACCAGTATTATCATCATAAATAACAACAACAAGATCATCACCATCATCATCATTACCAACATCATCATCATCATCTCCCCCAAAATCATCATCATCGTCAGATCATCATCATCACCATCATCATCATCATCATCGGCATGATGCAAGGACCAAAAATCACAAGTTCTTACTCTCCATTGATTGTAACATCAGCTATACATCCTCCAAACTGCTCAGTTGTATCTGCCAGGCTAACGGGAATGTTAACATCTGCGTTTCCAAAGTACAGAGGAGTAGATGTTTCCAGGGCAACCTTCTGACCTTGACCTGTCGTCCTCACGATCTCGTAGTCATCAATGTTGATTTCCAAGCTAGTGGGATATTGGATAAATGATTTATTTAAAATAGCTATCATGTTTTAAGAAAAATTCTCGAATGTTTTCAAATGTAGTTTTTTAGAGCTGAACTAAAAACGAGAGCTCACGTAGTATTTAACATTGTGTTACTTTGAAACATGCATTTAACAGGCTACGCAAACAGTGGATATATAAATATGTATATTTTTTATATAAATACATTGTATATACATACACATATTTTTTATAATTTTTTTAACCAACTATTTTTATCTATTTTTTATCAACTGTGATCACATAAAAAAAGGTTTTAACATTTTCTTTCAACACATACAGAGTTCCCTTCTTCATGACCGATATATAATGCCAGCGCCCGTCGTTGTACGTGTTCACGCGACTCATCAGGCTCAGTTTCTCACCGCCTGGGTCACTGATAACCGATATCTTGCCTTCAACGAGCGAGACAGAGAATCCAGCAGACTGAAATGAGACAGATGGTTTCAATGATATTTCATTCAATAGATAATATACATGTCATATAAATTAAAAGTTTATTTAAAATCATGCACTTTTCACTTTAGAGACATCAAATATACAGGAACTGGGAAATATGATTGTTAATTTTTTATCTGTTACCATGGAAACTAGAAAAAGATAGAAGAAACACACTCCTGTTGAGCTCATAGAATTATAAAGAATATAACGTATTGTAAAAACTGTAACTTACCTTGTCGTCATTGGCAACAAACAACAGCAGGGCCTTGTCCTGTGTGGTCTTCATCTTAAACGTGATGTCAAAGTTCCTGCCGATGCTCTCGATGGGGTAGGCAATGTAGGACAGTTTGTCAACGTCGTAGGTGGCTATCCTTGAGATCTGTAAACATGTTCAACGTTCATGAAATATCCTAGGCTAAGGGCTGCAGTATTTTGTATGATTAGAATTTCTACCTGTAAAGGCCAATAACTTGTTTTGTAAACATGTCTAGATAGATGGCCTTTACCTGGTCCGGACAGCCGGGTATCACGCCCTTAGCCTCCTTGTTCTCGTTGAGGTCCCAGGTCCCGAGCTGCAGTGCCACGTCCTCAATGCAACCATCGAACCCCAGCTTGGTGACATCACTGGAGGGGACAAATGACATACAGTAGGTCATTGATAAACACATTTCAGTGGTGACAAAAACGTATTTCCTTTCTCATCGGTTGTTTTCAAATGTTGTTGGCATTTGTCCGTACAGTAATTATATAATAAATTCAGGCAGAATTTCCATTGTCAGTACAAGCTTTGGGACCATAGGGACATTTGATTTTGACAACCCAGCATTTGGCAATGCTGGTAAGGTTTATGCACCTATCAATATTTTCCCCCAGGGGGGGAGTGGCGGGCAATCCCAGGGGAATTTGACTAATTGTATTTTGGGGGATCTAATTCCCCACACTAGAGCCAAGCATTTTGTCTAAATCCCCTGAATGGGGGATGCTTAATTAGTGTATCAAATGTCCCAGGGGCCAATATTATCGGGATCTAAAATCCGAACAAAGTATATTTCCCGGGACTCGGAATCATTCAGCGTGTCAAATTCCTGCCTGTTGGGAATTGCTTTCATTCTAAAGTTCCGTATATGCCCGCCGCTCACCCCCTGAGGGAAAATATTGATAGGTTCATTAACACAAGAGGGCCCTGAGGGCCCGAGGGTGCTAACCTGAGACCTTGTAACCCAATTAGAATTTGCATCTCTGAGGTGTGGCTTATTTTTATCCCAGGGGCATAATTTGAACAATCTGAACACACCTCTGGGCCTTGCGGTTTCAGGTAAAGCTTTTTAAAGTCATTCTGCTATTTCAGTCTATATAAACCATGTGACCCCGTGGGGCGTGGCCAGATTTGACCCCAGGGGCATAATTTGAACAATCTTTGGAGAGGACCACTATGCAATGTTACGTTATACATATTGGAAAGCTGTGGGCCTTGCTGTTTCAGAGGAGAGGATTTTTAAAGACATTTTGATATTTAAGTCTATATAAACCATGTGACCCCCAGGGCGTGACCAGTTTTGACCCCAGGGACATAATTTGAACAATATTTGTAGAGGACCACATATACATACCATATATGAAACCTCTAGGCCTTGCGGTTTCACAGGATTAGAATTTTAAAGTCATTTTGCTATATAAGTTTATATAAACCATGTGACCCCTGAGTAGTGTTTTATCCAGACCTAATCAACGCGGCGCCATGCCACGCCCTTTTATTGATCCGCCACCCTGCCCTTTTCAAAGGCAATTAGCGCCTAGTGCCCTCTTATCTAACGACTGTATTGCCCTTAACGAGGGCCCTTTGTGATGGCATGTTATAGTATATTAATCTGCAACCAACTGATAAGATTAGCTGTAGGGGCAGTCAGCTTACGAGTTTGTGTAGGGATACTATAGATTAAAACATGCTGATTTTGTTTTAAATGAGCGTACATTGTCTGCTTTTAGCAGCCTCGTTTCCATATGCAATTTCTATCATGTTTTTGTTTCGTCTATTTTTATGATAAACGTGATAACCAATGGCAGAATGCATCTAAATGTAGACTAAATGAGGTCTTTAACATTATAAAAACAAGACATGTGTATACAATATTTCTTCCAATCATAAACAAAAATCCCCGAAAGACGAATTGCAGAACTAGCTATTAATTCGATCAAACATGTTCGGATCCATCATTTTAATCCGAATTGCAATGTTTGTTTTTAACATTTTCAACTGGATTTTAGTTTTCATCATTAATCAAAGTATTAGTAGCAATGTCATCATCAACAGCAACAACATATAAACCATAAAGGTAAAAAAAATAAAATATTTCCTACAATAAAAAAAGTAAAATTTTTAAATAATACCAGGTTAGAACTTACAAGTATTTTACCATTAATAAGCATGATTTTGACTTGCCAATACAAAGTTTTAGTTTGACAGTTGTTAATAAGTTTTCATGTATGACTGCCCAATTTGCACCTTGGAACTACTTTTGAATAATGAATAAATAAATTTTCTGAAATAAATAATACAACTACATGTATAATATAACTAAACAATAATAAAAAGCAATAATATTGGAAAAGAAAAATTTGTTAATCCTTGTTGACTTGAAAAATCGTTAAGCAGATAAAATGTATTAGTCAGTAATATACAATTTCCTAATTGGTTTGAACTATTGCTTCAAGAAAAAAAACTATTAAAACCTGATATGCCCTTATTAACAGTGTCACCGCGCACAGAATGCCCCTTTTCCAAGTCAAGCGCCATGCCCCTCTGCCCTTCTAGATTAAACACTGCTGAGGTGTAGTCAGTTTTGACCCATGGGGCATAATTTGAACAATCTTTGTAGAGGGCTACTATACGATGTTAAATACCAAATAAGAAACCTCTGGGCCTTGCGGTTTCGTCGGAGATTTTAAAAGACATTTTGCTATTGAAGTCTATATAAACCATGTGACCCCCAGGGCGTGGCCAGTGTTGACCCCAGGGGCATAATTTGAACAATATTTGTAGAGGACCACTATAGGATGTTACATACCAAATATGAAACCTCTGGGCCTTGTGGTTTCAGAGGAGAAGATTTTTAAGGTCATATTGCTATATATTGTATATAAACAATGTGACCCCCGGGTGTGGCCCGTTTTGACCCCAGGGGCATAATTTGAACAAACTTTGTGAAGGACCACTAAAGGATGTTACAAACCAAATATGAAACCTCTGGACCTTGCGGTTTCAGAGGAGAATATTTTAAAAGTAATTTTGCTATATATTCTATATAAACCATGTGACCCCCGGGGCGTCACCAGTTTTGACCCCAGGGGCATAATTTGAACAATCTTTGTAGAGGACCACTATAGGATGTTACATACCAAATATGAAACCTCTGGGCCTTGTGGTTTCAGAGGAGAAGATTTTGAAAGTCATTTAGCTATATATTCTATATAAACCATGTGACCCCCGGGGTGTGGCCAGTTTTGACCCCAGGGGCATAATTTGAACAATCTTTGTAGGGGACCACTATAGGATGTTACATACCAAATATGAAACCTCTGGGCCTTGCGGTTTCAGAGAAGAAGATTTTTTAAGTTTACACTTTTAAAATCTATTTTTAGCCCTGGTGACCTTCATATGCAGCGGACCGTAACGATTTAAACAACTTTGAAAGAGGGTCACCCCATGATCATTTCTGTGAAGTTTGGTAAAAATCGGACAAGTGGTTTAGGAGGAGATGTCGTTTGAATAAAAAGTTGACGACGGACGCACGCACGAACGCACGACGGACAACGGGCGATCACAAAAGCTCACCATGAGCACTTTGTGCTCAGGTGAGCTAAAAATGAACATGATGTATTCACAGATGTAAATTCTGTAACACTCATTGGGTGGAATCTACCCTACTCCCTCGAAGTGTTCACCAAAAGTCCATGTTTGTTAAACACATAAAGCAAATATATGCACTAATTGTGTACAAAATCTAGCATTCAAAAGGAGGAGATCAGCTGAAAGGTCTGCAGGAAGCAACTCACCCCATGTGTATTGAAAAGAAATGGAACAAATAAAAGTATGCAACTTACAGAATCAGACAAATATATTTTGTATGCAAAGATAAAACAATGCTCTGGTCCAATATTTTTACTTTACATAAACGAGTTTTATCTCAAGTAGTCAACTAATACAAAACCATCAATAAAATTGTGTTAGTACAATCTTAGTTTTTATAACACAACAGTATACTTATAAAAATTTAAAAGCCAAAACAACCTGTAGCAACAGATTAACCCTGTTATACATGTAGGAAAACTATGGTAAACATAATCTCAGGCCAGATCAGAGAATTATAGTTTAACGCTGTTTTACACAGGATAACTACAGGGTTAACAAAATCACAGGCCAGATCAGCCAATGATACTTTAACACTGTTTTACACAGGAAAACTACAGTAAATAAAATCACAGACCAGATCAGCCAACGATAGATTGAGCCTGTTATACATGTAGGAAAACTATGGTAAACAAAACCACAGGCCAGATCAGAGAATGATAGTTTAATGCTGTTTTACACAGGAAAACTATGGAAAACAAAACCACAGGCCAGATGAGAGAATGATAGTTTAATACTCGTTTTACACACGATAACTACGCTAAACAAAATCACAGGCCAGATCAGCCATTGATAAATGTAGTTTAACACTTTTTAAGACAGGAAAACTACAGTAAATAACATTGTAATTCACAGGCCAGAGCAGTTTAATAATGATAGTTGAACACTGTTTTACACAGGCAGGAAAACTACGGTAAACAAAATCACAGGCCAGATCAGCCAACGATAGTTTAACACTGTTTTACAAATGATAACTATGGTTAGCAAAATCACCAGTTAGATAAGCCAATGATAGTTTAAAGACGTTCGCAACAAAAAGAAAATAATTGGGTCAATTTCTCCTTTTGCTTCATTTTTTCTTTATTGTATATGGGTTACAATATACTAATTTCATCTCTAATGTCCATTCAAAATAAACATTTTTAATAGTAAAAGTTCATAAAGCGTATATAATAATCAAAAACACACTTATGCAATGTATTTCCAAACAAATTTAGTTAAGAAACGATCCATTATGTATCTCCATTCTATTAATGCATTGTTTATGTATGTTAAAACGAAACAAGAAGAAGGCTACACAGGTACCCTTTAGGAAAGATAAAAACAAACATATCACTTAATCTTGGAAAGTATTAAATTTAATAAATGACTAGATAAGATTTCCCTTTTTTTCTAAAATTCTTTATCAAAATCTTAAGCATACGGAAAATAGAACATTTAAAACAAACCTATTCTTTCTTACAGGATTAATTCAACATTTGATTACATTTAAAAAAACTTTACAATGATTCTGATCATAATTTTGATGTTTACATTAATTATAACAGCATAAAACTGTATCAAACAAAATTGTTACTAACAATTTCATATGTAGGTTTAAGATTGAAAGAGACAGATAAAATGAAGTTTCAACAAACGATGCAAAATGCATTGCTTATACATTATAGTTAATTGAAAATAATTATATATGTAAAAATAGAAAGTTATTAATTATTTGTCTTGTTGACAACAATTAAAATTAGATAAAATCAATACAATTTGATGACTTTATTATAATTTGCTTATTTTAAAAACTTCAATGTATTTGAATCTGTTTTAAATTACTAAAATGATGACATTGTTCACTATCATTTCAGTGCATATGAACTGAATATCACCAATGGTGTTGGAAAATAATTGAATTGAAAAACTCTCAAGTTCAGTGAGCCATTCTTTTTATTAATGTTTTGGTGTAAGTATACATTGATGCATGTATGTGAAAATTTTAAGAAAATCTGTCGTTTGGAACAAAATATGCATGTGATAAAAATGAAGTTTTAGAAAGCGTTATTAGTTCCCATTCAACACACTTAAACGTCCATTCAAATTCATTATTTTTGCAGTAAATGTAAGTAAAACGTTTTAATTATCAACATACACTTGTATATTGCCAAACAAAGCATGTACAAACATATCAGTTGAAAGAACCATAACCTTGTTTGAAATAAAACTCTATCCTATCTACTTAAATCAATGATACAAATCCAACCTGAACAAAGGGGCTTCGACAGGTACCGTATTCAAAACCAAATATTTCCGGAACAAGGCTGGCGACCCCTATTTTTTAAGACTATTTTAGTTGCAGTATACAATGACGCATGCATGTGGGATCTTTTAACAAAATCTGTCGTTTAGAACAAAAGATATTCCTATATTTGATAAATTATTGATGTTTTCACAGGCATATTTAATGCATAATTAACCTCGTTCAGTGTCCATTACAAATCATTTGTTAAATGATAACTGTAGATAAAGCGCATTTTATCATTAAACTGCACTTGTATATTACCAAACGAAACAAGATGCATTAAAAATCTTCATCTTTGTTTGAATATAAATGCTTTATATTATTCAGCATTCTAAGTAACACAAACTGAAAAAAGGCTTCAACAGGTACCGTATTCAAAATTCAATATTTCCGGAAAAAGACTGGTGACCCCTATTTTTCAAGACTGTTTTAGTTTTAGGATACATTGATGCATGTTTGTGCCAATTTTTAAGAAAATCTGTCGTTGGAAAGAAATTGAAAGAAATTGTTGAGAACGTCTTTTAATTGTTTTACACAGGATAACTGCTGTAAACAAAATCACAAGTCTGATAAGCCAATGTCCTTGCCTACCTGACAGGGAGGATAACTCCTGGGTAACCTCCAATGGAGATGTCGTCATTTATAGCGAGCTGGGTGAGGGAACCAGGCGAATCAACAGGACCCACTGGAAAATACACACGAACGTGAAAATGAGAATATTTACTGGCAGTTCCATGCTCCGGTTACTTACACTTCACAGTTCTGAACTGAACTAAAGATTTTTAAAGAATAAATGTTCAGTTCCTCAGGACATAATTTTCATGTTTATTGGCAGTTTCATGTTTTGAGTCTTTACCAATTAAAAAACTCATCCAGCCTCCAGGATCTTGTATGGTGATTTTGGGGGGAATAAATGTTTAGTTCTTTTGGACACTAATTTTTTATTCTCTTACAATGACTATCAAAAACTTTTGATTTACCCATGGCACTTGGCACACTTTTAAAAAAATTCAATAAAACCCACTGATAGACAAATTTAATGCCTGTGGAATGATTAACAACAAACACACAGAATCCTGTACACATACCTCCATCTTGGTCTACAAACAACATTCCTGTCTTGTTGAGTCTGTTGACCTGAACATCATGCCAGTTCCCATCATTGACCTCCTTCAAGCTATGTTCGATCTGCACACGACCTCCGCCAAGGTCATACTGGTACAGCACCTTCCCGTCTCTTAACTCCACCGATATGAAGTCTCGGTCCTTGCCAGCGAAGAACAGCAGGCCGTTGGGTGCGTACGTTTTGAACTTCATTGTTATCTGAACTTTAACAGCTGGTTTCCAGCCTGTCTGTGCAGCGCTCAGGACTACGTAACCAGTTCCATCAAATCGGAAACCATTCGATACAAGCTGGGTCAAAATATCCCTAAAACATGAAAATAACGCATTTGTACAGTCACAGAAACCATAAAGATAATGTGAAATTAACATAAATTCTTATCTTGAATATTGAAAATTTAAAAAGATAACTGACTGCCAACAATTCATGTTTACAAAGTACTTTGTTTGTACACAAAAGAAAAATGCAAACAGAACGTGATATCAAGAATCATCCATCAGATAAGCATTAGGACATATGACAAATTTTCTAGGACCGTATAACACATTTAGGAATACTTTTTTTTAATTCCCCCACAATCAGTTCGCAAAAAATATTTCTTGAAACACTGAATGCAGACGTGTGGGATTTCAAAAAAATTCAAGGGAGGATACTGCTATACTGTGAAATTATTTTATTTTGCAGTGTCAAAATTTTGCGCATTCTTGACAAAAAAAATTTAATGTATATAATTTCTAATAATCATGCAAAAATTTATGCGGGGTTTTAAATTTGCGCTCTGTTTGAACTGCAAAATACGCGAAAATAAGGCCAGTGCAATATAGAATGGTTTTACAGTACCTCTACAAAAGAGTTAACAACAAAATTCTGTGTTTGATAAACACACATGCCCCCAGTTCGTGCTGGATAGCTGATTTCTTAGTTCAAATTAGGTCAAGGTCGAAGTGAGGTTCGGTGATATGGGTGGATTGGGAATGGTCATAAGTTACAACTGTGTAAATATCCAAGTGTTGTAGTAAGCGGTGGTGGTGCTAGACGAAACGGTAAAATCTAGTTTACCAAGAAATGGCACTTTTGAATTATTATAAGTCCAAATTAGGTCAAGGTCAAAGTGAGGTTGGGTGATATGGGTGGATTGGGGATGGTCATAAGCAACAACTCAGAAAGTATCCAAGTGTTGTAGCAAGCGGTGTTGGTGCTAGACGAAACGGTAAAATCTAGTTAACCAAGAAACAGCCCATTTGAAATATTTTAAGTGCAAATTAGGTCAAGGTCAAAGTGAGGTTGGGTGATATGGGTGGATAGGGAATGGTCATAAGCAGCAACTGTGTAAGTATCCAAGTGTTGTAGTAAACAGTGTTGGTGCTAGACGAAACGGTAAAATCTACTTAACCTTGTCAAGGACGGAAGGACAGACGGACGGACAGACAGGACAATCACTATATGCCTGCGGCATCAAGATGCCGGGGGCATAAAAACTCAGCATTTTAAAAAGATCTAGCAAATGTAAGCATCATTTCAATGTAAAATATAGCATTTGAACAGAGAAAATCTGATGAAAGGAGGAACAATCCCAAGTCACATCTTCCAGTATTCAGTAACCCATTCTTAGACTTAAGAATGAAGAATAAACTTAGACTCAGGAAGAAATACATATGCATTTGCAATGCTGCTGAGTATTAATATCATTTATGTCCTTCACAAATCATTCTAGAATTCCAAATTTAGAATAGGCGAATACCAAGCAAGATCCAAATTAACAGCGTTCATAGAATTGTTTTTTCAAGAATATTCCTTAGTCTGGTGAATATGGGCCCTGATGTAAGAAGAAATACGAACCTCTCCCTGGCACCTTTGTAGTTGTTTTCACCCTGTTTGAAGTTCCAAAGACCCATTGGCATGTCATCGAACTTAATGTCCTCCATGACACCAACAAATTGGTGGTGTGAAACCTCGTTTGATATCTAAAATGGACGCATTACAAATATTGGTAGGAAATATATGGTCACAGAATATTGGTATCATTTGGATAAATATTGTATCAACTTTTATAATAAATCTATAGTCACTGTATGAGTGAAATTTCAACATCATACATGTAGGTAAACATGCTAAAGGCCACCATAGGTCACGATGAACTATGCATTCGTTATCATACCAATAATTTGAAATCAATTTCAAAAACTCTTCCCCTTACCATGTTCGCTTCGGCAGGCAGACCCCCTGCGTAGAACTTGGTGGTCAATGGATGAAGGTCAAGGACAGTGTTGGTTCCCTTGGACATGCCTGTTACTGAGCCTAGCGGACCAAGTTGGGCATCCTGCTCAACGGTCAAGGTACCAGCCTTGCCAATGCTGAAACACCAAGCAACAATGAGGTACCAGCCTTGCCAACGTTAAAATACTAAGCAATAATCCTCTACTAGCCTAGCCAATGCTAAAATATGAGCAATAATGAGGTACCAGCAATGCCAATGCTGAAATACTAAGCAATAATGAGATCCAGGCATTGCCAATGCTGAAATACTGAGCAATAATGAGATACAGGCCCTGCCAATGCTGAAATACTGAGCAATAATAAGGTACAGGCATTGCCAATGCTGAAATACTTAGCAATAATGAGATACAGGCATTGCCAATGCTGAAATACCTAGCAAATAATGAGGTACCGGCCTTGCCAATGCTGAAATACCAAGCAATAATGAGGTACCGGCAATGCCAATGCTGTAATGCCAAGCAATAATGAGGTACAGCATTACCAATACTGAAATACCAAGCAATAATGAGGTACAGGCATTGCCAATGCTGAAATCCCAAGCAAATAATGAGATACGGGCATTGCCAATGCTGAAATACCAAGCAATAATGAGGTACGAGCCTAGCCAATGATGAAATACGAGCAATAATGAGGTACAGGCATTGTCAATGCTGAAATACCGAGCAAATAATGAGATACAGGCATTGCCAATGCTGAAATACGAGCAATAATGAGGTACGAGCCTAGCCAATGCTGAAATTCTAAACAATAATGAGATACAGGCATTGCCAATGCTGAAATATGAGCAATAATGAGGTACAGGCATTGCCAATGTTGAAATATCAAGAAATAAAAATGAGATACAGGCATTGCCAATGCTGAAATATAAGCAATAATGAGGTACTGGCCTTGCCAATGCTGAAATACGAGCAATAATGAGGTACTGGCCTTGCCAATGCTGAAATACGAGCAGTAATGAGATACTGGCCTTGCCAATGCTGTAATATGAGCAATAATGAGGTACTGGCCTTGCCAATGCTGAAATACAAGCAATAATGAGGTATCGGCCTTGCCAATGCTGAAATACTAAGCAATAATGAGGTACAGGCATTGCTAATGATGAAATATCAAGCAATAATGAGGTACAGGCATTGCCAATGCTGAAATAAGAGCAATAATGAGGTACAGGCATTGCCAATGCTGAAATATCAAGCAATAACGAGGTACAATCATTGGCAATGCTGAAATACCAAACAATAATGAGGTACTGGCCTTGCCAATGCTGAAATACCAAGCAATAATGAGGTACCAGCCTTGCCAATGCTGAAATATGAGCAATACTGTGGTACTGGCCTTGCCAATGCTGAAATATGAGCAATAATGAGGTATAGGCCTTGCCAATGCTGAAATACAAGCAATAATGAGGTACCAGCCTTGCCAACGTGGAAATACCAAGCAATAATGAGGTACCGGAATTGCTAATGCTGAAATACCAAGCAATAATGAGGTACAGGCATAGCCAAAGCTGAAATAAGAGCAATAATGAGGTACTGCATTGCCAATGATGAAATATCAAGCAATAATGAGGTACAGGCATTGGCAATGCTGAAATACAAGCAATAATTAGGTACTGGCCTTGCCAATGCTGAAATACGAGCAATAATGAGGTACTGGCCTTGCCAATGCTGAAATACGAGCAGTAATGAGATACTGGCCTTGCCAATGCTGTAATATGAGCAATAATGAGGTACTGGCCTTGCCAATGCTGAAATACAAGCAATAATGAGGTATCGGCCTTGCCAATGCTGAAATACTAAGCAATAATGAGGTACAGGCATTGCTAATGATGAAATATCAAGCAATAATGAGGTACAGGCATTGCTAATGCTGAAATAAGAGCAATAATGAGGTATAGGCATTGCCAATGATGAAATATCAAGCAATAACGAGGTACAATCATTGGCAATGCTGAAATACCAAACAATAATGAGGTACTGGCCTTGCCAATGCTGAAATACCAAGCAATAATGAGGTACCAGCCTTGCCAATGCTGAAATATGAGCAATACTGTGGTACTGGCCTTGCCAATGCTGAAATATGAGCAATAATGAGGTATCGGCCTTGCCAATGCTGAAATACAAGCAATAATGAGGTACCAGAATTGCTAATGCTGAAATACCAAGCAATAATGAGGTACCAGAATTGCTAATGCTGAAATACCAAGCAATAATGAGGTACAGGCATAGCCAAAGCTGAAATAAGAGCAATAATGAGGTACTGCATTGCCAATGATGAAATATCAAGCAATAATGAGGTACAGGCATTGGCAATGCTGAAATACAAGCAATAATTAGGTACTGGCCTTGCCAATGCTGAAATACGAGCAATAATGAGGTATCGGCCTTGCCAATGCTGAAATACAAGCAATAATGAGGTACCAGCCTTGCCAATGTTGAAATACCAAGCAATAATGAGGTACAGGCATTGCCAATGTTGAAATACCAAGCAATAATGAGGTACTAGCCTTGCCAATGCTAAAAAAAAAATAATAATGAGATACAGGGGCATTGCCAATGCTGAAATACCTAGCAATAATGTGGTACTGGCCTTGTCGATGCTGAAATATGAGCCATAATGAGGTACCGGCCTTGTCAATGCTGAAATACTGACCAATAATGTATGAATGACGATAATTGTTTTACTTTTATTAAGAATTATGAATATGACGGCACCAATATTAATCAGTTACACATTTAGAGTTCCCAAAACACCTATTTGGTGGTATGATATCCCCAATATTAGCATTTAAATCCCCAGTTGTTAAACATAAAAAAAATATTTGTTTGTGTCAGGTTACCCGACAACCCCCTTAAAAAATGCAGAAACCCCTGAACATTTTATTGAGTTTGTCAGACAGTTTTTTTGTTTTTTTTCCAGTAATGAAATGTTTGTTGGATAAATAAATGTTTTGTTTTGATAGCATCCACTTCAAAACAATGTTTAAGGATATTACTGGTATGTTTTGAATCTTTAATATTCAGTTTGAGCATCTTCAAGTTGACCATTAACCAAATAAAAATAAATAAATCCCTCCCTACATACCTTGATTTTTTTGAACATGTAACCTGAAACAATTTTTTTTTTACGCCCAATTAAAATGCATATTTTGATTAAAATTTCCTTGTAGGTAAACAGAGGAATTGGTGACAGTTCTTCTTTTTCTTTTATTTTGTTTAGTTCAATCCTTTCTCTGGACAGGTCATTAAAATAAGTGTTTTTATTTTAAATTGCACGAGAACAACTTGGGATGTACAAATAACTGAAGCTTTTAGTGCACATATTAACCAAACATGATATCTCTGTTACGTTTCCTATTCAATTATCATATATATGAATATGAATTATTAATTTTGTATCCGAATTAAGAACTCTGTTGTCATACCGTTTCGCTATGACCTTGTACCATTTCCCGTCTGCAACGTAGTGTGGATGGTTCAACTTGACCACTCCCGAGTTGAGATCATACTTGAAAACAACCTGCCCGTTCTCGATTTCCAATGACATGTAGTCCTGAAACCAATTTAAACTTACAATGTTTCAACACACAAAAAGAATAATAATGAATTACCCCAGTTAGTGATTTCAAGAACATTTCAGGGGAAGAATACCTTCTAGGGTTCCAAAATTCATCAAATTTAAACCTATTTATTTCTGCTGGATTGTGTTGAAAGCCTGAGGCTTATTGAGACACTTTTGAGTCCTTTCCTGGGCAGAACCAGTACTTGGTGTATTTTTAAAAAAGACCATTCAGACGCTTATAGTTGGGATCAAACTTACGATCTCCTGATCGCAAGGTGAACACCATAACCATTACACTTGGGGTGACTGGGTGACGCATCATTTCTATATAAATGCAGGAAATTAGGCATACACCATATCCATTACACTTGGGTGACTGGGTGACGCATCATTTCTACATAGACCCAGGAAATTAGGCATACACCATAAGCATTACACTTGGGTGACTGGGTGACGCATCATTTCTACATAGACCCAGGAAATTAGGCATACACCATAAGCATTACACTTGGGTGACTGGGTGACGCATCATTTCTACATAGACCCAGGAAATTAGGCATACACCATAAGCATTACACTTGGGTGACTGGGTGACGCATCATTTCTACATAGACCCAGGAAATTAGGCATACACAGTTGCATGCAAAATGAGTTATTCAGGTGAAAGGAGGACCACAGTCATAAAAACAACTTTTGCCTTTAATGTGCAAATGAAATTCCGAAACATAGCTCTGACACATTAACCTGACACTGACCTCTATGCATGAATATATTACGAATCTGTTATGATGTATATATTACTTTCTGTACTGGAATCGAGAAAGATGAAAAAGTAGCCCACTAAAAATACAGTTAGGGTATCATTAAACCTGTGAAACACATTAGCAAACAAACTTGAGTACCAGTATGCATATAGGAAACAATTCTAGCGTGTAATTTATGCTAACCGAGTTCATGAGTGTCAGGCCCCATGACTACTAACATTCTTAAGTTCAATCTTAGTCTTAATCTTAAACATTCAACCAATGGAAATCAAAGCTACAATGTAACAAGTCTTCTCATTGGTAAATTTTAAGTTGAGACTAAGTCAAAGATTGAGAACTATCATAGTCATGGGGCCATGTTAATGTGTCCGAGCTACAACACTAAGGTATTACTGATAACTGAAGTACCTGGTTAGGTTTGTTGCTTCCAGACATCTCACTGCCGGCATACAGAAGAAGACCTTTCTCACTCTGTGTCTTGAAAAATAGAGACACCTCGCTGTACGAGCCGGCCTGGTCAACGTTGCGCGGGTTACGCAGCTGTACTGTGGTGTTGCCAACAAAATCCAAGCCCACACGAATCTGTGAACATCAGAAATGCATATGCATAATAGTGTACATGTAATTCTTTTTTTGTAGTTTTTTTCTTTTAAGGAAATGAACCAAAAATCCTTCAAAAATACTAACCTTCAAAAATCACACTTGTATTATGTATAATTACCTAAATCATCAAAGAATCGAGACAATTTTCCACATAAACAATGGCCATTGCCACATACCAGGTTAGCTTGGTCCCGTGCGATTGCTATTTTCTTCCGCAACTCGTCGATGTTCAACTTCACTTGCTTCCCGAGCACCTGTACCTTCTCAGACTTGTTGGCAAGGCTGTCCATCAGGGACTCAATGTCCGGACTGAACTTCTGAACATTGTTTACTGAAAAAGTATAACAATCACTTTACGTGAAATTTTGACTGACTGCTGAACGTTTTTTACTATATATTTCAAAATATGGTAGAAATTTTGTAGCATAAACTTGCTGTAAATGGCATAACTGAATGTTTCAAAACTTCTCATCGTCATTAGAACAAGCAACATCTCCAATTTAATCAACATCTATTCATTAAAAAAAATAAATCTATACACCCTAGTGCTGCCTTCAAACAAACAACGATTTTCACAAGTTACTGACTATACACCAGTACAGTAACCATCCTTTTAGCACTCAATACATCGAGTGTGATGTCACTGCGTTTGTCTCACCTCTACACTAGGAACTGATTACTATCCATATTTGGCTAAATGTGCATACACTAAGATATAGTCGGCGGAGGAATGAAATAATTTCCAAACAATAACAATTTCCGTATGTTCTTATTAAAACCATGTTTAACCATAAAAACTATATTGTCATAATTAACTTCAAACACTCAATGCATTGTGTTTACACCTGTTCGTGCAATAAAATGCATTTTATTTACGTTGTCATGCAGTTTCTACTTTCACTTTCGAACACTATGTACAAGTGAGCAAATAGAGATAAAAACTTCTTTTATTATTGAAAACAATGGCGGATTATATTTTCAAATTGAATTAAACGATGCACAGATTGAGTTACTTGCACCAAGTTACGTCCTACAAGACTGTATGATGATTTTGCAAATGTTTAAGAGAAGCGTCACATGCTTCAGTTCGCGCCATATGAATATAGTGCTTACCCAACATGCACAGCGCGAAATCACACAGGATAGTTGCAAGAAGCGACACCTGGTGGAAACAATGTCCCTTGAAAGCCAGAAGGTATCATCAGCATAATTATTATCTGCAAAGAATGTGGATAGACCATTCTGGCTTTCAAGAGGCATACTACAGATTCACTCACCCTGAAACTTTGCTTGGTTGATGTCCCGTTTCGTATTCAGCACATCGTTCGTGAGAGGAATGGTCTTCTGAACCTGCTTCGGAACATCGTCCAGAATGGCCTTGACCTTGGCCTTGGCATTTTCAGCCTTCTCGCCCGCCATTTCACCCTTCACCCTTACCTCCTCGGCTTTAACTCCAGTCGCACCTTTTGAAAGAGATTGGAAATTTTGCAGTCAAAGCCAAAATATTATAAAATCTTAACTTTGCTATCTCAAAGACGCTTATGTCCAAGTGCAAAATAAATCCAGACCCTTTCCTTCTTTTATATAAACTAGACATGTGTCTGTAGGGCACGGATGCCCCCACATTCCGCTGGTTTGTCACAAAACTCTGCTGGTGTCGGAAAAAACTGCACCAAAATACCCACGTGCACAAGTTCACATGCTGATTAATATGTTTATAAAGTTTAAAATCTCTAGCATTAATACTTTTTGAGTTGCACGCGACACAAGTCCAAAAATGTCATTTTTTGCTAAAAAAAGGGCCATGACTCCGCTGATGTCGAAAAAAACGGCACCAAAATACCCAGGTGCACAAGTTCACATGTTGATTAATATGTATAAACATATGTATAAAAAAGTTTCATCACTCCAGCAGTAATACTTTTTGAGTTACACGCGACACAAGTCCAAAACTGTCACTTTTTGCTAAAACAAAGGGCCATAACTCCACTGATATCTGAAAAAACTGCACCAAAATACCCAGGTGCACAAGTTCACATGCTGATTAATATGTTTATAAAGTTTCATCACTCTAGCAATAATACTTTTTGAGTAACACACGACACAAGTTCAAAAATGTCATTTTTTGCTAAAAAAAAGGGCCATAACTCCGCTGATGTCGGAAAAAACTGCACCAAAATACTCAGGTGCACAAGTTCACATGCTGATTAATATGTTTGTAAAGTTTCATCACTCTAGCAGTTCTACTTTTTGAGTTATGCGCAACACAAAAATCCGACGGACGGACGGAAGGACAGACGGATGAACAAGGGCAAATCTATATGCCCCCCCCTCTAAAGTGGGGGCATAAAAAAAACCTTTAACTCAAATTTTCTGTTATGTTAACGTAGTTACCTATACAACTAGTATTTGAGCTCTTGTTTCTATTTGCTTACCTCAAATTGTTGACGCCTGTAGTGAGTCTTATCCAGACCCGAACCAAGTTTGTTGCACATTCCAACCTCACTTATTTTCTCAGGTTTTAGTAATTATAAGGATCTTTTAATTGATTAAATAATCCTTGGTTAATTTTATGCATACATGATTGCTATTCTATTGAATGATTTATTAATCATTGGGACCCAGCAATTTTAAATAGTCTGTATTCAGATTTGTCAAACTTCAAATAAGTCGAAGTCATTTGGAATTCCAGATGCCTTTGTGATAACGAAGCTAAGATGTACTTTACTTACATAATATTATGTACAACTCACCAACTGGCATTGAAGTTATTTTCTGCTTGATCTGGTTCCCTGTATTCCTCACATCCTTGTTCATGCCTTCCACAACCAGGGTACCGGCCTTAGCTTCATCCAGCCTGTCCAGGAGATCTAGGAATATTGGGCAGAGTTATTGACCATTGAAAGCCAAACAGTGTCTCAGCATATGTGCAAAGAAGGCTGATAGCTTTCAAGGGATGTAATAAAATAAGAGTTAATTTTCGATAACTGCATACATTTTCACCAGACCGATTGCTACTGGATTTATAACGCTTACTAAATTCAATCTCCAAATAAACAATCTTTACAAATACAGTTGTTGTTTTTTGCAAGATACCCTGAACAAACAATGAAGTCTGGAATTCTAATGGACAGTCACTCTGTCAATCAAATCTTTCTAACAGGTCAACAAAGATTATTAGTCAAATTTATTGCTTACACCAAAATTATTTCTACTTCTCAAAACTGCGTGAAGATTTACAATTGTATCCCATCTTACAAAATCTGTATGAAACTTAATCATAAGTGATAACATGTATAGAGTTCACGATGTAGCCTTACCAATTTGTGTGGAATTAAACTTCAGTTTGGCCTCCATTAGCAGCTCTTCACTTGATAAGGTGTAATTTTTTGAGGATTCACCCACCCCTGTGGACTTAAAACAAAGAAACATCTTGTATTACTATAAAAACTACTGAAACGTAGCTATTTTTCATGGCAACACTGACACCATTTTAACACGTTTTGTAAAATACAGATTTATTTGGCAAACAAGCTTTAGTAAAAAAAAGTTGTAAATAAATCTACACGTCACAGGAGACTACAGTAACTGTACTCCTACTATTGCATTTTTTGGTAGCATCGCAACTGTAGCAAATTTGGATATTAACATTATATATAATCTTCTCATATCGCAATTTGCTGTATGCGTTTAGACCATATGTAGAATTGGTTTGCAAAAATGTTTTGTAAACATTTATGTAGAATGTTTTACAAACAAACTTGTTGATTTAGACAGACTTGTAACTACTAACACCACATTTTATCTCAGTCAGGTGCTTCTGAATTTATATGATAAACTGTAAACCAGTCACACTATCTTGCTGTAGCGCCTACTTTAATGGCAGCTGAGTCTGCGTCATTGAAGGCAACACGTGCCGCTTCCCGCGCATTCTCGATGGCTTTCACGATGTTCTCGTACGCACGCCCAGCGTCCACGGCATTCTGAGCAATCTCCCTTGTGTCTGTGTACACACTGAAAATCAGCAAAAGAAGTTGTGAATGAGGAACTGTTATAGCAAGTAAAGAACACAGTTAAATTCTCATTCATATAAATGAAATTCAAAAAATTGCGCTTAGTAACAAGCATTCAAAGAGCTGGATGTATTTTATCGTTAACTAATTTTTATGATGATTTCACATCCATTTTTTCCATTCGATTCTGTTTTGTTACATTTACAGGTATTTAAAAAAAAAAATGTTTTGTCATATGCATGTATACCAACTGTAAATTGTTAATATTTGTATTATATATTTTTTATTTGATTCCTGTATGTTTTTTTAAGTGTTATGTTGATCAAAAACATTAAAAACTACTGAAATAAATATTCGTATCTGCTCCCACCCATGAAAATATATGAGGCTCGTCGTACAAAAACCGGACTTAATGCAGGTGTGTAAAGTGTCGTCTGGGATTAGCCTGTGCAGTCCATAGGCTAATCCAGGATGACACTTTCCGCCTACCGTGGATTTATGTTTAGAAGAAACTTCCTTGAAACAGAAAATACCATTAAAGCGGAAAGTGCCATCCCAGATTAGCATGTGCGGACTTCACAGGCTAATCCGGGACAACACTTTACGCACATGCATTAAGCCCAGGTTTCCTAGGACGTGCCTCATACATATTAAAGCATTTGACCTCACTAACCTTTCTAGGATGGATGCCTGTTCCTCCAGCATTCTAGCATGCTCCTCGGTCTGATTTACATAAGCCTCGGCTACTGTCAAGCTCTCGTACACACTGTTGAACTGTGCCATAGCAGCCTTCGCTTGCAGAAGCATCGAGGAAGTACTGTCTAGAGACTGCGGGAAATATAACCGTTTTTGAGACTGAAGGGAAAATATCAACTGTTTCTTTTTCTATCTTGTGCAAATGATCAAACTTTTCTGTGTACAAAAAATTATCTGAGGAAGATCATTTAAATATAAGACATTTATTTTATTCTGAATGCACTGTTTGACGCAGTTTTTACATGTTCACTTCTAAACCTATTGTCTAATATTTTGTTAGTTGAAAAATGACAAACATACTTTTCCCAATATCCAATAGAACAAAGCAATTGAAAGGACAACTATTATCACCAAGTCAAGTAATGTTTGGAACATCTGATTTTCAACAATTAACCAGGGCTGGTACTAATGAAGACTCTTATTGAAAAATCAAGAAAAATCTTAAATTCTGAAATTTATTATCATTGATTATTTTCTGACCAAGAAATGCATATATTTTAAATAATTTAATATGGAATCTGCAATATAATTTCAAATGAATAAAATATTAAGTATCTGTTATAAGTATGTTCCAAAGCATAGCATTATAAACACACAATTTTGATTCATTTTCAATTTAAGTTAAGAATATCATAAGACTTCTTACAAATTTCACCCTAGATTAAAAGTACAAATGATGACTAAATCCCGTAGATAACCAACATGCCAGCCTCTTACCTCAAACTCTTCCTTGGCCATTGCGATGCTGTCGGTGGACTTGTTGAGCAGCTCCTGTGATTGGTCCAGCGTATCCATGGTGATGTCTTGGCCCGTCTGGATCTCATCTATGTACACGTCGATGTTCGGGATGGTTACACCTCGCAGCTTACTGATGAGATTGTCTTCTTTCATAGTCGTGCTCTCTGAAATTTGGCTGTTTTCCTGTTTGAGACAATCACAGCAAGTTTCAATAAACGTGTATATTACATTGTTAAGATCTGTTAATTGAAATTTCAATTTGCTCACCTGTTTTGCTCACACACAAAAAACTTCTAGTACTGAGGGAAAGTTTGAAAATATAATAGCTTTTCTAAACTTTATTTCTTAACTAATTATATGAATGCATGTTCATGCATTTATTTTCTACATGTTAAATTCTTTTTAAAATTTGAAGCGTTTTAAAGGCAAGAAAACGAAATCATTTGAAATTTGGCTGGATGTTTATTCTAATTCTAATAAATTTATTACAGAAAATTGATTTTTATTCTAATTCTAATAAGTTTATTACAGAAAATTGACAAGTACTTCACAAGATTTCTACCAAACAACAAGATGTAAACAGATGATATTCTGCAAACTCGTCTTTCCTCCAAGAACAAACCATTTCAACTATTTCTCACCTGAAGATCCAGGAGTCTTCGGTTGACGTCATTAATAGCCTGGTCTACATGATCTTCTATAGCTAGCTGCGACATCGGAGCATTCATCAATGATTTGACCTGCTCTAGCACTGAAATACAAACACAAAATTGACCCATAAGCTGGACAGGGTATTTCAAAGTTGACCCATGGTTCAATTTAGTCTTGAGATCTCTGTTAAATCGGGTTACCAATGGGAAAAGCCAGATGTCACGTTTGGCTACCACTAATGAGGCACACATATAGGACTGAAGAAAACTACCTGGGGCATCTAGGTTAGATCATTGTGTACCACAAACCTATTTGAACAGTCAATAATTTTAGCAGTACATAGTAAATGAGTCATTAGCAAACGATTGATATATACATGTACTTTTTCAACCTTTCAACCAAACAATGTGAAGCACGTACTGGAGATGGAATGTTTGTAAAAAAAATCCTAACTAATATTCTTGCAGTTGCAAATGCACCATATTTGTATTTTTACAACCTTCAAACATCTTTGTCAGTAAACATCTCAAGAACAAATCACTTACACATTTTTGCTTCTTCAATTTCAGCATTTATGCGCTCTTCCTGACCACTGAAGTTGCGTGCCCGCATGTCGGCAATTACTTTCTCTGACATGATGATGTACGTCTCGATGTTTGTCACTTTGATTCCCTCGTTGATCTGTCTCAGAACACCATTGATGTACATTATGGCATCTGAAAAGAAAACAACAGCTGTTTGTAAAACAAGTATGCCCCTAATCTTTAAAACCTTTCAAACATATTTAAATATATTTTAAGTAATTACAGGGCCGTAACTCCACAGTTCCTTGGGAAATTTGGTTGATTACCAAACTTGACTGAGATATTATGTCCACAAACATTGTCAACAGATTTGGTGATTATCGGATGAAAACTGTTGTACTTCGAGAGAAGAAACAACTGTCCGACATTAGCAAACCAATAATAAAAAATAATGTCGTGAACTTGAGAGCTTAACACCACACATCAGCAACTGTTAATTAAAAATATATAATTAAACACAAATACATGCAACAAACAATAATTTGGTATTACATGCATAAATCAACCAAAATAATATAAAAAGAAAGGCAGTTTGTATGAAGATAACAATACACAATTTAATAAAGCCAAAACAAAAAGATTATAAAAAAAACAGAATATAAACCTGAAATATTCTTTCCTCTATTAACACTTATCATAATGCCATATACCTTCAGCCTGAGCTTGGCTCGCTGCTCCTATTTCCACGGCCTGGTCACTGTTGTCGTTGAGCATCTTTGCCTCCACCACCACATCTCCAGCATCCGACATGCCTCCCTGGGACTGCAGGCAAGAAACCATGGTTACATATCGTCCCTTAAAGCCAGAAGTGGCTATAAGCCTCCTTTGCACATAATTATGATAATTCTGACTTTGGGAAAATTTATTTATAATAATGAATGTTGTTTTTTTCCATAAAATCAAGGTAAAAGCTTTATTTCTAATGGTTACCGGTACTGTTCAGCAAATAGCAATGTTTTGCCACAAACTAATTAACTTAATTATCTTGTAAAAGTATAACATAAACAGTAAAACACGGTGTATAGCACACATTTTATCACCCTAAAATTTTGCTAAAACAATTTGGTGCGCGTTACAACCTGTAGTTTGCCATCAAAAAAATAAAAACAGTTATATTACACAAACCATTTCCAGTCATTTTAAACTTATTCACAGAGTAGTTCAATAAGTTAAAGTATAAATAAAAATATTTAAAACATTTGAATTGGGATAACTGGTATGCTGGCTATTCCTGGATACTGAACAATGAACTAAAAATGGTCAGAGACTGTTATACTATACATGTAGGTTTAAACGATCCCTTGGCAAACATGTTTGTGTACCAATGAGGAAAAGGATTTAAAGTTAAAAACTTAGAAAAATGACCTGTTGTTTGAGACACATATGCATACATTATTGGGGATTATTTATTTTGGGATCTGCAAATTCTAACCAGACGGCACAGGCTTATCCGGGACAACACTTTACGCACTTGCATTAAGCCAGAGTTTCTCACGATATGCCTAATATGATTTATATGCAATCTAAGGCAAATAAACACTGATGATAAAATGCATACCCTTGTCCATATCTGATCCACAAACAGTTCCAACTGTTGCACAGTTGTTTCCACCGGGTCCAAGGTGATGTTTTCTGACATGTACAGGACTGAAATCAGTTGGGGCTGAAATGTACATTATATGTTTGAAAATCTCAATATACAATTTCACTTCACATACACATTTTGTAACTAAATCAATTTTGATTTTGTGAGCAATAATTGTAAAGGCTGTTTTGAAACCAGTTCAAATGCTAATCAATATCCTTTGCATATTACTAAAATAAACATTATTTTAGGTTTTTAAACATGTATTTATAGCCATCCATGTGTGAATGGAGACTATTAATACTATTGTGGCGCGTCGTGAGAAAACCGGTCTTAATGCATGTGCGTAAAGTGTCATCCCGGATTAGCCTGTGCAGTCCGCACAGGCTAATCTGGGACGGCACTTTCCGCTTTTATGGTATTTTCTGTTTCAAGGAAGTCTCTTCTAAACATATATCCACTGTAGGCGGAAAGTGCCGTCCTGGATTAGTCTGTGCGGACTGCACAGGCTAATCCAGGACGACACTTTATGCACATGCATTAAGACCGGTTTTCCCACGACGCGCCGCTATTGATATCAAGACAAAAAATTTAATTTCTAAGGAGGTAGCATTTTTAAACCGGAACAACATTTGAGCAGGCAAAAAATGTACTGATTGTCAGATGAAAACAATATGAGCTATTACATAATCTTAGTTTTGCACTCAGCCATCAATATATGTATATGGCAATTTAAGGTTACATATTACGTTACCCTGATCATCTGCACAGTAACGTTTGCAGCCTCGAGACGTTTCATGGCAGCAATGCCAATAGACACGGTCTGCAAGCCTCCCTGCACATCGTCAATGCCTGAGTCCAGTGCCTCAAGGTCATCCAGTAGATTGTCAATACAGGAGTCACATTCTAAAAATAGTGTCACATTCTTGAAATAGAATCACATTTTAAAAATAGAGTCACTTTCTTAAAATAGTCATATTCTTAAAATAGAATGCAGAATGAGTGTCACATTCTAAAAATAGAAACAGTGTCACATTCTAAAAACAGAATCATCTCACATTCTTATATTAGACTGTAACAACTAAACAATGCATTCAATGTTTAACTTATTATACACATTGTAAACATTTTCAGGAATTTCTTACAAATGTGGTATTATCGTTTTTTTTTTTTTTAGAATACTTAAAAAACTGCAAAATATACAGCATATTGACGAACATTTTTAGTATATTTTTAAATATTTCAATGTCATGCTAGAATATACATTTAAGTAACCAGCTGCCAGCAATGATTAAAACAATGTTTGGAAGAGATTTCAAATTGTGTAAAAAATATTTCCTACCAAAATCAATTGCAAGAAAACACTTATTCATTAATATCAGAGATTTTCTATTTATTTTCAACAAGCACTATTATTTCAAAAAGCATGCTGCAGACCCCTCGGAACATTAGATCTGCAAACACAAAACAGACATCATGGTTACCTTGGCAACCCTCCTGAGGGATGAGGACCCATCTGTCGAGGCACAGATCACACTTAGGCCCTGTGACCCCTGGCAGACACTGACACCTCCCATTCACTGGGTCACAGGTCACCGCTCCATCAAACTCACAGTCACACTCTGAAAGGGGTCAATGTCAACTTTGTTTGCTAAATTTTAAACCAGGATTTTGAAGATTAAAAAAAAACTTACAGATTGTTTTATATCATCACTGGTCACATGTGTGCTTAGAATCAGACAAATGCCAAATGATGATGGTTTAAGAAATAATTTTCGATTTAATTTTGTTTATCGGCCAATAAACAACGAAGTGGAGTTCTGATGCATAGGAATTAAACCACAAGGGCTTTAGCGTGAATTGTTTAAATGCCATGCATCAGGACAAAGAGTTTTGTTCTTTGTCTATAGAAAAATTAGCGAATACCATGTTAGAAAATTAATTTAACAGTTTTGCTTAAGATTCAAATCACGTATGTTTAACTTGACTAGTAAAATTACAAAGTAAATTTTGCATAAAGCAAATGGTAACAATTTTTCCTTTTCCATTTCAAGAACTAAATATAACTGAAACACAACCCACTTTCACATCCGAACTGGTTGTAGTTCCAATAGCCGTTGATGCATGACTGGCACTTGTTGCCGGTGACACCCGGCTGGCACATGCAGGTGCCGTTGTCATGGTTACACTGACTGGAGATGGAGGCCCGGGCGCACTCACATGGGATACAACCTTCACAGTGGTTAAAGCCATATGTGTCAGGCTGAAAAAGGAAAACAAATCCAACAATACTAAAATCACAAACGTTTACTGTATAGGTATCAATACAATCTAAATACAAGTTTAGTTCATGTGTTCAAAAGGCAATTCTATTTCCTTATATAATTTAAGTTTTGATGTTGAATCGTTATTACAAATATGGTAGTTAATGTCAATTACATTTATAACAATTTTAGGAAGGTAAAAGTAACCATTACAGGATGTTCACATTAGCTTGTAGCTTCATTACCAATTTTCATTCAAAAACATTTTCCACAAGGTTACAAGCATTTTAGCCAAAAAAACAATGGCCGAAATGAATAGCCCTGTAAGTGATATTTTACAAGACCCATACCGCACATTCATCACAGTTGATGCCGATGACATTAGGCTTGCAGGTGCACTCGCTCTGATGGGTGCTGCACGATAGGGAACCACACTGGTCACAAGAGCATGCTGTAAATGGACACAGTCTTGTATTTCAAATGTATAGCCATTTTTGGAATTTTGATGACAAATGTACTAGTTAAAATGAGTGGTCTAGCTGCATCATATACTTATTCATATGGAGCTTCCATTTAGTTAGCATTATATCATATTATTAGTTTTATTTTTCAACCATTTTCTGAACACCTTTGTGAGAAGAAATCACCCTACAATTATTCTCTATATGGTCACAAAAACACATTTTTAACATTGTTCGCTAACTACTCACATACTGAAAATGAATATAAAAATACAACCCTCATCAAGGATTCAAGACTGGTTTAAAATCAAATAAACTGAAGACTTCATGAAAAGTGTTGATACAAATAATATTTCCGACTCGTTTTCTAACTAAATGACACCAGTATGAAAGTTTCTTACGAGAGCAATCCTTGGCTGCCACGGCATCTCCGTACCACCAGTCGACGCATCGCTCACACTGCAAACCAGTCGAGTTGTTCTTGCAGCGTAGACACTCTCCAGTCTGGAAATCGCACGCGTACGGGTCTTGTGTGTCTATATTTCCGCTGCATTCGCACGGACTACACATCTCACCGACTGTCATCGGATCTCCATAGTAACCTGGGGCACACCTGCGAGCAAACGAGGTTGTGAACATATAGAATTCTAAATACGACTGAGATAATGGTTTCATAACAGTGAATGAACTGTAAATTGTAAGTGTTGGACAAAACAAAATTACTAAAATAAGTTTAAATGTAGTGAAAACTCTCACACATGTCATTGATATGATGTTGGTTATTGAGTCTACAATCTGATGCACTGAACTTCATGAACACAATACTGCAACTATTTTCTAAACTCAGGTCCCGTGTTCGCAAAACAAGTTAAGCCTGATTTTCAAGTTCAAGATGAACTTACGCCAGATACTTTAGGATCAGGCTCAAAAAAGGCGTTAGCTAAAAATCTGGACCAATTTTAATTGTTGATCAAATATATATTATACACGATTATAAATTCCTCTTAGCGTATGTTTCTATCTGATATGAAGATTTTAATCAAAATGTAACAAAAATGTTGTTTATTTAATCTAGAACAAAAATTATTTCCAAAATAACATATTTTTCAGATTCGGCTCAGTTGAGCTGGAAGATCAAGATCAGCTAAGATTGATCTTGATCCTGCAGTTAATCCTTTGTGAACACGGGGCCAGCTGTCCAGTATTGCAGCATACCTCTCACATCTGGTGCCTGTGTATCCCTCGTGGCAGTTGCACTGTCGTATGAATGAAGACTCGTAGGGGCGGTTGAAGCAGCTGTCTGCAAAACTGAAACCACACAACAAAATACTCTTATATTTTTTAGGAACTGTACATTACCACACTAACAGACTTTTCATATGCTGGCACCATTTTACTTAAGTTGTTGTTGATAATATGCTGTAATTGTATCTGAATACATATAATTGAAGTTACATATTAACATTTCATTGTTCATTTCACAATTATGCTACAATGAAGTCATTTCAAATTTTGCAAATTATGAAATATTCAGACAGTTTAAAATTCCAAACTGCTCCACACTGTTTTCTGTCAAGTGAAACAAATTGATGTCTGTAAATTAATTCCGGTGATTTCTTTCAAAATTTTCTAACTGTCTGTGCCCATGAAATGGGGAACTTAATGGGGACAAATTTTAAAATAAGGTTAAACTTTTATGTTTATGAAATGTGTGGTTGTTTTGCTTTTCAAATGATTAAAATATACAAATTTTTCATCTACCAAACTTCTTTTGTGACAATGTTGCAAATTCAATAATTTTTCCATAGTTTTTATATTTACGCACCCACCTGTAAAATTCTATAAATTTCTTGGGAAAGAAAATGGACAATTTGGGGGAATAATGAAGGATATTTTGTCAGAGGAAAATGCCTTTAAATGGCACTAAAATTAGCAAAAAAAATTAGATCTGAATTTTAACCTACTCAATATACATGAGACACTGAACATAAATTACACATTGGTTAAATGGTTGTAGTATCAGTTATGATTGAAAATTTGGAACTATGACTTACTTGTTAGAGTCAACATTTAGGGGACAGCCGCAAATGGAGCATCCCCCTCTGGAGGGATCACCGATGTAGCCGGGCAGGCACTGTTCACAGTGGGCACCCTGGGTGTTGTCCTGGCAATCCTGTTACCATGGAAATGACTTGTTAGTAATCATTGTGTAAAACTGGAGTGTTAAGAATCATTTCAAAATGTGTTATTTTTATAGATTTATATACAGAAACATCCATGTCGAAAGAAAAAATATAGTACAAGAATGGAACAATTGAAATTCACAGTATTTGTATTTTGTTATTTTTTTTATTTTTTAAAAAATTTGTTGCATCTAAAAAATTAATATCACATCATGTTCACAAACAAATTTCATATTCAAGAAGCTAAGAAACTAATAAAAATGTTATTGTTTTGAGACAAACTTCCCTTAATTACTTACAATACACTGGCCAGTGTGAAGATCACATGTTGAGGCGTGGCCATTGCAGTCACATGGTACACACGTTCCTAGGAATGGGTAGCTACGAGCCCGATAGTAACCCTCGGCACAATCCTCGCATGACGTGCCCCGATATCCGCGTGGGCAGGTGCACTGCTCCACTGAAGCTGCGACCTCCCCTGTTCCATTCTCCGTGGCACAATCTAGCTCAACCTTCAACAGCCTGCAGAAGATTTATCATTCTTGGTGGTTACGACTTCGTAAAGTAAATTTAGTAATTTACAAAACAGCTGAATAGTAAGTACCATTTCAGTAAAATTTAATTATAACTAGAATTGTCACATGAGTGACGGATATACCCCCACAATATGGCCTTGTCACAAAACTATGGCATCCATTCAAAAGAAATGGACAGAGAGAGAATGCTTTAATTTGTGAATGGTCAACAGTGTATTTGGAAAAAATGTAATTTCAATAGGACCCATAACTCTGTCAACATTTAGTGGTTTGTAACCAAAGTTGAACTTGATCTGTATTTTATGATGTTACACCTATGTACCAAAAATAATTAAAAATATATGAAGCCGTTCATGAGTTATTGTCCATGTTTTTCGGAAATTTAAGTCAAAAATGGGGGCCATAACTGTGTCAAAATTTAGTGGTTTGTAACCAAAGTCAAACTTGACCTGTATTTTATGATGCTACACATGTGTACCAATTATTATATAAATATGTCAAGCCAATGTTGAGTTATCGCAGGAAACCATGTTTTTAGGGAATTTATGTCAAATAAAGGGCCATAACTCTGTCAAAATTTAGTGGTTTGTAACCAAAGTCAAACTTGACCTGTATTTTATGATGCTACACATGTATACCAAAAATTATTTGAATATGTCAAGCCATTCTTGAGTTATCGTCCGGAAATCATGTTTTTAGGGAATTTTAAGTCAAAAAGGGGCCATAACTCTGTCAAAATTTAGTGGTTTGTAACCAACATCGAACTTGACCTGTATTCTATAATGTTACACATGTGTACCAAAAATTATTTGAATATGTCAAGCATTTCTTGAGTTATCATCCGGAAACCATGTCTTTAGGGAATTTACGGACCGACAGACCGACATGCTCACTCATATATACTCCCCCTAAACTTTGTTTGTGGGGGTATAACTAGAGCAATTACTTAAGGATCAAGGGATAAATGGATAGACAATCAGATGAAAGAACATGCATGAATCCTATATACTTTCAACTTTTCACAAAAATAAAATGAGTATCAAAACCTTAGAATAAACAGTGACTAAACAGGAAACGTAGCATAAACAAACGCAAGGCCATGACTCATTCGCAAATCTACAATCCATCTGAAATAGCCTTGACTCAGGGTCATTACAACTGGTATCTGGTGTAAACACTGGAAATAGCCTTGACTCAGGGTCATTACAACTGGTATCTGGTGTAAACACTGGAAATAGCCTTGACTCAGGGTCATTACAACTGGTATCTGGTGTAAACACTGGAAATAGCCTTGACTCAGGGTCATTACAACTGGTATCTGGTGTAAACACTGGAAATAGCCTTGACTCAGGGTCATTACAACATTACAACTGGTATCTGGTGTAAACACTGGAAATAGCCTTGACTCAGGGTCATTACAACTGGTATCTGGTGTAAACACTGGAAATCTCTTCAGACACTGATCTAGCCAATTAAACAGACATGCATAATAAGATACTAAACTAAAAACTTAGAAATTAATAAACAGGTTCTAGTGGTTTTTCCAGAACTGATCAGTGTTGCGCTGCGCCACGCCCCTTTTATTGCTCCGCCACCCTGCCCTTTTCAAAGGCAATCAGCGCCTGTATTGTGATGACATGTTATGGTTATATTAATCTGTGATAAGATCATCTGTACGGGGCGTCAGATTACGCGTTTGTGCCCAGATACAATAAAAACATGCTGATTTTGTTTTTAAAATGAGTGTAAATGGTCTGCTTTTCACAGCCTCGTTTTCATTTGCAATTTCTAACATGGTTTTGTTTCGTCAATTTTTATTATAAACATGGTAAGAAAGGGCAGAATGCATATAAATGTTTACTCAATGTAGTCTTTAATCATAAATTATGAAAAAAATACATGTGTATACAATATTTCTTTCAATCGTAAACAAAAATCCCTGAAAAAAAAAGAATTGCAGAACTAACTATAATTTCGGTCAAATATATTTGGATAAGTCATTTCAATCCAAATTTAAATGTTTCTTTTCTAAATTTTCAATCCTGACTTAAGCTTTTCATATTAATCAAAATATTAGTAGCAATGTCATCATCAACAGCAACAACATATACACAATAATGGTGAAAACAAAAATATTTCCTACAATGAAAAAGATGAAAATAAATATAATACCAAGGTATAAGTATTTACCCTTAATAAGCATGATTTTAACTTGCCCATAAATAGTTTAAGTTAGACAGTTGTCATATTTGATTTCCCATCGGAAATACTAATAAATAATAAATAAATATTTTTTTTAATTTGTGTAATAATATAATTTAATAATAAGAAGAAGCTATAATAATGGAAAATTAAAATTTGTTAATTATTTGACTTAAAAAAATCATGAAACAGATAAAAGGAAGCAGCCAGTAAAACCCTTGGAAAAAAACTATTTTAACCTAATGTGCCCTTTTTAACAGTGTCATCGTGCACAAAATGCCCCTTTGCCAATTCTGGCACCATGCAAATCTGCCTTTCTAGATTAAACACTAGGTTCAGACATTCATCATAACAATGTTTAGGATTTTTTAACAATTTTACATAAGAGAATTTTAATGAATGGTCACATACCTAGTCAAGTTTAAACCTATTTATTGTAATTCAATTATGCTGATTGCCTGAAGCTTATTGAACACTTTCGAGAATGTTTCTTGGGTACAACCTGGCCCCGTGTTCACAAAACAAGTTGATCCTGATTTTCAGGTTCAATGTGAACTTGAGCCAGATATTTCAGGAACAGACTCGAAAATGATTTTCTCTAAAAATCAGGATCAATTTTAATATTTGGTCAATTATATATTATAAACGAGTATGAACTCTTATTGGTGTACATTTGCTATCTCATATGAAGATTTTCATAAAAATTAACAAAAATATTAATGTTATTTAATCAAATAGACAAGTTATTTCGAAAATAACATATTTTTGATATTCTGCTCAGTTGAGCTAGAAGATCAAGATCAGCTAAGACTGATGTTGATCCTGTATAAAAAATTTAATCCTTTGTGAACATGGGGCCAGTTGGTATCTTCGTGAAAGATCTCTTGAATGCTAAATTAGAAGGGGTTAAACTCACGATCTCATGATCTCTTGATGGCAAGGAGGAAACCTTATCCTCTACACCACTGCCACCTATAATTCAGGTCACATACCTGACTTCCTGTACCAAGGAATAATACGAGGCGCGGATGTGCACAGCTTCCAAGTTCTCAAGGATCATCATGAAGGCTTCATGGTCCACCGAACGGCTGTCTGCATGCTTGAAGTTGTACTGGAAAAATAACGAAAATAATGATTAATTCTAAATAATCTGCTTCATTCACAACCATTTCAACATAGTTAAGTTGTGATTACCAGGTATTCAGTTATCCTCGTTAAATATTCATAATAAACGATATGGCAAAGTACATAAACATGTAAGGTCCACTTCCGCTTCCGATAGATTCAAAGAAATATTGTCATGGTAATGCACACAAATGTGTTCAGTCTACACATCAGAATAATTGTAATGACAAAGGCGTTCAAAGAATTTTATATGGCCACTGTTCAGTTTTGTTTGTTTGGATTTTTTCGCCGTATTCAACAGTATTTCAGTCATATAACGGCGGTCAGTTAACCTACTCACACTTTTCCTGCGTAAGCTGGTTTACCAGTACTAAGTGCACATACTTATGCCAGTAACTGTCAACTGCCCTACTTGAATCAGAGGTAGGGGGTGAATGGCCGTAGAAATAATTTCATGACCAATCCCCAAACAAGTTATGTGGCCGGGCTGGGAATCAAACCCGCGATCCTCGGATTTGTAGTCCAGCGCTCTACCAACTGAGCTAGCCGGCCATGTACTTTTAAACAAAGGAAATAATGGTTTCGTCAAACAATTTTTCAAACTGGTGACCAACTGCACCAATTTTAATTTGGTGTAAAGAATAATTTCACAAAAAGGAAATCTGGGAAAATGCATTAAAACAGCATTAATGGACTGAACGAAAAACAAACATATATCTACCACTTTTAATAAGAAAAGGTACTGACAATCTTGTTTTATAAATTTACTTATTATTTTGTAACAGATGGATCAGTTTTGAAATTATAAGCACGCCTACACAGTTTACTCCAAGAAAGACCCTTTACATAACACCTTTGTTTTTCCAAGGAATCTGTGCCAAACAAAAAAATCCTTGGTTACTACTATATGGCAAAAGCGTTGTCAGTGCCAGGCAGCGGCCCCACCCCCATCCCTGTCGGATCAGTTAATTCGCAAACTCTCTGTAAATGCACCCTCCTACCTCATATAATTGCACTTCCATTGGTGTGCTAGAACTGTCGTACGGCTGGACAACTGACGTGTGCTCCACCCGGTCACCATGGTTACCGATCAGGATGAGATCGGGTTCGATAAGAGCCTCGGTAAAGATGCTGTCGTTCCTTGGCAGGATAAAGATGATCTGGTAGTGGAGGAATCCTCCATAACTTGTCACCTACAATTGAACAAGTGCTGTTTGTAAAACAGTTATGCCGCCTCTAGGTTAAATGCAATCTTAAAAATATCCTTGTAAAACAGTTGTCCCCTGTAGGTTAAAAGCAATCTTTAAAATATCAAGTTTGGTGAGGATTGGATGAAAACTGTTGGGACATAGAGAGTATATACTGCTAAACAGGCCAATTTTAGATAAATCAAGGGCCATAATTCTGTACTTCCTGGGATGATTTGGCTGATTATCGAACATGGCTGAGATATTATGGCCCCTAACATTTGTAGCAAGTTTGGTGAGGATCGGATGACAACTGTTGGACTCAGAGAGCGGATATGAAAGTGGTCTACCGACCAACAGACCTGAACCGACATTAGCAAACCAATATGGGGGCATAGCAAATAATGCAATTAGATCTAAATGCTAAAACTGGTTCAAACATTCGATAATCTTACAGAGATAAATAAGGTATCTTTTTCACATTTGTTTATGAATACCTAATGTTTACAAAATATTTTTTAATAATGAGAATGGTATTCAGAGCAAAATGCTGAAATAAAAAGATAATCTATAAATTTCAAGTAATACATTTTATGTCCTGGTCTTTGATCCAAAAGCCTGTATCCTCATGTATGTCTAAGATAGAATATTACTTCTGTCTAATGTTAAATACAAACCCCAATACAAAACAGTTTTGATGTGCATGAAGAACAAAACATACCATACATTGTAGTTCCCAGAGATAAGTATGAAAGCATAGAAAGAATTAGCCTATATAAACATACCTTATTTCCAAGGTAGGCATCAGGTGCAATCCAGTACATGGAGGTGTTTGTGTTGGCAATCTTGTTCAACGCATCCAGGACCGCTATGGTGGTGCGTGCTTCACGCAGCTCTCCGTCGACCGTGTTAGAGATGCTCCACCCACTCATGTCAGTCAGCTGTGAAAAAAACATAAGTAACTTCTGAGGCAAGACCTTGAAACCAAAAATGTGAATGCCTTTTGTTGTTGTTTTTTAATCAATGCCACAATAACACTGCAAGCAAATAATGTATTCAAATGCAGGTTTTGAATGCCAAAAAAACAACAACTTGCATTATGTATTATATTAACATTTTATTAAAGTTACATTTTTAGATATTCAGGTTTAATATCCATTCCAATACACACAATTCTGCTGACAGGCTTGATGGTTATTAACTTCAAACAACAAAACTTAAGATGAAAATGCTCATTGTAAAACATGTCAGTTACTTGTAGGTTACACTCCACTTACAATGCTCCACCGCAGGTCCGACTCTCGGCAGTTGGCCGTGTTTCCAAAACAGAAACAGGAAGTGCAGCCCTCCGGGCTGGTTCGCTCTAGATTGAACGTATTTATGGCACACTGGTCACAGCGGTCACCTACTACATTCTCCTGTAAGCATACACAATGTTTTATATATAACAGGCTGACAATATTTTCTTGACTTTGACATAATACACCTTCTTCAAAAATGTATGATATTTTTGATAGTCAAGTTTAATTTTGGTAATCCTGCAAATGCAAACAAGAAACACTAAAAGCAGAAATTATTTTACCAATGAAGACACTCTGGCAAAGATGAAAAAATCTTGCAAAAAAACATAAAACAAATCATAGGTTCCAACAAATTCCATCTTGAACATGATTGAGAATATTCTTCAGTAAAGAAAATCTCAAAATTCCCAAGACCCCTGAATTCTAAAAAAAAAATCAAAATAAATCTGACCTTGCAGAGGCAGGTCCCATAGTCCGGATTGCAGATGTCCTCCACAGTTCCATAGCGATCGCAATCACACTCCCTACACATTGGGAAACTGTAGAATCCAGCCAGACAATAGTCGCACTTCCTTCCCCCGATACCCGGCAAGCACCTGCATAGGCAAATTCAGCATTACCGATGCTTTATGTGAAAAAAGTGCTTAAACGATATATTAATTTGTCAGCAGACTTCCCGAAACCTCAAAAAAAAGTGTCTGACATTTGGTCTGACAACCTGTCAAAAGTTTCCAGACCAAAATAAAATTTGCCTGACCGAAACATTTATTTAAGTATGTATACATAAAAAGCAAACATATTTTACCCACCGCTGTCATTGTTGTTTTAATTAATATCACACTACGATATGACAACTCGCATAAAAAAACAAAATACAAAATGCCTGTCCAAATTTACTGTTTAGGGATTAGTCTTGAAAAAGCTGTCGGACCATCGGACCGATTCTCAGGAAGTAAATATCAGACCCACTCAAAATTGGCCAGTCATGTCCGTCCAACCGACAGTTTTCGGGAAGTCTGTGTCAGTATTTTATTTATAAATGTCAATGACATACTGATACATCATTTTATCAGCTACAATTGTTTATTGCAGTGTGATTATGGGTGTGGAAATATCGAAATTGTTCACTAGTAGCATGTCCATGGACAAATTAATTGCAAACTCTAATTGTCCACAATAAAAAGTTGCATGTACAAGTAAAAATACATTGTTTATTTCTGTAATTCCTAATACAATTTTTCATTCAATTATAAATAAAACTAAATTTTATATTGATATTAAAATATATAATTATAAATATAACAATTAACTCCCAACTTATACGTCATACTGGTTCTAATAAAAACTCGCATGTTCAAGTAAAAATACATTTTTTATTGCCTGTAATTCCTAATACAATTTTTCATTCAATTATAAACAAGGCAGTCGAAAGGACAGCAATATCCCCTGCCGTGATCCTTCATTAGATTTTAAAGGTGACTTTGAAGTATCACACTGACCTTAATCTGGCACAGTTGGACCAGATATGAAAGTAAAGTTTCAGAAATTTAGATATGGAGCCGACGCGAAAATGGAGGCTCAAACATTTTACCTTTAATTGTGACCTTGACCTTGAGATAGCAAAACTGCTCCATGCCTACTGCACATCGCCTCAATGTGATAAACATTTGAGCCAAGTTTTATGAAAATCCTTCAAAGGGCATAGGAGATATGCAGCAGACACAAAAATGGAGGCTCAAACATCTGACCTTCAAGTGTGACCTTGACCTTGAGGTGGCAAGACTGCCTCATGCCCTCTGCACATTGCCTCAATGTGATAAACATTTGAGGCAAGTTTCATGAAAATCCTTCAAAGGGCACAGGAGATATAGAACGGACATGAAAATACAGGCTCAAACATTCAAACTTCAAGTGTGACCTTGACCTTGAGCTGGTGTGAAAGGCCCATGCCTTCTGAACATTGTCTCAATGACCTAAACATTTGAGCCAAGTTTCATGAAAATCCTTCAAAAGGCATAGGAGATATGGAGCGGACACGAAATGGAGGCTCAAATATTTGACCTTCAAGTGACCTTGACCTTGAGCGGGCGTGACTGACTCATGCCTTCTGCACATCATCTCAATGACCTAAACATTTAAGCCAAGTTTCATGAAAATCCTTCCAAAAGCATAGGAGATATGGAGCCGACACAAAATGGAGGCTCGAATATTTGAGCTTCAAGTGTGACCTTGACCTTGAGCCGGCGTGACTGACTCATGCCTTCTGCACATCCTCTCAATGACCAAACAAATTTGAGCCAAGTTTCATGAAAATCCTTCAAAGGGTATAGGAGATATGGAGCGGACACGAACATGTTACGGACAGACAGACGGACGGACGAAGGGCATTCCTATAACCCCCCTCCCGCTTTGTGGTGGGGGATTAATAAAACTCAATTTTATATCGATATTAAAATATATAATTATAAATATAAAAATTAACTCCCAACTTATACGTCATACTGGTTCTCAAATACATACATTTTTTATGTCTACAATACAGTAACAGACCTGTTAAAGATAAGTGTTAACAGTCTGTCGTACATAAAACAGATTTTTTCTTCAGCCACAAAACGTTGATTAACTGCAAACACCAGACCCACCTGCACTGGCCCGTATTTTCCTCGCAGTTCTTGTCACCGTCAATAACCCCTTGAAGATTGCATTGACACTCCTATGATATAATAATTCAATAATATTTTTGTTTATTCAAACACAACTTATCACCAAAAAGTAGCACACATTTTTATAAGATATACAGCAATACTAAAATGCTTGAGAAATTCCAAACATGTTTCAAAACAAATTTATGCTCAATGAATTCAGAAACTGCAAAAAAAGGGTATCATTCGTCTCACCTGGCAACCAATAAGTGCATCATATCCGTATGTTCCAGCTTCACAGACATCGCATCGGTCACCTGTCACACGTGGTGGGCAGATACACTGACCAGTCAGCTGCTCGCACAGTCCAAATGGACAGTTGCATGCTGGAAGTGATAATAATAATCCATGCAGACGACACCTTCAGGCCACAGCAGAATATTCATGTGAAATGTGCAAATCATAACCTGGATGCAGTTATGTACAGTATTAATTTAGTGAGCACAGACTACAGGCTTTAGCTGATTTTAATGCTATATGTGTACATTAATCCATATAACTGCACTGTATGTGTTATACGTGTAATATGTTACTGATTGTATTAATGGTCTTGGCCATGTCTTTTCTTTTTAAGTTCTAAATTATTAAAGTCATTTTAAAGATTCACCAATAAAACCTAAAACTTAAAACCTAATCTCTACAAAATCTTTACTCTGACCATTTTGTTGATTTAGATCTACCAATAAAACCTGAAACTTAAAACCTGTATAAACTCCATCTCCATTCTTAAATATCCCTTATTACAAAGTGTTCTAATGCAGAAATAGCTGCAATTCTAAACAAGTAGTACTTACGTTGGCATCTAGGGAAGCCATAGTAGCCCACACGGCATGCCGAGCAAGTTCGACCAATCACGTTGGGCCTGCACTGACATTGACCTCCATGGGGGTCACAGTTGAAGCTCAATGAACCGTCAATATCGCAGTCGCACTCCATCGCTCCGTTGTTGAACTCCGTCGTCAAGGAGAACAAGCTCTTCTCACAGAAGTCAGTAATCGGTGTCCTGCAGAAGACATTTGTATAAACTAGAACTCGGCGAGTCGGATGTGTCGCCTGACGCTGGATAGCTTACGTGAATCCAAATGAAGAAGCGATAGCTTAATGCTCAAATTTTTTTAAACAGATTTATTGAAATCTGCAAAAGCATAAATAAGTATGAAAATTTACAAAGGGCAATAACTCTAAAAGTATCAGGTGCAGAGTAACGGTTCTTGTGCACTGCACTTCTCCTCAATGAGATCTATCTACCTATGAAGTTTCAAGTTGATAGCTTTCATAGTCTTAGAGTTATGCTCCGGACAAAAATTAAGAGTGAAAATAAACAAAGGGCAATAACTCCAAAAGTATGTGATGCAGAGTAATGGTTCTTGTGTACTGCACTTTTCCTCAATGAGATCTATCTACCTATGAAGTTTCAAGTTGATAGCTTTCATAGTCTTAGAGTTATGCTCTGGAGTATGAAAATAAACAAAGGGCAATAACTCCAAAAGTATGAGCTGCAGAGTAACGCTTCTTGTGCACTGCACTTCCACTCAATAAGATCTATCTACATATGAAGTTTCATGTTGATAGCTTTAATAGTCTAAGAGTTATGCTCCGGACAAGCGAAAGGGGCCGCCGTCGCCAACACCGCCGCCGACATAAGTAACCCCTATATGTCGCCTAGTCAGGCGACACAAAAATTCACACTATCCTTAGTGCCTGTATTCATCTATATTATGACTGACATTAAAGAAGTTAAAAGCAAGCTGACAGATAACTATTTGTAGTGGTTGTAGTGTCAACAATATACAACTTAAGTCACAATTCTTTGGTAATGGAAAATGAATAGATTAATAATACAAGATTCTGTGTTTGATAAACACGCATGTCCCCCGGTTGGTGCTGGTTAGCCCATTTCTTAGTCCAAATTAGGTCAAGGTCAAAGTGAGGTTGGGTGATATGGGTGGATTGGGAACAGTCATAAGTAACAACTGTGTAAATATCCAGTGTTGTAGTAAGCGGTGCTGGTGCTAGAGGAAACGGTAAAATCTAGTTAACCAAGAAACAGCCCATTTGAATTATTCTAAGTGCAAACTAGGTCAAGGTCAAAGTGAAGTTGGGTGATATGTGTGGATAGGGAATGGTCGTAAACAACAACTGTGTAAGTATCCAAGTGTTGCAGTAAGCGGTGCTGGTGCTAGACGAAATGGTAAAATTTCTTAACCTTGTCACGGATGGACGGAAGGACGGACAGGTCAATCACTATATGCCTCCCACATCAAGGGGCATAATAAAATTTTTTAGCTCACCGATACTTAAACAAAGAAAAAACTGTTTGAATAAGCTAATCTAGTGTTCCACTTTTGATTGCAATAAATTAAATGTTATTTTTATTATTTTTTATTTTAAGTAAAATATTTTCTTCCTGATTTTATTTATGAAGAAGAGTTTTAATAAAAATATTAGGTTTTCAAAAGTATTTTGGTGAACACTAGAAAACAAAACATATTTGAAAAGTCTGTTTTACCTAATTTTATATCCACCATCCAGACAGGTTTCAATGAAATTTCTGGAGTTATCCACTGGCAGCACCATCACATCAGTAGGGCTGTATTGGCCTGAGGGGATGATCAACAAGTAGTCCTAGAAAGGAAATATAAAAACATTAATAATTGAAACATATACATTATTTAGAATAATCTAATCATTTATGCAGTCATGAAATCGTCAAAGCTAAGTGGTAAAAGGGGAAATTGTTAATGTCGAATAACAGACCAATCAATGAGATTTGGTTGCAGTGGCTACTTCAGGAAGTCAGGACTGCACTGCTTGCTTTAGAACAGATGTCTTGTTAAAACATTTGAGGCGTGTCATGGGAAAAACGGGCTTAATGCATGTGCGTAAAGTGTACAGGCTGATCCGGGATGGCACTTTCCGCCTACAGTGGATTTATGTTTGTAACAGAAAATATCATAGAAGTGGAAAGTGCCATCCCGGAGTGCACAGGCTGATCCAGGAAGACACTTTACGCACATGCATTAAACCCGGTTTTCCCACGATACGCCTCATTTGTATTCTATACAAGGTGTTTGTCGGAGATAGACCTGAGTAGGCGTGGTTATAAGTCTGATAGCGTTTAGTCAATTAAAATAAAACACAGACAATAAATAACAAGTTAGCACAGCCTGTAATCAGAATTTAAGATGAAAACAAGTACATTTGTTGAATTCAAATATTTGATCCATACACAAATCTTTACACCAGTAGGATAAATCATCATTGGACTGATTTAAAAAAATATACAGGGAACAGATTCAGAAAACGTAAGCTCTATCTGTGTACAAAATTTCAACAAAAGAAAAATCAGCTTCAGAGGGAAGACTCATATCACTGTGTCAAATCTGGGTCATAATCACGAACTTACCAGCCATATCTGCTGTCCACTGGTGTTGTTGAAGACAATTTTCACATCAGTCTCCTGCAGATTCAGCACGCCTGTCTGTCCCGTCTCCTCAAAGAACAACAGGTCCCGACAACCGTGCCGACTTGGACAGAACCGGGGATGAAAAGTTCCTGTAAAATAATAAGAATTTAAACTAATTAATCTTTACACGAAATAATGTTTTACATATTGGATAACTGTTTGCAAAGTCTTTGAAAACAGATTGTGCTGCGACAGATTTGTTGTTGTTTTTTACACCAATTAGACGTTAGCGCTACTAGTAGCCAAAATAGCCAATGGTTACTAAAATTTGTGCATTTAACAATTAGGAATATGTTCATATTATTTTTATTATTACAAATGACAATAAATTTTGCAAAATAAATATAGTTGGCTATTTATCGTTATTCCTCAGGGACAACATAGAAGTACATGTACTGATAAAGTTTTCACTTTGTACAAGGCATTGTTTTGTTACATTCATTTTATTTACTACCCCTTCAATCCATGATGAAACCCAACTGTGTATTAAAATAGCATTTTGGTAGTCTTTTCTATCACTAGGATCTAGATTAGGATTATTTAAGAACAATTTACCCATACCTTTATACTCCTGGCCATTTGCAAACATGGTGATAGGTATCAACTTGCCGTTCTCATATGGCAGGTAGTAGTGTACCACAAACTTGTTTGGACCGGTGTTTCTCGCAGTTCCCAGCAACACAATCAAGTTCTGGAAAGTAAAGTGACATAGTTCAAAATAACCACATTCAATAATACACAAGTTCAACGTTCTGTTACGTTAATTTGCATAAAACAAAACACTAAGGCTTTTGCAATGCAATCTCTAATATACGAACCACAAAATCACATCAAAACAAGTTTCAAGCAAATAGTTCTATTGGTAAACACTGTTGTTATTCCATGTTACGATGATGTAGGCTTTTTAGCTTGAGAATTCTGTGTGAAGAATTGTGTAAAAAAACAAACACCAAATGCTACACAGAGTAATGTGTGCCTCAAATTGCCTTGAATTAACGCATATGATGTTTGCATAATAACCTGCAAGCTTACATTTGTATTTGTTTATGAAGCAAGTTAAAACATTCTGATCAGAATGAAATAACTAGTGCTCTTTCCAGGAATAGAATTGCAAATTGTTCCCCGAGGCCAAAAGTTTACTGAACCAACAGACCCTCAAAAACCAATTTGTGGCGCATCGTGAGAAAACCGGTCTTAATGCATGTGCGTAAATTGTCGTCGCGGATTAGCCTGTGCAGTCCGCACAGGCTAATCCAGGATGACACTTTCCGCTTTTATGGTATTTTCTGTTTCAAGGAAGTCTCTTCTAACCATAAATTCACTTAAGGCGGAAAGTGCTGTACTGGATTAGCCTGTGCGGACTGCACAGGCTAATCCAGGACGACACTTTACGCACATGCATTAAGACTGGTTTTCCCACAACGCGCCTCATTTAAACTACACCAAAAATCTTCAAGTGAAGTGGGAATAGGCTATTTCATCCCTTCTGCTTGACCGTGCTTACATTTAAGACGAACTGTAAAAAATAACTGGCAGTCAACATAATTGTAATTAACTTTCGGAAACTGTTCGTAATAATTCGTCCAATACAATTATAACTTTCTGATGCTCTATACCAACCTGGGTGTCATTAAGCCTAATCAGCCCGATGTCTGTATCCTCAATGCCTGGCGGGTATTCCGTTGCTATGAGATGGTCGTTAGGCAGGTCCTCAAAGTCCACATGCACTGCGCCCACTGGCAACGCGTAGCGAGAAGTCACACACCTGAAGTTACATGTACATTACTGTTAACACTGATCTTAACTTACAAGCTGGAAAACACACACCTCGCATACATGTTTGTAAACACTCAAATGCAGGTACAATTCTGTAAACAAACATGTAAATTAAATTTTAAAACGCACACCTAAATTTATAAGTTTCACAACTATAAACTAAACACACACTTTTGAAAATTTTATTTTTAAACAAGCAAGTAAACTTATTGGCTTATAAATACACTTGATAATTTAAACATTTTTAAACTTACAGTGAATAAATACATTTTTAATAACACATTCTGGTAGTTAAAAGTTTGTAAACACGTGCACTAATTAATCAGTCTGCCAATAACATATTAATAATTTCTCGGATTATATTATATAATCTGAGATAATATTGTGTATACATCTTTAGGACATTCACTGATGCCAATAATCATCATATAAATTTGAGCACTTATGAAGATTGTATACAATTTATTGAAATATGTATTTGAGGCGTGTTGTGGAAAAACCGGGCTTAATGCATGTGCGTAAAGTGTCGTCCCGGATCAGCCTGTGAAGTCCACACAGGCTAATCCAGGACGGCACGTTCCGCCTACAGTGGATTTATATTTAGAAGAGACTTCCTTGAAACAGAAAATACCATAAAAGCGGAAAGTACAGTCCTGGATTAGCCTGTGCGGATTGCACTTTACGCACATGCATTAAGCCCGGGTTTCCCACGACACGCCTCATTTTAATATTAAGTATATACACTTTTGATCTGAAAACGTCGAGAAAATACTCCATCCTTATTCATAACTGTATAACTTGTCCATACATCATTCATACAACTGAATATACAACTAAATATACATACACTCCATTGATGCGGATGCATACAATACTTGGTCGAATGTAGCCTATAGACCATACAGAATATGGTATCGCAACAATGGACTCCTGAAAAATAAGCAACAAAGAATATTTGAATTGTTGGTCATTATTTAAGCCTATATATTTTATTCGCAGTGAAAGAGACATTACTGTGCTGCAACCTTTCAACCAAAATATGGACAGAACAGACAGCCTCACAACACTAACCACTATATTAAAAGGAGTAAGGCGAGACAGCAATTCTTTTTCTCAGGGGTGTCATTTTGCCTAAATTTGAAATAAGTAAAATGGGCCAGTGGTCTGGGTGCTGCATGCCTGCAGAGAGTCAAGTGACATTGCCCCAATGGAGATCCAACGCCCCGCGCCTTAAGCAGATTTCAAAACTTGATTATCTGAGAATAGAAATTAAGCAACATGTTATCACTTTCATTTTTCATATTTACTGGTTTTGTACAGTGGAAAGAAAAACACTTTTACCGAATGCAAGTGCAATAATTCCTGAACAATAATCAACCTGATTAAACGAGATATATTGCAATATTCTAGTAGATCGCAAGCTATTTCAACACGGCTGACAATTACAATATCATCGGATTTGTTTTTTAAATTGATAAAGACCTCCATGAGTAACTCATATTTTACCGTTCATATCAGTTTTCGCGGCCTGCCAATCAGAAGTTAAGAAATAAAAGGCCGGAAGAAATTTGATAGGCCGGAATTTTCCGGAAGCTTTAGGATTTTCTCAGATATTATAATACTTGTATATAAACACAACTTCAACCACACACACATTCGTCTCCTTAACCCTCTTAAAAAAACTAATCGGATTTATATCATTCTCAAAATCAACTGTCAATGGCTTAAATCCAGATTATTTCTGGAATATTCCGCAAAAATGACAGCCCAGTAATTTTTTTGCACCCTGACAAAGAATGAGTCAAGTGATTACAATATGAAGGATATTGGAAGATTACTATCAGCAACATGATAAAACTGTATCACAACATAGACCACCTATAATAACCAACTACTAGAACAATGAGAAACATCATACAGTTGTTACATATCAATAGTTGTAAAGGAAATTCATCCAATTTCAACAATATTTCTTGCATCATATCAAATCACGAGCTAAATGATTACAATATTTCTGAAAGTTCTGAAAGATCACCATCACAAAAAAGCTTTTATAATGCTTAATAATCCTGTGAAATAATAGGTTAAACACAATTTCATTTATTTAACTCACAATGGCTGCATCAACGCCATCGCCAGCAGTGACGGTAATTTTCACGGGTCCCTGGTCAAAGTCATAAACTCCTTCCATCTCGTCCAAACTCAGCAGCACTTGACGGCAGAGTGTACTGAAACACGATTACCACTATTACAAAACAAGGACAGAATGAGAACATATACTTGTAGTGGGCTGTAAATTTTGGTCCCCAATACTTTGAGCATTCAAGTGATCTTGCACTAAGGGGAAAAGTTTGGAAGTCCTGACTTTGAGCATTTCTATCTGAAATTATGTATTAAATTCAACCCTTGCTTAAGTTCAGTTCTTTTTTCTTAGGTGATTATATGCCAATTAATTCAGTAAAAGAGGTATTACATTCAGATAAAAAATTCTTTCATCCTTACTTGGATCTTCCATGGCTGCACCTTTGGACGTCCTGTGACAAAAACTAGGAGTACATGTACATAACTCCCAAACTTCCGTTAATGCAAGCCGTGGATCTGTTTCACAGATACAAACTGCTGGTACAACCCAGGAAACAGACTTGTGAGTCAGGCTTACTCTGCCATTCGCCAAATTAGCCAACGGCTAAAAATTTCTCCATTTGGCTACAACATTTTCCTCATAAAACACAATATGAGTAGGCTTTCAATGTAGTATAGTAAATTTGGCTAGACTTTTCTAAGCCAGGGGAAGCCCTGTGAGTGTCTCAATATGATTTAGGCTTTCTATACAATCAAGGTAAGCTAAAGATATTTAGACAAAAAGAATACCAAAAGCTTATTTAATAGGTTTTCACAAAAAAATCTATTTACTATCATACCATGCAGTCATAGGTTACCAACAGGCAAACAATAAAAATTTTACTTTTTCTCAACAGGCTATAAGGAAAATGATCTACTGCTAATTCTTAAATCATTTCCATTTTACATACAAAATCTGTTTGTTTATTTACTAGCACTTACCAGTTAACATTTGTGTATTTGGTAAATGCATAATTATTTTGAATGTGATGATTTTATTTTGGCCTTCTTGTACATGTACTTGCTACTTGCCCTATTAACTTCAATGGATTATTTTTTTACATGCCCTTACCTGTACTGGCAGAAGTTCAACAAGGCCCTTTCAGGCAGACAGGTCATAATATTAACATGCCCAGGGCCCATATTTATAAAGATTTTTAAGCCATTCTTAACTTAAGTTGAACATAAGTCAAAATTAGGATTTGTGTTTAAAACACTATGCTTTGGAACATTGGCATGACTAATGCTAGATATTAATACACTTTGAATTATCTTGAAAATTATGCGTCAAAATCTTCCAGAAATGCATTACTTTGTCAGAAAAACCAATAATTAAATTGGAGAATTTTATGATTTTTCTTAATTTTCGACTAAGATTCTTGATAAATACCAGCCCAGATTTTTTTTTAATTGCCCTGGCCCAGTGTTCACACAGGATTAACTGAAGGATCAAGATCAATTTTAGCTGATCTTGATCTTCCAGCTCAACTGAGCCCAATCTCAAAAATATGTTATTTTTGAAATAACATTTCTTCTAGATTATATAAACATGCAGTATATTAATTTTTAATTTATGTTAAAAACTTCCTATCAGATAGAAAACGTACACTGAGAGGAGTCACAATAATGTATAATATATACTTGACCAACAACTAACATTGATCCAGTTTTTAGTGAAAGCCATTTTTGAGCCTGATCCTGATATATCTGGCTAAAAAACCGGCTTAACTTGTTTTGTGAACATGGGGCCAGGACTTCGGGCAAGAGAGAAATTTCAAAACAGTGAGTCCCCTACCTGTATCGACAGTTGTAGAGGATGGCAGTGGCCTGGTCCCCGATTGTGGTGATGTTGAACAGAAGGTAGTGTGTCCCGTTGGCCTTCGAATAGTAGTTCAGAATCAGCACATAGCGATCTTTCTTAGGGATGTACAATTCGAAGTCAAACTTTGTCTGAAAACAAACAAATGATTATCTCTGAAAAATTCCAATGGTATATTTTTATGTCTTAATCATTTATTAGCTTGTTTAGTTTAATATTTTATGTAATGATTGTTGTTTTTGTATTAGTCAAGCATAAAATCACTTCCAAATTTTAAACATCGACAAAACAATTATATATATTTCTATAATAAAATTAACAATGTTATTTTTTAATGTCTAGTATAATATTTTCCAGGTAATTTATCTGATTATACAAAAAAATAATTGATTAAAAACTCCTTAAAATTGGGCAAAAAGATTACAATGTTAAATCAAACATAAAAGACGTTTTCAACCTTATTAAATACTCAGTCCTTTTTAATCCCTAAATTTCTCAAACCTGGTTAGAATCAAGCACAGCCATAGACTTAATTGGTTCATTACCTGATTAGAATCAAGCACAACCATGGAGCTGAATACTCATTTAGAAACTGGTTTAAGGTTCATTACCTGATTAGAATCAAGCACAGCCACGGACCTAAATACTCATTTAGAAACTGGTTTAAGATTCATTACCTGATTAGAATCAAGCACAGCCATGGAGCTTAAATACTCATTTAGAAACTGGTTTAAGGTTCATTACCTGATTAGAATCAAGCACAGCCATGGAGCTGAATACTCATTTAGAAACTGGTTTAAGGTTCATTACCTGATTAGAATCAAGCACAGCCATGGAGTTGAATACTCATTTAGAAACTGGTTTAAGGTTCATTACCTGATTAGAATCAAGCACAGCCATGGACCTAAATACTCATTTAGAAACTGGTTTAAGGTTCATTACCAGATTAGAATCAAGCACAGCCATGGACCTAAATACTCATTTAGAAACTGGTTTAAGGTTCATTACCTGGTTAGAATCAAGCACAGCCATGGAGCTGAATACTCATTTAGAAACTGGTTTAAGGTTCATTACCAGATTAGAATCAAGCACAGCCATGGACCTAAATACTCATTTAGAAACTGGTTTAAGGTTCATTACCTGGTTAGAATCAAGCACAACCATGGAGCTGAATACTCATTTAGAAACTGGTTTAAGGTTCATTACCTGATTAGAATCAAGCACAGCCATGGACCTAAATACTCCTTTAGAAACTGCTTTAGGGTTCATTACCTGATTAGAATCAAGTACAGCCATGGACCTAAATACTCATTTAGAAACTGGTTTAAGGTTCATTACCTGATTAGAATCAAGCACAGCCATGGAGTTGAATACTCATTTAGAAACTGGTTAAAGGTTCATTACCTGATTAGAATCAAGCACAGCCATGGACCTAAATACACATTTAGAAACTGGTTTAAGGTTCATTACCTGATTAGAATCAAGCACAGCCATGGTCCTAAATACTCATTTAGAAACTGGTTTAGGGTTCATTACCTGATTAGAATCAAGCACAGCCATGGACCTAAATACTCATTTAGAAACTGGTTTAAGGTTCATTACCTGATTAGAATCAAGTACAGCCATGGAGTTGAATACTCATTTAGAAACTGGTTATTAAAGGTTCATTACCAGATTAGAATCAAGCACAGCCATGGACCTAAATACACATTTAGAAACTGGTTTAAGGTTCATTACCAGATTTAGAATCAAGCACAGCCATGTAGCTGAATACTCATTTAGAAACTGGTTAAAGGTTCATTACCTGATTAGAATCAAGCACAGCCATGGAGTCTACATTCAGCTGATCAAGAATGTCCTGGTCCGGGAACAACTTGACCGGTACGCGGTTTTCTCCCTCCATAACGAAGCCTTCCTCCCCAAGCACTCGTGGGAAATCTAGCACATCCGGGTACGCATAGTGGTAACAGCTAAAAAGTGCGTAATTATATGTTGTTTGACTTCTAATTGCATTTCATTTACCAAAGAAGCTGGAAAAACAACAGAACTTCTTAACTTGAAATATTCACCAGATATATACAGGTAATTCCTCAAACTGATTCTTACAAAGTTTTCCTAATGGCACACATACAAGAAGTACGTTTTTTCAAATAATTGCAGCAAGAGTGAGATTTAACAATTACATTTTACACCAAAATAAAACATCTAATGAAAAGTCAAACATTCAAACTACATGTACATACCGGTATATAATTCACGATAATTATATTACAGTTTAATAAAACAAATCTAAAATTATAGTAGATATTGATCGTTTCACTTACGGTCCCTTATCGTCTGGTACCAAACATGGCCTATAAACAATGTTCTGCAGAATGGTGGCCTCGTAGTAGGCTTGCGGAATTAGGATCATGTAATCCTGAAATGGTCAGGTAGCATCGTATAAAATATGTGGATACTTGGTAAGGAGAATTGGGATTTCAAAACACTCTCAAATGGAACTTGCCCTAAACACTCCACCAGTTCAAGTGCATGGGAGATCAGGTGTTGTGTGAATCAATTTTCAAATACACCAAATTAGAACACAATACAAAAAAACATACTTACCAAGAAGATACTTTCGTCTGCCTTGATTTCCACCGTCCACTGACCCGGATTGAGTACGAAGCTAGTCAGGCCTCCATAATTACCCACGTCTGCAAAAGCCGGGCTCTTGCTTGGACCAAACACGATCTCCGATCCTTGCTGAATGTCGAGCATTGAGAGCGGTTTGAAAGTGATCTCAGCATTGACGGATTTCTCGTTCAGGTTGACGTAATGGAACAGGAGTCTGTACAGACTGGGCTTGTTGATCTCAATATCCATTTTTACCTCAGGCTAAAAGAAAGATGTATGTTCAATTTATTGCTACGATTAAACAATATTAAGACTGTTTCCAAATATTGAACATCTTTTTTGTCATTTGCATTAATTAAATCAGATTGCAAAATCTTCGAAGTCTCATTACTCTGAGAAAAATCATTGAAGCGGAACGTCCTGGTTAAGTGCACACCTCCTCTCGGTAATGAAGCTTCCCGTGAAGCTTCATTGAATTCTGGTCAGTAGTAGCGGACAGACGGAAGGACAGACACACGGACGGACAAAGCTGCGACTATATGCTCCCCCCCAAATTTTTCAAGGAGCATAAAAACAAAGTGCCTACAGTTTAATAAACAAACAACAACATACTATATTTTAGCTTCAAGTCACTATAATTATGTTTTACTATAGTTTCGCTTCAAAATAACCAACCTGAACTCTGGACAAAACGGCATACCCCCGCCAGGAGAAGTTAGGGAACAGTCGTTCATCGTAGCCGTACCTAATGTGATTACCCTCAGGGGTGTAGCCATCCTCTATCTCGTACCTGAACTGATCAAGCGTTGGAATGAAGTGACGACCTATCGGCCTGGAAATATACACATATTCAAAGAACGTGGTTTTCTGACTAAATCAGTACCAATTTTGAACAATATGGTGAACAATTCTAATGATCAAGCACTACAAATCTAGATAAAGTTTGATGATAAACATAATATTTAAGCAAAATTATGCCCAGTAATCCTTTTCATCAAATTATTACTGTTTTTACTGCACAGCTGTGAAGGCCAAATGACCAACAACATGTCATTTTTATTAATTTATAGATGACTCTAACACTTTTGGAATGTTTAAAATATGGCATATTATGTATGCATGTATATCACGAAATATGACACTAAAGCTTGTAACTGTTGCTATGGCAACTTACAGATCACATCGTTTTCCCTGCACACGAGGCTTGCATGGGCACTGCCCAGTTTCTCGGTTACAAACTGGCGATACCGAACCTCCAATATCGCACTTGCATTCTGAAATTATAGAAACAGTTACAAAACTGCACTGGAAGAAACATGATTATTCCCTTCCCATCATATGTTAAAATGTGATATCAACAGAATTTCATGACAGTGTTGACTTGTTGGACTTGACATATGGAGCCAAAATGTTGTTTTATTTTAAGGAAACAAATTTCAGTTAAAGTGCATTTTATCATGGCATAGGGTTTCATATTTAAGTTTCACAATTGTTAGTATTTTTGCGCATACTTTTTCATATTTCATAGAAATAACACACCTACATTTCACAAAACAGAAATGCTAGGGCCTCTACACACTTTGAGGAAAAAAAGCCCAGCAAATTGAATGCACTTTTCTATGAAGAGCCTGTTCACCATCCCCACTGCAACATTACGCACCCTCACACCCAAAGACATTCTCTCTGGTGAGCCCGTAGTACCCCTCCTTGCAGCGGTCGCACACCCGCCCCTCCACGGACACCTTGCACATGCACTGGCCAATCTTCATGTCGCAGATGTTAACACCCGCCATGGTACCCCGTGGTGAGCACCCACACTCTGTAACATGCAGAATTGTTACATTATTATATACATGCAGATATTAGGCATGATACTTCAAGTCCAATGCCACAGTCAGGTTTTATACATTCAAACCAATCCTTTTTACATTTTTAATTAATCTGATCACAGATCATATATTGCGAGATAAATGAAACATTTAAGCCATGGTTTCTCCAGCCAATCAAGCATTTTCTACCATATTCTTAATCTTAACAGAAAACAGACAGACTAAAAATGAGGAAAATTTCATCCTCTTAAGGAATTTGTTCAGTTGTGATATTACTAGAAAAAGCAGAACACCTTATGTTTACACCACATGTGCTACATATAATTCCTTTTTTCAATTTTTTTTTTAATTTCTTAAAATTTCTCAAAACTCAAATTCTCCTAGCAAATTATTTTTGTTAAAGATGCTTTCACACTATAAAGTTTACACACCTTCACAACCAACAGGATTATTCCTATTTAGATTCCAGTAGCCTGGTTTGCAAGTGTCGCAGATACGTCCCATCACGCGCTCCTTGCACTCACAGAGGCGTCCAATCACGACTTTACCACAGCCGCCTAGAGGGTAACCAGGTACTTCCTTCGCTCCGTTGGGGTTACAGTTGCATTCTAAGAGAAATACCATTCCATGAAATTATTATGTTTAACAGTGATTGAAAAGTAGCACAAGACCGAAGGCAAAAACCTGGTTGAACGGTTTACGGGCTTGCAAATTTTTGTTTTTGGCTTTTATATAGCAGGGCTTTCTGAAAATGTTTAATACCAACCATTAAACAAGAATTCGGGCTTGTTCGCTGATAAGTCTGATTCTGAATACTGGTATAACATAATCCTTTTAAACGGCTTAACTGCAGAGTGGAAAGTACAAATCCCACTTACAGGTGGTCATTGACTCACCATTACGAAGCAGATCCGCTCAAGTCTCACAGATATAATGTTCATTAAAGACATGGATGCTGTGTTGTTGTTTTTTGCTGTTGTTATTGTTTGTAAAGTAAACGCACTGTTTAACAATGTTCTCTCTGATAGAATTATAGCTTTGACTGCTTTAATGGAAGTGAGGAAACTGGTAAAACAAAAATATACACATAGGTCAGGGTGCTTGTATTAGATTTGACACATGACATCACCTTAGAGAAAATTTACCCATTGAAAATCCAAGTTTTCCCCATCTTAAATCCAACTTATTTCACATTTAAATCCAAAGTCAGTTTTCTTAGTTCTTTAGGGTTTGGCTAGTGGTACTCTAATGAATAACATTTTCCGATCTAAAATCCAAGACTTTACACCATATAAAATCCTAGATATTCCTATCTAAAATCCAAGATTTTTCCATCAAAAACCCAAGGCAGTACATGGTACCTTCACAGTTTGGGTAGTTGTACAGGCCTTTCCGACATCTCTCGCACATGAGTCCAGCGAAGTTGCTGAAGCAATCGCACTGGCCAGTCTCCTGGTCGCAAGATGCACCACGCGAACCGTAATGGTCACACTCACAGGCTAAAATATGGAATATTTATATTGTTGAGACAAAACATGGAGTAAGGCATGGCATTGCCAAACAAAAAAATATAAATGATTTAATGGAATAAGAAGAAAAGTCAACTATTATACGACCTAACAGAACAAACAATTTTTAATTTTTTCAAACTACTGTCCTGACAAAATAACAAATTGACTGTAATGTAATTAACCCCAAATCTGATATGTATACACAACAACAGTTATTTTGAAACCAAAACCAACAACAAACACAAATCAAAGACTTACGGACACAATCAGGGTATCTATAGAACCCCGGGGCACATCTGTCACAGTTCTGGCCAGCATAGTTCGGCCTGCACGTGCACTGCCCATTTCGGTCCTCGCAGATATTGCTGGTTGACCCAGGCTCCTGACACTGGCAGGGCATGCAGTCCGGGTACGAGTAGAACCCGCGGGCGCACTGGTCACACTGACCCCCATTGAACGTCTCCTTGCACAGACACTGACCCGTCGACTTGTCACACACTTCCTCAACTGTTCCTGTCTGGTCACAGTTGCACACTGTAGAAATAAAGCAATCATCTCTCAATATTCATTACCTTAGGGAAAGATCCGGGATTACAGTGCCCTGCTTCTTTTTTGATACCCTGCCCCCCCCCCCCGCACGGCTGCCCCTCTGAAAAAAGCAAACAGATATCTTTTGCATAGAAAGCCTAAGGCTTACTGAGATGCTTTCGAGTCCGTTTCCTGGGTAGAACCAGTACTTGGTGTCTTTGGGGGAGATCTTGAGAACGCTCCCAGAGTATCTAACCCGGGACCTTCCGATCGCTAGGCGGATACCATATCCACTACGCCACCGCAATTGTATGATTCTCTTTCTGCTACAAGAAGTTCAAAACCGCATAACAAACTCAAATGATAACTATTATAATGTCTTCAACACATAAACATTTCAAGATGCAATTCAGTTGCACATTCAGTTACTGAATAAAGGCTCACATTGGTACTATAAAACACAATCATGCGTTACAAGTTTCTTGTTTTCAGCTGATAACAAATCACGATTATTTGAAAACAAACTATGACAGTCACACATTATTAAAATAATAAATTTATTAATTATGCTATTCAAATGCTTAAGGATAACGATTTTCTGGCACTTACAAATGCAGTCTGGGTAGTTGAAGTAGCCGTGTGAGCATTCGCTGCAGTTACGACTCGCGTAATTCATTCTGCACTTGCACTGGCCATCCTCTACATCACAGAAGTCATCGTCCGAGCCAATATCACACTCGCAAGCTGAAACAACCAATCAGACCATCACTTAAAGTTAGATTGATCTTATCATCAAAATTTGAGTCACCATCAGGGCCAATGATATCACACTCACACGCTGAAACATCCAATCAAATCATCACTCAAAGCTGCATTAACTAGCGTAATTCACACATATTTATATATTTGTTTATATTTGTTTTTAATTACGAATTTCAAATACTGGTAATCAGAGAAAAAACACATTAACAGAATTCTAATGAAATTTACTGTAAGTAAAGCTCAATGTAACCCTAATCATGCAAACAAACCTTATTTTTCCTTCAGTAGATTAATAGAGACAGCTAGCGTATTATTATCGAATGCTGTACTGTGAAAACACAGTTGAAAACACAGTAATTTTTTTCTGCACAACAAGATGTTTTTTATTCTGCTCTGGAATGATCAACAATGTATGCATCGCTGGCTTCATAAATGTACCAAAGTTCATTAAATTCATGACTTAGAAATACCAAATATCAGAACTCAACAACTCCATAATGCAACATTAGCTCTACCAGTAGACAAAATAGTCAATGAAATATATGTCAACCAATTTTAATTTTATGCGCCAAACTAGATAACAGACTCGACGATCATACCTCCACATTCCGGGAAGTTATAGAACCCGAGCTGGCACATGTCACACTTGACACCGACATAGTTCTCCTTGCACGGACACTGGCCACCGTTAACATGGCAAATATTCCCCTCCGTCCCATTGACGTCACAGTCACATGGTATGCAGTTGGGGTATCCATAGTAACCCACAGCACAACTGAAATGTAATTTTATTAGCAAAATGTTGCATGGGTGTAATGAATATGTGGCGTGGCATGGGAAAACCAGACTTAATGCATGTGCGTAAAGTGTCGTCCCGGATTAGCCTGTGCAGTCTGCACAGGCTAATCCGGGATGGCACTTTCCGCTTTTATGGTTCTGTTTCAAGGATGTCTATTCTAAACATAAATCCACTGTAGGCGGAAGTGCCGTCCTGGATTAGCCTGTGCGGACTGCACAGCCTAATCCGGGACGACACTTTATGCACATGCATTAAGTCCGGTTTTCCCACGACACGCCTCATGAAGTCTGTCATGCGAAAAAGAGGTGGCGAGTCTGATCCCTACTTGGGAAACATTGATCTTTCTCCAAAGACAGCGAGAACTAGTTATGCCCAGGAAATGGACTCGAAAGTGTCTCAATATGCATCAGTCTTTCTACACAATTGAATTGTAGGCTTAAACTAATACTATAAGCATGATCTAGGGGAGCCATTATCAACAATTTGATAAGTGGACAAACATCCACCTTTGTATGACAAGGGCCTATCAGCTTCCTGAACACGAGTAAAATTGGCCCTTGTAATCCTAAGGTGGCGAAATATACTTTCTCATCATAAATTAAGAACTGTATTCATCCAAATCTTAGTTCTCAGCGAACCAAATCAGTACACATGTAAAGCTTTGTATGAGGCATATTCACAATATAGTTTGGGTTAAGACAAAGAAAAGACCAAAGCTCAATGGTACAGTGTGTAGTATATTACACCTACCTATCACAGTTATATCCCGTATACTCTTCACGGCACAAACAGCGGCCAGATTCCTCCTCGCACTCGTTGATGTGAAACCGCGGGTTACACTGGCACTCCATGCACATGTTTAGTCTGGAGCGCGGAACGCCGTAGGGTCGGTAAAATCCTGGCAAGCATTTCTCGCAATTGATGCCAGTGGAATTGTAGCCACAGTTTTGGCATACCCCACCACCACTGTAGAAGCCATGGATGTCGATGCTAAGACCTTTCTTATCTACTTCTGGGTCGTAGACACAGCTAGTTGCGCGGCCATAACACTCGCATGCTGAGGATACAAGAATGTGACTGGCTACAAATCAAGTACCCAGCAAGTTAAACCATGGACATGCATACAATTCGACTAATATTAACAACGTATTTTGATTGAAAACCTTTGGAATTGTCTTGGCACAAAACTAATCTGAAACAATCCATGACATGTTCCACAAATCATATAAATAAATATATAACCAGACCGCCATGATGACCCAAACGATGCACTCATATACTGACAATGATGGAGAACTTACTGTTGTAGCAGGTTTGTGCCAGTTTGAACAAATGTGAATAAGCATGAATGCCATAATGGTTAACAAATAAAGACAAAATAAAAAAACTTTTGAATAATAAAACTTAACACCTACGTTCACATTCAAAGGCCTGGAAGGTTCTAGCGGGCTGCCATTTCTTCTGTACGAACCCTTTTGCCGCGTCACACATCTGACACTGGTCGCCGACGGTGTTGTGTTGGCAGTCACAGATGAGCTTGTCGGGCATGCTTGGGTCGAGGTAGTTACACGTGTCTGCGTGCCCATTGCAGACGCAGCGACCGCCCAGCGAGATGTCCTTGATACTGTAGTAGTACTGGACAGGAAAATAAAAATGAAACATGCAATATGTGCTGTCAACATGCTTTACTTACTTATTTAAACAAATGTAACTGCAATAATTCAGTCAACAATTAATTCCACTCTATTTTTGGGTTGCTCAAAATAATTTTTTACCAAAAACTTTATTTCTTGCAAATGAAACTTTTCACTAAATTTCATTAAATCCACATTGCTTTAAAATATTCAAATTTTAATTTCAGATAAAATAATTTTCTAAAACATGGTAAGACAATAATTTTTTCATTTCTGTAAACAATGGAGTGAGAACAGCTTTCGTGTTTACTAAATAATTGTAGTCTATTGTTTTAATGTCTCAAGCTTCATATACACATACAGCTTTTGCAATAAATTTTGCACTTGGCTCATAGAAAGCCTCACAATGTCAAATTTACAACCACTTATCATACAGCTCATACCCGCCTGGTGACTGTGGGGTCTTGATTAGCGACGGCCATCAAGTGTCCGAGAAGAGTTTTGGTGCGCATCAGACGGATTCGAACATTTGTTGCCTTCATGAATGTCTTCAAGTCATCAGCATATGAGAAGTTCTGTGCGTTTGGTCGGCCATTGGTCAGGGACACAAAAATCTGAAAAAAGCAAGTTTTACATCAGTATTGCTTCTCACCAACATGAAAATATAAACCCTAACAGTTAAGTGTGACATAAGTTAACCATTACATAACCCTATTGGTCTTGCCAATCAATACAGATTCTTCATAATCATGACAATGAAATATGTGATATATGCTGTATATCCTTACAGTTCAGGGCCTTCCCCAGGATTTGTTTCAGGCGCCCCGGTCCCCAGATGGGTGGCTTAGGAAGGGGCATCCCACCCTATGTGGAAATTTTTTTCGCGGCATGTGTCAAAGGACGTTCACTGGTGCGTTTTAGCTCTTAAAATTTTGGCAAACAGCTTTTCATTTTTGTAAACATTTAAACAAAATAAAATAAACGAAACATCACAGTTAAAACGGTATACTTCGAGCCGTTTTGAAGCATCGGGCGTCAATTTTGTTGCGAAACTGAAAGTAGCTAATAATGTTTTCCGGATGTTTATGTCCAGTGCACATCCCTTTCGAACAGTGACGTCATGATCAATCCACCTATTCTCGTCGTTCTCGAATATTTAGGTTACACTCGATCTACTTACGGAGCCTTTTTTTGTTCGATTAATTATGTTCATATAGGCATGCGTGTAGTGTTTTAACACTGTTTTAATCGTTACATCTGTTTAACATAGTACTGATTGGATAATTGGTGAATTGTAAAGAACTTGATTAAAATTATACATTTATATAATACATGCTTTGTTCGTGCAAAAATGGCGGGAAAATTTCCTCGTGCACGTCGTGCCTATGCGTGTCAAATGTTAGTAAAGCACATGGTCCCTACACGGACGCTTTCCATGCTTGGAACGTGACGTCATGGTTGTCAGCAGACATTTCGCGCTCTTTTGTAGAAAACACGGGATTTACATGGCATGCATGTAAAACAAGACAGCTTATTTTACCAAACTACAACAGTAACACTTGATAGACTTTTCCGATTACGATTTCATATTAGCGTTTTTAAGACTGATTTTCACAGTTTATTTTGTCATTGTAGTTATGAAATTTTGCAAATAAATAAGTGTGGATATTATAAAATACGAAAGGGCGAGGGTTTATTTTGACGCGAATATGAGGTTACTTGTATGTGGATGCATGCCCATTGTGCCGATTCGTCAATGATAACGTCGTTCCATAGCGAAGATAACCTGAGCGTTTCTATTGGCTTATATCGATTTTACTGCATAATGAAAATCCGCCTACAGGGGCGGGGCTTCACGGTGATTGATTGCGGCTTAGGAATAACTGCAAATTACTAAAAATTTTGGCAAAGTAACACTTGCTTTGATCATTCACCAACTTGGTTGAGTGGGTGTACATGTTTATAGAGTGAAAAACTGCCTTTATGACGCAAGAGATTAGCTTTCACAGCAGGTACTGTCGGTCTACTTCAGTCAACATAGCTCATTAATTGATAAAATACAGGTGCCCCGGGCGATGTTGATAAGTGCAACACTAATTTAAGGCGCCTCGGAAATGTTCATGTTAAAATTCAAGCGCCCCGGTCCAGGGGCGCTAAAACGTCCTGGCAAAGTCCCTGCAGTTAATTGAGACATAGGTTAACCATTGTATTAACAATCAGTACAGATAGCATAGATTTTCTGCATGATCATGACAATGAAATCTACTATCAAGTACATGAAGTTTGTCAACAAAATTACAATTTCCAACAGAACAGAAATTACCGTTGTCAAAGCTTCAATAAACAATGCACAAAAACGTTCTGAAACTGTAAACTACAGTTTGGATTGCAATTGCAGAATTTTTTGTCAGATAAAGTTAGAATCAAAATAAGTTTTGCATAATTTTTTTTTTTTAAATCTGTAAATAAACAACTTTTTGTCATTCTGATGTGTGTTTTTTTTTAAACCACACGGGCTAATGCCCTTGTTATTTTAATTCCTACGCATCAGACCTCCAAACCATTGTCTATTAGCTAATAAATTACGACAAAATGAACATTATTTATTCAATAAAAAATAATTATATCTTATTTTTACCTCTCCGTTATCTAGTGGAACAATTCTTGAGAAGTCCGTCACGCAGAGTACCTCATTATCACGCGTCGGGTAAATTCGAACCTGCGTGTTGAAGAAGCGCATGCAGTCAACTGGCGTATCGGCAAAGTACTGCCATGGCTCATAGGTCTTTCCATAATCGGATGATTTCTCGAGGGCCCAAACACCGGGTCTGGGGGATTTAGCCATCTTGATAATGATGTATGCAATGTGGAACTCCTGCAAATTGATAAGATCGCTGTTTACAGTAGGGGTCACTCCAAACAAACATGCCTCACTACTCACATGAATGGACAATCAAATCTGAAGCAAGTTGACACGAAGTACACCTTGTAGTGCGCCAAATATCGTACAGTACTTTACTCTGCGTCTCTCGGCACTAAGCTAAGTTGTACCAACATGCAGAGTCAAGCCACATGATTTTGTGGTGTTATATGCTACCACTCAGAGCGACTTTGCATACTTAAGACTAGTTTTAGTCCCTGAAAACAAACTGCTAAAACTGCAGGAAATGTAAAGGTCGACAAATCCCTTTTGTTGTTTTATCACACCAAATTACATTTCCTTGGGAGAGTTTTCAGTTGAGCAAGATCAAAATGGCTATACAATAAGCAAAGTAGAAGCAAAGTAACATATGATGAATTCGATATTTGATAGAAACGACTGCAGCAGTCTAAATCGCCAAGTTATTACTCGAATCGAATATTATGATGAGTTAAATATTTGTTTCACTTGAGCTTAAAAGTACACTCAATATTTGTACACTATACATGCACAGTAATAAAAAGAATTAAATTACAACTTGGTTTTATATTTAAACAAACCATGCTTTATTTTTTCTCTTTCTACAATGGTATTATGTTTGTTTATATCGATCTAGTGGTACATAATGATCAAATACATTTATCTATAATTTTTTTATTTCAACCTATACATTTAAAATGCAATAACTTAATTTCCTACCCTTTAATTTGTATAAAGATAACTACTTCATCTAAATGAACATCTGGAATATAAGGGCATATAAACAAAAAGATTTCAAAGACATTTAAACCTTGAGTGAAAACAGCTCCGATTTTGCAGACATTTAGGAAAATATTCAAGACTTTGACCCCTGTAATTATATCATTTACAGCACTCATCCTTTGTAAGATGCCTTTAATTAATTTCAAGGACCCATCCTTTAACCACAAGTTAATATCCAACCAAATACAATGCCTTTATTTTATTCCCATCACAAAGGAACTCTATTTAAACTTTCCAAGGTACTTCTATTAACAAAACCATCATTATAATTTATATGAAGCCACTTTAGACATCATCAAAAGCAGGGCCTCCAATTTCAGACTGGTATACAAGCAGATTAAAGATCTCAGTTTGGAAAGCCATAGCCTGTCAGCAGGGATTAACGGCTCCCCAACAAAACTGCTGGTCAATGAAATGTGACCAGGCTAGAGGTGGCTACTGGACAGATCTCATTTTATAGCTGTTGCAAGCTAATGAGATCATTTTCAACTTATCATTTTCCATTATGGCCCATTTGACTACGAACATAAACTTAATCTTAGTTTTAAACTTAAATATTAACCAATGATCTTATTCTTAACGAAATAATAAATAATACTGAAAGTCAAAGCTTATGTAATTACAAGCATTTTTCATTGGTCAATATTTCAAGGAGTCAGATCAAGAACTTTTGTAGCATCCCTAGGGTCTGTTGGGTCAATGCTTTAACCATGTGTTTTTCCTGTTAGGCTTCAACAGGTAGATCTTGGTTTGAGAATAGACCCAAGTCCAGGAAACTGGAAGGGCATGAAGCACATTTAGTACTTCTGACACAAATCTTTCAATAAATTACAGTTTGTTGTGCATAGATGGAAAATGAAATTTCAGACAAATATCCCTAAAATCAGGCTCCATTTATACAATGACTAGTAGAAATATGCATGGAACATTGAGCAAAATGTATTAGTCCTCAAGCAAATGATGTCTTAAAAGCAGACTTCCCGAAAACCGTCGGTCGGACAGACATGACCGGCAAATTTTGAGTGGGTCCGACATTTATTTACTAAGAATTGGTCCGACCGTCCAACAACTTTTTCAAGACTTATTCCTATATGTAACTGGATAAACAATACCTAAAATCGGAGCAATTGAACACAGCTGCGCTATATCGTGATCCGCATTTTGCGAATCGGCCCTGCCATGGATCTAATCATGATTTTTTGTTCATGCTCTTTCATGATTATCTTATTACCCCAATAGCCGTAAATAAATCCCGTTTGGTCCGAATTTTCGCGCATTCATCGCTACTTATTCATTTAACTTCGTGATATGCGAAAAACAATAACACGACCCGCGCAACAGCAACGTTTAACAGTTTGACGCCACCAGCTTACATTGCGCAAGTCCTTTCACTGCAGTCGCTTTAATTAGCAGCCTTATTTCAAACAGCTGTGGGTCGTAAAATTCGGATAGGCATTTCGGATTTGCGTTGTCATTTCCTAGTTTGATATTAATTAAATATATTGTATATTTATGTTATGGATGTTAAACAACAATGAAAAAGGTGAGCAAGTTACGTTTGCTGTTTGAGATTGCGAAAACACACTAGTGCATACATGTATACTATAGACTATACATGTATATATGAATGAAATTTCGGTACGGAAAATTTTATTTCAGTACGGCAAGTTTTGACAGGTTGTCAGAACGAATGTCTGACACTTTTTTGGAGCTTTCGGGAAGTCTGTAAAAGTCTTGCTTTCAGGAACAAACATTATTTTTCTTAAGATGTTAATCATAAACCTGTGATACTAGAAAAATTCTATATAAAGCCCCCCCCACAAAAAATAGTCCCGTTTCTGGTCTGCCAACCGAACCTTTACTTTTGCTGCCAACCCTACATATTTTTGGTCCAAAAATAATAAAGATTGAAAAAGACTGTAACCGTGTACGACACAAACCATTCTCCCATCATAAAAAAAATAAAATATTAAAAAATCCCTACCTACCAACCCTTATTTTTTGGGACAGGAGACCAGAAAGGGAACTTTTTTTTTTTGGCCTAAGGACAGATATCCTGTACATGTACAAGAGAAGTCCAAATGCAAATTAATAGACGGACATTACTAGCTACATTCCTAATAGGGGTGTAACGATATCACTGGCCCATATCGCGATATACCGCAATATTTTACAACATATTGCGATATTTACCGCGATATATTGCCCATATTTAAAAGCTGTCACAGGACAGCGCGCACGACTATTCGAAGTACATTGTATTTCAGTTGGTACATATTTTGGATAGTGAAAGGGGCATAAATTTGTTAAAATACAATATTTTTATGTGAAGCCTGGTATAGTTTATAAATTTTTGGAACAAAAACTTTAACCACAAAGTCCATGTAAAAAGTGGGCTAACTCTGTCAAAATACAAAACATAGTTATGGGTAATGTTGCCCCTGGTACTAGAGTTGATGATAAAGGTTAGTTCCAAGTTTGAAGTGAATAACTTATGTAGTTTTGAAGTTACAAAACTTTTGAATATAAACTTTAAACAGAAAATATATGTGAAAAAAGGATATAACTCTATCAAAATACAAAATAGAGTTATAGGGAATGTTCACCCTGATACTGGAGTTGATGACAAAGGTATATTCCAAGTTTCAAGTGAATAACTTTTGTAGTATTGAAGTTACAAAACTTTTGAATATTAACTTTAACCAGAAAATCTATGTGAAAAAGGGGCATATCTCTGTCAAATACAAAACAGAGTTATGGGGAATGTTGCCCTTGATACTGGAGTTGATGACAAAGGTTAGTTCCAAGTTTCAAGTGAATAACTTATGTAGTTTTGAAGTTACAGAACTTTTGAATATAAACTTTAACCAGAAATTCTAAGTGAAAAAGGGGTATAAATCTGTCAAAATACAAAACATAGTTATGGGGAATGTTGCCCCTGACACTGGAGTTGATGACAAAGGTAAGTTCCAAGTTTCAAGTGAATAACTTATGTAGTTTTGAAGTTACAAAACTTTTAAATACAAACTTTAACGAGAAAATCTATGTGAAAAAGGGGCATAACTCTGTCAAAATACAAAAAAGAGTTATACGGAATGTTGCCCTTGATACTGGAGTTGATGACAAAGGTTAGATACAAGTTTCAAGTGAATAACTACCAAACTTTTGAATTTAAACTTTAACCAGAAAATCTAAGTGAAAAAGGGGCATAACTCTGTCAAAATACAAAACAGAGTATGGGGAATGTTGCCCCTGACACTGGAGTTGATGACAAAGGTATATTCCAAGTTTGAAGTGAATAACTTATGTAGTTTTGAAGTTACAAGACTTTTGAATAAAAACTTTAACCAAATTCAGACGTGGACTCGTACACGTACGCCGACGCCGGGGGTAGTAGGAAAGCTCATCTATTCTTCGAATAGTCAAGCTAAAAGCACTGTTTCTCTTCATGTCTCACTATAATCAATTACCGTTCAAACGCATTTATTAACAGAATGTTACTATTAAAATACCAATCTATTCAATTAAAAATATCGTACACTATTAAAAAATGTTTGCATGATCTTAAATTTTCAACCCATCAATTGCAATATAATTATAAGAGTATCAATATTTAATAGAAAAATTGTTCCAAACACAAGCTTAAATTTTGACTCATTTTGAACTAGGTAAGAATAACAGAAGAATCTTCATAAGTATTACTCCAGCATCGATTGGCCTTTCCAAAATATCAAATAGAACCATTCAGTGTCAGAATGGTACGCATTTATTCAAACAAGTTTTCCATAATGTCGTTATTTTTGGCTATTGTCACACATCACCTTAATTACATTTGACAGTTTTGTTTTAGAAAGAAACATCCGGTCAGCTATCTAAAATCAATTTATTTGTCTGTTAATTATAACCTGAGTAAGTTCTTCAATATGCAACAGATTATATTATTGTGTAATCAGCAATTCAACAATTATGTTTCAAAAACAGTATATATTGAAAATACACATTCACTGAAACCATGACAGTAGTAAGGCTTTAATTTAAGAGAACAATAAAAATAAGCTAAATAAGACATAATAAAACAATTGTTTTAATAAAAAGACATGGCAAACACATAAAAGGTACATATCGTTAAATACCGGTATGAAATTTTCATATCGCGACATATACTCGCGTGATCCAATACCACGATATACCGGTATATCATTACACCACTAATTCCTAATGCACCTATCAATGTTTTCCCCCAGGGGGGGTGTGGCGGGCATATACGGGCCTTTAGACTGAAAGCAGTTCCCGACAGGTGGGAATTTGACATTCCAAATGATTCCAGGTCCCAGGGTAATAGACTTGGGTTGGATTTTAGATCCCCATAATACAGGCCCCCAGGCCATTTGATAGACATATAGCACCTCCCACTGAGGGGATTTAGACAAATATGTTTGACTCTAGGGTGGGGAATTAGACCCCAAACAATAAATTTCCCCTGGGTCACCCCACCACTCACCCCCCCCCCTCCCGGGGGAAAATATTGATAGGTGCAAATTAGACAGATTTGAATTATAAGTTGTCCACTGATACAATATAGCACATATAAATATCGCAATTAAATAGCTTGTTGAATAATTTTATGTACACATGCCTCTAGACAATGGCAAATGAAATCTTTTATAAGCCTTCATTTAATATTAGTCAGGCATTCAAATGCCACTGATGTTTTATCGTAAGCAAACAGCAGTTGAAGTTTTTTAACAAAATTAATCTTGTGCCATGACTAATGAAAAACACACAAACATTTTGTTTAATCTACTGCATGTCATACCCAATATTAAGTCACCTTCATTTTGGCCCAGTGAATAATGCACCTTCGGGATTAAATTATTCAAATGAGAAACCCAAATACAGACATTTTAGTAGGTCCAGTATGTGCATTCATAAACCTGTATTTGTTTTTCTAAAGCACAATTCTGTGTCAAAAATATGCTCTATTCTCTAGCTCTGTATATAATAACATTTTCTTTTGTAAGCATGTTGTTTTCTTTCTATCTTTTTAAATACAATGTGTTCCTCTAGTTTTCATATCGAATAATGTTGAATGTCCTTATTCTGGATTTCTATACAAATAACAGCTAATAGCCTCAGTAAAACAGCTGACCAAACAACATGCAACATTTTTTAAATATATGCACTAAAACATAATTATTGGTATATTTTCAGCATTATAAGGTGGGGATCATGGCGTGGACAAACATTAGTTTAAATTTTGTTACAAAATTATTGGGTCACTGCCATACAATTTCTGATGTTGATTTAATAGTAAATACCCGACACTTAATACACTATCAGGGTTACACTGACAGTCACAAATTGAATATAATATCCATTTCAGGGCCCATATTTATAAAGTTATTCTTATCTTAAGTTGAAAATAAAGTAAAACATAGGGTAAGTGTTAGAAACACTATGCATTTGAACATGTGCATGAAAAATATTATATATTATTACACTTGGAATTATTGTGCAACTTCTGTGCCAAAATCTGAAAACTATGCATTTCTTTGTCAAAAAATCCAACTAAAAAATTTAAGAATTTTATGATTTTTCTTCATTTTCGCATAAGAGCCTATATAAACACAAGCCCCGCAGATAATAAATGTTTAATGGTAATCCTATACATTCTGGTGAGAAATCTGAACTGTGAAAAGGAAAACGTCATCGATAATCCAATTTCAATAGGCACTAATGAGCTGATAATCCATGAAAAATACAGTATCAACTTAAGATAGATTGTATAAGGTCCAACAGCATTTTGGTAACGAAAGGTTAATCCACTAAAAATCAGCACTAACTTAATATGTGGCGCATCGTGAGAAAACCGGTCTTAATGCATGTGTGTAAAGTGTCGTGTCCGCACAGGCTAATCCAGGACAGCAATTTCCGCCTACATTGAATTTATGTTTAGCAGAGACTTCCTTGAAACAGAAAATACCACAAAAGCAGAAAGTGCCGTCCCGGATTAGCCTGTGCAGACTGCACAGGCTAATCCGGGACAACACTTTATGCACATACATTAAGACCGGTTTTATCATGACGCGCCACATATGATGATTGAGCAATTTATGTTTACCGTTTCATTTTAATCCACAGCTAGTTAGTTCATAACAAATAAATATTTGTAGAGAAAAAATATTGTACTTGATTATTTAGTAATACTGTAGTACATACTTTGTGTTAATTTAATTTAAAAAAATAAATAAAAATGTTTATCATTTTTGCTGAATGCACTTACACCTATGTATGAGTGTAGTACAAGAGCCCCTTGCCCAAAAGCCCCTTGGTCTAAAAATGCATATATGGACATAAGCCCCTTTGTATATTTCTCAGAGTGGACATAAGCCCCTTGGTAGATTTAACAGGGTGGAAAAAAAAAAGCCCCTTGATGATATTGTGTATGAAGTTCAACAGAACATTCCATCCTATCAAAGAAAAATTTTCATTATTGTAATGAACAAATAGATAACTGCATTTAAGTACAAATATACTTCAAACAACAACATTTTATTCCATCTGTTTATTTGAAGATGCATTTAATATTAATAAATATAAACTTAATATTTCAATGAAAATACAAGGGATGTAAGCACAACTTAAAATCATCAAGGGGCTTATGTCCACTCTGTCAAATATACCAAGGGGCTTATGTCCACTCTGTCAAATATACCAAGGGGCTTATGTCCACTCTGCCATATCTACCAAGGGGCTTATGTCCACTCTGTCAAATATACCAAGGGGCTTATGTCCATTTGTGCAATTTTATACCAAGGGGCTTTTGGGCAAGGGGCTTTTGTCCGGATACCCCTATGTATTGTAGTCGTCTTAAAATATTTGATGCCTACCGGTAAATGTCCCATATGAAAGAATTTGTTTCTATATCACCAATATATATTTGAAAATGGCATTTTAAGATTTCAATTTTGATCAAGTCAATAATAAAATATACACAAGTTAAAAAATGGTATAAAAACTATATTGAATTTTTTTTGCACTCGCTCACACCAATAAAGGCCCATTATTTTTAGAAAAAAATCTGATCACTAAGATTTCAATTTGGTGTGGCCTTATTCTGGGTTATTTACTTACAGTTTATGGAAAAGATTATAAATTTTGAAGAACAAGTATAGGAAAAAATATTTATAAATAAATAGATGTATTTCACAAGTACCTGGTACATTTTTAGCAACAGAAAAGAAATGAGAATTGTAAAGCTGTTGGGAGGTTTTATGTAAGTATTTTATTTTATTCAAGAAAAGTTTTTCAATAAAATTAGAAATGGGTACCCCATAAGTGATATTTTGTTATGAAAACCAGATCATTTACATATCAAAATGGTATCCGGACAAAGCCCCTTGCCCAAATCTACCAGGGGGCTTCTGTCCACTCTGTCAAATATACCAAGTCGCTTATGTCCATGTGTGCATTTTTAGACCAAGGGGCTTTTGGGCAAGATTTGTACCACACCCATCAAAATAGCCTGCTTGAAACACACCATATAAACCATACTCTTCAAGTAGAGAGGTAAGGTGCAAGTTAAACCAGTCCATGAACCATGGCAAAGCATGGATGTTTTCACAGCTTCATACACCAGTTAAACACCAGGTTATACAAACATCTATCTGCTATCTGCTAATCTACTTGAAGAATCACAATCTGCTTATCTATACACCACATTCTTTTCAATCTCAACTATATTGGTTACCATGGCAACCAAATTTTGGGAGGTTCCCCAGGCTACATGTTCCCAGAAATCTGGCAGACAAGTGATCTAAATTTCCTGCTGGCACCTGAACAAGTAGTATACATCAGCCAATTTGCAGAGATATGCATTTTCTTCCAGGCACATAGGTGCAATATCTGTTACAGGTACAGATGTATATATATTCACATGTGTGCAGGATTTATGGCATCAGCAAAAACACAGAAACTTATGAATACAATTTTGTGATAGACCTGGAGTGTTTCTGCATTTGAATGTATTGATTCTTTGAATTTAAGCATATGAAAAAAACTACAATTCTAGACTGACACTGTATGAGGGATTTCACAAATCACAAAGCTGTTAAAAACCATATTTATGTCATGTAATGCACAATTTATAATGATATCAGGCTGATAGTTCTCCTCTCTCTCCAGTCACAAATCACAAGTGAAATTCCAATGGTGAACCCAGTATGTGTGTGTAGTACATTTTTATCAAGTGCACCGGGATTCTCTCCCATATGGCCATCGCCCCCAGAAGACTTGTTACTTGGTTATGGGGGATAGTGCAAGATACAGGAGACACCCCATTCCAGAGGCGACCCTCTGGGTCTTTTAGTGCCTGGTGTGAAGCACCTAGTACACTGCACCTCGGTTTAACGTCTCATGCGACAGGTAAGTAGGTTAGGGTGTGGCGGGAGCTCAAACCTGCGATCCCTGGGTTGTGAATCCAGTGCGTTACCACTAGAACACGGCTCTGCCACATTGAACCCAGTATTTCAATACATACACCATATATTATGAAGGAATTCAATGTGCTTATATTGGCTTGTTAGAAAGTTCTCTTGGAATTTTTGTTTTATTCTGTGGTTCAGAAAACCTCAAAATTTGGATATCTGTAAGAAAAACATGGAACCAGCCTCTACTTTGCCCTCACTAAGAATCATTGAAAGCTATAATTCTTCGAATACTAATAAAATGTATACACATGGCACCCTATGATTTAATGAACAGAGAATGTTCACAAACCTGTTCAAGGTCAATGGTCAGGTTGACCTGGTTGAACTCGTCCCCTCTGGACAGGGGAGGCGACTGCCACCAGTGCTCGGTTCCGTCGATGGCCTTGTCAGCCGAGTGGTTCTGCTTCGGTCGGTTCGGGTCACAGTAGTCACAGGACTGGCCCTGAAAAACAGTTGAAACATCCAGCAATGTCACTGCCAATAATATTAAAATCAGGATTCTACTTATCGTATATCCTTGCCCCAAAGCGAGAACTTAATGTTCAGCAGCAGCAAATAAACAAACTCAGGCTATTATTTTCTTGACAAATGAAATAATTTCAGTACATTTGAGGCATGTTGTTGGAAAACCGAGCTAAATGCATGTGCGTAAAGTGTCCTCCCGGATCAGCCTGTGCAGTCGAGAGACCACTTGACCTGAAAGCAAGAGGTCCCAGTTCGAGTCCCAGACAGGCTACACAATTTTCTCACACATGTACAAACAGAGCTGAGAAATTTCAGGATAATGATTTTAAGAACTCTAGGCGAATAATTTAACAAATCTAGTCATTCATAGTTGAATGTATATTGTAAATTGGTTGGAGCATGTGTGTTGAAGTTCCCTTGACTGTTTAGCACTGGTTATCATAATCCCTGTTGTAGCACTGGTTATCATAATCCCTGTTGTAGCACTGGTTATCATAATCCCTGTTGTAGCACTGGTTATCATAATCCCTGTTGTAGTTCTAACAGAGTTATCATAAATCCCTTAGGGAATTAACATGGTTATCAATGAAGTTGCAAGATATCAATTTATGAAGTCTGAACTAAACCAATCTTTAGTTTGTGTAAATGAACTACCTGGTAAATGTAAAATGAACATTTGTTTTATGTTCAATATTTATGGAATATTTTATCAATCACAAGTTTAATGGAAACAGTTATCATTTAAGCAGTCAGTCTGCTGAAAAATGCTCTTGTTCAAGCAAATGCTTAATGGGAAATGTCCTCTTTAATCACGATTTTATCACTGACAGGTATTTTACAGTTTGAAGCAATTAATGTGCATCAGATAGAAGTGACAGAGTCTCTCAGCAGCACATTCAAGTACATGAGAAATAAATAAAAATGAAAACTATTTTTTTATTGAGAAACAAGTTTAACATGTGTGAAAATGGAACACTTTAATATGCATAATGAAGTCGATGTAATAAATATTCAAATTTAGTAAAAATAATCAGTGTACAGATAATGTATACATAATGTACAGATAATGTATACATGAACATCAAAGGAAAACGACACATTTAAATGATTTTAATTGGATTAGCACGGCGTCTATATGTGATGAGTCTTACCGGAAACATATGGAAGGACATGTTATTATAATTTTGATCTTACAAACTCTTGCATGAAGTTGCTGAGTAAAATTGAGCATTGCTTAGACAATTTTCTCGAAGACAATGTAGTATTTACATTTTTGCCAACACTTGCAGTACGTTTTAAAACGAAAAATCATTTGCTACTCCCTGTAAAATTGAATGGTCGCTTAGTCAAAGTCAGTATTTGCTCCTGTGTCAAGTCATACATGTTGCAAAAATTGGTAGTGAATTATTCTAAACAAGAAATGTCTTCAAAATAGACAATCGGCGTTGAAATTAATATTGATATGTCATTTTTAACCCGAAACATAATACAAGAGGGACAAGATGATCGGTTACGTGACTTCTCGGACCCCAGCTTTTTTGGTCCCACTAAGTATACTTCTCAGACTGTAGATTTTTCGGACACCATAAGAAAACTTATCGGAATCAACATTAATTTTAGATAAGCTCAAACATTATTAATATGTGTACCGTGAATAAACCAATTATTCCTTCTATGTTTTCACCAGTGACAAATGAATACTATAACTGTTACATGTCGAATTTGTCAGGCAAATTTAAAAAAAAAGCATTGTCAGAAAATAATTGTGGTAAGGAATGAAAATTATTATATATCAGACAAGTGTACATAGTTATGTTAAATAATATACTATAAGTATCATTAGTTTTGCTAAATGTGTATTCATGCTATGCAAATGAAGTAAAAGTAACTTGAACAGCATTTCGACGTAATACGAGACTTATGTAAACTATTTTAGAGATTGAATAACATCTACTGGAGAAGTTGATACAAATGTGCAATTATAAATAATTCTTAATAAAACCCAAACACAATTCAAATATAAAATAACATGCACAGTAAGTTTATAAATATAAATTCCGCATCGATTGAAATTCTCGGGTTCATGATTCTCCGGACGCTAATTGATGAATGTGTATTAGCACAGCTATACCGCGCGCTAGTTTTAAAATGATGCACCCATTCTCTGGAGTGTGTTGAATACGCTATAATAGGCCATTTCATACCAATCTTCGCCATATTAATATCTACGTATGTTTCAGAGCACAGATATCGGTCAACCAATGGGATCATTGTAATTGCTATTTATAGAGCATGCCGCTGATGTAGGCTAAACTTAATAATTATTTCATTAAGTGCATGAATATTACATTCTGTTCATGACATAAAAATGAGTAAAATTGTTCATAATAATGTTCAGTTCTTGAGTGTATGTTGAAGATATGTTTTTAACTTAATTTTAACCGCTTATGTAAACAATTATGTAAATTTTAATCCCCAAAAATATGCAACCGTTATTGGTAGACATCAAACCATTGTTGTAAGATTGCATTCCCTAAAATTAGAAAATTAGCCCAATTCTATTGGCATTTTCCCGCAGGCGCTGCATACAATTATCAAAAGAAATCTAGGTCAAAAGTGATCTTAGACAGCTACGCCGAAAAAAGCATAGTAGCAGACGCTGATACAGCTAATACAGACGCTAACATGTATACGGTGGGTTTGTGTATATATATGAGTAATACATATATATATATATAGTAATTTTGATGCTGTATTGTTGATTGTAAACCTTCATATCATTTTTAATGTCGGCTCTTTCAATAAAAGTAACATTTAATTTTTATCTACAGGGTTGTCATTTTTAAATGAAACAAGCGATTTTTCTCTAAATCTAAACGATGTAGCCGGGCGTCTTGGGGTCGAGCCCCTGGTGATATTACCTATTGCAATTTGTAAGTTACTGAAAAAACAACTGATTTCCTCATGATTTTAAACGATGAACTTGATCGCTATCGGTTAATAATGACAACCCTGATCTAATTTATATTATTTGCTTATACGTGATCAAATAACTGTTTAAACTATTACAGTATCGTATCAAATCGTTTTGCGACTCTGACTTTAACTTGGTCATCTTTAGTTACACATCACTAAACACTTATTTGTGATAAGATGTAAACATCATTTGCCTTCTTCATAGATATAATACCGCGCCCTTTGCATCAATGTTTTGTCTTGTACACAGTTGTGATGCAGAGAATGTCAAATGTGCTGATATAAGATAACAATTGTTGATAAATCCATGAAGACTTCCATTGCATCATGGCTCATGCACATAATGTAAAAAAAGGAAATGACGCATGTCAGTTCATTTAAACGTTCTTTAAACAACTTGGAAAATGACAAATGTTTGTACTTTTAAATTAAGGCATATTGTAACATTTTTATGGAAAAAACAAACACATTTTGTCTTTTTTTTTCAAATTGAAAATGACAGTTACATATCTTACTGTTGAAAAAAAAAGTTACTTACTCCGCATCATAGTTTTCTTCTTAACACAAATGTAGCAAAGTAGCAATCTTAACTAAGTAAACTTATCTACCAGACTCTATGTTGTGTTTAATGTGGGAAATGGTGATTGTGCAAAATACAGAAGACGACCATGGGTTGTCCAGTGCCCGTTGTATGGTAACATGCAAAACCGGCCCAGTCTAAAACGGCCCCAAAAATACAAAACCGGCCCCACATTTATGCAAAACTGACCCCAATGGTGTAAAACCAGCCCCAAATTGTTTATCTAAAAATTGAATGGATGTTATTTTATGTATTTGTATGTTAAAACAATATTTGGAGCAGCGTTTGGTTATTTGTTATTTTGTTCATGTTTCCAAGTGCATTAAAAATTATAATTCTTATTATGGTCATACAATTTCTCAAGCGTATATATGCATGTATATGAAAACATATGAATCGTTAATTTGAAAAAAAAGTTAAATGTAATAATAAGGTTCGTAATATTACAATGTATTATGCTGACAGCCTGGCCCTAGTTTGCGGCAAAAGATGTATTGAAAAAAATACATTCACACTTTAAGTGTAACAAAAAACATTTTGTGGGGTTCATTTAATTAAACCAATTGTTATGGAATGTTATGCAATGTTATTCACACATTGCGGAGTAATGTCATCAATGTGTGACAGTTATACAATACCTCAATCATAACCTGTTATTGTTAAGATAGAAAACATTAATGAGTTACTTTATGTAGTAAACGCGTGCAATACATGTATAAATTTTGATCATCAATTAAAACACATTGAAGTATGTATAATTATACAAGACGTTATTTGCAAATTGCATTAAATTCGTAAATAACATCAAGAAGCATACCCAGAATCAGTTACCTTTAACTGTTTCATTATTATTTTGCGAAATCGGTTACCAGATCTTTTTTATTCAAATTGACGAGTCGATGTCAATTATTTAATTTAAGTTCCTTATTGTTTTTTTACACAGAATTTAAACCCATTTTAGAAAAATTGGATTACTACAATAAAATAGAAAATTCGAAATGATTGCAAAGTTAAGGTTATCTTCCCTTGTACTTTTTATAGAAACTGATACGACAACATTTTGTTGTATCTAATATGTATATGCCATGAGCTGTATATGTTTAAATCAAATAAAATCAATTAATTAATCACATTATATTTCAATATGATATTCTGTTAATTTAGAACAGAACCATACTTTATTCCTCCCAGGTATGCATAGATACAACATGGGGGAATAGTTATACAATATTCAAATTATAATACACATATGCCAGTGTTTTTTTTCACCTTTGGGGGAAAGGTGGCGGCTTCAGATGTGGAATTTTATGGTAAAAGGGGAATTTATTTTTTAGAAAAGCATTATTACATTTTTATATTCTACTTTGTTCTAAAACATTAATGAATTGTTTTGCTACAAATGATAACTAACATTATGCACAAAATTGCTGGGACTGTTTACAAAAATTCCTCTTAGTCAATTTTTGTCCAATTCTGGTCTAGTTTTTTTCCAAATAAAGCTTATATTTCTGAGGGGAATTCTAAGGTAAATATAGGGGGAAAATATATAGCTTTTAAGCAGGAGAATGGGGCCGAATTTCGGCCCCAAATTGTCCCTAAAAAAAACACTGTATGCATGTTTCCAGTTCAAAATTCATACCGTCATATCGTATGACTGTATATTTGGCTGCAAACATGCACACATAATTATTTAATGCCATAAACTTCTGGAATTTAATTTAATATATGTTTCATTTAGTTTGAGTACAATATGTTACTAGTCTAGAATTTGCTATTTTTGTTTCATATATATGCATATGTTTTATTATTATTATTATTATTATTATTATTACTATTACTATTATTATTCCTAGTGGTGGTGGTGATTTTGTGTCTCAATCATGCTCTTACATGTATTGATAATTTATGTGCGAATAACTTATCAGACACCATCTTTTTGTATCTTGGAGCCCATTTAGTCATTATGCAATCACATGTGGGCCGGTTTTGCTTTTTTGGGCCAGTTTAGACTGGGGACGGTTTTGCCATCAATCCCATTGTATAGAACTTTGTAGACTACACCTTGTCTTAAGCTAATGCTGAGTTACTGGGTCAGTGCATAGCATGTGCTTGAACCTGCGACCCCTGGGATGTGAAACCAGTGTGGTACCACAATTCCCCTACTAGGTAACTTACAGCAGGTACAAAATGCATTTTTGTGGGAAGATCTTATTAATAAACTAAACAACAAATTTAGTGTTAATTTTATACAATATATTATATAAATGTATGCCATCACAGTAAAATTGCTTATGTAAATAAGTAGCACAATAATATACATTTTATCCATATTTTTTGTTATAAAATTATAAATAAATAAATAAATATAAACTCTACCAAGGTATATTAGCTGTCTTATTTTAATAGATACATGTATATTAGGTACTTGCTTAAGTATAATCAAACAAAAACTTGTACATGTAAAAAATATATGTGCATTGTTTTGTAACAAAGCCCCTTCCTGAGCATTTACAGATTATTCAAAGTTACCTGAATGACTGTGCCAGAATTATCATCATCGTCTCCTATTTCAATACTACCAGTCAGTTTGCAGTAAAGTTCCGGCTTGGCCACACCGTATCCACAAGTAGCAGTTGCAGTAATTCTGCGTCCCTTCGCCAAATTAAAAGTAGGAGGCGTCAAAACCTGTCCATTGGACTCCGTTAAAATATAAATCCCTATAAAAGCAAAAAGGGCACAAAAGTGGACCCTTTTCGCCATCGTTACACGTTCGCGTCTACTTTCAGTTTGAGAACGCTCGAAGAACGTTCAATGCACGCGAACTTCGGACTTTCCCAATTCGCGTAGTAGGGGGTGCAGGCTTTAAATCCAAATTTTCTTTGTAAGCCACTCAATAAAGAAAAACAGCCATAGAAGTGTTTATATGACTTCATCAACAAACACTGTAATCCTAGTGTCACTTTTATTGCGTAATTTTATTATCTAACAGTGGATTTGCACAGAACCACCCCGCGATAAACATGTAATCTACCAATTAGCAGGGGTTTGTGGCACAAAGAGATCAGCTGTGTTAGCAGAAAAGCGCGTATGGAGGCCCGTGCATAAGAATTTGATTCGTATGTAAATAGGATTTAATATTTACGGAGAAAACAATAATTACTTGCATTGCATTGATTGAGGCAGATAAACTACACAGTTACATTTAGTACCCTTCAAAATCATTACATAATTACGAAAACAATTTATAATTTTCAAACAGAGTTAAAAAACTATATGAGTGAGAATATGAAGTCAAAATGCTGCACATATAATTCGTAGATAAAGTAAAACAATTTTTTTTTTTAAATACTCGCTATTTTCACTACTGGTATACAAACATCTATGTCATATTTTTCATCATGTATATATCCAATAATAATATTTTAAACTCTATTTTCTATTTATTATTCGTTTATTTTGAAATGTTATTATAATGCTGAAGAGTAATGTATAATGAACTATAAATAAGCATATGTTAATGCAGAGTTATCATTGTTTAATGTGTTAGGTGCAGGTCAAATATTAATATGGTAGCACTTGTATATTAAGATTTATTAACTTCATGATTTTGAATCCTATGGAAATTGAAGTTTTATCATCAAAATAAACAAGTTATAATAAATGCATTTATTAAGATGCAATCCACAACTTACTAAGATTATACAGTGATCCACAGTTAACTCATAAGTTGTGTTGATTTTTTTGTGAAGAAAACACAAAAAACCAATAAAAAAACTATAAAAATGCATTTTTAAATATATATGATCCAGAATTTGGTTCATATTGTTGGAACAATTAATTGGAAAGTTCTTTATATTCAAACTCATACTTATGTATTATTTTTTACCTTTTTAGTTGGTAATATGCAGACCAACTATTAGTGTAGCACCTCCATATATATTGTTTCAGACCAACTATTAGTGTAGAACCTCCATATATATTGTTTCAGACCAACTATTAGTGTAGCACCTCCATATATATTGTTTCAGACCAACTATTAGTGTAGCACCTCCAGATATATTGTTTCACACACTAATACAGGATACTCAGTATTCATTTGTTCAGAAAGCAACCATTACTGTATTCATGATCATTCTTAAGGCATTGATAATTTAAGAGAAAATATCAGTTTACCTTTATAAATTGCATCAGTTTACAATGCATAATGATTGATCTTCACTTATATTGGGCCTCTTACCATATAAAATGTTATCCATTGCATAAGTATTCCATATACCATCTAATCTTATGTAATATCAGATATGCTGTTATAACATGATAACAGCATATCCTCAAATTCAACGCAAATTCATATTACACAAAAATGCATTTAAAAATCGAATTATGTACATAACTTTGTGCATAGATATTCATGATGAATGTTGCAATACCAGGACAGATAACAAAGAAGGTGCTATTGTTGTTTGACAGTTTCATATACTGCTATTTTAATCTATGATAGAAAATTATGCCAATGATGATACTTGAAAAAGATGTGTCTGCTTTCAAGGAGTAGTGTCAGGCAAAGGTTTCGCATTTTATCATTTGTTATAGCTACACGGTTCTGTAATGGCATACTATTATTATATAGTATTTTGTTGAAGCTGATAATGAGTAAATGTTGAAGTTGATAATGAGGAAATTGCATGACTTAAATGCAACTGGAGTAATGTATATCATAATCCATTCATTTAAAAAATGATAGGGTGTTACAAAATCCCCTCTACTTGTTTGCAGGGGATATCTAAATTCCCTCCATAATACTGAAAGTGCTATCCACTTAATTTTTAGACTGCTGGCAGAAGTAAACGGTCTTTAGTAGAGCAGTTTCGAGAGACTGAATTACTTAACCTACTTTTTTACTTTGCAGGCTACGAAGCACTTACAATCGATACCTCCAAATTCATACGCTCCATCGGCTATTTCGGACCGTTCAGGATTGGTCGACACGTTGACTGTTATGCATACTATTGCATTTGCATACAAACCTATATATCTACAAAGATGTTGTAAGTAGGGCATATAAAATGAGTAGTTTTTATTTGTATTGTTTAAAACTGGCATTGCAAAAATTCAATTTCATTCAAACAAATGTGTCCTTTCTGTTAGAAAAATTTGTTTACTCTATTTCCCATGATTTTGCTTTCTGAATTTTAGTGATATAAAATGTCTAAAATTAGAGGGGAAAAATAACAGAAATGATAATTTATTTTTTATTTCATACTTTGTAAACAAAATTATACCGATTTACCATATCAATGTTCAGCATTGCACATTTTCTATATCCAGTTAGTACTTTCCATTAAGGATTATTGAACCAATAAAATGGTGTTACTTTCGAATACCCTAAAATGGTATTTTGAAAAACATATTTTAAACGTCTGAAAAGATTATTGTCAGAAAAAAAAGTGCTGAGATATTAAATGCATGAAAAAAAAAATGGGTTTAATTGTACTGTACGGGATAATTTATGTAACTTAGAGAAGGGCCTCTAATACGGTTGTAAATTTTTATCAGTTATGTTAAAAGCTCATTCTTTTTTTTTCCATTCAACTTAACAGGAATGTCTTGGGCACCATGCAGTCCCTGCAATCGCACAGATAAATGGCAGCCATAGTGGTATAACACCTCGATATCTTTATACAAACCTGTTGACATTTTTTGTTTCTCTTTCTACCGGCCCAATTATTTTCTTAAAGCCGCTCTTACTTGTATCTTGCATCACTCCAAGTGGCAGCCCATTTCTTTCCTTAAAGGGACAATGTCAATGAAAAATTGTCTTCCTATTGCACTATAAATGATATTAGATAATAAAAATAAAATATACTAAGACTTTTGCATGAAATAAATTATAAATAATATAATACTCAATGAAGTATTTGATAAAACATATCAACAAATTTTGAAAAATTAAAACCCCAAGTGGGTATCGAACTCAGGAACTTAGGAGCCACATGAAGAAATAACAGTAGACAGCGCTTTTACAAACTGCGCTATTCTAATTGGTAATGAATCATGTGTAAACTATGGTTATCCCAAATACTCACAATTCTGACATCAAAATGTAAACATGAGAAGGGCCAAACAAACAGGACCCTTCTTATAAATTGATTTTTTATCTCAGAATGCGTACACTCTTTCCCCATTATATACACTGTTTTAACTGTTATTTTGTGTCAGTATTAATGTCTTAATTTCAGATTTTTTTACGAAAGTTGACATTTAATGCTTTTTATTTCATAACTTGCTTTTTAAACAGTGTTTCAGTAAACTAAACTAAATAAACAAATGCCACATATTTAAAGACGGCATCTTTTATATATCCAAAGCATTTCACATAGAAGCAAATGCAAACAGAGGATACAATACTGTCTAGACCTGAGCAAAGAACGTAAGATTTTGTCATAAAAGATGATGAATCTAATAAAGATGTTATAAATAACTATATCTTAAACTGTATGCACAATCACTAGCAGTTCATTTAGTTAAGGATGTACTGAATAGTTTATGGTTCTTGGGTGTTCCTCCTTAATCGTGCCTTATTTACTTGTAAAAATATCAGTGTCATGTGTTTCTTTAACAATATTTTAAAAGAAGAACCAAATAATTCCTTAGGCATAAAAAAAATATATGTTTGTTTCAGGTTACATGACCAAAAAAATTAGGGTAGGTAGGTAGGTATTTTGTTTATATTTTATTTTTTTATTGAGTTACTTGTCAACTTGAAGATTCTACAATGAAATAAATATTCGAAACATATCGGTAATATCCCTAAACATTGTTTTGAAGTGGATGCTATCAAAACAAAACACTTATTTAACTAAAAAAACCATAAAAATTCTTGAAAAAAAAAATAAACAAAAAAATATCGGACAAACTCAATAAAATGTTCTAGGGTCAGGGTATTTTTTAGGGTAGGTCGGGTAACCTGAAACAAACATATTTTTTTTATGCCTGAACAATTTCAGTGGGATTATTGCTTTAAAGGGGTTTATCGACCGTATTTGGCAGAAATATGGATAACTGTTAAAACGAGCTACTTTCCTTATTATATCAAATATATTCTAATAGTAGTGAAAATGTATTGATGGAATTGTATTGAAAAATATATACAAAATTTGTTATCGGATGCACAGCTTCAGTAGGGTTCGATCTCATATCTAGAAAATTGTGCACTTCAATGAAAACTTCCATTAACTACATAATGTTTATCAATGTCAAACATGCGCATGACGGTAAATCATGTACATTTTATTCTGATTTTACCACTACTAATTTTCTCATGCCCAATAGTTTCATTGATGCCATATGTTTATAATAATTAATATATGATTGGCAATTGATTATATAAACAAGATATAACAATGCTGCAATATTAATTCTCTGTAAATGAACTTTTGTTAAGCAATGTTATTGTTGGCATACCATCCATACACCCCTTTAATATGCTCAGTAGGTCAATGGGCAAACCAGATAAAATGTTTACATAAGAAATAGTGATGTTTTTGCATTTGTCAGATATAAATCTACTTGAATATATGACAGGGCGGGTCATGGTATAGGGTGTCTGTAGACTGGATGTTCACTTAAAAGGAAGTTTAAAGTTATTTACCGTTTTATCTCTATTAAAGGTGCATTATTAAAATTATAACAATTCAATAAGGGAATAAAATCCATTGAAAATGACACATGTCCTACATGCAATTACTACACTAATACTGCATTTAAATTATTTGAGGGGTGTTGTGGGAAAACCGGGCTTAACGCATGTGCGTAGTGTCATCCCGGATTAGCCTGTGCAGTCAGCACAGGATAAGCCGGGACGGCGCTTTCCACCTACCATGGATTAATGTTTAGAAAAGACTTCCTTGAAACAGAAAATACCATTAAGCGGAAAGTGTCATCCCGGATCACCCTGTGCAGACTGCACAGGCTGATCCGGGACAACACTTTACGCACTTGCATTAAGCCCGGTTTTCCCATGGCATGCCTCATTTAATGGCTTTGTAACTCTAATGCAAATCACTGCCACAATAACTTCTGGGCATGAAACTGTTGTACATGTTTAACATTTATTTTATCAGATACAATACTTTCATGCTTAACACTCGCGCTAGTATGATTGTCTATAATATTTGTCTGAAAGAATACCAGCCTGATGTTTACCCAATATTTTAATAGAAATGCGATCAGATTTGAGTTTTCCTTATCTGATATCTGCTAATAACTTAAGCCATCTAGCCCGTTTCCCATCAATAAGAGTTGTGTTGGTATAATTACCATAATTATTATCTGTTCAGTTTCATTCACAAAGACCACTTGCAGATCAAACTTGGTTTGACTAGCCATATTCAACAAACAAAAAAGTCCTCACCCCATGGTTATGAAAGTTCTCAATGTTTAACTTAGTGCGTGTGTGTATTTCAAAGTTTATGAGGTCGTTCCTCGCCGAATCTGCATTATGTGAGGACCTAGGGTGTGTCCCAGCACCCCTGCCTAACTTTTATAGACACATCGGAAGTTGGGACGTATTTTGAATCATAGCTGCAATTTCCAGCCAGTTATTTTTTTTACTGAAATATTCTTAATTTTGGTGTTGTCTTGTGCTTTGGGGGAATGCCTGAGTACCCGGAGGAAACCCCACCAGTCTGGTATGGTGCCCACCAACCAAACTCACATTTGCCGAGTCAGGAGTGCAGCCTAGGTGAGAAGCGAGTTTACCCACCACTTCTTTAGCCGGACAGCCTTCAAACTTTGTCTCAACTATTTTTCAAATATAGTTAATGGAATTCGAAGCTGATATGTAACAAGTGTTTTAATTGGTCAATATTTTAAGTTAAAGGGACTGAACTCCAGATGGTCCAATCCTAAAAACAAACGAAAATTGTCTCAAATACACGACTTTCTTACATAATCGTATAAAACACATAAAAAAATTAGACACGTTTGTTTTTATTTACTTAACAACGATGATTTTATATAGTTTTCGTCCTTTTTATCGTTATAAAATCTGCAGACGCTATAACTCGTAAAGTAAATTATATTTAGGATAATCACGTGACAGTTTAGTTCTGGCAAGTCGCGCATGCACACACTTGAATCAGGTGCAAGTACTGGGGAAAGCCTCTGTATTTTTAAATCGGGAATACCGGGTTGAAGGAAAGTGCGAGCTAAGTAAACTTTAATTTTTTTATAAAATATACAGTTTGTGACAGTATTTGATCATGTTCTATACAAATAGTGATGGTTTTATGCAAGATTCTGTGGTTGATAAACACACATGCCTCCGGTTGGTGCTGGATAGCCTATTTCTTAGTCCAAATTAGGTCAAGGTCAAGGTCACAGTGAGGCTGGGTGATATGGGTGGATTGGGGATAGTCATAAGCAACAACTGTGTAAGTATCCAAGTGTTGTAGCATGTGGTGTTGGTGTTATACGAAACGGTAAAATCTAGTTAACCTAGAAACAGCCCATTTGAATTATTCTAAGTGCAAATTAGGTCAAGGTCAAGGTGAGGTTGGGTGATATGGGTGGATAGGGAATGGTCATAAGCAACAACTGTTTAAGTATTAAAGTGTTGTAGTAAGTGGTGTTGGTGCTACAGGAAACGGTAAAACCTACTTAACCTTTGCACAGACGGACGGAAGGACGGACGGAAGGATGGACAGGACAATCACTATATGCCTCCTGCATCAAGATGCCGGGGGCATAAAAACCCGCACATTTTTATGCCTATCTGGAGTTCAGTATCTTGAAGAACCTTGTTTGAGACTGAGAACTTATCTGGTCATAGGGCTTCTCCCATGACCTTGATTGTTCTCAATATCAACTTCCGACATTGACCAATGAAAACATTTGTTACCAACCCATTCTTAACTTGAGATGTAACAATAAAAGAATATTCTTGAAACTGTTCTATTTTAAGAATGTTGTTTATTTGAATTGTACTTATATATACATGCGCAAATATTTGCACTTTTTTTTTCAGAATGATTTATTAATGACATATGCAGCATTGTACCTTGGCATTTGGCAACAAAGGTGAATACAGAATACAGACTATGATTTCAACTCTTAGTAGAACTTCATAAATGAGATATTACTCAAATACATACTACACAAACAACACTTAGACAAAATTTAACATGAAATAATAAGATGCAAAACCATCTAAATTATATTAAATGTTTACAACTGTTCATAAAAGGCCTATGAAATAACAAATTGGGATTGTTTTCTAAATTGTACACAAACATAACAGCAACAATAACAACAGAACAACACAGAATTCTGACAATTACAAATTCGGTGTAAATCTTACAAAAGCCAACTGGTATCATATTTTGATATAATCATACTACAATATAAATACAGAAAATAACATTTACTTTTCTTATCTGAACTGTCTACAAACATACGTTCACAGTGAATTTATCAAATGCCTGGTGGTAATTAACAGAGTAGGTGACTCAGACAAACAAGCAATTAAATCATGAAATGATTTAACATTATTTATGATTTCTAAATCCAAATGGTGCACATATTACAAATACATCTTTCTGTTCACATAATATTACTTATGGCACAGTTTCTTTGACTCTGTATACGTCAAATTCTCCATGGTAACTATGAATACCATGGACAAACCCCACATAAATATTTTATGCAGATAATACACGTGAGATGATATATATGAAGTTAAACTCAAAATGTTAAAAGAATGTTCAAGTAGTTCGGCCAACAAACTCGTACACAATGGACCCTCCATACACCCACCCATCATACAAATCACAAATGGATCCCATATATGCATGTACCCTTTAACTCACTGCATTGCCTTTAACAGTGATAGTCACACAAAATAAATGAGGTGTGTCATGGGAAAATGGGGCTTAATGCATGTGCGTAAAGTGTCGTCCCAGATTAGCCTGTGCTGACGGCACTTTCCGCCTACAGTGGATTTATGTTTAGAAGAGACTTCCTTGAAACAGAAAATACCATAAAAGCGGAAAGTGTACAGGCTGATCCGGAACAACACTTTCTGCACATGCATTAAGCCCGGTCTTCTCACGACACGCCTCAAATGGAAATTGATGGAAAACCACACCCTGTGAACCTTGCACATTCAGATATTGCATCAAAGTACCAGAGTATACAGATGATGTAAAAATTTTGTTCACAAAAGTATCTGAAAAAGGATGAAATAGTAGGCCCTCGATATTAACCAGCTATAGGTTTTACTCAGTATTAACCAACTATAGGTTTTACACAATATTAACCAACTATCGGTTATATTCAATGTCAACTTAATAGCCAGGCCCGGCTAGCTCAGTTGGTAGAGTGCTGGACTGTCAATCCGGGTAATCGTGAGTTTGAGCCCCAGCCAGGCCACATAACTTGTGTGGGGATTGGTCATGAAATTATTTCTAAAGCCATTCTCCTCCTACCTCTGATTCAAGTAGGGCAGTTGTCAGTTACTGGCATATGTATGTGCATTTAGTACTGGTAAACCGCTTAGATTGGCTAAGCTTGGCCAGGAAAACTGTGAGTAGGTTAATTTACCATTGTGATATGACTGAAATACTGTTAAAAACGGCAAAAAATCCAAACAAACGAACACTCCTAAATGGTGAAATTAGTATACATAAAAATAACATTAATAAATAATAAATACATTTGGCAATTCATAAAACATAATACACACACACACACACACACACACACACACACACACACAATGTTATATATACATGCGCAAATATTGTTTTCTTAGTAAAATATACAGCTGAATTTCGTTGTCTCAAATTTGCTTATTGTTATCTTACAGATAAACATGTATTTCAAGTTAAAAAGAATTCTTTAAATATCTTTTAATTCAACATTCGATCATTGAAAAAGAGTTCATTGTATATATAAAGGATTTATATTTTATGCTATGACTTTTTGAAGATAAGGACTGAAGAATTGTACAAGTCTAAACTGAGATTTGTTGAAAGTTAAATATGTCAAAGTCATTTAGAATTCCTTGTGACTTCGAGATAACAAAATTTAGGCCAGCTGTATCTGGAATAAATTCATTATTTCATTGCTGTAATAAGTTTTTTAGCCCTATCTGTGTTCCACCCATTACATATTACTATTCAAGGACATACATGTATACGACTTTTTATAGACTAACAGTTGTGTAAGTAACCCCCATAGTAGTATATCACACACCATTCTAACATTTGGCACAAAACATAACTCAGAAACATTGGAATCACATCACACACCACAATGAAATCTGCTCAGTTCACAACAAATTAAATATATCTTTCAAAAGCACATTAATTGTAATTGTTAAGTTTTTTAGTGACTTAAAAGTTGCATCTTCTGTGTTATCATATGTTGTAACAAATAGTAGACATGAAAATTATTAATAAACATGGTAATAAATAAATAAGTTACTTAACAAGAGCTGTCAGAGGACATAGCGCTTGACTCTTCTTGTGCTTGTCCGAGTTACTGGCATTTTTTTTCTAAAACAAGAAACATGGAAATTCCATGAAAACCAAATTTTCTAACGAAATGCATTAAAATCAGCACGTAAATACAATTTTAAGTAATTGTAAACTTGACCTTGACCCCACCCTCCCCATATGCAATCCCAAGCGAGGTCTCGATATAAAGTATCTATGTATTAAGTTTCATTAAAATATCTCAATGGGTTCTTAAGTTATTGAGTGGAAACCATTTTTCTATTTTTAGTAACAGTGACCTTGACCCCATCCACCCCATATACAATCCCACCCGAGGTCTCGATATAAGGTATCTATGTATTAAGTTTCATTAAAATATCTCAATGTGTTCTCAAGTTATTGAGCGGAAACCATTTTTCTATTTCAAGTAACAGTGACCTTGACCTTGACCCTATACCCAATCGCAAGTGAGGTCTCGATATAAGGTATGTATGTATTAAGTTTCATTAAAATATCTCAATGCATTCTCAAGTTATTAAGCGGAAACCGTTCGTCTATCTTTAGTAACAGTGACCTTGACCCCACCCACCCCATATGCAATCCTAAGCGAGGTCTCGATATAAGGTATGTACATATAAAGTTTCATAAAAATATCTCAATGCGTTCTCAAGTTATTGAGCGGAAACCGTTTTTCTTTTTTAGTAACAGTGACCTTGACCCCACCCTCCCCATATGCAATCCCAATCGAAGTCTTGATATAAGGTATATATGTATTAAGTTTCATTAAAAAACCACAATGCGTGTTTAAATTATTGAGCGGAAACCAAATTTCTATTTTTAGTAACAGTGACCTTGACCTTGACCCCACCAATCCCATATGCAATCCCAATTGAGGTCTTGATATTAGGTACCTATGTATTACGAATTATTAATATATCTAAATATGTTCTAAAGTTATTGAGCGGAAACAGTTTTTCCAATTTTAGTAACAGTGACCTTGACCGTGACCCCACCCACCCCATATGCAATCAAAGCAAGGTCTCGCTATAAGGTATCTATGTTTGTAGTTTCATTACAATAGCTTAATCCGTTCTCGAGTTAGAGAGTGGAAACAAAAAGTCGAGAAACTAGCTTTAAAACTTTAACCTGTCCATATAGCTTATATGTAAAATTTTTAAGTGGGGAATAAATGTTTTGAGTTTGAATGAAATCCCTCAAGCGATTCCTGAGAACTAGCTTACCGAAAAACTTAAACCTAGCTCGGACGCCGACGGCAAGACCAACGCCGGGGAAGTAGAATAGCTTGCCTTTTCTTCGAAAAGTAGAGCTAATAAAATGCGAACACATATACAAATTCACAGCTTTCGCTTTAATGTTTGCTTAGTAAAATGTCACATGTATCTCAATGGAATGTCAGTTCAGGAATTCATTGCAGTGATAAGTTGTTTTGCCCTCTCCGTGTTCCACCCGGTCTGAAGTTCAGGAATCATCTCTATCGCCTGCACATACGTGTTCAGCATTTCCAGCCCAAAGGACCGAGCGGCGTGCTCCGACTCTGTAACGTCTTTAGTCGTCGTGATGAACCAGTAACACATCTCTCCTCCGTACATGAGCGCTAACAGATGGGTGTCACTGTATATACCTGACATATAACAGATAATATTAAGCAGGCAGATCAACAGTTACTGGTAATTAATAAATACATTTCGACTCCATACAGAGGGCTCAATAGCAGGGACTGGCAAGGAAACTTCGAGCCATTGAAACTGCAAGCCAAATGGAGTTGGAGATTGTGTGCTAATACAGGCCAAATTTTGTATCCCTTATTTCCAAATCTCGAAAGGAATATATAAAAAATTGGAGCCAAGGAGAAATTTGAGACGAGCGAGTTTGAGGCATAGAGAGTGGAAGTACTTTTTTAGTTATTGCTGTCATCCGATAACAAACAACTGTTTACAGTTCAGATGTTTCTTCTGCCTGATAGGTAATGTTTACAAACTGTCCAAGAAACTGGATTATATTGCATCATTATCAATGTAAGCTGATTCTGATTGTGTTCTATATCTTGTTTAAAACTAGCTCTGGTCAAAATGATCACGATTTACATTGCATAATGAGAACTGGTCACAGTTGATGGCTAAAATACTTTACCAATTTGTGCAATGATTTGCAGCTTCGTAAATCTAAAGACACACCAGCTTGCCCAAAAATTGTCATTACTAGTATATGACTCGCTGTTGATAGTTCATGATGAAAAACAAGAGGGCCAAGATGGCCCTGCATCGCTCACCTGAGTTTAGCTAGAACTGCGACCATCATGGCGCAAATACAATCACCACCTCAATTATTGACAGTAATTGGCATTGAATAACAACATGAATAAGTATGTGGCCAGACATAGAAGTGATTTGAAGGAATTTGGTAGAGGGTCGTCCAAGGAACATTTCTGTGAAAACTATTTTCAAAGCCAGCCAGTGGTTTTAGACAAGTAGATTTTCAAAGTTTTCAATATAGCGATATAAGGAAAACTGCCGCGGCCCCTGGTGGCCACGTTTTTCATGAATCAAAATGATTTGAAGGAATTTGGCAAAAAGTCAACCAAAAAGAACATTTCTGTGAGATTAATTTGAAATCCAGACAGCGGTTTCAGACAAGATTTTCAAACTTTACACTATAGCCATATAAAGAAAACTGCCCCGCCCCCTGGAGGGAACGTTTTTTTCACGAATAAAAATGATTTAAAGCTAATTGGAACAAAGTTACCCAAAGTACATGTCTTTGAAATTATTTTCAAATCCAGCCAGTGGTTTCAGACGAGAAGATTTTCAAAGTTTTCAATAAAGCCATATAAGGAAAACTGCCCCACCCCGTGGCAGCCATGTTTTTTCACGAATCAAAATGATTTGAAGGAATTTGGTAGAGGGTCACCCAAGGAAGATTTCTGTGAAATTATTTTGAAATCCAGCCAGTGGTTTCAGAAACGAAGATTTTTAAAGTTTTCAATATAACCATGTAAGGAAAACTGCCCCGCCCCCTGGTGGCCATGTTTTTCCACAAATAAAAATGATTTGAAGGAATTTGATAGAGGGTCAACCAAGGAACATTTCTGTGATAACTATTTTCAAATCAAGCCAGTGGTTTCAGACAAGAAGATTTTTAAAGTTTTCAATATAGCCATATTAGAAAAACTGCCCCACTCCCTGGCGGCCATGTTTTTTACGAATCCAAATGATTTGAAGGAATTGGTAGAGGGTCACCCAAGGAACATTTCTGTGAAAACTATTTTAAAATCCAGCCAGTGGCTTATGACAAGAATATTTTTGAAGTTTTCCAGTTTTTAAGCTTTTGATTGCCATGGCAACCAGAGTTTTCAATATATTCTAAAGAAATGAAGGAATTTGTTAAAGGACCATTCCAGGAACATTCCTGCCAAGTTTAGTTAAAGTGGTTTCAAAACAGAAGTTGTTTGAAGTAAAATGTTGACCACGGACGACGGATGATGGACGACAGACACAGACTGGTTACAATAGCTCCCCCTTAGTACTTCGTTCTCAGGTGAGCTAATAATTTGTGATTTTTGTTTTAAATTAAATACTTGTGTTACACAGCGGTCAAAATTAGCACAAGCCAGTAAATTCTGACCTGGGCCTACTCAGATTCTCCATTTTATATAGGCCGGTAACATTTTCTTGCTCTCAAGTAACAATATAAGAATTTGGACATCCTTGGCCACCCTGCTTATTTCGATGACTGGTTACAATTTGAAGCTACATACATATACATTAAACAAAAGTTATAACACACCAAATGGAAATAAATGGAAGTTCATGTGTTTTCTTTATTTATAAGAATTTCAGCTTGAAATGTCAGCTATGATTATTTGAGTTATACCAAATACCATGTGTTCGTACCAAAATATTGGAAAAATACAAACAAATTTCGTGATTACAATGGCGCAGCCGAAATTCTTATAAAGAAAATAAAACAATTTCCATTGATTGAGTTATAACTTTAGTTGAGTGTATATAACCCTAACATCATCACAAATGTGAAATGTAGACGTCACAGGTTTTATACCTCGTTTGAGCAGCTCGAGAGTGTCGTTGTCATTCGGTACAAGGGTTGTGTCAAACACAGCGTCTCGGATCTTGAACAACATCTGCAGGTAGTGTACTCCCATCTGCAGGTTCTAAACACAACAACAGAGCCTTTGTACACAGTTGCCTAAATGCACATTATAACTACAACTGTAATATCAGCGTTACTGACACGGGAATGAAATGGTTCCCTAAAAACTGATAAAGCTCGCAAACATTAATCTGGCACTGATAAACTCTATTAGCATAAATTATGCGCTCATATTGATTCCTGTTTCACATGTTTAACGATACCGTAACAGTATTTTCTGTGAGGTACTCTTTCATCGATTCCGAGTTGAGTACGGAAACTAACATATGCATCATAGCGGTTTTTTACAATATTCATGCATAAAGGTCATTGTCAGATTAATGTTTGCGAGCTATACTCTTACTAGTAATGCTTGTTCATGATTTTTAATAATTACAACAAAACAACATTTTTAATAAGGCTGATTTCTTATGTATAAAAATCAAATAAAATACAAAAATATTTTATATGGGTAGGATTTTAACTTAAGAAGGTAAAGATAGCTGATGAATTTCTAGGTAGCGTATCACATTTACAGCTGTGTTCCACTGCTACTTCCACTCCATTAAACCAATTTGAAGGCTTTCAGAATAATTTTGTTAAACCCTAAAGGGGGGCCTGTTGTGTTTTCTACATTGCTGTAAAACATTCCTACGTATTTTAAGTATAGGTAGTTGGAAGTTCTGTTTATACTAAATAATGCTTTTGTGGCTTTAGATTCAACAACTGAACATTTTTATTTAAGTATTTATGATAATGGGACTGAATGACATAAAAACTATCCTCATCTAAAAGTTAATTTTCAGAAATATTTTGTTGCTTCATTTTATAAGACTCCACACAATCCGGCCCCAATCCCCCAATCTCTATGAGAGACAGACATCCTACCTGTCTTAGTTCAACCACCTGTCGATCCCTTCTCTCCTTGTCGCCATGCACGGTTGCACAGTAACCGTAGAGCAAGGCACCTCGCCGCCACAGCAAGCACTCCGCCAGCTCGTTGCCTAGCAACTCCTCTGACTTGCTGTCAGGGGACACAGCCAAGCACATTCCGTTGACTTTGTCCAAATAGGCTACACATAATATGGAAAGTCAAGAGGGAATGAAGTTAAATAAATAAACATTTGAACTGTAAAAATGTTTAATTCAGTTTTTACTTAAAAGCAAATTAAATTAGCAGAAATTAGTTTGGCAATTAGTAATCTCAACCAGTATCTTCTTCAGTCTGACATTTCTATACTATGAACACTCCGGAAAGCTTTACTTTCCTTGATACAAGTTTGACTATGAAACTGCTAATTTTAATACCAACAAATTAAGTGTTGTAATATGGTTAATTGTTTCTGGTTAAGCTAAAAGAAATTAGTATTAGATCATATCATCCAAACAGTCCTCCACACATCTTAAGACCAGTACATGTATCAACAAAAACAACTTACCAAAGATCTTTGCAATTCTTTCCTTTGCATTGTGTTCAGGAAAATCCTCATCAGTGAGTAGATTTTCGTCATGGTATGTAAAATCTAGAATGGCCTAAAAGAAAAACATACAGCACACTGTGGAATCACAAATTTTTCGCGGAGATCTAATTTTTCGTGGAGGTCTAATTTTCACGCTTTTTGCGCTTCCACCATTGCGCATATTTAGGACCACCACGAATAGTAATTAATAATTTAGCAGCGCAACGGCAGTTTCCATGTTTGTTCAAATGTTTGAGTGTAATCGTTCATAAATATATGCAGGTATATGTGATTGTCGCAAAGAGAACAGTTTTAATAAAGAAAAGCTAAACCATAATTGTCCTTGTTTAAATATTTAGATATAAATTGTCTACTGTCTCGCCTAAATATGCGGCCCCTGTTCTTCAGAAGTGAATCACTGTTAACAATTAACAGTCTAATATGGTACTGGTACACGTTCATTACAACCAACAAGCACAGTAGGACCTGTTGTTGGCGTTCTGCCAAAATTGGCACATATTTTTTGTAAACATGTCTGACGTTTTTAGTTTTTTCAAAATCAGATTTGCATGAATTTGAGACCTAGCAAATATGTCCGCGATTGCAAGTGCGCAAAATTTATACCCTGCGAATTTAAGTGATTCCACAATACACTGCAGAAAACTACAATAAGTTAAACTGCATATGAAACACATACAACCCCAAAAAAACTTGCCGTAAGTACAAAATGCAACCAAAAGAAAACTTGGATGAAGATAGATGTGTACAACATGCAACCCAAAGAAAACTTGGGTGAAGTTACATGTGTACAGCATGCAACCCAAAGAAAACTTAGGTGAAGCTACATGTGAACAACATGCAACCCAAAGAAAACTTGGGTGAAGATACATGTGTAAGACATACAACCCAAAGAAAATTTGGGTGAAGATACATGTGTACAACATACAATCCAAAGAAAATTTGGAATATGTTACATTTTTATAACAACCCAAAGAAAAATTAACTGGTGCAACTTACTTCTGCATACTGCTGTAGGTAATAGCTGACTTGGCCACCAGATATGGAAGTGGGGAAATTGCTGGTCACACCTTGACATTTCATCATACATTTCTGTAAAAAGCTATCATCAACATCTATACCTGAAACAAATATTGCAGAAATCAACATTCAGGATAAATTATTAATAAAAAAGCAAGACTTGTCACAATCAGTAGCATTATCAGTTGAATGCTAGTACCTTACAGTTCGACACTTTGGCACTCACAATATTTCCAACTTATGATGTACTTTCTATTTTTAAAATACTTAAATTTAACTTCTTGATGCATTTTTTGAGATTCCATTTACGATGGCGAAGTAGATGAATATAATATTGAATATATTATAAAGTAATCAAGTAGATATTTAATACTTTTATTTTTTAATGTATAATATCAGGGATTGCATTAAGGGAAGTTTGTTTGTAATTTACTCCCAGTTTTTGTCACAGGACTTCCAAAATTGCAGGCATGGAAGTATCAAAAAGTCAAAAAGAATTCTTAAAACGTCCAATATCCAAGAATTGGAAGTGATGACCACATTTTCATCTAAGTGCACGCCCTGATTATAATTCAAAGTTTACAATAGGTCTGAAAAAACAACAACATGAAGTGAAAAACATGACTGAAGTACAATTAATGCTATACTAAGAGTAATGATATATGCTGTGAAAATGGTAATGTACATATTTATGTCGCACAATACCGTCAAAACTTCAAAATATTATGAACAAAACTTCAATACTTCAATAATCAAAGACCAGGAAGTTCAAACTTCCAGTTTCCAAAAAATAATGAAAGCCCTGAATATACATACATAACAATAATAACAGATATAATAGATGTGACATACAAGCATGTGTAATTGATATACACATTATTATGTGTCAATTAATTGGTTCTTTATAATTTTATTTATATATACATGAATGTGGCAAAATTATGAAACATCCCTTTTATCATATCTTTGTGTTTTTTTTTCACGCCTATCTTTGTCAAAGTGTCCTAATTATCTGCAAATTGATAGAACATCAATTAAAGATGTGTTAATTTACTAGTGCCAAAGTAACTAACTGTGAATGCCGAAATTTCCAAACTTGAGTGCGGAAGTGACACTTGATTATGGGGCCGACGTAACCAGTGCTGAGGTAACTAGATGCCTATCAGTCACATGCCCCAGAAAAGAATAATGACTCTGACTACTTACATGTTATTTAATTAACAACATTGTTGTTACAACCCCATTTTAAAGGTTTATTTATGAAGCAAGTTTTATATTCCTAGTTTTCTTTCAATCTGAATACAATGGCTACAAGTATCTTAATAATAAAGTCAGCATCATGGTTAGTGTCATCAGCATTATAAAGTTTTCTTGAAGTCACTTTAATACTTACTGGAGTTATGACCTGCACAAGAAAATTTAACAAAGGGCAGTTACCCCATCAATATTGAAAGACAGAGTTACGGTCCTTTAATTCTGCATCTCCTGTCAACACCATAAATCATGATTATATTTTTCATTCCTTTGAATAATTTTTTTTTCGTCCTCGAACACAAAGCAGGATTGAGTATCACAAAGAAGGACAGGTGCATGAAAGGATGGGATCAATTTCCATTCATTTTGTTTAAGCAAGTGCATTACACAGGGTCATCCGAGTCAGTACTCCGCAACCCATTCTTAGACTTAAGACATAAGAATAAAGTTATTCTTGAAAATGTTCTACTCACAGAAGGCGGTTATTTTGAATCTTACTTGGTAGTTACCAAAATTCTAATTATACCAATCTTCATTTAGAAGGATTTGTTAATGACGTAAGCAACATTGGTACCAGCATATTTATATTTTTTCTAGAGTCTAAGTCTATTTTTAATCAAAGAATGTGTTGGTGAATATGGGCCATGATGACAATGTGTAAACAAAAGTTTATGCCAGGACACAAGCGAATTCTTTACAGCTTTGTCATAGAGATTTTTTTTTTATTAAAGATGGTTTAGAATTATACTCATTTGAACATAATACAGTGAATTTTGTATCACATTGTAATTAACTTGTTAGATAAAATAGGAAATAAATTGTTATGAAATAAATACCTTAATCTTTAACTTTAAGCATGTATCCGAATAGCATTGGATCCTGACTCTATAAACCCGTTAATTGTGTACATAACAAAAGCTATTGTCATACGAATCAATACATTTTTATACATGTATCATTGTCTAGTCAATAAACCAACTTCATAATCATAGATACCTATTATCTAGAGCTCAATCTAACATTGAAATTAAAGCAATGTGATTAGTTTATGTTCTGGTTCTGGTCTACTTTGAAACAATGAAGAACAGTGACAGTGAAACCTTTCTGTGCCTTCAAAGCATCATGACATCTGTGCTGCAGTTCTTTAAACTCAAATAAAATAAATAACTTCAGATTTTCTGCAGCCATTCTGATAAATACTAACTTAGGCCATAAAACCCGAACAGATCCAAATGTTGTTTTTGATAGGTGTCGCTAAATTCAACATGGCTGCGCCCGTAGAAGTAAATGTGTTTCGTTTACTTACTGCACTAGTCACATTTCCATACCATCATTTTAGAATATTTTTAATATTTTGAAAACCATGGACATTTCTTGTTCAAAAGAAGTTGATTTGAAACATTTAAGATGTATTTCTATTGTGAAATGTTTGAATGTCATATAGTTTCGCGACATTTTTATTTATTATTCATTATAATATTGAAATGCCAAAGTACTATTCACTCACCATATTTGCATACTTTCATCAGTTCATGTAAAATAAAAACAATAAATGATAAATTTAAGAATGCATTTTTCAGATCATTATTGTAATGTTATGTCTTTACTTAATTATTTGTTAACTATAAATACTAACTGTAATTGGTTATATTAACTTATGAACAGGTTCTAATCACAAGTGATGTATCTGGTCAGTTATGGAACAGCTGTATATGGGACTTGAACTCAGGGGCAACCCTTTCAAGTTACAAGGGGGACACAACAAATCATCGGAGCCTATGTCTTCTTGGGGGCCAGTATTTACTGGGGGCATCATGTACGAAACCTCTAATCAATGTGTGGGCATTGCAACGTCGGGTAAGTCCGTGTTTACTAAGGGAAACATTTTTTTCTTGTAAATTCTTATTTAGACCTACACACTTACATTGAATTGAATATTATAGAGAATTAATTTTATACACACTATTGTCAGTTCAACAAATAAGTAAATAAAGTTTAGCAAAAACTTTGTTTAATTGGCTCCTACTATCGAAACAGTTTGTTTTGGAAAAAACGCCAGTAACTCTGACGAGTACTTGTTCTTTATTTAAAATAAAAAGTCAGCATTTCTTTAGGATAAGTAATGTTGAATAAAAGAGCTATTTATAAATAACACTTAAACTCAGTCAGTCAGGTTATATTTATGTTATCCTGTTTCTAACTGCACAGGAGCAGCATCAATTAAAGATGATATGTGCGGGGAAAGTAAACAGCCTAACAGTCACCCCTGATGGTACATACTGTGTTGCTGCTGTCGCAGAAAATATCCATATCTGGCAGGTGAACCCAAAGTTAAATTTAATACAATCTGATTAAAATCAAATCCTAAAATACACTTCGCATTAGGATCTGAGGACGACCAGTAGAAGGTCATCTTCTAAAAACTTTTAAGTCAGCCAGTCAGAGCCTTGCTTTTTATGGTTTGGAAAGCAGTCTCCGCGAAAGACCGTCGGACCTCGGACATTGCCAATAAAAATCCGTGAGGTCCGGGAAAAACTGTCGGAATACTGGTCCTCGTGTCCAGTGAAAATTTCGGTCAAAAATATTCTATGACAGAGATTGCTGTATCTGTTTCCACAACAGTCGTAACGTCATACTTGAGGGTCACCGATTGTGTTGAAGATGTCTAAGGGACTTTGAGAAATACAATTGAATTCATATATATCTTGCAAAATTAACATGCTGATAGTACATGTAGTAGCTTTAGTTAATAAAGAAGTCTCAAGTGTATATTGTATTAGTTTTCTTCAAAGATATTGTTTTTATCGTATTTAAATGTTTCTTGCAAAAAATAAGTGGCCAGTAATAGTTTGTCCGGGCCAGTAATATTTGGGGCATTACCGGTCCTCTTGGTCAGTAATAAATTCACGACTTTCTCGGAGACTGAAAGTCAAAGTGAAATTAGCTGGTATCCCAACGTGAGTTATTAAACATTAATATTTTTAAAAGGTAAACACAATTTTAGAGTCAATTTGTGGGATATTCGCCAAACATACATGCCATATGTTCCGGATCATCCGGGATTGTCCCGGAAATGCAGTGCCCGTCCCGCGGTCCCAAAATTTGTTCATATGTCCCTGAAATCATTAAATCTCTATGTTTGAATAAATAAAACGTTCGTGTCCGAGATTTGGATACACAAAAATATTTCCAAATTACAGGTCTCCGAAAATTTATAGACACTATGACAATATTGCAATTACATTCGGATTTGTCTGGTGAATAACGTTTTTACCCAATAATGTTTTTTGCCGAATATACACGGATAGTATCGATTAATGATTGCGCGTTCTTGTTCGAAAATGTGGTCCGTATATTCCGGTCCTTATGGTCCATGGTCCGTATACCCGATAAAACTGGAGCCTGTTTGTCACACTTAACGTGTTGAGTAGGGGCATAGTACCGTAGATACCTGAATTGTTAATTGGCACTAATTTTGTCATATTTAATAAATTAATATACAATATCACTACCGGTATACACAATCGGGTAAACCCATTATTTATGGCACATGGCTCTTTACCCAATGACGCTTATGTAACGGTCCACCGCCTCCACTCATTCATCTGCCAGGTTTTATGACCTTCATCCGGTTGTAAAAACACATCTGCGATATGTCACCGGATCAATGCAAACAAGTTAGAATTCTGCGAAAATACCACTGTCATATAAAATGTCAGAAAATTTAGATTCATTTATTATGGGTTAAAATCAGGATGTCCGAAAATATATAGTGACAAAAAATAATTATTTTGGCTAAAAAAGAGGGTGTCTGAAAATTTAAAGTGTCGGAAAACATAGAGCTTTTACGGTAGTTGAACTTCTGACAGACCACTAATCCCCTAAATTTGTTCCCAAGGCAATGGCTACCCGATTAGGCAACGTGTCATAAACGACCAATTAACAGCACTTGTCACACTTTCACTCTAATCGACTGCGTTCTTAAGCTGCAATCAGTCACAGAGTAGATACGCCCTGAAGGCGGAGCTTCATTCCCACAGAAAAATTGATATAAGCCAATTAAAACGCCGAGTTATTTCAGTTTACCAAATTCGTGAATGATCGACCAATAGCCGTAATACATTTATACACGCATTAGTAAGTGTATACATGCATCAGTTGATAACGAAAGAGTACCTATAATCCCGACCATAAGTAAAAGCAGTTTTCCGTTCCGGGACGGGCACTGCATTTCCACAATATCCACAGTTAGTTTACAAAATAAATAAGGCATTGTTTTAAATTAGTTTCCTTGAAATTTTGGGTAAAATAGTCATTATTACAAATTTTGTTACGCCGTGAAATTTCTGGTAAAATAGTCGTTAACACAAATTTTTGTTACGCCATGCAAAACCCGTGTTTTGTTAGAAAAGAGCGCGAAATGTCTGCTGGCACCAACTACGTCGCGTTCCACGCATGGAAAGCGTGCTTGTACCGACCATGTGCTTTGCTACATATCGATGTGTCAAATGGCAATAAAAACTTCATAGTGAAAGAACTTTGAAATCTGTACTTTTTGTATAAAAGTTTCGTGTGCAATTACTTTGCGATCTTCGGCATTTTAATGAATATTTTTATTTTTATAACAATACAACTTTTTTTCATGAAAAAAAGTACATAGCCTTGGATTGGTATAAATACCCCCCCCCCCCATTTCTCGCCCAAACGACTTTCTCGCCAAATAAGAACGCTTATCTGGAAATATAATTAACTTTCTAACATGTCCCAGAAAATCAGTAATAATCCCGGAAATTCGTGGCTAGAGTCCCGGAAATGATCCAAACAATTATGGCATGTATGACGCCAAATAATAACAATATGTGGTAGAAATATCAATTATATGCAGCATTCCATGGAAAATAATAATCTAGTCGTAAATTACAACACAAAACAAACAATGTAATGCTTCTCGAAAGGAAAAATTTATATTGGTTGAGATATAAATAGCTTAGGTTTGCAAGAAGAAGTACTTCAACATGCCGTCATTAGATCTTTTGTAGGAAGATCGTGCACTTTAGTCAAATTGTATTTAGTATATTTATTCTGTTCAGGTCTGCACAGGCAACTTGCTGGTAGTGTTGACAAGGCACTACCAGGCAGTGAATGTGATCAGATTTACAGACAACGGCAGCCATTTTGTATCAGGAGGGGAAGATAACCTTGTCATAGTCTGGTCACTTGCAAGGTGAGTTACATCCCTTGGAAATAAATCTTAATGTTGTAATGATATTAAACTCATAGATTTTTTTTATTGAAATAAAGAACCACTGTCTTGTCTTCATTGTCTTTTTTTAGATGATTTTTTGGTAAATTATTTGAAAACACTTTTGTGATTACAGTGACTTTATATAATATATGTAATAAATAATTAAAACAAACAGCCGTCAATATATTTGATTTTTTATGCTTTATCAACAAACAGTATTGAGTAAATAACAATATGTAATTAATATAATTATGAGCTTTACTGCATTATTTTAAAATGTTTTTTCTTTCAAGTGGCAGTGTACATGTGACTGGTGTTTGAAACATTTTGTGTATACAGGTATAATTTAAAAACATTTACCAAATGTTGAAAACTCCAAAATACGATTACATATACCTGTATGTATGAAAATAATTCACCAAATAAAATTATCAAAGATGCAAATATTTTTTTTCGGAAGGGGCCATTTCTTCAAGAGAACAGTCAAAGCATGTATTTGTTTGCAGTGTTCTTACGTGTATACACAACCCAAGTGTGAAGCCGGAGCCCCAGAAGATCTGGTCAAGCCACTTCCTCCCCGTCACAGACGTCCATGTCGGGCGTGGTGGAGCCCAGAACCGGGTTGTGTCTTCATCGCTCGACCAGACTTGCAAGGTGGGTAGCCATGGCTTTACTATTCTATACAATTCTAAGGTATTTGTAGATATACCCAGGGCTTCGTTTAGCTGATTGTATAGCCGTTATTGGGTCATATATCCAATGGCAAATCTTTTTTCCCAAATCCAGTCCCAAAATTGTTTGGAAATAAGAGGTGTTCAGTGTAGAAATAAAGACTATCATTTTACTGATGTGTTTTTGTTCAGAAAATAATTTTTATGCCCCCCGCCACCAATGATGGGGGGGGGGGCATATAGTGTTTACCCTGTCCGTGGGTATGTACGTATATATGTATGTATGTAATGTATGTACGTGTGTACGTATGTACATAAGTCCGGATTCTGGTCCAGACAATAACTTTGTCCATCATTGGAGGTGTTTCAAATAGCTTAGCTGAAATGTTAAGCATAATGAGACGGTGTGTCACACGCAAGAAACAGATCCCTTAAAGGTCAAAGGTCAATATAAGAATTTAAGCCATAGACCCTGTCCGGAGCATAATTTTGTCCAGTATGGAAGGAATTTCAAATAACTGTGCACAAATGTTAAGCATGGTGAGATGGTGTGTCGCTTGCAAGAACCAGGTCCAAGGTCAAGGTCACACTTAAAGGTCAAAGGTCAAGATATGTTTAAATGTTAAGATTCTCGTCCAGGCAATAACTTTGTCCAGCATTAAAGGATTTTCAAATAACTTGGTAGAAGTGATAACCATTATAAGACAGCATGTCATGCGCAAGAACTAAGTCCAATGTCAAGGTCACGCTTAAAGGTCAAAGGTCAAATATAAGAATTAATACCATGGACCCTGTCCAGAGCATAATTTTGTCCGGCATGGAAGAATTTTCAAATTAATTGACAGAAATTTATAAGCATTGTGAGATGGAATGTGGCGTGCAACAACCAGGTCCTTTGGACCAAGGTCAAGGTCACACTTAAAGGTCAAAGGTCAAACATAGGATTTTAAGCCAATGTCTTTGACCGAAGTATAATTTTGTCCGGCATGGAAGAATTTTAAAATAACTTGGCAGAAGTGATAAGCATTATGACACGGCATGTGGCGTGCAAGAATGAGGTGTGTAGCTGAAAGGTCAAGGTCACTTATCAAGGTCAAAGGTCAAATAATTGTCCAGAGCATATTATTATCGTGCATGCAGGGATTTTCTGATAAATTGGCAAAAATGATCACCATCACCAGATGGTGTGTCGCATGCGAGAACCTGACTTATGAAGATAGTGAATTACTTAACCTGACTTGTGAAGATTGCGAATTACTTCCCTTTATTGATGACTGCAAAGCAAAAATAATAAAAGGCATTTTGTTTGCCGGGCCCGGCTAGCTCAGTTGGTAGAACGCTGGACTGTCAATCCGGGGATCGTGAGTTCGAACCCCAGCCCGGCTACATAACTTGTGTGGGGATTGGTCATGAAATTGTTTCTACGGCCATTCTCCCCCTACCTCTGATTCAAGCAGGGCAGTGGTCAGTTACTGGCATAGGTATGTGCGCTTAGTACTGGTAAACCGCTTATATCTGCTAAGCTTGCCCAGGAACAGTGTGAGAAGTTTAACTGACCGCCGTGATATATGACTGAAATACTGTTGAAAATGGCAAATAATCCAAACAAACAAAAAACATTTTGTTGATTCTTCACATAGTGATTTCAGATTGCAAGAGTAAGTGCATACAAGAACAATAACTCTTATTTCCCGAAAAATTTTAATTACTACACTTTGTTGATTTTTTTTGTCAGGACTCAAACTATTGATTGGAAATTTTTTGTACCTCTACTTACTTCAAAGAATAAAGGAATACATTAGCAGAAAGTACAATGTAAAAGGACAATTCTCCTTTTGCAAAATCATTTGTATGCATGTAGACAAAGCGGCGCCATGTAGAACAGGCTGCATAGATGGGGGCATCTGTGTCTGTGGACACATTTCTAGTATTATATAGTTTTATCAATAAATTCTTCAAATGTTATTAATCTTTTTTTTTCCCAACTTTAGGTGAATTGAAGCTAAAATCCCCAATTTCACAGGTATAGGTCATATTCTCAAAATGGTGAAAAAAGCCCTGATACCAGTAATGCACGTGGGTGCTTTTAAATCATGCATCATTTTGCAAATTTTGTATTTTTCTTTTGAATATTGTTATGTATTTATAAGTTTTTCACAACCCTAGTTCTGTATAACCTGTAACAATTTCTCAAGCTATAAAATGTTGGGTTTGAAAGTTAAAAAAATCAATGATGTCAGTATTTTGTTCCATGTTTTTTGCTCCATGCCCATATGATTCTAAATCTAAACAGCTTACTTTTACCTTTTACCCTTCAGGATGACCATAAATCATAAATATGAGGTGTGGCGTGGGAAACCCAGTCAGGAGTAATTTATGTGTGTAAAGTGTCGTCCCGGATCAGCCTCTGCAATCCCCTCAGGCAGATCCGGGACGACACTTTCCGCTTTTATGGTATTTTCTGTTTCAATGAAGTCTCTTCTAAACACTGTAGGTGGAAAGTGTCATCCCAGATGAACCTGTGCAGTCCATCCTGGATCAGCCCGTGCGGACTGCACAGACTGATCTGGGATGACACTTTACGCACATGCATTAAGTCTGGTTTTCCCACGACACGCCTCAAATATGTAATTTGTTTGTATATAATAAGTCCAGTGATGTGCTAATTTTCGAGAATCACATATTACGCTTACTCTGAACCATTTTCAGATATGGGACATTGTGTCTGGTGATCTTCTTCAAACAATCGTGTTTCCAAGCAGCGTTCTTTCTGTTACCATGGATACAGCAGAGTTACGGCTCTTTGCCGGGTCCAGTTCAGGCCATGTATACTGCGTGTACTTGTACGGTCAGGTAGGATATAGTGATTATTCCTGTTTTAGTATTTTGTTTTATTGATACACCTACAAGCAAGGAATGTAAAATTATAAAGTAACTGGAATTTCCAAATGTTTGATTAATAAAATGTTTAAAAACAATGAAAGGGGTAGAATATCATATTAGGCTTAACAACTTGGCTATCTAGTGTGGAGACGAACCTTTGCCTACAAGAAACATGATACTTTTTTCAAATAGGAAACCTGTTTATCCCACAACAAGCAGTACTTTATTCCACATTTTAAATCAGAAGCGCCCAGTTTATAGTTACTATGGTTAAGTTTCTATTATAAAATATGACACAAGTTGTTGTCATCAACATACAAAGTATGTTCAGGCAATGATTTATCTGACTTTAATATTTTAGCCAATCAAATTGGAGCGTCATGTGGAGGACCAAGATGAAGAAGGGGTCATATTTTACAAAGGGCACAGGTAGCACTGTCTATATTTATAATGTGTTTTATGTAAACACATGCATGTACATACTGTACATGTATATAAATTTCCCAATGGTTGTAAACCACTACTTGTAGATTGATGATATTTGTGGAAAAATAGTCCGTTTTATGTTATATTTTCACTGCAGTGAAAATATAACATCTTATATTTTCACTGCTCGAACAGTGAAAATATATAATTTTATTCCACCAATAAAATTCGATATTTCACTGAAAAGCATATAATAATATCAAAGGTATGTACTTGAAACTTAAAAAACTTCTGTACTATCAACATCTCTACCAGAGAAAGCAATCCCCATAATTATGTTTTGTATTTTGACAGATTTATGCCCCTTTTGTAACTTGGAAATTTTGGTTAAAGATTTTCCAGGGAAGCCATGTTGACTGAAGAAATAAAGGTTACATTTTTCATTCACTTTTATTTACAAAGTCTCATTTTGGTGTCAATGTGACACTTACTGAAAGCGTGTTTGGAGGCATATGTCACCTGATAGTGACAGCACTTGTTCAAAATATGACTCCATGTGTAGCAGTGGTAGTGGCAATAATGTGTGACGTATATGTGTTGTCCTTGAACTAGGGAAAGAAACCCTTTTTCCTCAAAACAACAAAAGGTATAGTCTTTTGGGGGTTTAAAGCAAACTATTGAGAAAGTTCACATAAATGTAGCAAGATGTCAACCTAATTTAACATCAGCCCAAAAGAGGTTTTCAAATCTTTTTCTTCATGTTACATGTATTTAGATTGATATATTGTGGGCACAGTGAGAGTTGTGATTCACTTTAAAGCTGGTTTCACACCCCCCAATGTTTGGCATTTTGTGTTCCAAGGAATACCTCAAGTTTTAATCACGGACAAATTGACCTGACACTGACTAGTCATATTTTAAGCTTGAATTATGTTCTATAGAGTTAACTATACCTTCTTTTTTGTGCGGCTTGATGCAGTGTCTATTGGCATAAGTCTTACAAAAACATTATCTTCAGCAAAATGTATCAAATAAACATGATTTCCTTACATAAACTTTTATTGTTTTCATAACCGTTTGATACTGTTGGGTTGATTTCTCTGTGTAGTAGATCTACAAGTATTAAATTATTATAAGTTTCAATGGTAAAACTATAGATGTCTGATTATCTCATCATAAACCTATTTTCCAGCAAGCAGGTCACCTGCCTGTGTGTCACTATGGATGGATCCAAGCTGGTGTCAGGTTCCCATGACAACAGTGTCAAAATCTGGGACGTATTCAGTGGACAGTGCATCCGCACTCTACCACATAAAGGTATGAGGTGATTTATAAATAATCATTTATTGATATAAGTTAACATTATATATAGAGATGGGATTTCAGAAACCCTTTAGAGAAGGCAATTAACCCAACCACTTTAAAGTTTCACACAGCCTCATAGTTTCCAAATAGTTAGAGCAAATCCCAGCATGTTTTACATATAAATTTGGAACCAGGAAATCTGCCTATGGTGGACGAAGGGCGCACCTGCATTTAAATGAAGTTTAATTGATTACACATGTTTTTAGCTCACCTGAGCACAAAGTTGTCCATCGTGCGTGTGTGCGTGCATGCATGCGTGCTTGTGTGCGTCGTCAGCTTTTCATTCAAACAACATCTCCTCTTAAACCGCTTGGCAGATTTTCACCAAACTTCACAGAAATGATCCTTGGATAGACCTCTTTCAAAGTTGTTCAATTCTCTCCGGTCCGCTGAACATGTAGGTCACCAGAGCTAAAAATAGATTTAAAAAGGGAAAACTTTAAAAATCTTCTATGAAACCGCAAGGCTCAGACCTTTCATATTTGACATATGTGACATCCTCTAGAGGTCCTCTACAAAGATTGTTCAAATTATGCCCCTGGGGTCAAAACGGGCCATGCCCCGGGGGTCACATGGTTTATATAGAATATATAGCAAAATGACTTTTAAAATCTTCTCTTCTGAAACCACAAGGCCCAGAGGTTTCATATTTGGTATGTAACAACCTATAGTGGTCCTCTACAAAGATTGTTCAAATTATGCCCCTGGGGTCAAAACCTGCCACGCCCCGGGGGTCTCATAGTTTATATAGAATATATAGCAAAATGACTTTAAAAATCTTCTCCTCTGAAACCGCAAGGCCTAGAGGTTTCATATTTGGTATGTAACATCCTATAGTGTTCCTTTATAAAGTTTGTTCAAATTATGCCCCTGCAGTCAAAACTGGCCACGCCCTGGGGGTCACATGGTTTATATAGAATATATAGCAAAATGACTTTAAAACTCTTCTCCTCTGAAACCACAAGGCCCAGAGGTTTCATATTTGGTATGTAACATCCTATAGTGGTCCTCTACAAAGACTGTTCAAATTATGCCCCTGGGGTCAAAACTGGTCACACCCCAGGGGTCTCATGGTTTATATAGAATATATAGCAAAATGACTTTTAAAATTTCCTCCTCTGAAATCACAAGGCCCAGAGGTTTCATATTTGGTATGTAACATCCTTTAGTGGTACTGAACAAATTTTGTTTAAATTATGCCCCTGGGGTCAAAACGGGCCACATGGTTTATATAGAATATATAGCACAATGACTTTTAAAATCTCCTCCTCTGAAACCACAAGGCCCAGAGGTTTCATATTTGGTATGTAACATCCTATAGTGGTCCTCTACAAAGATTGTTCAAATTATGCCCCTGGGGTCAAAACTGGCCACGCCCAGGGGGTCACATGGTTTATATAAACGTATATAGCAAAATGTCTTAAAATCTTCTTCTCTGAAACCGCAAGGCCCAGAGGTTTCGTATTTGGTATTTAACATCCTATAGTGGTACTCTACAAAGATTGTTCAAATTATGCCCCATGGGTCAATACAGACCACACCCGATTGGTCACATGGTTAATATAGACTTAAATAGCAAAATGACTTTAAAATTCTTCTCCTCTGAAACCGCAAGGGCTAGAGGTATCATATTTGGTATGTAACATTGTATAGTGGTCCTTTACAAAGAATGTTCAAATTATGCCCCTGAGGTCAAAAAACTGGCCACGCCCCAGGGGTATCATGGTTTATATAGACTTAAATAGCAAAATGACTTCAAAAATCTTCTCCTCTGAAACGGCAAGGCCCACAACTTTCCTATATTTGTTACGTAACATTGCATAGTGGTCCTCTCCAAAGTTTGTTCAAATTATGCCCCTGGGGTCAAATCTGGCCACTCCCTGAGGGGTCACATGGTTAATATAGACTTAAATAGCAAAATGACTTTAAAAATCTTTACCTGAAACCGCAAGGCCCACAGCTTTCCTATATTTGGTACGTAACATTGCATAGTGGTCCTCTCCAAAGATTGTTCAAATTATGCCCCTGGGGTCAAATCTGGCCACCCCCCGAGGGGTCACATGGTTTATATAGACTTAAATAGCAAAATGACTTTAAAAAAAATCTTTACCTGAAACCGCAAGGCCCAGAGGTTGTTCAAAGTTGTTCAACTTATGCCCCTGGGATAAAAATAAGCCACGTCTCTGGGATGCGAATTCCAATTGGGTTACAAGGTCTCAGGTGAGCGTCCTAGGGCCCTCAGGGCCCTCTTGTATAAAAAGTTGTTTGGGTAATAGATGTAGAGCAAGTCATGTCTTTCTTTTGGAGACACATAATAATTATCGATTGCATGTTGTACCCTGGTGATGTACTTGAATCGATTTAGAGAACAATTTGAGATGATGTCTCTCATGTTTGCAAATTTAACAGTATTGAAATAATCAAAGTTTGGATGTCAAAAATTCAGAAAAATTTGTGAAAACTGTGATTAGATGTGGCATTTTTTAGAACAGTAAAACATATCTAGAAAACATTTGTTGCTCTTTGAAAACTGACGTAATCGAGCTTAACCAATTTAATCTATGCTTGTTCAAAATATTCTTATTTCAGGTCACGTCACCAACACAGTTATAGTGCCAACACCCCAGGCCGTCCTTGACCCTTCAGTCAAACCCACCCTGCCCCTCCAGCCTTTCAAGAGACACTTGGTGACGGAGCGTCAAGACGAAACCACAGCAGACTCACGCATTCTTCTGCTACGCATTCCCTCGTCAACAGACCATGAACGAAAGTTCGAAGAAAGACTGTTCGCTAAAGAGGATGGCTGTGCTGAGGTACCCATATTTTGTTTGTTCTGTAAAATATTTGCTTCCATGTATTGATAAGTGTTTTTTTAGTGACCTTTAAGTATTAGTAAGTAGGGCTTCCTCTGGGTGAAATTGTTCTATTGCCTAATTTACCGAATCATGCTATTTTCAACTGATCTGTAGGTTTTTATAAAAGCAATATATTAGATCCAAACAGAATCATGCAGCATTGCTAATTTTGACCAATTTGTGTTTTTGTTTTTTATAAACAATAAATTTTTTAGAGCCATAAGAATGTTCTTCAGCCAAATATTCAAATCTTTAGCCAATGGCAAAATTAGGTAATGAAAGGATAAGCCCACACTCTGTTGCTCTCAATCAATATTTATAGCGTTTGAAAGCTTTACCACGGTCCCATGGATAGTACCACATTCAGTTGACTATTGGGGATTATTACAATATTGATATATTGGTATATTTCCTAGAAACAAACATATCTTGATAGAAAAATATAATCAAATATCTTAACACTCTAAAACATTGTGGCAATGTATTTTTAAAACAACTTATATGAAAAATAAACCCTTGTCAACTGGTAACAGCTTCGTTATATCATGTTCTGAAAGTCCTTGTAGTATTTAGACCATTGTTGTATTAACATTACATGCATATGGAAAGCTGTATTAGTCATTGGAATGACATAGCATTCTGGTGATTTCTCTTTGTGTGTGTTTTTGTTTTAGTTTGATATCCTGTAAGGATAGTACCGTATTACAGCGTAGTACGGAAATAGATAAAATAACTGTGATTTCTCAGTTTACCCTTCACAAGCTTTTGGTTAATCCTCCAAAGTTCAGAGAAATGTATTGTGATGAATTGATAATGTTTATCTTTTTTTTCCAAGTATATGCACTGACTGGTACCTATCTTCTAGGAAAATTAATTTCTAAAAATAACCATGTGGATCATTCCCACATGCCAATACATTCGCACATCAGTTTGCCACTGATAGCTTGTAGAAATACTAATTGATTCCTCAGTTTGCCACTGATAGCTTGTAGAAATACTAATTGATTCATCACGTTTGGACAGGGACTGTTGTGTTAAGTTGTCAGAATCAATAGTTGATTTGTGTCTTTCGAAGACATTGCATCAGTACGACACCGAAATCTTGTTTTTTTCTTGAGATTAATAACATAACATTTTGTGCTATGGAGTGCCAACAATAATGGTTGGTGTTTACTTGTTCCGAGCTTTTTTTTTTTTTTTTTTTGTTACAGTTATTAGTTATTTATGTTTTCAATATATAATTCAATCCTGGTATCATTTGTAAGAATTGTGTCAATGCTATAACACTGCCAGGTTATAATTCTTGTTAAGATTCAGTAATAATATAATTCAGCCGTGTTAGAATGCTTTGTTATAATTCACTCTTGATGTATAATTTAGCCTTCAAGTTGTTAGAATTCTTTATTAGAAGTAAGTCAATGCAATAGCAGCCTCTTATTGGATTTTGTTTGTTAAACTTCAGTCATGGTTTAATTAAGCCATATAACAATTCATTTTTAAAGTATAATTCAGCTATGTTAGAATTCTTTGTTATAATTTAGTAATTATATAATACAGTCTTTTTAAAATTCAGCTTAGGTATAATGCTTTATTATAAATTGTTCATGATATAATTTATGTTATCATTCTTTGTTATGTATGCAATCATTGTTCACTTCATCCATGTTGTTATTCTTTGTTATTCAGTAATGTTGTAATTCTTTGTTAATGTTTAGTAAATGCTTATAATTCAGCTGTATGATAATTCTATCAGGATATAATTCAGCGTTGTTAGAATTCTTCGTTTTTTACAGCCATGTTAGAATTCTGTTTTATAATTCAGGAAGGATATTATTCAGCCATGTAAGAATTCAGTGTTATAATTTAGACAGGATATTATTCAGCCATGTAAGAATTTTGTGTTATGATTTAGACAGGATTTTATTCAGCCATGGTAGAATTCTGTGTTTTGATTTAGACAGGATATTATTCAGCCATGTTACAATTCTGTGTTATGATTTATACAGGATATTATTCAGCCATGGTAGAATTCTGTGTTTTGATTTAGACAGGATATTATTCAGCCATGTTACAATTCTGTGTTATGATTTAGACAGGATATTATTCAGCCATGTTAGAATTCTGTGTTATGATTTAGTTAGGATATTATTCAGCCATGTTAGAATTTTGTGTTATGATTTAGACAGGATATTATTCAGCCATGGTAGAATTCTGTTTTATAATTCAGTAAGGATATTATTCAGCCATGTAAGACTTCAGTGTTATAATTTAAACAGGATATTATTCAGCCATGTAAGAATTCAGTGTTATAATTTAGACAGGATATTATTCGGCCATGTAAGAATTCAGTGTTATAATTTAGACAGGATATTATTCAGCCATGTAAGAATTTTGTGTTATGATATAGACAGGATATTATTCAGCCATGTTAGAATTCTGTGTTATGATTTAGACAGGATATTATTCAGCCATGTTACAATTCTGTGTTATGATTTAGACAGGATATTATTCAGCCATGTTAGAATTCTGTGTTATGATTTAGTTAAGATATTATTCAGCCATGTTAGAATTCTGTGTTATGATTTAGACAGGATATTATTCAGCCATGTAATAATTTTGTGTTATGATTTAGACAGGATATTATTCAGCCATGTTAGAATTCTGTGTTATGATTTAGTTAGGATTTTATCCAGCCATGTTAGAATTCTGTGTTATGATTTAGACATGATATTATTCAGCCTTGTTAGAATTCCGTGTTATGATTTAGACATGATATTATTCAGCCATGTTAGAATTCTGTGTTATGATTTAGACAGGATATTATTCAGCAATGCTCGAATTCTGAGTTATGATTTAGACAGGATATTATTCAGCCTTGTTAGAATTCTATGCTACGATTTAGACAGGATATTATTCAGCCTTGTTAGAATGCTGTGTTATGATTTAGACAGGATATTATTCAGCCATGTTAGAATTCTATGTTATGATTTAGACAGGATATTATTCAGCAGTGTTAGAATTCTGTGTTATAATTCAGTAAGGATATTATTCAGCCATGTTAGATTTCTGTGTTATGATTTAGACAGGATATTATTTAGCCATGTTAGAATTCTGTGTTATGATTTAGACAGGATATTATTCAGCCATGTTAGAATTCTGTTTTATGATTTAGACAGGATATTATTCAGCCTTTTTAGAATTCTGTATTATGATTTAGACAGGATATTATTCAGCCATGTTAGAATGCTGTGTTATTATCTAGTTAGGATATTATTCAGCCATGTTAGAATTCTGAGTTATGATTTAGACAGGATATTATTCAGCCATGTTAGAATGCTGTGTTATGATTTAGACATGATATTATTCAGCCATGGTAGAATTCTGTGTTATGATTTAGACAGGATATTATTCAGCCATGGTAGAATTCTGTGTTATGATTTAGACAGGATATTATTCAGCCATGTTTGAATTCTGTGTTATGATTTAGACAGGATATTATTCAGCCATGTTAGAATTCTGTGTTATGATTTAGTTAGGATATTATTCAGCCATGTTAGAATTCTGTGTTATGATTTAGACAGGATATTATTCAGCCATGTTAGAATTCTGTGTTATGATTTAGACAGGATATTATTCAGCCATGTTACAATTCTGTGTTATGATTTAGTTAGGATATTATTCAGCCATGTTGGAATTCTGTGTTATGATTTAGACAGGATATTATCTAGCCATGTTAGAATTCTGTGTTATGATTAAGACAGGATATTATTCAGCCATGTTAGGATTCTGTGTTATGATTTAGTAAGGATATTATTCAGCCATGTTAGAAGTTTTCAATCATGTTAGAATCAACTCATATTATAAGTCAGCCCTGTTTTAAAACTATTATGTTATTATTCAGTCACACTTAAATTCAGATCCAACACTTAGGGACTAAAAAATAAACAAAGAGAATTGTGGCGCGTCGTGAGAAAACCGGTCATAATGCATGTACATAAAGTGTCGTCCCGGATTAGCCTGTGCAGCACAGGCTAATCCGGGACGGCACTTTCCGCCTACAGTGGATTTGTTTAGAAGAGACCTCCTTGAAACAGAAAATACCATAAAAGCGGAAAGTGCCGTCCCGGATAAGCCTGCGCGCTAATCCGGGACGACACTTAACGCACATGTATTATAACCGGTTTTCTCATGACGCGCCACAGATTAATTTACAAAGCAATATATGTGTAACTGTTATGTCAACGCATCTTATGGAAAGACATATAATCACCGACAATAATATATTATTAACACACATTTTAGCAAGGTGACAGATGTGGTTTGTTTGAAATGTAATGCCAATGCATTATTTTATCGATGTGTTTGTTTCAGGTGGGGACTTCAGAAGCAGCCATGGAAGAACTGAAGAGATTGAAAGTCATTAACAAAGAGCTCTATACGTTCGCAGTGGAGAATATACTAAATAATACAGTGACATGAAACTTTGGTAATAAAGTTAGGTTAGGTAATTTTTAATGAAATAAAAAAGAGCATGTATGGCTTTTAGACTCATCTACTTTGGCATTGTGATTGAAGGTAAAAGTGCATTATATTTTCTCGTCAGTGATATCACTTAATATGCACTCCTCCCTACAAACTTAAACATTATCCTGCGAAAAAAATTCATGTGCATTATGATGTGTACATGTTATTTTATTTTTAATGAAATAAACAGAACAGGAAATAATTTAACTAATCATTATATCCAACTATCTGAAGCAGGGGAGACCACTGTGAGGAGTTTGTACACGAGCCAATTCGTAAATGTCGTACCAAAGTTCGGGATTCAGGGTCCTTCATCCGGTACCATAAGATTCTGGTTGCTATCCGTCTAGCGCACTTGTTGGCACACGCGCGTATCACCGCGGCGATTGGTATTCTATTCCAGGTCCCTGCGCATGTGAGTTTTTATGGTGGTCACAATACTGGACCGGTGGGGTTTTCTCTGGGTATTCCAGTTTGACCCCACAACACAAAACCACAACAAAATTAAAAGATATTTCATTAAAAATAGATACTAGTAGCTGGAAATTGAAGCTATGATTAAAACTGCGAGGTGTCATTTATATGTAAATGAGGTAGGGGTGCTTGGACACAGCCAGGGTCCTCACATAACGCAGCTTCGGCGCGGAAGGACTCATAAACTTCAACATACACACTACAGACAATACAGGGACTCATTTGGCACTCATAATGGGCTACTGTACAGTACTCCAAACTAGCAAGTCTTCTAAGATGATTTCGGCTGAGGGAAATCACGTTGAATTCCCGTAAGATCACATCTGACCTTGCATTACTCGTTCTCATTCCGAATTAATACTAGTATAACATGTGTATGTACATCCAGTCACATACTGGCAAATACAACGTGAAAGCTATGCTCATTTTTATATTTTAGCGGGGTGAAGACAAACGCCTGGTTCTTATAATAACGAGACATTGTCTTGTGCACGCGAAATTCAAATTAAAAGCATGTGATCAGAGACATTTATTAAATGAATCACAGTGATTTGACACTCCTACGAGTCCGATAACTCGACTCGAGATCAGATTTATTACAACAGCTATAATATAACGCGACCAATTTAAAGTTAACAGATTGTCAGCCGTTTGTTTTCTAAGTGCTGACGCACCATCCTTCACAAGCATGCATAATTATGCAAAGTATGCCGAGTATTGTATAAACCATCATTAAAGCAGGTTTCTTAACAATTATCCGTGTGACAGCTGTCATGTCGCATTCATCGGCGATGATGAGGTCTTATGTTAACACCGTAGAAAACGTGAGTGAAGCATCGTCGCGAATGCGCTCTGTAAATCTATTAGCATTTTGGTTACAGCTATGATGATTTTCAATGTTCTTCACATGCCTATATTATTATGCTATTCGACGACCTTGATTACTAAGCATATATAAGGTTGTGGACGTGAGTTCAAGTCCGGGTAAGCGTTGCCCGAATAATTAAGGCTTTTAAAGCGCAATAAATCCAATTAAACATTTTGTGTATATCATCGCGGTGGGATTGGACGCGGTGTGGAGTAAACTGTATGCGAAAGAAAGCGAGATGCCGTCTATTGCTGCCCGTCGCAATATACCATGAGTCGACTACAAACTCGAAAGCAATCTTCGAGTGGCCCGTCGCTCAAAAGCCATGAGTCAGCAAAAATTCGAAAGCAATCTTTGAGTGGCCGATCGCTCAAAAGCCATGAGTCGACGAAAATTCGAAAGAAATCTTTTGAGTGGTCCATCGCTCAAAAGCCTTGAGTAGACGAAAATTTCGAAAGCAATATTTGAGTGGCCTGTCGCTCAAAAGCCATGAGTCGACTAGAAACTAGAAAGCGATCTTTTAGTGGCCCATCGCACAAAAGCCAAGAGTCAACTAGAAACTATACAGCAATCTTTGAGTGGCCCATCGCTCAAAAGCATTGAGTCGATTAGAAACTAGAAAGCAATCTTCGAGTGGCCCTTCGCTCAAAAGCCATGGGTGGACGAAAATTCGAAAGCAATCCGAGTGGCCTCTCGCTCAAAAGCCATGAAACTAAAAAGCAATCTTTGAATGGCCCATCGCACAAAACATGACTCGATAAATCAAAATGCAGTTAGGAAAATGTATTTGTCATAAATCTAAGTGACAGTTAGCATCAAGTAATTCTCGTGCGTAAGATTTGTACGTTCAGTCGAAACACAATAGTGCGAATCCCGATACAACGAAATGGCGGGATACTACGAATAAGGCTGACGGTCCCGTCCGTTTTCTTTATATGTTTAACTACGAAGAGATGCGATACTACGACAGATATGTTACTACGAACAAATTGTGCGGTCGCGGCATTATGTTTATATTGAAATGTTAACGCGATACAACGAATCATACTGTCACCGAGACTTTTCACACTTTCAACGAAGATTTCACACCTTTGTTAGGTCGGACACCCAGCCAGTTTCTTTGCACCATGGACAAAGATAGCTGTTAACAAGTTTAGTTACCATTTGAATGCAATGCGGTGGGAGATTTGAGTTTGACTAAAATGACTTTCGTTTTTTGCCGATGATATGTCGTTGCGAATTTGATTACTGTGTTTTTATATTATTTTTAGCTCACCTGAGCACAACATGCTCATGGTGAGCTTTTTTTATCGCCTTTTGTCCGTCGTGCGTCGTGAAACGTTCGTCGTTAACATTTACCTTGTGAAAACTCTAGGGGCTACATTTGTTGCCCAATCTTCATGAAACTTGCTCAGAACATTTGTCCCAATAATATCTCGCGGACGAGTTCGAAACTGGGCCATGTGGGGTCAAAAACTAGGTAACTTGGTCAAATTGAAGAACGCGCTTGTTAACACTCTATAAGTCACATCTTTTGCTAAATGAACATGAAGCTTGGTCAGAACATTTGTTCTGATGATATCTCGGCCGAGTTCGGAAATGGTTCCGCTCCGTTCAAAAACATGGCCGCCAGGGGGCGGGGCAGTTTTCCTTGTGTGGCTATAGAAAAAGCTTGTTTACACTCTAGAAGAGTCACAGTTTTTGCCCAATCAACATGAAACTTGTTCAAAACCTTTGTTCTTATGATATATCGGCCGAGTTCGAAAATGGTTCCGCTCCCTTGAAAAACATGGCCACCAGGGGGCGGGGAAGTTTTCCTTATATGGCTATTGAAGAAGCTTGTGAACCTTCTAGTAGTCATATTTGTTTGCCAAATCAACATGAAACTTGTTCAGAACCTTTGATCTTATGATATCTTCGATGAGTTTGATAATGGTTCCACTCTGCTGAAAAATGGGTATAATGAAAACTTTGAAAAGCTTATGAACACTCTAAAGGCTGAATTTATTGCCCAATCTTCATGAAACTTGCCCCGATCCTTTGTTCCAATAATATCTCGGCGGAGTTTGAAAATCGCTTATGTGTGGTCAAAGACTAGGTCACTAAGTGAAGTTGTAAAAAAAAAAAAAAACTAGTTTTGCCTAATCTTCTTGAAAATTGCTCAGAACATTTGTTTCAATAATATCTTGGGACAAGTTCGAAACTGGGTCATGTGGGGTAAAAAAACCACGGTAAAATTGAACAAAAAGCTTTAAAACATGCTCGAGGCCACATTTATAGGCCAATCATCACAAAACTTGCTTAGAACAGTTTAGTTCCTTAGCCTCTCAGGTTAGCGACCTAGGGCCTTTAGGACATTTTATTTATTGAATGTTGACCAAACTTACACAGTTTGCGTTTGACCATAAAAATTGATTGATAAAATGTGTTTTCCAGCAGTTGTAAACCCTGCATGCAGTTATTTGTACATGCAACATTGACTGGTTCAGAGCCTGCATTAACATCGTTTATCATATTGGACGGACAATTATGAAAGAAAGAGCAAAACTTTACCTTATAGCACAGCCATCGCAATTATCGCATTGCAACTAGTTCTCCAATACTGTCTGCGAAAAAGACATCAAAATCTACTGTTTCTGATGAAAAAGGGTCAGGTAAGAATATCGAGAAAAATGATTTGAGAACCATTAGCAAAAAAAAACGCACATCCACTACCCAACTTGTACTTTAGTTAGCCCATTGCACTAATCGATGTTTTAAATCAAAATTAATCCTATCCCCCTTTGCGTATTGTTCAGATACCTTAATTTTCAAACCTGTCACAACAGTATGGTCTTTATCTGTACCAGTTCTCAGGTGAGCGCTTTGGGCCATCATGGCCCTCTTGTTCATGTTTACATTTTGACGTCAGAATTGTGAATATTCATGTCGGATCCAGGATTTCGGGTGACGGGGTGGGGGGGGGGGGGGGGGGCGTACAGATCCGTATCAAAGATATATAATAAATCTTTCATCATCATCATCATTAAAGGCACAATGTTTCAGTGAACAAATTAATATAATGTTCAAAAGACATGTTGGTTCATCTATAGGTAATTAACCTGTTTTGGCAGTAAATTGCCCATGTTTGATGTGCCTATCCACTAAATACGTATTTGACATTCAATGTTATCTATCTCAGGAACATCTTTAAACACGACAATCTGTAGCTGACTCAATTCAAACACGCATGAATCGAGAATTATTTATATTATTCATTTACCTCTTCATTTATCTCTTTTTGAAGTGAATGTCATTTAAATAACTTACACGTTTACAGTCATTCTCATCAGTTGTCTTGAAATGTTCTATGTACTGTGTTTTTTTTCTTCATAGAACCGAACTAACGGACAGACAGACAATCATGTTTTTTTTTTACACGAAGTATTGTGAAAGATACTCGTATGATTGCGTTGTGAAAAAATACGGCAAGTGAAGCCGACGTTGTGTCAATTTCGCTGACTCATGGTGCCGGAAAAATATGAAATCGCCAGGCATTGGAGCCAACGTTGTGCACACCCCTCTATTTTATCACTTTATATCTTTTTTATGACTGCATACAACAATATGAAATTTGGTAGGATTGCTAGTGGAACAATGAACAAAAAGTTTGTCGATTTAGATTTTTGGGAACTAAACTATTTAGTGAGACAAAATTGTTTAAACTCGAAAGTAGTCATATATTTTACTTGAATTTCGAATTTGAATCATATTTATTCGAAACTTATAAATGTCTTTAATGTGGTATCCTGTGCCAGCGGTGTATTTACATCTGACATCTTTATATAATATATGTATTCAACAAGAGGGCCACGATGGCCCTAGGTCGCTCACCTGAATCTAAGGCATCATAATGGCTTTTATAACAAGAGGACCAAATGGCACTAAACCACTTGCATGAGTATAAAGATCTGGGCCTTGCAGTTTCAGGAGCAGATTTTAATAGTGTATATAGACCATGTGACCCACAGGGCATCGCCACTTTCTACTCCATTTGAACAGTATTTGTAGAGGACCACTATGCAACGTTACATAGCAAATATGAAACCTCTGGGCCTTGCGGTTTCAGAGGAGACGATTTTTGCACAAATTTTGCTATTTAAGTCTATATAATCCATGTGACCCCAGGGGCGTAGCCAGCTTTGACCACAGGGCTATCATTTGAAAAATCTTTGTAGAGGACCCCTATATAATGTTACCAACCAAATTGCAAACCTCTGGGCCTTGCGGTTTCGGAGAAGATTTTAAAAGTTATTTAGCTATTTAAGTGTATATAAACCATGTGACCACCGGGGCGTGGCCAGTTTTAACCACAAGGGCATCGTTTGAACATTCTTTTTAGAGGACCACTATGCAATGTTACATACCAAATATGAAACCTCTGGGCCTTGCGGGTTCAGAGGAGAATTGTTAAAGTCATTTTGCTATTTAAGTCTATATAAACCATGTGACACCCGGGGCGTGGCCAGTTTTGACCCTAGGGCCATCATTTTAACAATCATTTTAGAGGACCACTAGAGGATGCCACATACTAAATATGAAACCACTAGGCTTTGTGGTTTCAGAGGAGAAGATTTTTGCAGTAATTTTTCTATTTAAGTCTATATAAACAATGAGACCCCGGGCCGTGGACAGTTTTGATCCCAGTGGCATTATTTGAACAACCTTTGTAGAGGACCCCTATACAATGTTACCAACCAAATACCAAAGCTCTGGGCCTTGTGGTTTCGGAGAAGAAGATTTTCATAGTCATTAGGCTATTTAAGTCTATATAAACCATGTGATCCCCGGGGCGTGGTCAGTTTTGACCCCAGGGGCATCATTTAAACAATCTTTGTAGAGGACCACCATGCAATCTTAAATACCAAATATGAAACCTCTGGGCCTTGCGGTTTCAGAGCAGAAGATTTTGTTTTAGTCATTTTGCTATTCAAGTCTATATAAACAATGTGACCCCCGGGGCATGGCCAGTTTTGACCCCATGGGCATCATTTGAACAATCTTTGTAGAAGACCACTATACTATGTTACCAACCAAATACCAAACCTCTAGGCCTTTCGGTTTCAGAAAAGAATTTTTTTAAGTCATTTAGCTATTTAAGTCTATATAAACCATGTGGTTCCAGGGGCGTGGCCAGTTTTGACCGGTAGTTTTGTTGTTGTTGTGTTTGTTTTTTTGTTGTTGTTTTTTTTTTTTTTGGGGGGGGGGGCGCTAGTGGTATTTTGTATAACTATAGTTAACACATGTTTCCTCACAAAGCAGAATAGCGCAGTTGGGTACAGCGCTGCCTACTGTCATTTCTGCATATGGCTCCTAAGTCGTGAGTTCGATACCTGCATGCTTGGGGTTTCAGTTGTTTCAAACATTTTGCTGATTTGTTGTTATCAAATATCTCATTATGTATTATATTATTCATTCTTTATTTAATGTACATGTCTTAATATAGCGCATTTCTATCATCTAGTGTCATTTAGAGTGCAATAGGAAACCGATTCTTCCAAACCAATTTTAAACTATCCAATAAACAACGCAAAAAGAAGTCCCGATTCTGAGAGGAGCATAGTAAAATCTAGTTCTCATTACAATATTGCAAAAATATTTGTCAAACGTTGTTTATCGACCAATAAACAATTCTTTGTCGTTCTGATGTGTGGCTATTAAACCACTCGGGCTAACGCCCCCGTGGTTTAATTCCTACGCATCAGAACTCCAAATCGTTTTTTATTGGCCGATAAACAACGATAAATGCAAAATTATTTCTTAAATAAATAAAAATCGAACAACCATAACATATTCAATAAAATAAAGTCAAAAAAAAAATATGCCCGCTTCCCAAGAACTGGGGTTCTTTTTGTCAACAGTCTAACGCAGCATCCACTAGATCATAGATGGCGATTTTAACTGTGGCTGTATTTTTACACCTAAACGTGTTATGTATATTACCGGAAGCGTACAAAAACATTTAATGGATTAAAATCTGTACAAAGATATACTGAATGTGTATATAAATGGCCAAATATTTTCTCAGCTCAGTTCAGCTAATTGATAAATGCGGAAATATCCTACTCTGTCCGGTGGACTTGGTTGCTCGGGCTCTAAGAGCCCAACATCATTGGGTACTGGTCGTGGTAGCCCGATGGCTTTACTAACTTCTTCTCTATACATTCATTCTAACACCGGCCTACATATCTAACTATGTCGTTCTATAAATATTATAATCTTAATATAATCTTACTAAAATTATCATACTCATGTTTATTTTTTATAATTCCTTATCTTCTTTCACACTCTGTCTTCTTCTGCATCCCTCTATTCTCTCCTTTCTCTCTCGCTTCTCTTTTTCTCTCTTCTTTCTCTCTCTCTTCTTTCTCCTTCTCCACACTCTTAATTCCCGTCTTTCACTCTTTCTCTTCTCCTTCTTCTTTCTCTTCTTATTATGTCGTCTTTTTTTATCCCGCTCCGCAAGTTACTTTAACTAGTGTGCTAATGTTCGTAAACTCTACGACATCACGCAAATTAACACGAAATGTAAGTCCGCACAGGCTAATCCGGGACGGCACTTTCCGCCTACAGTTAATTTATGTTAAGAAGAGACTTCCTTGAAACAGAAAATACCACAAAAGCGGAAAGTGCCGTCCCGGATTAGCCTGTGCGGACTACACAGGCTAATCCGGGACGACACTTTACGCACATGCATTAAGTCCGGTTTTCCCACGACGCCCCTCATATTGAATTTTAAAAGAGGTTCAACCTTTCATTGTTGACCAGCCCAGAGGGGCAGCAAGGGAACACACAAGGAGCAGGGCGCAGCACCCTGCTATACATACATAATTCGTTGACGAATTATTTCTTGTCGGTGGGCCGTTTTCTTTTTGCTGAAGTATCCTCTCACTAGGCCGGCGATCCATGTAAAGCCACAAACATTTACTAACCTCATGCGAACGTGAATGAAACCGTTTAAATCACGACCCATCATTCAAGTTGAAGGGGCGGGGCGCTGCGCACTGACAATGTTTACATCATGAATATTTATCGACGCGCGTTTGGATGACATCATTCGAGATGTTAAATGATAATTGTATTTTAAATGCGAAACATTGACATTAAAGGATTTGTTTTTTGCTGTTTATTGTTCTTTTTGTTTGGTTGTTTGTAAATCATGTTATTCGTCTTATTTTGTGACATTCGTTACGAACAAAATTACAAAAAAAGTTTAGAAAACATAACGTCAATAGATTGAACTTCATGTTTTTTTGGTAAATAATTAAACATGTATTTTTTCTTTGTATAGCTCTATATTGATTTAATATTTGTTCAATTATATTACTTTAGGTTTAAATCAGTGCATATATTGATACATCCTATTATTAAATCGCTACGGATAAAGGCACATTAAATTGCATACCTGCGTTAAATAATTAATATCCCTTTGCAGGATTAGCAAACCTAACAATACCATGACTTCGTACTTTTTACTCGTTGCTCTAACGTTACAGTTTAATATTATTTATTTTATTCAAAACATTTTGAAATCATACCCACGGAAGCTCATTATACTACAAAAAATGTAGAATTAACAAAATAAGAGAATATTCATAATGTTTCTTCCCTCGTTTTCGATGTCTTGTAATGTCTTGTAAGGGAGATTCTATAAGGTGAAGCCCACTCGTTTTGGTAGCAAAAGTATCCACAGTAGTACATGTTCAGCAAGCATTCGAAGGTGGCATCTTCGGTCTGCATATTTATTTTACTTTTAATTATCGAACCCATATGCGAAATATTGACAAACCCGGTATATAGTATTGTGATTGGCGCGTTATATTCGTTATAAAGCTCCATAATTTGAAAATAACAAGATTTTTTAACATCCATACATGTACTTGTATATACTGGTACATGCATTTAACTATTTTCTTATCCCGTTCGAATGCTCAAGCAATGGTGGTGGAGTTACAATTAAATTGTTTGGGATCGTTCACCGTCATCGCTTTTAAGCTTCGGTCACAACCCACTGCGGTAGCCGCAGACCGCAGACCAAACGCACGATTTTTAGATCGCAAGGCAAACGCATGCGTTTCGTAAGAACTTGTGGAATTCGTACGGGCAACGTGCGGCCAACTTACGGGCGACGTGCGTTCGCCGCACGTCTGTCGCGCGTTTTCAGTTTAAGCAGACCGAAGCTGTGTCTGCGAATCGTGCGATTGACGTGCGTTCGTCTTACGGCGACCTTGAATTACTTTTTATGTCGACGCACGAACAACTCATAGTTATCGCACGATCACCGCAAGTTGTACGCACGGTCGCCGCAAGACAGCAATGGTATTTTTGGCAAACACACGAATATCATTTTTTTTTTCATAAATATTAGAAGATGCTATGGTTAAATTGTCAAATTTGTTAAAACAATATTATTCTGTTTTCATGTAGCAGTATTATTGTAACACACGTGAAATAAAGGGAAAATATGGAAACTGTGTTAAAAGCATGCAAATAATCGCAGTTATTTATACCAAGCACATAGCGCCTTGCGGTCACAGTGCGATAACTGCAAGCGAGCTTGAGTTGTCAGTTTCTTTTTTGCGTCGCAGGTGCGTTTATCGCAAGGAAGTCCTAAGTACTACAAAGTTCGCACGGTGCCCTTACGGTTCCCGCACGATGGGTGAATGACGCAAGGCCGACGCATCAATTTAAGCGCTTGCGCTAATGTCTGTTGCGGTTGTTGCGGCGACCTTGCGATCGAGAAAAACACGCACGGGCGCCGTAGGTCCGCACGTTGATGACAAAAATCTCGACGCAAGCTCGACGTAAGGTCGACGCAACCCGGATGTGACCGAGGCTTTAAACAATTTCAACAGCTAAAGTATGCACCGGGAAACCCTGCCTTTCATGTTTAAAAGGACAGCTGTCAAATCTAGTCGCAATATTGAAGTTTATAAACGCCCCGTAAATTATCAGCCTAGAGAGATAACGACATATTTTCTCATATATCTACCCGTAAACGTGAGAGACTCGGTAAATTCGACCTTCACCTCTGAAGAATGAAAACGAAAATAGCACAGTCGGGTGGGAGATGATTCATTCTTAATCGTTTGCGTAACTCATTCAAATATTGTACAGTGGATTGTTATAAGCGGAGAGGGAACATCTCAGTTTACAGTTTATGAAATCGAACTACCTTTTTTAACCACGTCATCTGTTATATTTTTTTCGTTTTCGGTATATCTTCCTCGTTACGAGGTTGTTAGATTAACGTTGGCTTGAAAGGCGAAGTGATATTTTGAATGCATTTCTTTTCGCCAAATGTCTGTTTTCAACCCATATTATTGCGCACAATGTTTATTTTGAACGAGAATAAACATGACCACTTTCATGTCTACATTAAGAAGGACATATTAAAAGCAATGATTACATATGGACGTTTTACACCCATATATCTGAATACCTAAAATTATGTTAATATATATTAAAGTAAACTCGCTTTGTCACTATCACGCGTCCATCTCCATTGAGACCCAATAAAGATAGTGGTTCAGCTATAGATGTATACGTTATCTGTGAATTCGATCAGATCTATTACATGTATAGTAATGTTCGCACTAAATGAATATTCGTCAAAAAAAGACACTGGTTAAAAGGCGCTGTCATGGTATGCTTCATATCATACAAACCGGGGTTCAAACACAAACAAAATCTAGCTTCGTGAATATAGTTCATACTTGTAAAAAGTACCAAATATTTTTACTACTCATAGTGTTTAACACTGCCAACATCAAGTATCAAATATTTTTGCGATCTTATTATTCTGTTTTGAACATTTTCTGCGTCCTGTTTGAAAGCAGTTAGGTCAATTTCTTAACTAGGAATCTGCCAGTTATTCGCCTGCGATTTTTTTTCAACCTTTCTGCCCGAATGTGCGCCATCGATCGAAGTCTATTTTATTAAATGATATCATAGTAAATGAAAAAGAAAGGGAGTGAAAGGCAGGTGATACATTATAGTTTGAAACTGTATACAACAGAGTCTGTAATGCCAAAATCTCAGCAACTCGGGAAATCGAAACAGTTGCGTCCGTCAGAGACATGGGCCGTCAACGGCCTGGTCCTTCATGGAAATAATGATGTCTTCATGACCCGAAACCGTCATAGAAATGGACCGTACTGACCCAATATTATCATGGAATTGGCCGTCCTGACTCGATATGGTCATTTAATTGGACTCGATACTGTCATAGAAATGGACGTGGCGTCATGGAAATGTATTGCATGACCCTCAACTGTCATGGAAATGGACCGCCATGATCAGACACTGTCATGGAAATGGACCGCCATGATCAGACACCGTCATGGAAATGGACCGTCATGACCAACACCGTCACGTAAATAGACAGTAATGACCCGTGTCAGTTGGCGACGTCATTTTCTGGCATTAGCCGTTATGTTACGTTCAGTATTCAATATACACATATGACTGCTGTGAAAATACATTGTTAGAAAAACTAAGTCTAAATGTGTTTGAAATACAATAACACAGTTCCAAAAATATATATTAACATTTTATTTAATTATTTTATAATATTTTATCAATATTTTTTCATCACAAAACAAACGTTCAGTAATTATCAACAACACATATTTATATGATAATAACAAAAACGATATTTTAAAATATCAAAGGCATATGATGCACGTCTAAGGATCTCAGATGATTTTCACAGTATCTTTGATCCCCTGTATTATCATTGTTTCATATATATGTAAAACTACATTGCAGTTCAACAATACTGGTTTCATACACGAAAATACCATTTTGTTGTCAACACAAAATGGACTATCACAATTAGCCATCTTAATGGCTTATTAGCACAGAACGTACCAGTAAATATTCTTTGGTTTCAATGAACATCCTTATGTCTTAGCAGCGCTGTTGCCTCAGACACAATTAATGGGACAAAATTCTTCCCTGCCTAATCATTAGTTCACAAGGTATTCACGAAATGCAATCATAATCACAATAATATTTTATTAGCAAGGTTTGAAGTAAAACTGTAATTTAAAGAGACTGTCATCGAAAAGGGCCTCAAGGGGGCAATTTCTAAAAAAATTCTGAAATTCAGATATTAATACTGACATATAATAATGGTTAAAACAGGATATATATAATGAAGAAAAGATGCATGCATTCTGAGATAAAAATCAATTTATAATATGGGTCTTGTTTGTTTGGCCCTTTTCATGTTTACATTTTGACATCATACTTGTATTTTCTATAACCATAGTTTAAACTCTACTTTTTACCAAGCATGATAGCGCAGTTGGTTGCCATGACACTTTACGCACAAGTCCGGTTTTCCCACGAAACGCCTCATATTTATTAATGAACATCGTGTACATTTAACAGGTTGAGTCTGTCATTACATTTTGATGATCCAATGTGTTTAAAACCTTAATAATGAAACACACTTTTTAATCAGCGTCAAACTGGTACAAGGCAATTCAAATTAAAGCATTTGTATATTATATTATGCTTAATGTTAAATTAATAATCAATTAACATAACAACAAAATGGTGACTATATTTTGATGAACGTTTTCTGTTAAAAATGCTGTACTCCGAGGCTGTTATCAAAGAAGTAACAAAACAACCTGTTCAATAAACTTGAAGTATGTCATGTTACATGATAGTGACCAATAAGAACAAGAAATAAGTACTATTGGAATTCCAATTGATGCGAGCTCTACTAAGACTGCATTTAGCTCCAGAGAAATGATGCAGCAAATTTCTACACAGTCTGGGTCTATTACTTCCTACATGACAGTGTTTTTTGTTGCTATAGCAACCATAACGTGTTTTCCATTTCCCGTTGTTTACGTAAAACATGACTAGCAGATTTTACTCACTTAAAAGTTACTTTAATGCACTGACTATTTGATGTATCTATAGGCGTCTCTTTGCGAGTAAAGCAAGTGAACACAAAAGACATTTGTTTTATTGTCTGATAAAAATATACACTTTATAGTGTTGTTATTGGAATACTTCTTAATTATTTTAATCACATATTATAATTAAAAAAGCACCTTAAAACTATTATGAACAAAATTGAATATAGATGTCAATACTTTACACATTTTAACTGAGGAATGCATAGTAACTATACTAATATAACTTGGACTAAATGAAAACCTGAACATAATGTTTATTTTATATGCAAGATATGCATATATTTCATATGTAACAATTGTTATAATTCCTGAAAAAAGAAAATAATCACATGGATAGGCTTTGGATAATTATGTTTTTAAGTATAGTATTGGCTTTGGAGGAATACTTCATCCTCTGATCTTGTCATGATTACTCTATACTAGTACATTGCACTTAGACGCACTTACAATCTTTTGGTGTCATTCGCTCAAAAACAGATCAGCTATTAGCATCAAATGCATAGCCTGGCCTATGTTGGCACCAATTTAAAATCCGTTCAGAACCTGATTGAGTATTCGTTAATATCACTTTCTCTTCATCAAATATCGTGATTTTGCCATATTTCGGCAACAACCTGCATGCACTGAACAAATTCTCCGAAAGACTCTGTCACGAATGTGCACGATTCCCTCCAAATTTCTCAGCACCAGACTTCTGTCGCACTTAGCAACAAGTTCAAGGTGAACGCTATGAGGTCAAGGTCAAGGTCAGCTGCCTGCAGGTTCCGTTCCCACGGCAACCCCATGTCCACTGCGGCCACAGGACATGTTACCTACTTCTGACCATTCATCCTTGTCAGGGTCGTAACATTCGACCTTGGATAAGAATTCATTGCCGTCATAACCGCCTGAAAACAGAAATGAATATTCATGTTAATAAAGCAACTCCTTGATTTTGAAAGCACAATTTTAATGCGTTTACATGTAAATTGTTCACCAATTTTTACAATGAATAAAATAATAACTTTTAAAAGTAAGTCTGAACTAGAAATAAATAGTAAGTTTATACTAATAAATAGTAATAGTTTTGTTTATAAATAAAGTTTTTACTATAAATAAATAGTAAGAGTAGTTACTAAAGTTAATATAAGTTGTTACTATATAGAAATAATAATAGTTTGTATACATAAAATACAAATAAATAGTAATAGTTTTAAAACAAGGAGTTTGACTGGATAAAAAATCAATTTTTATGACTGAATTTATTGAAATCATTACTACAAATTATCCTTAAATGACACGTACCTAATGCATACAGTTTGCCGCCGAACGCCACGACGCTTAGCGCACTTCTAGGACTCTTCATGGGCGCGACAAACTCCCATTTATCCCTCGTAAGACAGTACCTCTCCACCGAACTCAGCTGACTAGTGCTGTTGTAACCTCCCACCGCGTACACGTAACCGTCGAGTGACGTTATACCTGGAAAGGAGAACAATATTTCATTCATTGAAACAAATTGTGACATACACACATTTATTAATTTCTTTATATTTTGGCTGAAATGAGAGTGCCGTCCTGGATTAGCCTGTGCGGACTGCTAATCTGGGACGATGCTTTACGCACATGCATTAAGACCGTTTTTTTCACGACGCCCCTTATATGTATTTCATTGCCATTTGGTGTGTTTTTAATTAATTTATTGCAATCATTAAACCTGTTATGTGGTATTTTTTTTATTTGTTCCTTTATCACGACTTTTGCATCATTTCTATATATACCTTAACACGTAAGCGAGACAACAACAGTCTGTTGGCAGTAACTGAATATTTCACCCCCTCTAACTGAATATTTCACCCCCTCTAACTGAATATTTCACCCCATCTAACTGAATATTTCACCCCATCTAACTGAATATTTCACCCCCTCTAACTGAATATTTCACCCCCTCTAACTTAAAATCCTGAATCCATGCCCTGTGTAATAAATTTCTGTTCTGATTTGGCAAACCATTATTACCATTATTCAAGATTCTTTTTTTTTTTACCCTCATCATATGAATACTGACTTATTTATGCGATTAAACTTATTTAGATAAAATTCCACCTGTTTCAATCAAATTTTAAAATTACTTATGTTTATTATTCAAATATTATTCAAACACATATGACATTAAGACACACATCTAACTTGTTTTTTTTGAAGTGAAAAAAATAAATGACAACGCCTATTAAATTTTTATGTCATATTTTGACATGATATTCATCATATGTAATGTCTTGAATAATAATCATTATTTTGTAATAAACTACAATGAATCTTCGAAACACCATCTGCCTATATGTCAGTATGTAACATTTACACCAGCTTAAAACCTAACGTTATGAACACAATAATTGTAAATCATTTTCCTATTTATGAGGTGGATCTACCGCCAACTTTTGTGACAACGTTTTAATTTATTGCTGATTAAAATAACTACGATCAAGATGAGGCCGCTGGCCTAGTTCTAAAATACAATTCATGTTTCTAATTCTTTCTAATTCAATGAGAACGATACTAAAAACATGAGAATGCAAATTATTTCTTGTAAATGCCTTTAGCTACAATGAAAACTGACACATTTATAAAAATCTTCAGACGTTATTAAAACATGATTTTGAATTCCATCACATCTTAACTACTCATGTTAAAATATGAACAATGACCATCTGTTGAACACTGTAATTGTTATGAGACCAGAATGCAATAATAAACATTATTATCATTGTCATATTCCCCACTGTTATCATCATGATCATTGTAATAATGATGATCATCATCAGCAGCAGAAGCATCAACATAATGATCATCATCATCACCATAATTATGATGATCATCATCATCACCATAATGATCATCATCGCCATAATAATAATCATCATTGATTAACATTGTCATGACCATCACCATCATGATCATGATAATCACCAGAATCAGAATTATTATCGACATCATCGACAACACTACAAACTACTAACAAAACTCACCAGCTCCGCTACGTGTTTCGTTCATAGCAGCCACGTACGTCCACTCGTCTCTTTCCGGATCGTAACGTTCCATACTGCGCAACCGCTGCTGCCCGTCATATCCCCCAACGGCAAAGAGAAGCCGATTAACACAGGCTACCCCGTGACCTATACGTTTACTATGCATGCTAGCTATACTCTGCCATCTGTCAAAGTCTGGATCATATCTGGAAGAGACATTTAATGTTACATTATAGGTATAGGCAGTTTCATATCATTACATTGCAACAAAGTATTCACTATCTCAATTTATATGGGTAAGAAAAACAACATAATTAGAGCTATGTACAGGCTAAGCTACAACAAAATTGTGCAAGATTTTGATGGTTAAAACATTGTTTGCAATCATCATTATTTGGACAAGCGATAAAGAAGTGATAGTTGCTCAAGTCAATTTTTTTTTCATTTAAAGACTGGATTATTGTCTATACCTACTACGAGTATATGTATGCTTCAGAACTCTTACAAAAAATAGGATCTATTTACAAATAAAATAACTGACCAGTAATTGTTATGTAGATCATTAACATTGGCAACATCATCATCATATTGATTTTTCACCCGCCTGGTGGAATATCATTCAAAACAGTGATAAGGTGTGTTCTTTTTTCCTTATTTTTTGTTTAGAGATTAACTATACACAAACACAAATGTGCAAACCTCTCTTGAATGGTTAAAGAATGGTAAAGACGGTAAGATTATTTGAAAAATTTAACATTATGAAAATGCATAAGAAAAACTACAAAAATAATCAATTAGTAAAATGAACAAATGAAATAAATAACAAACCATTATGTAAATAAATTTCTCCATTCAAAAAAGCAAAAATGTTATATTTTTAATTATATTTCATTATTGACAAATTAATTAAGTATAATGATCAACTATTCTGCTTGTTAATCTTTAGTATAATATACTCATGTTAAATGACACAATTAATATTGATACCTTTTTTGAAAGTATCGGCGCAAACTACTTTACAAAAATAAGACATCATTTAAGAAGACAAAAATTATGTTAATAATTTAAAAATATTTGTATTATATGTTGTTTAAAACATTTTTCATTAGAAGTAGCATATTAAAATCAAAATTAATATTGGTATCTTACAATCTACTTTAAAAAACAACAAACAAAAGCACATTTTAAGTAAACAAAAAAATATTTTAATAAAATATTTTTATATGTTTATTAAAACATTTGTATATGAAAAAGCATATTAATTTTTTTTTGATGAAATTGTATTGAACAACTGTACCATGTATTGTACTACAACAATTTAAAAATCCATTTATCCTACAAAATAAACGCCAAGTCATCAAAGTTGAATCAATAACCTTACTGCTTTTGTTTGTGTTACTAATTTGGTTCGAAAATAATCAGATTTTTACACACACAAAAGCGAGGTGTGATACACAGAAATAAATTATTCTCCGATTAAATAAGTGTCCAGATCTTTTATTCGCAATACCAATAGAACAAAAGAATTTTCTGAAGGGATTAACGATACCTAACAATATTAAATAGAGTCTGTGCAAGCCATTGTTGGCGTCGTAACTGGTTAAACCATTGACTTTTGAATTTGCGACGAGTAATGTATATCGCAATGTTTATAATTGTTCAATTTTTGCCGGCTCTTTATAACACAAAGCCATGACTTGCAAAATTCTTTATCTATATATGACGGCAATTCGACTTGAAATATCTGATACGATCACAATCATGCTACATTTGTTCTGAATTTGACCCATTTTAGCATATAAAAACCCCAGTTTGCTTACTTTAACACAATATAATATTTATTAATCCATGGTGTACTAGATTCTTAAACTGTTCTTAATTTTTCGCCTGTGTTTAATACAATAAAGTTTGTTATATTTATTTACAGAAGTGACTCAATTATTCTATTTAACTATTATTACACTGACATTGTTGTGGCAAACTATAAAATTAATTTAATGATTAATGACTACGTCAAATTGACAACGGCAAAAAATAAATAAAAATTGTTAAATATCCTACAAAGCATGCCTCAAACTTTAATGTAATTGTTGTTTTAAGTAATTCTATTTTGCAAGACATTAATGTCAGTTATTATTATTTCAACTGAAAACGAGATATTGTCAGGAAAAGCACCCATGTTCACTATGCCAGTATTTACTATATGAGGCGCGTCGTGGGAAAACTGGTCTTTATGCATGTGCGTAAAGTGTCGTCCCGGATTAGTCTGTGCAGTCCGCACAAGCTAATCCAGGATGGCACTTTCCGTCTACAGTGGATTTATGTTTAGAAGAGACTTCCTTAGAACAGAAAATACCATAAAAGCGGGAAGTGCCGTCCCGGAGTACCCTGTGCGGACTGCACAGGGTAATCCGGGATGACACTTTACACACATGCATTTAGTCTGGTTTTCCAACGACGCGCCTCATATGTATTTATTATATCTTTCATGTATGTTTTATTCATGTATTTATAATACGTTTCTGTTTTTTTTTAATGAAAACACAAATATATTTACCACAAATACCTACATATGTATTAATTATATGTTTCAGTTTTTTTTAACCGAAACAAAAATAATTCTTGGAATTTCTTTTGGAATCCTACAACAAAAACAAAACACAAATGCGGTAATGTTTCGCACCTTTCTGCGGAGCTGTGATGAACAGTCCCTTGCGAGCCACCCACGGCATAAATCATGTTATCCATTGCACAGACCCCGACACGATTGCGCGGCACCAACATGGGGCATCGTGGAATCCAACAATGCCTGTACTGATCGTACATATCCACAGTGTTCGAGTCCAGGTTTCCCTCTGTTGGAGAATTGTTTCTACCCCCAACTGTGTAGAACGAGCCCTTAACCGTGCACCCGCACAGCCCGCTACGCGGGGTGGGGAGATCAGGAAGTTTTAACCACTGATTTGTCTGCGGATTATAACACTCGAAAATATTTAGTGAGTGTCTTAAATATCCACCAGCGGAGAAAATTACTAGAGGAGAACACGGTTTTCGGGGTTTATCAGGACAGGTTTGATGTAGCTTGAGACCCTGAAAGATTCGCGACAAGTATTCCTGGCACTGAGGCATTTTCTTAAGCACCGAACAATGAGTTAACTGGTTTTCGAGAAAATTTGGAGACAAGAAATGGCACCTCACGGCCGAGAGCATTCCCTCGAGCTTGCAAAGTCGTTTCTCGGTGTCCTGTTGCACCCAACGTATCACAGCATTAAAGATTTCTGATTCACATTTGATATTGAGTTCATCATGTTTGATTAAATTTACTAACTGGCAGGCAGAGAGTTGAAGGAATTCATCACATTTAATTACCTCCGAAAAATGCTTGTAAATATATTCACGAGCTTTTGCTTCCAAGTCCATACATCCGTGTTCACATGCAAAATCTGTAATTCCGATACAATTACTCGCATCTAACTGCTGTTCTAAAAATACACTACACGCTTCCACTACATGGTTCATTTGAAACATTGTCGCAGCAGATAATAAGTAACACACATTTTGTTCATTTATACGAATTTCGGCTGTATAGGCGAACTCTATTAACACAGAAAGTGTACATGGATGTATCCCATGTAGGGGAATAATACTCATTTCTTCCTCTCGCATTCCACCTGTAAACATTGCACGAAAATATGAACTGGCCGATGCAAGAACAATTTTATGACAGAGAAACTTTTCGTCTCCTACCACCAAAGTCACATCACAAAGTTTTGCTGACCGTCTTAAAGAATTCATAATTTCCAGGGCTTCTGTTGGATGTTTCTTAACATTAAAGTACAAAAACCCATCCGCTTTTTCTGTGGTGACTGGCCGGGGACGATAGCACGAGGAAAACTCCGCCCTCTCTGCGATTTTCTTCTCAAAATCTGTAAACTCGCAGTCCTCCACCTGCATTTTTTCGCTCATCTTGGTCTAGTGTTGAGATTCATTCAGGACCATTTTACTAGATTCTGAAAATAGAGGAAAAAGTAAAGTAAAATAAACAAATAAAACATATCTATGCTAGTGTTTCAGTAAAAGATTTTATTAAATATTGTTTGAGTGGTTATAGAACATATAATTATAATTATGTTACTGACTGGCACATATTTTTCTATGCCCACAAATAAAATAGAACATGATCTTGCACTGAAATCAAAAAAATGTATTGTATAGTTTACTTCAACATTTTTTTTACTGCTATCATCATATTAAATCTCTTTTAATTAATGAAACATTTTGGAATTCTTCAATAAAACTAATTTTCTTTTTTAACACCTTGAATCTTAACCAAATCAATTTAATTAAATAAAATTAGTAATAATAAAATACCCAGTTTGTTATAATCAAATAATAATAAACAGTATATACTGAAATAAATTAATTGTAAATGAAAATCAAAACATACAATGCATACAATTATGCTATATTTTCTAATCTTTATTAAATAACTTTTTTTTCTTGTGTATTTCTATTTAATTTAGGCCTTATATTATTTATTTTTTTTCTTTTTTAAAATATTGTTTCATAAAAAACATTTAAAAATAACAATAAAAAATAAAATACAAATGTTCAATACATGGTTACAAAATAAAGGTTACAAATACCTTAATATTGATAAAATATGAAATACAAACATTATTTTTGAAAATCGTTAGAAAATAAATATATAAAACCAAGAAAATTTTATCAATCCATTTATTTTATGAATACATATTAAGCAAATTAAGTATATGGAAACTTTTTCATTATACAAAGTCAACACTGTAATCACTTAAGTATTGCTATTAAATGACACAAAACAATTATACTACACAGTTTCACACCTTGAGAAAATAAATATAATTTCTAGAAAATTTTATCAAATAAAATCAGTATTAGGTATAAGAATACTTTTCATTATACATGTCAACCCTGGAAGTATTTACCGGTATGTTAAATTACAACGTATATAGACAATTTTTTATGAAACCTTTTGAGAATAAATATAAATCCTCCAATTTACATCAAATGAAATCCATAATAAGTATAAGAATATGTTTTCATTTTACACTGTCATCACTGTCTTCGTTATAAATATCAGTATTAAATAACACAATATTGACTACATATTCTCAAACCTTTTGAAAATAAATATATCAATTCCAGACAATGTTATCAACTTAAATCCATAATTTGATAAAGATTACATATATTTTTTAAATACTACACAGCCAACACTGCTATTAGTCTTAGGTTTTACTATTAAATGGCACAAAATATGAACAATATAGTATCAAACCTTTTCAAAAGAAATATAAATCCCAGAACTAGACAGTTTTCAAATCCATATCAAATACATGTATGTTGGATTATTTTTATTATACATAGTCAACTCTGATAGAATAACTCAAGTTTTACAACTGAATGACACAAAATATTAACAATATAATATCAAACCTTTTGAAAAGATATATAAATCCCAGAAATATTGAGTTATCAAATCCATATCAAGTATTAAGAATATTTTGTAACACTGATATAAAACACTCTATGTATTACCATAAAATGAACAAAATATAGACAATTTTCTTTCAAACCTTGTTAAAATAAATATTAATCCCAGAAAACTTTATCAACTGTTGAGTTATAACATCCATATAAAGTATTAGAATATTTGTCCACTACACACAGCCAACACTGTTACAAACACACCAAGCATAACCACTAAATGACGCAGCAAGTTGTCATTCCGATTGTTGTTTGTCGTTACATGAACAGTGGAGTACTGAAGACTAACATTTTGGCTGGCAATACTGTCGTATATTCAATAAACCCTCCAGTGAGCCTTGAAAATTGGCTACATATTCAACTCGACCGCAGTACTTAACCGTAACCGCGTTGGTAACGCCAAACTTCCAACGTTATATAGGTAAAACTGCTATTATGACAAAAATAGACTGAGAGGTTAAAACAGCATCCGACTGGGGTTTTATACGGCAGACTGTGTTAAAATTGTTTGTTTAAATGTTTGCATTAAAATGTAATACCATATGTTATGACCTATATTTCTTGAAACCTGATAATACATGTACACAACTCAGACACATATTATTTAAATTTGTTCTGAACACAAACTATTTCTCTGGTTACAGTTATTAATTGTTCATAAATATTGATTTTTTTTCAGAATTATTTCTTTTGTGCAAAAGTATAAAATAAAGGAATTTATACAGATTTCTATTTGTGTTAACGAAAAACAAACATTTTAAAACAAGTTTACTGCTTTTGAAAATAGAGAATTATTCAAAATTAAATGCCTGAAATGTGTTTCTTGAAAGGAAAACATGAGGCATTTAACAAAATCAGAAAAATCAAATGAGAATTGGATTTTATATTTCACATAACTAACACAAATTTTACATGAATGAATATAAAGCTTCAAAACACCTACAAACTGTCAATACAAGCTTGTAACTTGCGTTCAGTACCTATCTTGTACGAACCGACTATCATGTCATTGGTAAACACGGGAATTTTGCCTAGTCACTGCTCACTGGCTAACAATAGCACATTGACATTACTGTCTGACAATATGATTACTTCATGCTATTTACCAGGTTGGGAAAGCCAGTATTGGACACAATCATGGACCGCAAATGACACTATTGACAGCTCCATTATCAGTCCTACAGACCATGCATTACTTGTCAGTGATCTTTATTATGCAGACATTCTTCCGAATCTGTTAAATGATGGTCCAGTTTTTTTTGGTACTACGGTAATTACACCTTGGTACAAAGGTAATTACCGTAACTGTTTAACTGATAATAATACTAAACACTGCTTAAATAGGAATGTCACGTGGAATGCCTTTGTAAAGGAATTGTGCTGATTCATTTACGAACTAATTCATTATTGCCAAAGTATTTAATTAAATGTACAACAAAGGATTTTATTGTATAGTCTGCAAATCAACAAGATCTAGTTCCAAATTATTATTTTAATCAATTTATTTGTAACTATTTTTTACGTATTTTTAAATATCAATAGTCATTAAACAGAACAGACCAGTTTTACAAGCAAAATAACTTGAACTGATAGTCATTAAGCAGGACAAACCTGTGTTACAAGCAAAATAACTTAAACTGATAGTCATTAAACAGAACAAACCTGTGTTATAAGCAAAATAAATCCACATCACTGAACAAGAATGCCTGCTTTCATCACCATTCCGAGTAAGACTATGACAAAAGCGATTCATCATTGGAGCTAACGTGGACCAGAATGATAACAACACAACAAACTTCAAAGGACATTTAAAGTCCCCTATTATTGCTCACTGCTGTTTTGGGGTATTTAATCTCCATTCAAGAGTGCACACGGCTAAATGAGTAGCTTTAAATATCTTGCGAACGTGAGCCGGTGTGCAGAAAGTAAACAAAGGTCTTATCAGCAACATATCTATGAAAAAAATTACAATGCTACAACATGAGGCAGAGTATTAAGCTGTCAACATCAAAACATGGCCCATCAAAAAACTGCAATGGTCAGAAATGCTAAACATGATGATTAAGTTTACATGTATAAACAGTTTTAAATAAACCATCGGGGGGGGGGGGGGGGGAAAGAGAATGGGTAAATTGCTTTTGAGTATTGATCGGTAATAAACCGTGAAGGTGAAGGGCAAGGAAAACTCACGTTTACTGAAATGACATCAACAAATTTCACTAGCCTGGCAGATTATGAATTATGACGGCATGTGGGACTGTTTTAACAAGTTCTTATCTTTTTAAAGGTTGAGCAGGGGTATTTAAACCAGTTTGAGACATTTGAAAATTTTCAAATCAGCAAAAAAACAGGGGTAATTTTAACCAGTTTGAGACATGTCAAGATTTTTAAATCGACAAAAAATAACTGGGGTCCAATTAATTTAATCTGTAGTCACATTAAATCACTCATCTCTGTAATTTTTATCCTTTTAATTAAAACTTGATTTCTTCATCCTGTATTGCTGTTCAAAATACAAAATGGAGGCACTTCAACATCTACTTTGGCAATTATATAAAATTAATGTTTATTTAAAAAAAAAAAAAATCTAAATCACAGCAAGATCAACTATTAATACATATTTAAACATTATAATAAGGATGCTTTAACAGCATTTTTAAGATTGTTTTGTTTGATATTCTTGTAGAAATTTCAATATTATACCCAATGTTTTAAACACCTTTACATGACACTTATATGCAGATGAATAATTAAATAACTGGACTAATTTTTTTTACTGTTAAATAATTAAATTTCACACATCACCACCAACATAATTTTCAAGACCATGCTATAATTCAGAACAATATAAAAACACTTGCAAATGGCACCATTGTGGGATGACATTTAATGCCCAACAACATTACAAGTTAAGTGAGTTTTAACTGACACTATTTGACTTTAAAGTACACATATGTAAATTTCATAGTTAAAACATTGTTGAATAATAAGCAGGTGTATATAACGGTAATAAATTACACACATAAAAGCGTTTAATGCTAGCTAAAGATAATGGTTGTTTCTAGCAAATTTCATCGAATACCGTAAATGTCCTTTTTGACGCGCAGAGCGCGTGTCATTTTAGAACCCCTGTGCGTTTAAATGGAGCCGTTTTTTGTTAATTCTGCCATTATCCAGAAATCAAATTTTCATGTTTGCGCACTTTCCAATGACGTAATACACATAGGTACAGTATAAATACGGCCGATGGGCTTTGTCCGCATGAGAAAATTCACGATGGTACTGTCTAAATTAATACTGTCGATCGACACGACGAGCTCACTCGCACGACGTAATGCACAATGGAAAGCATTTCCACACAATTTGCCTACATTTATATTCCTTGTTTATCAGAATACATTAAAACAGTATTTCTTGTTTGGTTGTCAACCGTAACGCTTTACACCTAGGACGCTAATACATGTACACCAACGGTACATGTATAATAATGGCACTGTTCACAACATTCTGGTTGCCTGCTTTTGACAGCGGTTGTTGAAACCTCCATGTGGTAAGCGTGAAACTTGCTTTGCGTGCGCAAACTGTTAAAGTACATGTTCTTATAATAAATATTTATAATATCGTAATGAATTTTTGTGGTCCCATTCACTTGCGTCATATATGGTTACGTGTAACCCGTATAGTGGGGTACAGGTATTTATATACAGGCAATTCCGGATACATAAATATGGCGGCCTATTTAATCGTTTCTATTGAAATTATCTTTAGTTTTTCTTTAATGTTCGAAAAAATAGATCGACAAAAAATACCCCATGCGCGTCTATTAGGGCATGGGCGTCAATAAGGACATTTACGGTATATCATATGTAATGATGTGAGTGAAAAAATATACAAAGTAAAATAAGTTTAGCATCAACTAGGAAGTTAGCAAATACAAAATTCATCTTAAAGTGAAAACACAACATTGTTTTTTTTGTCGTATTTTATTATAGCATTGTTGCCTGCAGTAACTTACTGTATGACTTATGTTGATGTTAATATTGTTAGATGTGAAAATATTATCAGTAAAAGACATTTGAATTAGTATGCTATTACCATTTCAATAAAATTAATGACACTTATACTTAGGAGGTGAGGTTTACAATTTATAAGAAGGTAAATCTTTCCAAACAAACGTTCAAAATTTATAGTCAAATATATGGTACCTTGTCATAATTGAAAATAATACCACTAATGCAACCTAAAAAGAGCGTCAAAACCTATTCCTTACCAAAAATATTTCAAAATAGTATTAATCGCTACCACTTACAAAAAATTACAAACTGAATAATATGATTAAAATTTTGTACTGTATTTTACTTCCTGTGTATAAAATCCATGACACTTATCACATTACAGTTAATAATAATCAGGCAATTAAATCTTGAATTAACATAATTATATTTACGAATAAAATGAAATAAAAACAATGTCAAAACATATCACATGGTACTAATAAAATTAATATCATCCTTTTATCAAAACATTTAATATTTACATTATTAAAACAACATAAAATTTACCTGATTCATTGCATTCATATTTCTGGATAAACGGTATAACTTTAAACACGATTTAACACTATGCCCGCCGACAATGTATCATGAAAAGAAATTTGCTATGCATCAACTAATATAATCATCCATGGTGCGTTATCACAATAAAGAATAAAGGAGTATATCCCTTAATGAACGATATTTTACTCCCTGTTTACATGCTCACATCTATGACTGCGTTAAAACGAATTCCCCATTTCATACAAGCAAGCATTTAAAATACTTTCATGTCCCGTACTCACGTTCACACTATTGACAGCTTCGTCCGATACCGAACTAACCATTACGCTACCTGGCAGTGTTAAACCCAGATCAATAGTGGAAAAAACAGTCCATTCATTCTGTTCAAATCATCCAAAAACGATCATCAGTTTACTTGTTTCTTTCTGAACACAAACAATAAGCAATTAATTACATCAATACATTAAGGTTTAACCTACTGGATTTTCTGTTTATGGGCGTAAAACCTGACCAAATACACTAATTACAACCATGACTCTCTATACAACAGCCGCTTTCATTCATAAACTAGCTTGCTAACTGTTAGCTTTACTACTGAAAATGACTCGGCACATTTTTGCTGGCAGTATTCATCTGCATGAAGTATGTATACAGCCAGACAGGTGACAGCAATTGTTAGTAGGTCAGCAATAGGTGAAACAGGAAAGCACTATTGGAGAGTCAATAGATAATATTCCTGTGTGAAATTATGCAGCTCAAAGCTGCACGCTTAATAATAATATAGAAACTGTATATGAAACTTACGGCATTCAGTGGATTTTTAAACCTTTTTACAATGTATGTACACAGTAATCAATATAATTACTATAATTTAATTATACAGTATTCTCCTAAAATCTCCTCAGTCTATTCCCCACTACGTAACCAAAAGCCCCGCTAGAACATTAATTATATAGTGTGATTAATGAAAATAATTAATCATCACATCCAATTTCTAGGAACAAGTTTTATTTTTTGCGAATATTGTACACATTGGGCATTTAACAAGGTTTACCAGGTATATTTCCTAGAATAAGACGCACAAATATGCAAGAATATGTATGCCCTACAAGGTCTCTCAGAAAAGTAAACAAGTGATTAGGGGCGTTATTAAATATCATTACCTTAAAAATGACCTATCTTTCTTACCTCAAATCCAGAAACAATAAGCCCACAAAATATGAGCACTGAAGCAAATTGTGGAGATAAACTATAAAACACTACCTGTCAATTCTAGATGACTGCTAATTTTATTAATTTTGTATGTAAAAGAACATGGAATGGTATAAATAGCTTTTCAAAAGAAAGCAAAATTTATATACATAATATTACTATTTTATTCATTTTGAAAAAAAAAGAAACCCTACTTAATTAAAATGATGAATTTTATATAATTATATTTGGTTGAATAAATTGTTATTTTTAGTTTCCTTCTGCATCAAACATAGATGTGTGATGTTTTGCTAGATGCAAAATATCCCAAACAAATGTATTGTTGTAGTGAAAATAAATAATTATGTAACAATATGACATTAATATTTATAGATGTGTCCAAAATGCGTGGTATTTGTTAATTCAAACACACACGTTTGCACCTGTGAATTTTCCTTTCAACCTGTGATATTGGTAGTAGCAAATTGACAAATGATTGCAAATAAATCCTTTAAAACAAAATGTTTAAATGTTATTGCCTTGTTGTCCGCCACCAGAATGATGTGGTAAACTGTTACTGTAAACAAGTATGGACTGAATCTTCCCTCATGTCCTGGAGGATAAAATAATTGAGTACACATCGATCAAACAGTGGCCTGTGTACATTCGTGCAAAGGTAATTAAAGGCACAGCATCCGCTTCAAGTTAACTGTTTTTAGAAAATAATAAATTCTTAGTGTATTCAGAATTAAAATATATTGACAAAATCATTATTCTTCCATGCCTTACAATACAGTAAAAACAAGAAATGTCTTAAAAAAAGACATTCGGCGTTGAAATTAATATTGTGATGTCATTTTTTTGCCCTTAATCTAATACAAGAGGACCAAGGTTACTTGACTTCTCGGAACACATATTTTTCGGTCCCTACTAAGGAGACTTCTCGGACACTTGATTTTTCGGACACCATATGAAAACTTATTGGCCCCAAAATTAATTTGAGATAAACTCAATCATTGTTAATATCTGTAACGTGAATAGATCGATAAGATACTGCCCCATGTTTCCACCAGTGATACATGAATAAGCTAAATACTAGTAATTTACGTAAACATAACTGATACATGAATTTGTAAGGCAAATTTAACAAATTAATGTTATCAGAAAATAATAGCGGGATGAAAATTATTATATATATCAGACAAGTGTACATAGTTCTGTTAAATGATATACTATATGTATCATTAGTATTGCACATAGTGTATTCATGCTACGCAAATGAAGTTAAAGTAACATGAATAACGTTGACATATATCGCGACTTCTTTCACCACATTTTACTGATAGAAAGATGCTTAACATTTTTATAGATATAATAAAAAGCTGATAGAAAGGTGCAATTATAAATAATTCTTAATTAAACACAACCACAATTCAAATATAAATTAACATGCACAGTAAGTTTATAAATTCTCCATTTATTGAAATTCTCGGGTTTAGGATTCTCCGGACGCTAATTGATGCGTGTGTATTAACACAGCTTTACCGCGCGTTATTTTTAGAAAGATTCTTCTGCTGGAGTTGTATGAGTTCACGTGGACGACATTCGGTTTCAGCGTACAATGATATTTTTACACAATGATAAAATAATAGGAAATATAAGCTGAATCAAATCTGCTAATAATTTTTTTGGTTATTTATCAGAAAAATTACAGAAATTTACCACTTTATATTGTGTGCTTGCGAGCTAAACAGGCAACATTGTACGTTGCGCCCGACTGTCGTCCCCGTGAATTGTAGCATTGTAATTGCTATTTATAGAGCGCACCGATTATGTAGGCTAAACAATATAGTTATTTCATTATGTGAATTAATATAACATTCTGATCATGACATACAATGAGTAAAATTGTTCATAATTATGTTCATTTCTAGAGTGTATGTTGAAGATATGTTTATAACTTTATTTTAACCGCTTATGTAAACAATTATGTAAATTTTAATCCCAAAAAGTATGCAACAGTTATTGGTATACGTTAAATGATTGTTTTAAGTTTGCATTACCTAAAATTAGAAAATATGCCTGATTCTATTGGCATTCAATTTTTCCGCTGCATAATTATCACAAGAAATCTAGGTCAAAAGTGATCTTAGACAGATATGCCGAAATTTTTTATATGTAGTTTACATTTTCTGAAAATGTACATTTGTTGATGTTGAGAACGACCTTGACACAGACTTAAAACCTTGATTTAGTGGAAAATATCCTAGTTTGTTGGTTTTGCAGCGTTAGTACATGTATGCATTATTATTTAACATTACACGTTATGAAACACAACACGTAATACAAATGTCTTCCTATTCGGACAGTTTATCACCGTTTAACACAACGCAGATATGTAAATATGTAAACAGTGTTGATGAATACTTTAGATGGTTGACCATGTGTTTTTCCGAATAAAGGAAACCTCATTGAATCTATAGTCGTATGTGAAGGCCTTACAGTGAGTAAAATTGTTTTATTCAATTGTTTACACTGAACAAAGAAACATATTTTATGCTCAATGTGGATATAGTGTCTTTAAACTACTTTTTTATTTTTTCCCAACTGATGTAACACTTTTAGATCAGTTTGATGTCCATGTGCGGACTAAGGCGTAAAAAAAAATTGTTTGTTTCAGGTTACCCGACCTACCCTAAAATAATGCCCTGGCCCTAGAACATTTTATTGAGTAGGTCAGATATTTTTTTTGTTTTATTTATGTGCTTCAATAATTAAATGTTTTTTTTGTTAAATCAGTGTTTCGTTTTGATATAATCCACTTTAAAACAATGTTTAAGGATATTACAGGTATGTTTTGAATATTAATTCAGTTTTAGAATCTTCAAGTTGACCATTTTCTAAAAAAAAAAAAAAAAAAAATTTATATATAAATTCCTACCTACCTACCTACCCTACTTTTTTTGGTCATGTAACCTGAAAAAAACATAATTTTTGTCTACACCTAAAGGTTTATATGAGACAAGAGGGCTCATGATGGCCCAAAGCGCTCACCTGAGAACTGGTACAGATGAAAACAATACTGTTGTGACAGGTTTGAAAATTAAGAAATCTGAACAATACACAAAGGGGGATAGTATTTATTTGATTTAAAACATTAGTTAGTGCAATGGGCTAACTAAAGTATGAGTTGGGTAGTGGATGTGTGGTGTTTTTGCTAATGGTTCTCAAATAATTTTTCTCAATATTCTTACCTGACCTTTTTTCATTAAGTCAGTGACAGCTCTGGAAAATGCAGAAACAGTAGATTTTGATGTCTTTTTCGCAGACAGTTTTGGAGAACTAGTTGCAATGCAATAATTGCGATGGCTGTGCTATAAGGTCAAGTTTTGCTTTTTCTTAGATAATTTTCTGTCCAATGATGATAAATGAGGTTAATGCAGGCTCTGAAGCCATAAATGTTGCATGTACAAATATGCAAACATGCCAGGTTTGCAACTTTTGGAAATCAAATTTTATCAATCAACTTTTATGGACATACATAACTGTGTAAGTTTGGTCAACACTGAATAAAAAATCGTCTGTGCAAGCCAATCATTGATAACTTGTTGATGTTTTTTTCCATAAACATGGGGCAATAACTCTGTCCATTTTTTGTACATTTTTTTCATAAACAAAGGGCAATAACTCCGGTGTCTGAAACACGATCTGGCCCATATTTAGGGTCTGCTGAGATCTGAAGGTCATACACAAACTGTGAAAGCTTGGTTAAGACTGGATGGAAAATAAAGCCTATATGTTGGAAAAGACATTTTTGCACTTTTTTGCATGGAAAAGGAGCAATAACTCTAGTGTTACTGGTGTGATCTGGCCCAATAAAAATCCCATCCCAGATTTTATGATCATACACAAACTGTGCAAGTTTGGTTAAGATTGGAAAAAAAGTGAAGTCTCCAGCGTGAGAACGAAACAAATTGTTGACAGCACACGGACGACCCATGACGCAGGAGAGGTCCCCTATACCTATAGCTCACCGAGCTTTAAGTGCTCAGGTGAGCTAAAAGGCGAATATGAAAATGGTCAAACAAACTGCTTGCATTGCTTTTAATATATTTTTATACCATGTCACAGTGATGCTTGAGGAAGAACTTTGATTTTAAAAGTATTTTTATTTTACTATTTTTGGAGCTTTATATCGCCACTTTACCGACACATCTGTACACAAAACGCCAAATTTTGTTCATGAACTGTCTTTAAGTACTGAGGTATGTGTCTGTAACGTGACTGCTATTTATAGAATGAGATAAAATTTGTTACCTCTACCTAAGGCGGTTATGTTTTTTTGGGAGAAAGGTGGTGGGGCCCTTCAGATGGAGAATTTTACGCCAAAAGGGGAATTATTTTTTTCGGAAAGCATTATTACATGTTTATATTCTACTTTGTTATAAAACGTTAATGAATTGTTTTGCTACAAATGATGACTAAGATAATGCACAAACTTTGTTTGATGAAAAATTGCAGGGATTGGTTACGAAAACGCCTCTAAATTTTTGTCCGATATTGGTCAATTTTTTAAAATAAAGCTTATATTCTGAGGGGAATTTTAAGGTAAATATAGGGGAAAAATATATACTTTTTCAGCAGGGGAATGGGGCCGAATTTTGGCTCCAAATTGGACCTAAAAAAACAACTGGCTTTCATTGATACTTTTATCTGTCTGCCCGTTTGTTTGTTTGTAAGTATATTTACGCCAACAGTTATGAATGAATTTGCAAACAATTTTCTTGAAAGGTTGGTAATGGACCAATGAACAAAATAATGATTCAATTTTGGTAGCGAGAAGGATCAACGTCTGGATCCAGGAATGTTTGTAATGATTCTTTATTATTGGGAGACTGCTACACATACCGTAGATTCCCTCATTAATGCACCCACCCTAATAAACGCCCCCCCATTTTTTAATAACAACCAAACTTCCATGTCTAATAAATTCCCTTACTTTGCTTTAAACACTCAATACAAATGCATGACGAATTCCTGTTTTCGTAAATCTTTGAAAGAAATGAGGCGCGTCACGGGACTGCACAGGCTGATCCGGGACGACACTTTAGGCACATGCATTAAGTCCGATTTTCTCGCGACGAGCCTCAATGTTTTCACAGTGAGCTTACACCGTCATATAGTTATGAATTCCACATATTGATATATATGACAGAACACCAAGAACTGGACTCGTATGTAAAGCCCCCAGGGGCGTTGATTAGGGAATACAAGGTAGATTATGATAAATACAAGCATTGTGAGAATTAAATTTTCAGCTTTGACAATCTTCCATCATGACTGCAGATTTCCCAAAAACCGTCTGTCTTACGGACATGACCGGCAAATATTGAGTGGGTCCGATATTTATTTCCTAAGAATCTGTCCGACCGTCCGATGCTTTTTGAAGACTTATTTCTATGTATTACTGGATAAAAGAATAACAAATACTCGAGCAATTGAATACAGTTCCGCTATACGCTATATTGCGATTCCCAATGCATCGTGAATCGGCAGTGAATCACAATTGTTTTTTATGTTCTTTAATTATTTTCTTATTACCCCAACTGCCGTAAATAAATCCCCTTTGGTCTGGATTTTCGTGCCTTCATCGTAACTTATTCAGTTTAACTTGTGTTGTGCAACAAACAATAACCCGACCCCGCGCAACATGATCAAAGTGTAACAGTTTGGGTATCCAGTTAAAATTGCGCATGCCACCCATGACAACATCCTTTCACTACTGTTGCTTTAAAGGGACCTGTTCACAGATTGGCGAATTGACAATTTTTCAACTTTTTGTCACCGATTCCAAAAATAAAAGAACAGTGAATACAGGGGAGCAAAATAACACTACGAACCTAGAAATATACTGCAAAAACCATTTTGTTTATGCATAATCATCAGATGAAATTGATAAAATTTGTAAGCGTTTGTAACGGTAAACAATAGAAAAAATAAGGTGTGTTTCTGTTATTTTCTTAGAAATAATTGACAACACGTGCAACTCTTACATTAAGTAAATAATGCAGAATGGAATATAGAAGTCGGAATGACCGAGTGGTTACAGCGATAGCCTTTTAATTCGGAGGTCCCAGGTTCGAACCCCCGTGGGACCAATGTTATTTTTTTTATTTTTTTTTCTAAATACTTTTCTTGTTATTATACTTGAGCTTTTTAGTTCCGATGCTTTAATCTGTCAATTTAAGGTATTTAATGGCATACTTCCAAAAATGCGAACATCTGTGAATAAGTCCCTTAAATCAGCAGCCCAATTTCAAACATGTACACAAAATTTAATATGGGTCGTGAAAAACGTGTTGCATGCCGTCCACGTGGTGGGTGTTAACAGTACATGTAACTCATAGATCTAAACGACAACAATGTCCTCGATACTGCGTAACTACTTTCGCATTTTAGAGGTAATATAAATGGTGTCAACAAAAGATTTAGTAAAAATACGTGACAAACATAGGACACCTAATTGTTTTGTTTCCCGCTACGAAACTTTTTTACAAAAGTAATGATTTCACGGTTCTTTGCGCTATAAACATTTTATATCACGGTGACAATACACCCACGCTTTCCATGCGGATGATGTGACATTATGATTGTCATCATAATTTTCGCGGGCTTCTTTGCAAACCACGGGTTTTACATGAAAAACATGCGCATACTAAACGTAAATTGAATTTGTGTGTATGTCTCGTGAACAGTCAAATTTGGATGGGCATGTCGGATTTTGTTTTTATTATGAGGGTTGTCATATCATAGTCTGATTAAAGCAACAATGACAATGGTGGGTAAATTACGTTTAAAACATGTATGCTTACTTAAAAAAGAGATGTTTGTAAAACATGTATGGCCCCCCGACATGCAGCCAAGTTGCGAATATGTGCAATTGTTAAGAAATTTTTTTAATATGCAAGCCCAAGCGAGGTCTCGATATACGGTATCTATGTATGAAGTTTCATTAAAATATCTCGATGCGTTCTCAAGTTATTGAGAGGAAACCGTTTTTCTATTTTTAGTAATGGTGACCTTGACCTTGACCCCACCCACCCCATATGAAATCCCAAGAGAGGTCTCAATATAAAGTAGCTATGTATAAAGTTTTATTAAAATATCTCGATGCATTAGTTGCGAAGTTATTCAGCGGAAAACGTTTTTCTATTTTTAGCAACCGTGACCTTGACCCAACCCACCCCATATGCAATCCCAAGCAAGGTCTCAATATGAGGTATAAATGTTTGAGGTTTCATTAAAATATCTCGATGCGTTCTCAAGTTATTGTGCTGAAACCGTTTTTTCTATTTTTAGTAATGGTGACCTTGACCTTGACCCCATGCACCCCATATGCAACCCCAAGCGAGGTCTGAATATAAGGTATCTATGTACGAATTTCATTAAAATATCTCAATGCGTTCTCAAGTTATTGAGCAGAGACCGTTTTTCTATTTCTAGTAATGGTGACCTTGACCTTGACCCCACGAACCCCATATGCAATCCCAATCGAGGTCTCAATATAAGGTATCTATGCATGTAGTTTCATTAAAATATCTCGATGCGTTCTCAAGTTATTGAGCGGAAACCATTTTTTTATTTTTAGTAACGTGACCTTGACCCCACCCACCCCATATGCAATCCCAAGCGAGGTCTTGATGTAAGGTATTTATGTATAAAGTTTCATTAAAATATCTCAATGCTTTCTGAAGTTATTGAGCGGAAACCGTTTTTCTATTTTTAGTAATGGTGACCTTGACCTTGACCCCACCCAACCCATATGCAATCCCAAGCGATGTCTCAATATAAGGTATCTATGTATGAAGTTTCATTAAAATATCTCGATGCGTTCTCAAGTTATTGAGCGGAAACCATTTTTCTATTTTTAGTAACGGTGACCTTGACCTTAACCACAGCCACCCCATATGCAATCCCAAGCGAGGTCTCGATGTAAGGTATCTATGTATAAAGTTTCATTAAAATTTCTCAATGCATTCTCAAGTTATTGAGGGGAAACAGTTTTTCTATTTTTAGCAATGGTGACCTTGACCTCTGACCTGTTGACCTCAAAATTTATAGGGTTCTTCCTTTCCTCACAAGTAACCAGCGTACCAACTTTCATGATCATAGGTCGAAGCGTTCTAAAGATATCATGTGGAAACAAAATGGTCTGCCGTTTTTCTATGTTTAGTAATGGTGACCTTGACCTTGACCCCACCCACCCAATATGCAATCCCAAGCGAGGTTTCGATGTATATAGTTTCATTAAAATATCTCAATGCGTTCTCAAGTTATTGAGGGGAAACCGTTTTTCTATTATTAGCAACGGTGAGCTTGACCTTTGACCTGTTGACCTCAAAATTTGTAGGGTTCTTCCTTTCCTCCCAAGCAACCAGCGTACCAACTTTCATGATTGTAGGTCAAAGCTTTCTCAAGATATCGTGCGGAAACGAAATGGTCTACGGACAGACCTACCGACCGACGGACGGACAGTTGCAAAGCAAGATACCCCCACTTATTTGAAGGGGGGCATAATAGTTTTTGTCCGGCAAATTTTATTTCTGTCTGGCAACTTTTGGCAGGTTGTCAGACCGACTGTCCGACCCTTTTTTTGAGCTTTCAGGAAGTCTGGACAGAATCACACACAGAGCATGATAAAATATAAACATAATGATTTGACAATATTTTCTCACAGTTTTGAGAATAATATTATGTAGAACATGATAAAATACAAGCAGTAGGTATATTTTATCCATGACAAAATGTGTTGCACAATTGTTTTTTAACGACAGTAACACTATCCTGGCATAAATTCAAATGATTAAATAGCAAGTGGTTGTCAGTATATCATATTACATTTAAAACAATTTATCAACAGTCACAAAATTCCCCATGGGTCATTAGACCACACAAATTCACATTCCATACACCTAGATGTATGAAATATGCATTTTTTCATTACTAACAAAATATTTACAGGGCTTGTGTCGTCAAACAATTGGATTCTTATTAGACCATAAATAATATTATACGACATGTGCATGAAATATATAAAACATAATATAATACACAATAAGATATTTGATAACAAGAGGGCCAACATTGCCCTAGGTCGCTCACCTGAGTTTAAGGCATCATAATGGCTTATAACAAGATCTGGGCCTTGCCGTTTCACGAGAAGATTTTTAAAGTCTATATAAACCATGTGATCACCAGGGCGTGGCCACTTTCTACACTTGGGGAATATTTGAACAATCTTTGTAGAGGACCTTGCGGTTTCAGAGGAGATTTTTAAAGTTATTTTGCTATTTAAGTCTATATATAAACCATGCGACCCCCGGGGCATAGCCAGTTTTTACCCCAGGGGCATAATTTGAACAATCTTTGAAGAGGACCACTACACAATGTTTCACCCTAACTATGAAACCTCTGGGCATTCTGTTTTCAAAGGAGAAGATTTTTAACGCCCACTTTCCTTATTAGTCTGTATAAACAATGTGACCCCCGGAGCATAGCCAGTTTTGACCCCAGGGGCATCATTTGAACAATCTTTGTAGACGACCACTATACAATGTTATGTACCAAATATGAAACCACTGGGCCTTGTGGTTTCAGAGGACAAGATTTTAAAAGTCATTTTGCTATTTAAGTCTATATAAACAATATGACCACCGGGGGCGTGGCTAGTTTTGACCCCAGGGGCATCTTTTGAACAAACTTTGTAGAGGACCTCTATACAATGTTACATACCAAATATAAAACCACTGGGCCTTGCAGTTCTGAGATGATTCTTAAAGTCATTTTCCTATTTAAGTCTATATAAACACTGTGACCCCCGGGGCATGGCCAGTTTTGAACCCAGGGGAAATCATTTGTACAATCATTATAGAGAACCACTTTACGATGTTACATGCCAAATATGAAGCCTCTGGGCCTTGATGTTTCAGAGAAGAAGATTTTTAAAGTCATTTTGCTACTTAAGTCTATATAAACAATGTGACCCCGGCGGCATAGCCAGATTTGACCCCAGGGGCATTATTTGAACAATTTTTTGTAGGGGACCACTATGCAAATGTTAAAAACTAAATATGAAACCTCTGGGCATTGCAGTTTCAGAGGAGATTTTTAAAGTCATTTTGCTTTTTAAGTCTATATAAACCATGTGACCCCCACGGTGTGGCCATTTTGTACCCCTGGAGTATAATTTGAACACGCTTTGTAGAGGACCACTACACAATGTTTCATGCTACATATGAAACCTCTGGGCATTACAGTTTCAAAGGAGAAGATTTTTAAGGCCCACTTGCCATATAAGTCTTTATAAACAATGTGACCACCGGGGCGTGGCCAGTTTTGACCCCAGGGGCATCATTTGAACAAATTTAGTAGAGGACCACTATACAAAGTTACATACCAAATATAAAACCACTGGGCCTTGCGGTTTCAGAGGAGAAGATTTTTAAAGTCATTTTGCTATTTAAGTCTATATAAACAATGTGATCCCCGGGGCGTGTCCAGATTTGACCCCCGGGGCATCATTTGAACAACCTTTGTAGAGGACCACTATACAATGTTACATACCAAATGTGAAACCTCTGGGCCTTGATGTTTCAGAGAAGAAGATTTTTAAAGTCATTTTGCGAGCCGGGCCGGCTAGCTCAATTGGTAGAGCGCTGGACTACAAATCCGAGGATCGCGGGTTTGATTCCCAGCCTGGCCACATAACTTGTGTGGGGATTGGTCATATTATTTCTACGGCCATTCTGCCCCTACCTCTGATTCAAGTAGGGCAGTTGTCAGTTACTGGCATAAGTATGTGCACTCAGTACTGGTAAACCAGCTTACCCTGGAAAAGTGTGAGTAGGTTAACTGACCGCCGTTATATGACTGAAACACTGTTGAATACGGCCAAAAATCCAAACAAACAAACAAACAAAGTCATTTTGCTATTTAAGTCTATATGAACCATGCGACCCCCACGGCGTGGCCAGTTTTGACCACAGGGGAATAATTTGAAAAAACTTTGTAGAGGACCACTAGAGGATGTCACTTATCAAATATAAAAACTCCAAGCCTAGGTGTTTCAGAGAAGATTTTTTAAAGTTTTCAGTATTTAAATCTATTTTTAGCTCTGGTGACCTACATATGCAGAGGACCAGAACAATTTGAACAATTTTGAAAGAGGGTCATCCAAGGATCATTCCTGTGAAGTTTGGTGAAAATCTGCCCAGCAGATAAGGAGGAGATGTTCTTTGAATGAAAATATTGACACATGAAGCACGATGCAAGACACACGACGGATGACGGACAAAAGGCAATCCTAAAAGCAAATTAGCAAAAAAATCTGACAAATTAAGACCCCAAGCAGGGATCAAACTCACGACTTAGGAATCATATGAAGAAATGACAGCAGACAGCGCTTTAATCAACAGCGCTATCATGCTTGGTAAGAAGTAGAGTGTAAATTATGTTTGAAGAAAATACTCACAATTATGACGTCAAAATGTTAACATGAAAAGGGCCAAACAAACACGACCCATATTATAAATTGAATTTTATCTCAGAATGTGTGCACTGTTGTTTCCTTATATATGCCCTGTTTTAAAAATTATTATATGTCAGTATTAATATCTGAATTTCAGAATTTTTTAACAAATTGCCTTTTTGAGGCCCTTTTCGATGACATAGCCCATTTAAGGTACTTTCAACACCAATACACAATGTAAAGGGTGGAAAAAGTATTTATTTGATACTGTCTCCTTTCCATAAATGATTTCAAGACATTTACCAGTAATCATTTGCATTCACGTATTATGAAAAATCATATATACCCACTTTAATTTACATTTTCAAAATCTGCAGTCTCCCATTAAACTTCTGTCCTAAAAACTGAAACTTAACTTATTTACTTGTCGCTGATCTGTTATAATAACACATTACATAACACTATATTATATGCTACACTGTAACTCCATTATATCGCGATTCGCGGGGTCCACGGATCGCGATATATCCGGATCGCGATATAACTTGCCAGGCCATTCAGTAGATATACATGTATACACTAGCCTGTTTTTCCCCGATCTCAAATATAAATGTAATTAAGTAAATAACTCACCCTTTTCAATGTCGTTAACATCCATTATGTATTAAATCCATATATAAAATATTCCATTTGTATATGAAAATATAAATATAATATTATTCCTTTAATTCCGTTGAATAAATTTCAAATCGCGTAAAAAAATATAAGCCTGAAACGCCTATCCGAATTTCACTATTCACGTGAAGTAAACTTAAATTCTATTAACAATTACAACACACATGTATTTCGTGTAATCTCTTTGTTCTGTTTGAAAAAGCGCGCGAAAAATTGCTGACACTCACGTCGTCCGCATGGAAAGCGTGGGTGTATTGATCGCCATATAAAAACTTTGTAGCGCAGAGAACATTGAGATCTTTACGTTTGTATAAAAGTTTCGTAGCACACAGCAACAAAATTAGGTGTCTATATCGCGAACGATATAAGGTTAGCATTTCTCCTTAAACAAAAAAGAAACAGATAAGCCGTATCAATTACGTTATTGTCATTCAGATAGCTCAGTATTGATTTATGACATACAGTTACTGTATACACCCTCCACGTGGACTGCGTGTAATTTGGGTGCTAATAGAGCGACAGCAGTGAATGGACGTTGTCATGGATGGCACGCGCGCTGTAAGCTGATGTCAAACTGTTACACTTTGATGTTGAGCGAGTCGGCGTATTGTTTGTCGCACTACAAGAGTGTTAATAAAAGAGACGCCGTGAAGGCTCGAAAATCCAGATCAAACTGGATTTATTTATGAGCATTTGGTAATAGGAACATATTGAAGTACATGAAAAAAAATCGGGATCCACCGCCGATTCGCGATATATTGGACATCGCGATATAACGAATCGCGATATAGCGGATCTGCCGTGTATAAATAAAAAAAGTCCAGAACAAAAACAACTAGAATTGTCACATGAATGACGGATATACCCCCACAATATGGCCTTGTCACAAAACTATGGCATTCATTCAAAAGAAATTGACAGAGAGAGAATGCTTAAATTTGTGAATGGTCAACAGTGTATTTGGAAAAATTTAACTTCAATACAAGCCATAAATCTGACAACATTTAGTGGTATGTAACCAAAGTTGAACTTGATCTGTATTTTTTTGATGATACACCTATGTACCAAAAATAATTAAAATATGTGAAGCCTTTCATGAGTTATTGTCCATGTTTTTCGAGAATTTAAGTCCAAAAGGGCCTTAACTGTGTCAAAATTTAGTGGTTTGTAACAAAAGTCGAACTTGACCTGTATTTTATGATGCTACACATGTGTACCAATAATTATTAAAATATGTCAAGCCATTGTTGAGTTATCGTCAGGAAACTATGTTTTTAGGGAATTTAAGTCAAATAAAGGGCCATAACTCTGTCAAAATTTAGTGGTTTGTAACCAAAATCAAACTTGATCCGTATTTTATGATGCTACACATGTATACCAAGAATTATTTGAATACGTTAAGCCGTTCTTGAGTTATCGTCCGGAAATCATGTTTTTAGGGAATTTTAAGTCGAAAAGGGGCCATAACTATGTCAAAATTTAGTGGTTTGTAACCAAAATCGAAAGTGACCTGTATTCAATGACGTTACACATGTGTACCAAAAATTATTTGAATATGTCAAGCCTTTCTTGAGTTATCATCTGGAAACCATGTTTTTAGGGAATTTTAAGTCGAAAGGGGCCATAACTCTGTCAAAATTTAGTGGTTTGTAACCAACATCGAACTTGACCTGTATTCTATGATGTTACACATGTGTACCAACAATTATTTGAATATGTCAAGCCTTTCTTGAGTTATCATCGGGAAACGAAAAACCAACAGACCGACGAACCGACAAGCTCACTCCTATATACCCCCCCAAACTTTGTTTGTGGGGGTATAACTAATGATATATGACTTCTTATCAAAGAGATTTCAAAAAAAGCAGAATCCTGCTTTTTGATGCAAGCAAATTGCAATGTACTCATTTTCGACTCAAATAATCTGTCTTGCATTATTTTGATGCAACTAATTTCCATTTGCCAACTTCATAAAAGTTGTGTTTTTTTTTTTCAAGTTCTTAACCTTAATAAACACAAAGTACCATCTGCAGAGCATTTAACAAATATGCAAAAACAAAATTGCTGTAACTTCAGTATTTTGACCCCTGATGTTTTCATTTGACCCCTTCTGCATTCTTGGTGTGTCTTTTGTGACAATACTGCGACCATGGCATTCCAATGGCAACTGCACAGCGACCATACAGCATACGTCACGCGTGTATAAAACGCTGCAGTTTTCCAAACAAGTTCATTCATAAGTCTACTCTTCAAAGATTTGCATTTTCGTGAACTATAAGAGACAAGGCATTCGCTGGGATTCGGAAGTCAAACTTCACGCTGGTGTAACTGTCACGAGAAGGCAGGTGGCATAGAGTGGCTGCCAGCTCTGTCCCCAGGTTGATGGCTTTGCTGTAGTTTGTGTCCTGCTTTGTGACATGTTGGCAAAGCCTGGTAAGGAGCTCATCAAAAATTTCTGGTGGAACCATGAGAAAGTTCTGGAATAATGTAGGATCTTCCTATCTCAACTCAGTGAGGAGGCTGTTGTAGTGTCCGAACTGTTCTCTGCAGACTTCACCTAGCAATGGTCTAACCCAGCATCTATTTTTTCACCTTGCCCTCCTATTTCTTTTTCTAAGCAGATTGAAAGCTATTTAATGGCCCTATGCCTGCTGTTGCTGCTGCTGGACAAGAACCATGTGTTATCCCAGCAACAGGCTATCCATTACCTCTTGAACGATGATGAATATATAATTAAATCCTGATTAGATACACCCGTGAAGGTAAACTGAAAGACGGGTTTTATAGCTGATCGCCAAAGAAAACCATGGGATGCGCTAGGAACATACTGAAGCTTGGAAGAAACGCCATGATCATAAAAGGAAAGAAGAGAAATGCCATGAATGTTGAAAGGACGCATGGTGAACGTCATAGGGTCGGGGAGGACAGTTAAGACTTCCGAAAACAAACATGCTGACACCACATTAAGGATGCTAGAGACGTGATAAGAACCCCATAGACATAGTAGTCACCGTAGGGTCCCCAAGCGGTCCAATTGAGCCTTTTCTGTGCGCTTCCACAGCGATTCTACCGCGTCTATACTACTCCCTAGGGCGTTCTAACAGCATTACTTCTGCAACCATGGCGTTCTCAGTGATTCTATGATGTTCTAGCCAAGACGCCGAACCTCGGCTTTTACTTTGAGCATGTTCAAAGTAGTCGCTGTCAGTCTGCCATCTGAGACAACCTTGGCGTTCATGTGGCGTCTTTCTTCATTTTCAACACGCCCCCACGGCGTCCATGGCGATCCTAACGCGTCCTGGGTCGCCGTAAGAATGCAGTAAGGATGCCAGTCTGGTGTGACGGGGGCATTACCAGTGGATTTAATATTATCAATTAAACTTCAGTGAGTCAACATTCAACATCCAGCATATAGAAAATCTGTTTAATGTGCAATGAAGGAGTGAGCTTTGTGAATAAAAAAAAACTTAAAGCAGCTCGCCAATTGTAGGTTGCCAAGAAAACAAGAGAATCAGTTAATTTACATAGGATACATTCTACAAATGGCGGTCATGTCACAGACACAGACCTTTTTAGCAAATGTTTGCTTTTTTTTCTCTCCATTTGAGTGAAATGGCTGAAATACAGTTCCAAAATAGTATATAAACTCAACAATAAGATCAGCATATTTTTTAAAATACAGGGGTGCAACTGGCATACATTTATTTTAGCCAAAGTTTCCTATGTTGGCGTCGTTTTGTTTTGTATGTTTTAAGATTCAATAACGGAATTTGCAGCCAAGCAAAATTTGTAATATTCAAATAATATCGGTATTGGCTTATATAGGAATGACAATGATGGTAAATATGCACCCATATTTTTTACAGTTGTAAGATGACTTGGAGGTAACCTGATGCCAACGATTATCTTGTACAAATTCAGGTACCTGTCAAAAGCCATGTACAAAACAATGTGCAACAATGGCCAAAATTACAATATGTGCCAGTAAGTCTGTGCCACTGCCAAATGTAATTAAAGTTACATACTTAATGATCAAAATGCATTATCAAAACCATTTAAGGTAAATGCGTACATCTATTAGTGAAGGGGTCTTAAGGTTTTGCGATAAAATCTGTTTAATATGAAGCACAATCAATAAGTATTGAAGCCTGTGACTACAATATTGTTTAGAAGCACAATATTAGAAGTTACCATGCACCTATTGACATATACAAATATCCCAAAAATTAATATAAAAATCATTCCTTGCTTTAAGCCCAGGTCACAATATCACGATTTTTGCTACGATTGGCCATGATTGACAAAATCTTGGTGAAGCGTGGTAAAGCTTGCACACATATGTTCTGGCATCTGTGTGAATCTTGAAGAATCTTGGGCGATCCTTATCGATCGGGAAGCAATACGACAGTTTTGAACATGTTAAAAACGCTGGTGGCTTATCGTAACGCCGCCACAAATTTTCCAAAACGTAGGACAATCCTAGTGCCATCGTATCGCAATCTGGCTTATTCTTACAGCCATCGTAGAGGCATTCGTGGCCTTTCATGTTAAATCATGACTGATTTTATGACATATATATTACAAGACTGTAGTATGTTATGGTACATTTTATTACATATATGGTATGAATTTCTACCCTTGCCCTACATTTAAGTTACGATTCCAATAGGATCTTTAGCGACAACTATCATCACTACTCGCGAATATACACGATGGACCACCACAACGCGCAACTGGGTCGCGTTGCCTGTACGGTTTATCGCGATGTAACTACGCATTCACTATGTTTGCCTATGTTGTTGTCACGATTATGCACGAGGCATCGTAATGCCTTGAAGCGAAGTGAAGCGTGAGAATTATTGGCTGCTCGTAGGTTAATCGTGATGAATCTTCTGTAATCTTACTACAATCTTAGGGGAAACGTTAACAATCGCCTGTAATCGTCTGTTACCGTAGCGTTTACCTGACGCTAGCGTAGTACAACCATAATAGATCGCATCATATCTTGGTAAAACCGTGGTGAATCGGCTGCGGCAACCTACAAGTGTTGTTGATATTCGTAGTCTCGTCCTACAAGAACCGTAGGGTATACGTTGGAAGACACAATCTGGACACTGTGCATCCCGACTAATCACGATTAACACGTCCACGATCAATTGTGGGCTATCGTGACAGTGTGACCGGGGCTTAAAATATTAAAGAAAACACAACTATAAACACAACAACACTTTACTAAACCATCTAGGGGGAGGTTTGACATTTAACTCATACTTATTTAGTGCCCATTAAAATGTTTTGTTCCAGTCAACAGCGATTATAAAGTTTATTTATAATGTTCATTTATGTTTTTATGGTACTGATCAATCTTGTGAAGTTTCTTCAAATTCTAGCCACTGGTTATGCAAAACAAGTGCAGACAAGGTCGGTTACGTGGAAAACTTCAAACGGCCACAACTCCGCCCAAAATCCGCCTACCACGACATTCCGAGGATATGTACCACTAGACTTGGTTACTAACTGATCAATCCTGTGATGTTTCATCCAAATGTTTCCATCAAGGGTGACAGAGAGCGACAATGACACTATATAACAAGAGATGTTTGTAAAACATGTATGCCCCCCGACTTGCAGCTAAGTTGTGAATATGTGCAATTGTTAAGATTTTTTTTTTATATGCAATCAAAAGGTCGCGATATATGGTATCTATGTATGTTTCATTAAAATATCTTGATGCGTTCTCAAGTTATTGAGCGCAAACTGTTTTTCTATTTTTAGTATGGTGACCTTGACCTTGACCCCACCCACCCCATATGAAATCCCAAGAGAGGTCTCAATATAAGGTATCTATGTATGAAGTTTCATTAAAATATCTCGATGCGTTCTCAAGACATTGAGCGGAAACCGTTTTTCTATTTTTAGTAACGGTGACCTTGACCACACCCAACCGATATGCAATCCCAAGCGAGGTCTCGATGTAAGGTATCTATATACAAAGATTAATTAAAATATCATAATGCGTTCTCAAATTATTGAGGGGAAACCATTTTTCTATTTTTCGCAACAGTGACCTTGACCTTTGACCTGTTGACCTCAAAATTTATAGGGTTCTTCCTTTCCTCCCAAGTAACCAGTGTACCAACTTTCATGATCGTAGGTCAAAGCGTTCTCAAGATATCGTGCGGAAACGAAATGGTCTACCGTTTTTTTATTTTTAGTAACAGTGACCTTGACCTTGACCCCATCCACCCTATATACAATCCCACGCGAGGTCTCAATATAAGGTATCTATGTATGAAGTTTCATTAAAATATCTTGATGCGTTCTCAAGAAATTGAGCGGCAAACCGTTTTTCTATTTTTAGTAACGGTGACCTTGACCTTAACCCCACCCACCCCATATGCAATCCCAAGAGAGGTCTCAATATAAGGTATGTATGTATAAAGTTGCATGAAAATATCTTGATGCGTTCTAAAGTTATTGAGCGGAAACTGTTATTCTATTTTTAGCAAACGTGACCTTGACCTTTGACCTCAATATTTGTAGGTGTCTTCCTTTCCTCCCAAGTAACCAGCATATCAACTTTCATGAACGTGGTCAAAGCGTTCTCTAGATATCGTGCGAAACGAAATGGTCTACGGATATCTTTAGCAACTTCATGAAATACCTGCCTATTGTCATGGTTCTCCAAAATCTAGACATCTTGTTTTTCTTAGCTACAATTTAGCTGTGCATGTGATAAATGGTTCGTGCATGTGGATGAGCAATGCATGCGACACGACACGTAGGGTGACTCAGCAATATCATTTGCAAAGAAACCATTTGAAACTTGTAATTGAATCGTTTTCTTATCACAGAATGCAATTATATAGTATCTGGATCTTAACAACAATCAGCTTCTAAAATATCACTTATAACCAGGCAAAGGAAGGCCAAACAATCGTGCATGATAAAATACAGTAGCAAAACATTCCTTGCATAGACAACTGTCTCAATGACAAAGCTTTTCCATCAGAACTTTTGAGAAAGAAATATTCTCACAATAAAATGTTTGAAGTGCGTCATGGGAAAACTGGGTTTAATGCATGTGCGTAAAGTGTTGTCCCGGATCAGCCTGTGCAGTCTGCACAGGCTAATCCAGGACGGCACTTTCCGCCTACAGTGGATTTATGTTTAGACAAGACTCCTTGAAACAGAAAATACCATCAAAGCGGAAAGCGCCGTCCCCGATTAGCCAACTGCACTGGCTAATCAGGAACGACACTTGATGCACATGCATTAAGCCTGGTTTTCCCACAACACGCCTCAAATTTTCTCACAATAAAATGTTTGTACTATCTCATACTAGCTCCACATAGCATTGTTGAACATTCTTTTATGTTGTATAAGAGTTGTTTAAAGTGCCATGTTAACAAACATTTTACAGCCTGTACCACAAGAAATATACTTAAAAATATTACAGAAATCTTTAATTCAGGAAATATTCCCACAATATTATTAAGTCCATACAGCTTTGTTGAATATCCTTGTAAGCATAACCAGTAGCCAAAATAGCCAATGGCGACAAATATTTCTAAATTTATTTGAAAATACTGCATTTTTCGGTGTAGCTGTCTAAGATCACTTTTGACCTAGATTTCTTGCGATAATTATGTAGCGGGAAAATTGAATGCCAATATAATTGGGCAAATTTTCTAATTTTAGGTAATGCAAACTTACAACAATCGTTTGATGTCTACCAATTAGCGTTGCATACTTCTGGGGATTAAAATTTACATAATTGTTTACATAAGCAGTTAAAATAAAGTTATAAACATATCCTCGACATACACTCTAGAACTGAGGTAATTATGAATGTATTTTCTCATTGTATGCCATAAACAGAATGCTATATTCATTCACGTAACGAAATAACTATTTTGTTTAGCCTATAAGCGGTACGCTCTATACATAGCAATTATGCAATGTTTCCATTCATAAATCTCATTCACAGAGTTGCTGTTCCATGTAGCCCATTGATCCTAGCGAGTTCAACACATTTCAGAAACAGTAGTGTCATTCTAAAAATAGCGCTCGTAGCTAGAAACCGCTGTATAGCTGTGATAGTATACTCGTACATGCATCAATTAGTGTTAAGAGAATCATAAACCTAACAAGAGGGCCATGATGGCCCAAAGCGCTCACCTGAGAACTGATACAGATAAAGACGATATTGTTGTGACAGGTTTGAAAATTAAGATATCTGAACAATACACAAAGGGGGATAGGATCACTTTGATTTAAAACACGGGTTAGTGCAATGGGCAAAGTATGAGTTGGGTAGTGGATGTGCGGTGTTGTTGCTAATGGTTCTCAAATCACTTTTCTCAATATTCTTACCTGACCCTTTTTCATTAAATCAGTGACAATTCTGGAAAATGCAGAAACAGTAGATTTTGATGTCTTTTTCGCAGACATATTTGGAGAACTAGCTGCAATGCAATAATTGAGATGGCTGTGCTATAAGGTCAAGTTTTGCTTTTTATTTGATAATTTGATACAAATAACTGCATGCAAGTCTTGCAACTGTTGGAAATCAAATTTTATCAATCAATTTTTATGGTCATACACAAACTCTGTAAGTTTGGTCAACATTGAATAAAAAATCGTGTGTGCAAGCCAATCATTGATAACTTGTTGATGCTTTTTTTCCAAACACATGAGGCAATAACTCTGGTGTTTCTGGCCCGGTCATGCTTTTATTCAACTTCACCTGTAGTCTTACGTTCATAGACAAACTGTACATGATCAGGGAAGATTGGATGAAAAGTGAAGTCTCTACCCGGAATAATGTTCATTTTTACATATTTTTTTCACAAACAAAGGGCAATGACTCTGGTGTTTCTAGTCTGATCTTGCTTATATTCAATTTCACCTTTAATATTATGGTCATAGACAAACTGTGCAAGATTGGTGAAGATTGGACAAAAAATGAAGTATTTATCATGAATAATGTCAATTTTTGCATATTTTTTTTCACAAACAAAGGGTAATAACTCTGGTGTTTCATTTCCGATCTTGCTAATATTCGACTTCAACTGTATTCTCATGGTAATAGACAAACTGTACAAGATTGGTGAAGATTGGATGAAAAATGAAGTCTTTATCCTGAATAATGTACATTTTTGTATATTTTTTATAATAAACAAGGGCAATAACTCGATCTGGCCCATTTTTGGCGTATTTTTGGAAAAGAGCATTTTTGCACTTTTTTTGCACGAAAAAGGGGCAATAACTCTGGTGTTCCTGGTCCGATTGGGCCCATTATCGAATTCGTCCAAGATTTTATGGTCATACACAAACCATGCAATTTTGGTCAAGATTGAATAAAAAATATAGTCTTTATCGCGATAACGATCCAAATTGTTGACGGCACCTTGACAACGGACGACGGAAGGACGGACGACGCCGGAGAGGTCCCCTATACCAATAGCTCACCACTTCGTGCTCAGGTGAGCCAAAAATTTCAATAAATGGTGAATTTGTATTTATAAACTTACTGTTAATTTGAATTTAAACTGTGGTTATGATTTAGTAAGAATTATTTATAAATGCACTTTCTATCAACTTCTCTAGTTGATGTTATTCAATTTGTAAAAAGATGCTACATTTGTCTATAGATAAAAGAAGATTCGTAGCATGAATACACAACTTGCAATACTAATTATACACAGGAACCCTTGATATATCATATCCCTACCGAATATAATTTAAATCATCATATTCTAAGGAATGTTTATGTTTGTGTTATCAAAAATAAAGTCTACATATTTCAAAAATCACTGAATGTTCCCTGAATATTTTTATTGGGATACAGAGTATGAATGCTTATTTGACTTCCAATCATGTATATATTGAATAACTTCTTAATTAAAAAGATGAATGTATGGTATATTACCGGTACTTTAAATAACTATATAGACTCGTCTGATACATAATAATTTTAATTCATTCCCGAAATTATTTTCTTACATAGTTCACTTGTTAAACTGGCTTGACAAATTCAGATAACTGTTCATAACAATTATGTTAACGTAAATTATTTTGGTTATTTATGTATTACTGGTGAAAACATGGAGCTGTATAATCGGCTTATTCACGGTACAGATATTAATAACAATTTTATTTATTTTTAAATTAATAAATGTATCTCTCAAATAAACTTTTGGGTCCGAGAAGTTTTCTTATGGTGTCCGAAAATCCTGGGGTCCAACAAGTTTCCAAATATAGGTGGGGACCAAAAAATCTTGGTTCTGAGAAGTCGCTTAACAGTCAACTTGGTCCTCTGTTATGTTTAGGTAATTTTTTAATGACATCTCAATATTAATTTCAACGCCGATTGTCTTTTTTTAAAGACATTTCTTGTTTCTGGCTAAAATATACTTAAATAACTAAGGTCTTTACAAAATTTAAACATTTGGTAACCTAGAACATGTTTCTGTTTAATGTACTACTTCTAGAAAACGTAACCACCTATACCAATATGAATATTCTTAAATCATAGAAATATTTAATAGAAGAGGTCTTAATTAAATAATATATAAAATATTTAAAATAATGAGATCTCAACATTTTTGAAAAAAAAAATCAAAAAAAATCACAACACCAGAACTCTGAGACCGATGTGTCACCTGATGGGGCATATCTCAAGTACAATAAGAGCAATGATGCCGAAAACCGATTAAATAAAAACTTCTTAAGTTATTGTCTGCACAAACTAAAGTGGAAGCCACCGCTGCCACCGCAGCAGATGCCGCCAAAGTGACACATGTCACCTTTTCAGGTGACACAAACACTGGAACCATGGATTGATTTCATGATATGAGAGCCATAAGAAAAATTTACAACTGACAGCTCTGAAGATAGCTGCATATCATTTTATGTTAAAATCATGTCAATCAATTGGTACAAATTGTCATTTACTGGCATAGGTATGTGCACTTAATACTGGTAAACCGCTTAGATCGACTAAGCTTGCCCAGGAAAACTGTGAGTAGGTTAACTGACCGCTGTGATACGACTGAAATACTGTTGAAAACGGCGAAAAACCCCAACAAAACAAACAAACAAATCCAAACAACTTTCACGACAATAAGATACACCTCACATAAGAAGCCTTATGATGTTGATCATTATCATCTTATGATAAATTGACAACAAAATTAGGTTTACAGTGTGCCAAAATGCTCCATTACATTATTTGTAGTTCTAAGAAACCACATAAATCAATCATGAAACAACTTTGAATATAAATAAGATAACACAAGCATGTCAGACTTATACATGCAGTTTCAAAACCTAAACCATGTAATTTTAATCAAGGCTATGACAGTATTGCAAGCAACACTAGAGTCCCCTACTGGTGAAAACCCCTATCAATAATGTGGGCCAGTTAGATAGTCTATATGGAGTAATATCGCCCTTTATCTTTACATAAATTTTCATGAATTCATGTATTCAGTATTTGTGTGTTTTTCTATTTTTAGTAACATTGACTTGACCTTTGACCTCTGGTGAAAAGTGTTGTGCATAAACCTCACAATGCCCTTTTAAGTGTATAGAAAGTTTCATGAAAACAGTACTTTTTGAGTTATCGCACACAAGAAAATTAAACAAAGGGCAATAACTCTGTAATATTGAAGAAATAGTCATGGTCCTTGTACTCTGCAGTTCCTCTCATTGTCCACTACCATTCTATGAAGTTTCATTTTAATCCCTTCAATACTTTTGGTAGAATGCTCCGCACAAGAAAATTAATGCTTCGCACAAGAAATAAAACAAAAGGCAATAACTCCATAAATATTGAAGAAAGAGTTGTGGTCCTTGTGCTCTGCACTTCTCTCAATGTCCTCTATAATTATATGAAGTTTTATTTTAATCCCTTCAATACTAAAAGTTGTGCTTCAAACAAGAAAATAAAACAAAGGGCAATAAACCGTAAATATTGGAGAAAGAGTTGTGGTCCTTGTGCTCTGCCCTTCCTTTGATTGTCCTCTATCATTACATGAAATTTCATTGAATCCCTTCAATACTAATGGGGTTATGCTCCGCACAATTTAATGCTTCACATTAGGAAATAAAACAAAGGGCAATCACTCAGTAAATATTGGAGAATGAGCTGTGGTCCTTGTGCTCTGCACTTCCTCTCATTGTTCTCTATCATTATATGCAGTTTCATTTGAATCCCTTCAATACTAATGGAGTTATGCTCCGCACAAGAAAATTAAACAAAGGGCAATTACTCTGTAAATACTGAAGAAAGGTTATGGTCCTTGTGCTCTGCACTTCCTCTCATTGTCCTCTATCACTATATGAAATTTCATTTGAATCCCTTCAATACTTTTGGAGTTATGCTCCGCACAAGAAACTTAATGCTTCACATTAGGAAATAAAACAAAGGGCAATAAACTGTAAATATTGGAGAAAGAGTTGTGGTCCTTGTGCTCTACACTTCCTCTCATTGTCATCTATCTATGAAGTTTCAGTTGAATCCCTTCAATACTAATGGAGATATGTTCTGCACAAGAAAATTAAACAAAGGGCAATAACTCTGTAAATATTGAAGAAAGAATTGAGGTCCTTGTACTCTGCGCTTCCTGTCATTGTCCTCTATCATTACATGAAGTTTTATTTGAATCCCTTTAATACTAATGGAGTTATGCTCCCATAAGAAGCGTGACGGACGGACAAACAGACGGACGGACGGACAGACGATGCGATTACTATATGCCCCCGAAGTTTCCTTTCTGGGCATAAAAATGTGTGCCTAAGAATTGTGCACTTCAAAAGAGAATATGTTTGTTTACCAATGTTGACAAGCTCTTAAATGACAAATGATGTGTGGTGAACGGTAATTAAGAAAAAGTTACAAATTACCTGACATCTTAGGCCAGGTGCACAAGCATTTACAAACCACAACAAATGCATCAATACAAATAATTTACCAAATTTAGAATAAACACAACTATTTATTTACAAATTAAACTGACAATTAAAACAACAGATATTACCAGTACACATTTCTATAGGTACCAATATAAATCAACAATCACAATTTTTGGAATCAGGTGAGGACTTAAAAACACAAAATCTTTGACATTGATATATTTATTGATGATTGGTATTTATTTTAAATCTATGGTACTGGAAACAAGAGGGCCCGAGGGCGCTCTCCTGAGACCTTGTAACCCAATTAGAATTTGCATCTCCGAGGTGTGGCTTTTTTTTATCCCAGGGGCATAATTTGAACAATCTGAACAAACCTCTGGGCCTTGCGGTTTCAGGTAAAGATTTTTTAAGTCGTTCTGCTATTTAAGTCTATATAAACCATGTGACCCCTTGGGGTGTGGCCAGATTTGACCCCAGGGGCATAATTTGAACAATCTTTGGAGAAGACCACTATGCAATGTTACGTTATACATATACGAAAGCTGTGGGCCTTGCCGTTTCAGAGGAGAGGATTTTTAAAGTCATTTTGATATTTAAGTCTATATAAACCATGTGACCCCCAGGGCGTGACCAGTTTTGACCCCAGGGACATAATTTGAAAAATATTTGTAGAGGACCACATATACATACCAAATATGAAACCTCTAGGCCTTGCGGTTTCACAGAATTAGAATTTTAAAGTCATTTTGCTATATAAGTTTATATAAACCATGTGACCCCTGAGGTGTGGTCAGTTTTGACCCATGGGGCATAATTTGAACAATCTTTGTAGAGGACCACTATAGGATGTTACATACCAAATACGAAACCTCTGGGCCTTGCAGTTTCAGGAGAAGATTTTTAAAGACATTTTGCTATTTACGTTTATATAAACCGTGTGACCCCCAGGGCGTGGGCAGTTTTGACCTCAGGGGCATAATTAGAACAATCTTTGTAGAGGGCCACTATACGATGTTAAATACCAAATAAGACACCTCTGGGCCTTACGGTTTCTTAGGAGAAGATTTTTAAAGTCATTTTGCTATTTTAAAGTGTATATAAATCATGTGACCCCCAGGGCGTGGCTAGTTTTGACCCTAGGGGGCATAAATTGAATAATATTTGTAAAGGACCACTATAGGATGTTACATACCAAATATGAAACCTCTGGGCCTTGCGGTTTCAGAGAAGAAGATTTTAAAAGACATTTTGCTATTTAAGTCTATATAAACCATGTGACCACCAGGGCGTGGCCAGTTTTGACCCCAGGGGCATAATTTGAACAATCTTTATAGAGGACCACTATAGGATGTTAATTACCAAATATGAAACCTCTGGGCCTTGTGGTTTCAGAGGAGAAGATTTTTAAGGTCATATTGCTATATATTGCATATAAACAATGTGACCCCCCCCCGGCGTGGCCGTTTTGACCCCAGGGGCATAATTTGAACAAACTTTGTAAAGGACCACTAAAGGATGTTACAAACCAAATATGAAACTGTTGGGCCTTGCGGATTCAGAGGAGAAGATTTTTAAAGTCATTTTGCTATATATTCTATATAAACCATGTGACCCTTGGGGCGTGGCCAGTTTTGACCCCAGGGGCATAATTTTAACAATCTTTGTCGAGGACCACTATAGGATGTTACATACCAAATATGAAACCTCTGGGCCTTGTGGTTTCAGAGGAGAAGATTTTTAAAGTCATTTAGCTATATATTCTATATAAACAATGTGACCCCCAAGGCGTGGCCAGTTTTGACCCCAGGGGCATAATTTGAACAATCTTTGTAGGGGACCACTATAGGATGTTACATACCAAATATGAAACCTCTGCGCCTTCCGGTTTCAGAGAAGATTTTTAAGTTTACACTTTTAAAATCTATTTTTAGCTCTGGTGACCTACATATGCAGCAGACCATAACGATTTGAACAACTTTGAAAGAGGGTCACCCAATGATCATTCCTGTGAAGTTTGGTAAAAATCTGCCAAGTGGTTTAGGAGGAGATGTCGTTTGAATGAAAAGTTGACGACGGACGGACACACACACGCACGCACGACGGACAACGGGCGATCACAAAAGCTCACCATGAGCACTTTGTGCTCAGGTGAGCTAAAAATAGCACACTGTATACACCTGGCTGGAATGTCATCTGCTGTATTGATTTTTGAGTGTTGGAGGCTTATTGAAATTATAGTGCTGCAGTATAAACAATGTGACCCCCGGGGTGTAGTCAGTTTTGACCCAAGGAGCGTAATTTGAACAATCTTTGTCGAGGACCACTATACAATGTTACATACCAAATATAAAACCTCTGGGCCTTGCGGATTCAGAGGAGAAGATTTTAAAAGTCATTTTGCTATTTAAGTCTATATAAATCATGTGACCCCCGAGGTGTGGCCAATTTTGACCCCAGGGACATCATTTGAACAATCTTTGTAGAGGACCATTATACAATGTTACCAACCAAATATGAAACCTCTAGGCCTTGCAGTTTCAGAGGAGAAGATTTTTAAAGTCATTTGGCTATTTAAGTCTGTATAAACCATGTGACCCCCGGATTGTGGCCAGTTTTGAACCCAGGGGCACCATTTCAACAATCTTTGTAGAGGACAACTATGCAATGCTACATACCAAATATGAAACCGCTGGGCCTTGCGCTTTCAGAGGAGAAGATTTTTAAAGTCATTTTGCTATTTAAGTCTATATCAACAATGTGACCCCTGGTGTGTGGCCAGTTTTGACCCTAGGGGCATCATTTGAACAATCTTTGTAGAGGACCACTATACAATGTTACACACCAAATATGAAACCTCTAGGCCTTGCGGTTTCAGAGGAGAAGATTTTTAAAGTCATTTTGCGATATAAGTCTATATAAACCATGTGACCCCTGGGGCGTGGCCAGTTTTGACCCCAGGGACATCATTTGAACAATCTTAGTAGAGGACCACTAGAGGATGTCACACATCAAATATGAAAGCCCTGAGCCTTGCGGTTTCATAGGAGGAGATTTTTTAAGTTTTTACTTTTTAAATCTATTTTTAGCTCTGGTGACCTACATATGCAGTGGACCGGAAAGATTTGAACAACTTTGAAAGAGGTCCAATTAAGGATCATTCCTGTGAAGTTTGGTGAAAATCTGCCAAGCGGTTTAGGAGGAGATGTTGTTTGAATGAAAAGTTGACGACGCACGCACACACGCACGCACACATGCACGACGGACAACGGGCGATCACAAAAGCTCACCATGAGCACTTTGTGCTCAGGTGAGCTAAAAACCAATACAATTGATAAACAAGAAATGTTTGTAAAACATGTATGCCCCCCGACTTGCAGCCAAGTTGTGAATATGTGCAATTGTTAAGAAATTTTTTTAATATGCAATCCCAAGCGAGGTCTCAATATATGGTATCTATGTATGAAGTTTCATTAAAATATCTCGATGCGTCCTCAAAATATTGAGAGGAAACCGTATTTCTACTTTAAATAATGGTGAACTTGACCTTGACCCCACCCACCCAATATGAAATCCCAAGAGTGGTCTCAATGTAAGGTATCTATGTATGAAGTTTCATTAAAATATCTCAAGTTATTGAGCGGAAACCGTTTTTCTATTTTTAGCAATGGTCACCTTGACCCCACCCACCCCATATGCAATCCCAAGCGAGGTCTCAATATAAGGTATCTATGTATGAAGTTTCATTAAAATATCTCGATGCGTTCTCAAGTTATTGAGCGGAAACCGTTTTTCTATTTTTAGTAATGGTGACCTTGACCTTGACCACAGCCACCCCATGTGCAATCCCAAGCGAGGTCTCGATGTAAGGTATCTATGTATACAATTTCATTTAAATATCTCAATGCGTTCTCAAGTCATTGAGGGAAAACCGTTTTTCTATTTTTAGCAATGGTGACCTTGACCTTTGACCTGTTGACCTCAAAATTTATAGAGTTCTTCCTTTCATGATCGTAGGTCAAAGCATTCGCAAGATATCATGCGGAAACGAAATAGTCTACGGACAGACCGACCGACCGACCGACGGACAGGTGCAAAGCAAGATACCCCCACTTCTTCGAAGAGGGGCATAATAAGATACCCCTACTTTTTTGAAGGGGGGCATAATAAATGGTGCTTTTTTTTAATGATTTCTCAAGTTTCTTTGCCAAAACTGTTACAAAGAACATAATGACTGCCAGTCACTATTTCCCTTATCTATTTCCCTTCTCCAACTTCCACAATTTCAGTACCCACAAAATCTTAAAAGTGAATATTTGTACAGCTTTGTGAATGGGTCTGTGAAATTCATCTAATTGTGAAGCATATCATCAAAACTTAATAAAATACTAATAACTTATTTACCATTGGCATAGATGCCATTGAGATGAAATGTATCCATTAACGAGTAAGTCTTGTCATGATGTTAAACCTAAATTTGAGGCATGCCATACGGTTTAAGGCATGTGCGTAAAATGTTGTCCTGGATTAGCCTGTTCAGTCTGCACAGGCTTATCCAGGACGGCACTTCCCCCTTTTATGGTATTTTCTGTTTCAAGGAAGTCTCTTCTAAACATAAATCCACTGTAGACGGAAAGTACCATCCCATATTAGCCTGTGCGGACTGCAAAGGTTAATACGGGATGACATTTTACGCACATGCATTAACCCCGGTTTTCCCACGAGATGCCTCATTTGTATTTCTAATATTTTGGACATCTGTCACTGAGGAGTCCTCATAGGTGGATTTGGGGGGGGGATGCAGCGGTGTGCGACTCCTCATAAATTGTCCAACATTTGATCTTTAAACCTAAAATTATCTTGAAGTGTGCATTTGTTGCCTTTGACTACTTTAGTCAATCAATTTATTGTAATGATCAAACCTGTTATGTTGTATTTTCGTTAAATTGATCATTTTTTGTTGATGGCGCACCTGTAACAGAGCCCTTCATAACTTTGTTGGCAGCCTTTTTCAGTTTCTGAATATTTCCGCTCCCTCTCATTCAAATTCCTGTATCCCCTCATGGTTCTATATCAATCACATTGTGAAAAGGGCATTCTTTTGTGTGACTGGGAATGCCTTTCCATGGACACACAGGACAAAAAATGCCACAGAAGCAAATTACTTGTCCATGTTTTAGGGCAAGTCAGTAAGTGTGAAAACTTGCCTTACATTAGTATGCATGATTCTGCAAAATCTAGTTTCCATTATTTATGAAGAACCTATCAGCGTATATAGCTAACAACTTACGATCTATAACTGGCACGGTCATCTATAAATTACCACTAGCCCTAATAGGCTATACAGACTAGGCGATAAAACACAGATAACAGACCTTTATGAATGTCTTACATCCAACATTATGTCTGAATACAGCAGATAAATGTGTATGGATAAATTAATGGTTTTAGAATGCTATTTTTGGAATATATCTTTGTACTAGAGATTACAGAACATGGCTGCGTCATTTTGCAATAATGAAGCACAATACATTTTTAGACCTTGACATCCACTTTTGAAACTGAAAAACTTTTTCCTAACATCAAATAGTGGTAGCTAAGGCTGCAACATTACAGAATTCGTATTGCAATATATTGCAAAATGGCAAAACTGTATTACAATATATTGCAACATGGCAAAACTGTATTGCTAAATGGTATTGCAGCATATTGCAAAATGGCAAACCTGTATTGCAATCTATTGCAAACTGTAATTATTGCAAAATGGCAAAAATGTATGGCAGTTTATTGCAAAATGGCACTATAGTGCAATAAATTACATGAAATATTTGATGTTGCAGAAAAGTAACAAAGAAAATCAACATGTCTGCTATATACAAATCCATTTTTATTTTGTATGTTACAGTGAAATTATATAAGTGTGTTTGTTCACAATTGGGAATTGGATTCTGGGGCCATACAGGAAGTTGTATTCAGATATCATATGAGAAACATATTTAATGCATGCATAAATACAAAATACTTGTATCCTGGAGTTGCAGCTCTTCTGGTAGTTGTTTATTAATGCAAAGTTTTTAAATGATTATTATTCGCTTGCATAAAACACGTCATCTTTTCAATGATTTGGAATTTACCTATCCTTAGTACAGCCTTGAAATGTTGTTTATCACATCAATTTTATAGACAGTTTTAAGTACTTGTTAGTGTGAATTTTAATTAGAAACTTGGCAAATGAGAAAATAAATTTGCTATACCTAATTCATAGCTTTGCTAGATACATTGTGCATAGATTATTTATTGATCAAATTTGGAGTTCTATGCATTGTAAGACAAGGTTCGCTTACTAAAAAAATTCCTTAATTCATTTAATAAAATAAGGTATGAAATGACAACTCATGCCAGATCCTATATGTGCAACTACCATCAAAGGCCCATAACTTCACAGAAATTCATTAAACATCCTGATACCATGAAACTTCCCATAAAGTTTTACTGAATCCCTGCCAGTGGTTGCTTGGAAATAGCCAGGGATGGGTCAAGTACTGGAGATAAGTACTTCAGTAAGTACTGAGTACTATACAATTCCAAAGTACTCGAGTAAGTACTGAGTACTCAATTTAGTGCCTGTACTTAAGTAAGTACTCAGTACTACATAAAGTACTCATGAGTACTTTTAAGTACAGCATTTTTTATGGAATTAATAGAAGTTATAAATGCTGGTCACAATTAAAATATGATACATGACTTGAATGATATGCACATTTTATGTAGAATATATTAAACACAATAGGACGGGTGAGCAGTAGGTGAGCAGTAGGTGAGCAGTCAGCACTCAAAGGTAATCTAGTCTTATATTAAAAATCACAAAATAAATAACCACTCAATAATAGGAAGGGCTACTTTAATAGTCACTTGTTGTTGCATCTTATCAGTGTTAGCCCTTCAAATGTATCATCCAGAAATCTGTACAAGTCTAAGGGTGAGATTCTGTGACTTCTATGTACCCAACAGAAACCTTGAACAGTTTACTTTGTACAAGTCTAAGGGCGAGATTCTGTGACTTCTATGTACCCAACAGAAACCTTGAACAGTTTACTCCATACAAGTCTAAGGGTGAGATTCTGTGACTTCTATGTACCCAACATAAATCTTGAACAGTTTACTCCATACAAGTCTAAGGGCGAGATTTTGTGACTTCTATCTGCCAGTTTGTAAAGGTGTTAATACCATAATTGGTTTATATTATACATACATGTAGCTATTCAGTGCATGCCCTTAGGGTAATTTTATTAATCCTTTGTCACAATTCTGTGTTCACTATCAATAACGGATATAAGATAACTTGGTTGAATTTTATATTATTTGAATTAATTTCACATTAAACTTTGATTAAAGAGTGAAAGTACTCTTAGAGTACGCATAAAATACCCATAAGTACTGACACTTTTGCTGCAGTACTTGAGTAATTACGAGTACATGTACTCATGATTTAAGATGAGTACTGAGTACTGATGAGTGCTGGAAAATCAGTACTCGAATAAGTACAAGTACAAGTACGAGTAGCACATCCCTGGAAATAGCCTGAGCAAGAAATTGGGACAGTCGGACAAACAAGGCGGCAATTATATATGCTCTCCCAAATCTTCCAGGTAGCATAAAAAGTGCTATTTTTAGACACCACGCACCAAGCAGACCAATCGACTTGTACAAACGCAGGGTACTTAGGGCAAGGTGTCAATCTCCTGTCTGCAACTAATATTATTCTCCACTGACTGGATCTGATGACTTCACATTAGGGGTCATGTCCAGATGACCTCTTCCAGAGCCATCAAAATGTTGCTTTCAAAATGCTATGGTATGTCAAGCAACCAAAACATTTGCACAAAATTAACATTAAGTGTGATGTCTACTGGAAATTCAGTTCCGGAGGATCAGCTGAAAATGCATCATTAAAAATTGTATAGGCAAACTTTGCTACCAAAAGATTACATAGTTCAGAAGGTCATCTGAATGTGATCTGTTATGTGTTGTCTACAGATCCTTAGAGCAAAGTTGAAGAGCCAGCATTAAGATTTGATTTTCATGATATTGTGCAAGGTGGCTACAATAGATTACCTGGTCAGTAAAGGTCAGGACAAGTATACATGACCTTAGTCATCTCCCGCAGCAACAGCAGTGGTCATCCATCATTGTGTCAATACTAGTATGGCTATATAATTCCTGAAAACCAAATACACATTATTATTGTCATGACCTGCAAGGTGACAGCTTGTAAAGGAAATGTTGTAACTTTGTCTCACTAATATATATGAGGCATGTTGTAGGAAAACTGGGCTTAATGCATGTGCGTAAAGTGTCTTGGATCAGTCCGCACAGGCTAATCCAGGAGGGCACTTTCTGCCTACAGTGAATTTATGTTTAGAAGATACTTCCTTGCGGACTGCACAGACTAATCCGGGATGACACTTTACGCACATGCATTAAGTCCGTTTTTTCCACGACGCCCCTCATATTAATTAACGAGTGCCAAAAATAATGGGTGCTTCTTCATCGAGTTAACTACCAAAACCAATTATACAAGGACAAGGCATTTTAATCACTTGAAATCAACTTTATAGTAATATGCACTCAAAGTAAAGACATTGCCATCAAATGCGCAATTTTGCAACTATCCCCCATTTGGTCACAGATGTGCAGATTTAATATGAAAACAATGTTCTTGATAAAACATTACAAAATCAGCATGACTCAGCGTTTTTTTCCTTTTAAGGAAAAAGCCATCAAACCCGTATTCCTGTATCTTTGTTGATGATGCCTTAAACAGGATAGGTTTGTTTGTGATACTATAAACAACAACAAATCCGGCAATTTGAGAAACACGATCATAAACTAAGCCAATTTGCCTCTGGGATATCCACTGTATCCATATCCATTTAGGGAATTTGATATTCCCGACTGGGTTATGAATCATTCTGAATTTCATCGGGTGCAACAGAACACGAGGCTGAATGACTATGTAGTATTTCATCATTACCCTGCACATTTTTTGTTTTGATGTACTTCTAAAACAAATTTCGAGGGTTGAGCGTGAAACTGTTCTATCTACTAACATTTCTACAATGAAATACAATAGTTTCATGCTCAACGCACACAATGTAACTTTTACTCGACAGGCAATGGCTAGGATGGTCATCGATCTAAAAAGTTTAAACTCCTCACATGGAGAAGCTGTTAGAATGGTCGTTACATTTCAATTTAGTATGCTTTGTCAACAATATTGCTGTAAACATGTGGCCGCCACATTCTGTCCCATACCTTATATATTTGATTGTGAGTTTGTACTTCTGACTGAAATGATTACTTTGCAAACCTAACGTTACAACACTAACCCTAAAACAGTGAGTGCTCAGCATACAGTCGAATCCCAATGGTTGGAAATTGCAGGGACCGGCAAGCAAACTTCGAGCCATCCAAACTTCGAGCTAAACGGAATTCGAGAATGTGTACTTATACAATTGAATGCGCAGTAATCCGTATTTTAAAATCTCCAATTACAGAGTATTCAGATATCTATACTGGCTACAAACAGACATTATATATTTATTTATATATTTAAAATACAAAATTGTTGTAAAATAATGTATTAATGTTATTTATTTTAGTTTTTGAAAACTGTGAAATCAATTATTGCATTCTCTTAACAACTGACACAAATCAATCGCATCTAATCTATTAACGACTCAATGCGACCAAAGAGTGTTCGAGCCAAACAAACAATTAAATGTGTGGAAACTGTAACTGGGGCCGTGACAAACACTTCCAGCCACCCGAAAATTCTACCCTCGCGAATTTGAACCAAACGACAGAAATTAATATGAATATGTAGCAATAAATAATGGTCCCTCTACGAAACTTTGAGCCAACGAGAAATTCGAGACAAGCGAATTCGAGACATTGGGAGTCATCTGTATCCTCACAAGACTTCAATCAAATGCATTATGTGACCTTGACCTTTGTATATGTGAGGCGTAAATTAGTGCACACTGTAACCTTGACATCTAACTGGATTGCAATTTTTGTCTTAAAATATTCCACAATTCGTTTTGTTTCAAAATATATCAATACCTGCAAATAAAGTACATCACACAAAATATTTGAATCTGTATTTGGCAGCAAAAACAGGCACATTATATAACCTTGACAATCGTATTTGACAGCAAAAACAGGCATGTTATATAACCTTGACATTCGTATTTGACAGCAAATAACGTGCACCACACATGCCCTTGAGCTTTATATGAGACCGCAATTTGTGCGCAACATTTTTTGACATGGACATCTTACAAGACATTGAATGTCGCATTCATCCGCAGTGTGTGCATCAAGTCTGTAATGTTGAACACAAAAATAAAGTGCAGAACAATTGCGTAAACAAGTTATTGCTAAAAGTACCTAATTTGTAAATATTTGCCCAACACTGGTCAAAAAAGAAGGGGAGCAACATGTCATTTTGCAACAATGCAAATCAATACAAGTTTCGAGTGCCCCTTCTATATCCGTACCCTATAAATAGCCACATGAACGGCGTATATTGCTATGGCATATTGACTCGATACTTGCAAAAAAATTTATCCTGGACTTCAAGGTCAGTGTCCGGTCATTCGGTCTATATATCGTCCCTTGAAAGCCAAAATGGGCTTATCAGTCTTCCTTGCACATGTGCTGATGACGCCTTCTCGGTTTGAAAGGACGATATGCAATAGAAAGGGCAAGAAACTCAACAAAATTATCATTATTTAATTATTCTTTACAACGCAACAAGATAAATTATTTAGCCAGCCATAAATACTATATACTTTTAGAACATTTAAATGGGGGAGCATACTTCGAAAAGAAATGTACAAGTTAATAAAATACCCTCAGTGCCGTATATTTGTACCAATGCTCTATGTATTTATTAATTTTATTTATATACCGTCTATGCATTATTTCTGTTACTCTATTTCTCTTGAATATTCGTTTAATCCATAAGAAACTCAAGAACAAACATATTTATTTTTAATGTTACAAAACAACAACAACAACAAACTAACATCAAAAATATATAATGATACGTTAGGAGTATAGTATGACTTTGAATGTGAGCAGAGTGTGCCGTTCAAATCCAGCTAGTCATGTGACAGATAAATGATTTATAAGTGAAAAAACAACAACATTTTGTCAGTTGTAAATTTATTTATGTAGAAAGTTCTATCTACATTCCTTATTTTCACAATTACCATAGACGTCGGTTATCTTTTTAAAAGATATTTCTTGTTTCTGACCTCAATATAGGCATTTCCTTGCTCACAAGTTAATATATAATAATTCTGGCTGCTAATTTCTTTGACTGCAAAACCAGAATTATTGACATACCATAATTATGTAAGGCATGTATTGCAATTATATAAATTCCAAAATATTGTTGTGTTGTAGAAAACACCACAAAAATGCAGGAAAAGTAAAGACACAAATGACCTTCAACTTGCTATGGATGACAAGCATATTACATTCTTATCATGAACATTACTGGTTAAAGGGGCATATCAACGGTATTATATTGCCCATAAATATAGACACATATTAAAACAAGACATATTCCAATTTTTCTCGAACATATTTTTCTAGTAGCAATAATAATTATATTGATGGAATCATTAAGTAAATAACATATACAAAACCAAACATTTTTGGGGATACACGGTTCCAGCTGGATTCGAACGCACGCCTACAAAATCGCACGAATGTGTACATTTCATTCAATTTTACTACTATAACTACTTTTTCCACGCACCAATGGTCACTGTTTTTATATTAAAATTATATATATTTATCAACTGTTTATGGACACAAGGCCACCGTATTTGAAAATGCTTAAATATTAATTGTTTGTAAATGAAGTTAATTTTTGCAAATGCCATTGGCAATCTGCTGTTGATACACCCCTTTAACCAGTGAAAAAATGTGTCACATAAAAAAAAGAGTATTTATTCTAGGTTTATTTACAAACACACCTTCAACGTTGAAAGGGACCTGTTCACAGATTGACAATTTGATAATTGTTCAACTTTTTGTCTCCGATTCCAAAAATAAAAGGGAGCAAAATAACACTACGGGCCTAGAAATATACTGTAAAAACCGTTTTGTTCATGAGTAATCATCAGTTTAAATTGATAAAATTATAAAGCGTTTGTAACGCTAAATGATGGAATAATTTGAAGTGTTTCTGTTGTTTTCGTTGAAATTGTTGATAACACGTGGAACACTTACATAAAGTGAATAATGCAGGGTGAAATACAGTAGTTGGAATGGCCGAGAGGTTAAGGCGATAGCCTTTTAATCCGGAGGTCCGGGGTTCGAACCCCCCTGGGACAATTTTTTTTTTTTCTAAATACTTTTCTTGTTATTATACTTGAGCTTTTTTACTTCTGATGCTTAAATCTGTCAAGTTAAGACATTTAAAGGTATTCTTCAAAAAATGCAAAAATCTGTGATTAAGTCCCTTTGAAAAAAACCTTCAACGTTTAGGTTACAGTATACTAAATATTTCAGGTGTGCAATGCTATACTCTCTAAATAAATCAACACCATTTATTTGAAGACACAATTTTCTGTATAGTCACTTGCCATGACTTTATTTTTGAATAATTCTTTGTACGTGTGGTAGGAAAAACATTGTTGTGTACTAAAAATTCACTGTTTCGCTTGAAGGTTGGAGACTACATGACGAGACTTTGACAGTTGGCAGTATACCTTCAACTGGAGAGTAGCCGGTAAAAAGATGGCAGTAAAACAGTGAACTTTGATTCGCGTCGAGTTCTTTCTTACATATCACATGACCTATCTTTTTTATTGTCTAAATCAATTCGGCTCGGAATGCTCTTTAAGAAAAGGTATGGTTATGAGGGTCTCTACGCGCAAAATGTTGAGTTTATTTTTTGTTGAATTTATTGCTTTTACATTGAATTTGTTAAGGAAATCTTTTAGTATATTGTGACCTAAACTGACTTTGGGTTAAAATAAAATATCGTCTGCAAGTGCAAAATATGGATGAGAAAGCAGATTTTTGGTCATTTCTGAGCAAAAGAGTAGAAAATAAGTGCATTAAATGCATCAATTCAGATTGTTTGATCTGGAATGTTTGTATTTCAAATAGTTCCTTACCCTATTATGGCCGAATGAGGGCTAAATTGCCTTCGGACATAAAATCAGAGACATACTTGGTTCACCGTGTAGCGTTAATGTGCTACATGAAGTCAGAATTGAACGCCAGGGACTCTGTGAGCCACTTATGCAACAATAGCTTGTGTGTTAAGCCTCAACATTTAAACATAGAGCCCCATTCCACCAACATGGAACGGCGGACATGTTTACAGTTCGGACAGTGCAGCGGGCATGGAACTGAGCCAGCCTGCATATTTGGTAAAAACATGAATACAACAAGCTTTATCACTTCCTTTTATTCATAGAAATACACTTAAAATACATAAATGCATGTTTTTTTTCATTTTATATCTATTTCTATTGGGTATTTTTGCCTTTTTCAGGTAGAGGAACGCCTGATGCTGACGCGAGGGCCACTTGTTAGAGGTCTCTTATGCCAAAACAGGTAATAATAACAATTTATTATCAGGTACACAATCAACTAAGCATATTTATGATGCTTAAGGTGTGGAAGACTGTCATAATCAGGTTTGGGGTCACTCATGCCCTTGCCGTAGTGTAATTCCTCATGCAGTTTGTATCGATAATTCCGCGTCCTGGCACGTAAAGCTCGTGCTTTGTTGGTAGCGGATGTTTGCTTTCGGTTAAGGTCGTTGCGGTCCTCATATGCTATCTGCTTAATAATCTTTGACCCCTGGGTAAGGTTAGCATTTAGTTCAGTGGTTTTTGCAATTACAAAGTCAGCATAGCCATTGTTTAATTTGTGAACCTGCCCGTGAATTCGACCTACACAGTTGCGTGAGAAAGTCACAGTTTTAGGATTGACAGCTTGGTACGACCTGTTTACTGCTTCACTTTTTTGGGTTGTGGTTAAAAGTTTGGTAGCGTCAAGAGCAGCTGGACCTAAAACCATTTCAATGCATTTTTTAAGGACTTGTTGGTCACTGTCAACCATTTTAACCTTGACATTGTCTGGCATGAAATTCTTAGCTTGCCTATTTGTACCAGCACAGACATAACTGTACTTTGCACAATGAGTACCGCAGTAACCACTGAAGCATAGAACAATGGTTGCGATTACATCAACCATGACCTTCTTTAGAACCTTGATGTCACCCTGGTGTTTATTGTGGGCAGCTTTAAGCTCAGCCATACACCTAGCTTTGACCGAGAGAGCGAACCGACTCCTGATATTAGACTTGGAATGACCCTTGAGCATGCCCTTTGAGAAAGGCGCTTTGTTGAGCTCGCGCTTCAGCGAGTTGCCTAGGTGCCTCAGATCCTTAAGATGACCCACATTGTGACCGTGAGAGTTACGAACACCTTGGAATGCCCTACTGTCCCCATCACAAGTGAAATTTGCTATTTTGATGTCCTTAGAGATCTGGTCACCTAACAACCTATTCCATTTGCCTTCATCACCTATTGGTTCCCTCTCTGAAACATTTGCAGAACAATGCCCCCTATGATTGGGGCACTGAACAGGTTTACCCTTATTCCTAAGCATTGATGCAGTCCTGCATAGTTTATTTGCTACTTGTACCCCTACAATTTGCTTGTTTCTGGTATTGTTTTCACACATAGTGCTTATGGCAATAGTTCCGGCTTGAAAGGGTGTCGCGTCAGAGTTAAAAATTGGATTGTTGTAGCAAGTGTCCCCTTCAACATTTACCTTAGAGGGATCTTTTTGACCAATTTTGGCATTTTCAGCAAACTAAGTTTTCTCTAATCTGGTACATGCTTCTCTCATTTAGGGATTTAAGGGCAGTATTGACCTTATTTGCTTGTTTTTGCATAGCAAGTGGAGAGGGAGCAATGATATTGGTTGTGTTGAGAATTCTGCGGGAACCTGTGTTCCCAATAGAAGTACTTGCAACACCTATTTGGAAGCCTACATTGATCTGAGCTGCCTTTCTGCCCCTGGTACTTGATGGAACCTCATTGTAAAGCTTATAATGCTTGCCTACATATCTGCATCTTGTACATTTTAACCTTTCCTCCCAGCCTAAGCCCCACTTTATGGAAGCACTGCCGTCAATTACCAAGTCGCCCCTACATTTATCACTTCTTAACCTATGCTTTCTATTTTCAGAGGACATCATAGACTGGAGTAGGACGGGGACATAGACCTTGTTCGTAAGTAAGTCGGGATGGACTTTTGATGGAGCAGGAACCCGTAACAGGTCTACATAGCGAATCTTGTTCGCTCTCGGACGCAAGGGCTTAGCTGGGGTTTGAGAGCCGTCTACATCCCGAAAAGTAAGAACCTTGTCATTGTAAGCTACCCGTGCTTCAAAGGATGACCTTTCTAACCTTACATAGGTTGTGTTGGAATTTGACCTTCTTTCATAATTATGTTTTTTCCCCTTCACCGGACTAGTCCCACCTCATTTAAAACCAACATTGAGCAACTTTTTCTTTTGCTTGGTTATGAACCCCATTTTGACCAGATTGCCACCTTAAAAAAAGTCAAAGTACTTATTTTGTGCCCAAAATATGCAATTTTGTATTCCCTTAAACCTCTAAATGTGAGCAGGCAATGCAAATTGACCACCTGCTGCAGTTTAAAGGCACTCATGACATTATATACTAGAATATATCATTGGTGGCCTGTAATTAAAGAGGCTGCGACAAACAAGGTGCTTTAAAGATTTTACACTTTATTGGTTTGAAACAAGCAATTACTGGAAGCTGATTGATTTCTACACTTCAAAGTATCTTTGATCTCCCATTTTGACTAATTTGTTAATTGTCTTGGATGAAATTGGAATTTTTTTTCTATTAAATTTACATTTTTGGGGTGATTTTTTTTTAAACATACACAAAAAATACATTATCAAAATGGCTTAGAGTAAAAATATCTAACAAAGTCATTCTCTCCTCACCCCACATAAGCCCCCCATACATGTTTGTTTGGTTTGTTTGGGTATTTTGTCACAAATATTGCAAATATCAGCTTTAATTGTTAGAGGGACATTTAAGCTTCAAGACGCTTGAAATCACCGGCTTCCGACCAAAATCACCTGTGTTTGAAAATATGAAATAAAATGGCCAAATGGACAGATATACAAGCCAAACTTAATATATTGGTGCAATATGCATGGGAAGATAATTATATGCAAGAAAAACTAATTTTAATGAGAACAAATTTCTCTTATAGGTTACAGTATACTAAATATTTCAGGTGTGCAATGCTATACTCTCTAAATAAATCAACACCATTTATTTGAAGACACAATTTTCTGTATAGTCACTTGCCATGACTTTATTTTTGAATAATTCTTTGTACGTGTGGTAGGAAAAACATTGTTGTGTACTAAAAATTCACTGTTTCGCTTGAAGGTTGGAGACTACATGACGAGACTTTGACAGTTGGCAGTATACCTTCAACTGGAGAGTAGCCGGTAAAAAGATGGCAGTAAAACAGTGAACTTTGATTCGCGTCGAGTTCTTTCTTACATATCACATGACCTATCTTTTTTATTGTCTAAATCAATTCGGCTCGGAATGCTCTTTAAGAAAAGGTATGGTTATGAGGGTCTCTACGCGCAAAATGTTGAGTTTATTTTTTGTTGAATTTATTGCTTTTACATTGAATTTGTTAAGGAAATCTTTTAGTATATTGTGACCTTTAAACAGGATTTTAAATCAAATAAAGAATATAATTAAAGTAGGAAGTTTTTTGTGCATCCAGTAAACATGAGGCCTAGAAAAAGCATGCAAATAATTTAATGTACATTACAGGTAGGTTTCAAATCCAAATTAAATCATTTTTTTTTATTTACATGTTTTTCATCAACTTTATTAGATCTACATATACCTTGTGTCAACATGAAACATGAAAGTGCCTACAATCAATTCTTACATACATGAACACACACACAAATGCAATCATTGATATTTAATGTGTAATAAGTGAAATAAGTAATGTTACACAAACTACCTGCAACATCATAAACAAGATGCAAAATACATACCATGCACCAATCTGGGATTTTGTCATTAAACACAGTTTTGTTCTATTAAAAAAGAAGTTTACTTTCACCCTATAAATCACCCCTTTTTAATACAAGTGAAATACAAAATCTCTGAAAGAGAGTATCTTTTTATTTTTGCCTTTTTTACAAGAGCTGATATGTGTCGGCTTATGAACTAGCATCTATAGGAACTGTGATGACAAATATGTGACAAAATTTGAATTATTCCCCCCTACACCAGTACACCCTGACTAGGATCCCTATAAGAACAAATGTGAAAATTCAGTGTGTGAAAGTGGCGGGTTCCAATAATATGAAACATTATGGCAGATTCACACATTTATGTCTCGGTTAATCTGAAATAAGACCTGTATATTGCTTCATAGGCATAACTCAAGGATCATGTGCTTATTAACATAAAAGTTACGTTAACAACATTAACCGTATTAAATTATAATAAATTCACAATGCAAATGTTCAAGAAATATATCGTTCGACCCACGGACGTCGCATTTACACCCTCTGTATAGAGAGGAACGCCAATAAATAATCAACTTTCATTTTAAACCTGTGTGCCTCTACACAAAAGCTTACATTTGCTACCATAAACTTTTGATACGGTTTAAATCACTTTATCAAAGCTGAGGACGTGAGCTGAATGAAGGTGAAGGTCGGAGGATGAGTTGACATTTTTCTGTTACCGTGGAGAAAAAGCAACGTTGATTACAGCAGTTTTACGTGTCTATCACCACAATTACATACGCATGATCATAGCCGCAAGGAATAAAACAACAATGTTTTCTAAGAAGGAGATAAAGTCAGAGCATTTAATGAAGTCAGTTAATAGGTCACATTAAAGGAGAGGTTAGGATAATGTTTCTGTTTTAATTTCTTTACGTCTGTTATTCTTTTTGAATATCACGATTAAATTAGTAAGTATCCAATTTCCATTTGGTGAAAACAGTAAAACTGTAACATCCAAGGATAGAAACATGCAACAGAATATGAATATTGTTTTGATGTCACATTCGTAATAATGACCCTTTGGTCATTAGTGTAAGTAACTGTGTATTTGAAAAGCATAATTGGTAATAATTTTTAATGTGCTGAAGCAGTTTTAAACAAGATTATTTTTAAGTTGCCCTTGTAGTCAGGTTTCTATCCTACATGTACAAAACTTTCAATACAGATGGTTCATATTTAATTTAATTTATTTTGTTTGCTTTATTATTTCAAGAAGTTAACCATTCAACCAAGCAAAATTCCTGACCAGGTATATCAAAGTTAGGAAAGCAGTTTTTGAGTACAGCATCACAACACATGAGTCACAAACAAAAGGCAACTGTAGCCAAGCACCACTGAAGCATGTACACCTTTACAATTTCATGCCAATTTAATTGATTTTATTGTTCTATAAAATTAATTCCCAAAGCAAAGACAATTCAAACACGATATACATATGAGGCGTGTCGTGGGAAAACCGGGTTTAATGCATGTGCGTAAAGTCGTCCCGGATTAGCATGTGCATTCCGCACAGGCTAACCCGGGACGACACTCCGCTTTTATGGTATTTTCTGTTTCAAAGAAGTCGCTTCTAAACATAAATCCGCTGTAGGCGGAAAGTGCCGTCCGGGATTAGCATGTGCAGACTGCACAGGCTCATCCAGGACGACACTTTACGCACATGCATTAAGCCTGGTTTTCGCACGACATTTCCCATATCTAATTCAGTCTGTCATAACATTAGATGATGACAGTCTACTACATCATGTCAATGCAACTGTCTTTGCAGATAAGAACATTCATTAAAGCTGCTGCTGCACTAGCATTTTTATTAAGTAATATACACAATATATCTCTCGTTCCATTCCCAAACATTCACATGAATGGACAACTCGTGTCCCATATTTACAAGGTATGCTCATAATGACAACATTATCTAAACAAGCGACACAAATTTTATCATTCACATCGTTGAAGATAAAGGGGACAGAATGAGAACGGTCACACATACTTGATTTTGTATCATTTACTCGTTCAATAAATACAGAACCAAAGCAGGTCAGCCTACAAACACGTCAGCAAACATGGTAAATATCCTTATTAAGACGCCTCCTACCCATAGGCAGCCATTAAGAACCAGAAGGGTAAAGGTATCCCACTATGCCGTGCCACTACAGACTGTGTCACCCATTTTAGTATGTCGGTCAACGACCTGAACTGTCTGCCAATCTAATCCTCCAGTACATAATTGGGAAAGTGTATGTGCTCAATGAGGACAATATGGTGTTTTGTAAACATTGTTGAATGATGTACTTAATTTTATTTTTTGGACAGGTTTGAAGGTTTACTTATCGGTTAGCAGGGTTTATAGAAAAGGGAATAGATTGCAAGGCAAAGGGCCAGAAAGGTGGGACTAAAAAGGGGCAGGGCCACTATTTCACTCTAGAAAAATACCTTACCATATACAGACCCATAAAAAAGATATGAGGCGCGTCGTGGGAAAACCGGACATAATGCATGTGCATAAAGTGTCGTCCCGGATCAGCCTGTGCAGTCCGCACAGGCTAATCCGGGACGGCACTTTCTGCTTTTATGGTATTTTCTGTTTCAAGGAAGTCTCTTCTAAACATAAATCTGCACAGGCTAATTCGGGACGACACTTTACGCACATGCATTAAGTCTGGTTTTCCCAGGACGCGCCTCATATGTTATGTCAAGACTAATGTATGCCAACCAGTAATGTCCAGACAAGCCTGCAAGTGTATCATTTCAGACCACCTAAGGCCAGAAAGAAAATTCTTTGTTTCGGGCAACCCGACCCTACCTAGCGAAAACCCCCGACCCTAAAGTTTTTAGCGACAATTGTTTTCCAAGAAAGCCGTACTTGTCAGATTTTAGGACGCGCCTCATATCTTATGTCAAGACTAATGTATGCCAACCAGCAATGTCCAGACAAGCCTGCATGTGTATGGTTTCAGACCACCTAAGGCCAGAAAGAAAATTCTGTTTCGGGCAACCCGACCCTACCTAGCGCAAACCCCCGACCCTAAAGTTTTAAGCGACAATTGTTTTCCAAGAAATCCGTACTTGTCAGATTTTAGATAATGTTCAATGTTTTTTACCAAATCTGTGTCTTTAACAATTAAAAAAAAAACAAGAGGGCCATGATGGCCCAAAGCGCTCACCTGAGAACTGGTACAGATGAAGACCATACAGATGTGACATGGTATCTGAACGATATGCAAAGGGGGATAGGATCGATTTGATTAAAAACATCAGTTAGTGCCATGGGCTAACTAGAGTATGAGTTGGGTAGTGGATGTGCAGTGTTTTTGCTAATGGTTCTCAAATCATTGTTCTTGATATTTTTACCTGATCCCATTTTCATTAAGTCAGTGACAATTCTGGAAATTGCAGAAACAGTAGATTTTGATGTCGTTTTGCAGACAATTTTGGAGAACTAGTTACAATGCCATAATTGCGATGGCTGTGCTATAAGGTCAAGTTTTGCTTTTTCTTTGATAATTTTCTGTCCAATGATGATAAATGATGTTAATGCATACCCTGAAGCCATCAATAGTGCATGTACAAATAACTGCATGCAAGGTTTGCAACTGTTGCAAATCAAATTTTATCACAATAAATTTTTATGGTCATATGCAAACTGTGTAACTGTGGTCAATATTGAGCAAAAAATAGTGTGCGCAACCCAATCATTGATAACTTTTTGATGATTTTTTCCACACACAAGGGGCAATAACTCTGGTGTTTCTGGCCTGAACATGCTTATATTCGACTTCACCTGTAATCTTATGTTCATTGATAAACTGTGCACAATTGGCGAAGTCTCTATCCTGAATAATGCCCATTTTTGTATACTGTTTCATAAACAAAGGGCAATAACTCTGGTGTTTGAAACACGATCTGGCCCATTTTTTGTGTCTGCTGAGATCTGATGGTCATACACAAACTGTGAAAGTTTGGTTAATATTGGATGGAAAATAAAGTCTATATGTTGGACAAAGGCATTTCTGCACTTTTTTGCATGGAAAAGGGGCAATAACTCTGGTGTGATCTGGTCCAATAACAATCTCATACAAAATCTTATGGTCATACACGAAATGTCCAAGTTTGGTTAAGATTGCATAAAAAGTGAAGCCTTCAGCATGAGAAGGAAACAAATTGTTGACGGCACACTGACAACGGACAACGGACAGCGCAGGAGAGGTCCCCTATACCCATAGCTACGTGCTCAGGTCAGCTTAAAATCCGACCCTACCCAACTTTTTTGAGACCGTTGCCCGAAACACACAATTAATTTTTTTTTTCCAAATGAGGAGGAAACTAGCACCCAAAGGGCTCACCGCAACTTACCATAATTTCAGAACATATCGAACATGTTTAATAATTATTTTTACATACAATTCGGCATTAAGAGCAGTGAATGGGAAAAGATTTTTCCAAAAATGATAATTTCTCATCCACACAAAAAATGGGCTTTTTAAAAAATCTATGGGATTTCCTCTGATTTTTATGGGATGTACAGCAATTACATGTTGTGAACGTCTTAACTGTTTCAATAAAAAAATACACCACGCTCGCACTTCCCGTTCAAGGTGTAATGACTGTCTGTTGATATTGATTTTTTGGAGACTGCCAAATTAATATTATGGATAAAATCCACCGCATAGTGACAAAACTGCAAACCAGACCGAGCATTGTGTATTGTACGGCAGCATTTTTTTATTTATACTAAAAAATGTCGGTGAATGTAAAACCACATAGGTGACCATTTCTTTGCGATTTTTCTCAATTTTATGTGCAAACATCGCATTTCGTGTGGGTCTCCAGCCACTGTAAAATTTGGCATGAAAAGTTGGGAAACCAGCTGAAAGGAGGAACACAACAGATGCAAAACAAGAGTTGAGCGTGAAACTATTGTATCTGGTTAACATTTCTTTATCTGAAACAATAGTTTTACGCTCAACCCTTGAAAATTCCAGTAGAAACTTCCCTAGGGAAAGATCTAGGATCACAAAAGGTACAGGGTGCTGCTAAAAAGGAGTAGGGTGGAATGTCTGTTGACATTTTCTAATAATTTGCTAAATCCAGCGGATTTCTTAATCTTATACTTGTTATTAAGACTTAAACATAGTCAATTCATTTAGCATTGAATATTTGCAAAAATATATTAAATTTCAAAAGATTTTCAACATTGAAGTTTTTCACCCTAGATCTTTCCCTACTTCCCTTGCATAGTAGATGCATCATGTGACCAGTCACATGACCAATGCCATGACGCAGCAGTATGAAGATGAGCTAAAAAGTAGACATTTTATGAAACTGATAATCAGCAGTATGAAGACGAGCTAAAAAGAAGACATTTTATGAAACGGATAATCAGCAGTATGAAGACGAGCTAAAAAGAAGACATTTTATAACATTGATAAGTTAAGTATAAGGAAATGAGCCAGTTAAATATCAATTACATTTGATATTCACAAAGTAATTGTTCATCTAGCTCTAACTCTCATTAATTATTTACCAATTAGTCAAAGTCATACAGTCATGCATGTACAGACAACATGAGCACAACATTTTTAATGACTCTAATGCACATAATACAAATGGTCTCATTAGGCGTAAAAAAAATGTTTGTTTCAGGTTACATGCCCAAAACAATTAGGGTAGGTAGGTCAGTTTTATTTTTATTTATTTTTTATTTTTTTGGTAAATGGTCAACTTGAAGATTCTAAAACTGAATAAATATTCAAAACATATCAGTAATTTCCTTAATCATAGTTTATAAGTGGACACTATCAAAACAAAACACTTATTTATCCCAAAACACATTTAATTATTGAAAAAGGTAAATAACACAAAAATCAATCTGACAAACCCAATAAAATGTTCTAGGGTCGGGGCATTTTTTTAGGGTGGGTCGGGTAACCTGAAACAAAGATATATTTTTTTTAGGCCTTACTAAAAATATCTAAATGTCTTCATCAGTTTTGGTAGTTTCCTTTTTCCTGGTTCACCAAAATTTAGCCACATATTTCATTTCCATCTATCAGACACATGCATCATGTAATCTATCACAATTGATCACGATGAAGTATTTTTCAAAAACATAAAGACTGGCATGAAATATTTATCATAAATACGCATCATCCATTGGAAACAAGGAAACATATCCTGATAAATACTCTGCATCTCCATCATTTTAGATATCTTCAGTTCTGAAGAGCTAATGGCAATCTTTCAAAACCTGCTGTGTCATCATGAAAAAGCAAAAATTATAACAAATCTTTCTTATGCCTGATACGAGTGACAGTTAAATGCTGAGAATTGCATACAAATAATTTCCTTCATTGGAAATACTTACGCTTAATTCTTACGCAGAAGACATTTTGTTCAGAGAGATATAAACGTTTACGACACCTCAATTCCAAATAGAGTAATATCCTTCAAATAGGCCGTTGGTATTTTATAAGGAAAGTCTCTGGTCATGATTTAACAACATTTTGTTAAACACAAGGAAAATATTGGCTTTTAAAAGAAGACAAAGTCGACATATTTATGCCAATACATTTCAAGCAAATGAAGTTGCCATGTTAATATTAAGTATATATTTTATATTAAACTAGACCCTTCTAACAGGCAGATAACATGGGCACAAACAAGATTTCAGCTTCCGAGAGGTGGTTGTGGTCAGAATTATCAATGAATATTTGAAGAAAATCAGAAATGTACATAAAATAAACCATATGAAAATATTAAGGTAATTTATGTATACAGATTTAGAAAAATATAAAATGTTAATTGTTCCAAAACATTATATATATATTTTTTGTTGGCAGTGTTAGTTGTTATTTATCTCTAGTAATATGAAACATACCATATAAGGGTATTGCCTAATATACGCCCCCCACCCCCACACCCCTCCTCCCCGTCATTTTTGACAATACTCTTACCTCCCTTCCTAATTAAAGGCTTCATTTAGCTATAAACACTCAATGCAAATGTATGTCCAATACCTATTTTTGTGAATCTTTGAAAGAAAAAATGTTTGGAGAGTGAGCTACACATACACATCAAATATAATGTTTTCTATTCACAGGTTTATATGACAGAACACCAAGAACTGGACCAATATTTTACTTCCTCTGTTGGGAAATGTAAAGCCCGCAGGGACATTCATTATGGAACGTACGATATTATGCTTCATCTCGAACTTTTCGCGTCTGACTAGTCATAACCGCTTAGGCGTAAAAAAAAATTAATGTTTGTTTCAGGTTACTCGACCTACCCTAAAAAAAGCCCCGACCCGAGAACATGTCATTGAGTGGGTCAGATATTTATGTTATTTTTTTTACTTTTTTTCCAATAATTAAATGTTTTTTGGATAAATGAGAGTGTTTTCTTTTGATAGCATCCACTTCGAAACAATGTTTTATGATATTACACACATGTTTTGAATATTCATTCAGTTTTAGAATCTTCAAGTTGACCATTTACCACAAAAAAAAAATCCCTACATACCTGCCATAATTATTTGTGCATGTAACCTGAAACAAACATAATTTATTTTTTTTACGCCTGATGATACTATACAAAGTAAGACACATAAGTCTTTCTTGGGGGACAACTGTGACACCAAACGTGCTGAATGTTTATGTTTGTACCAAAAGAAATGTTGGCAACAAAAGAAAATAAAAGCATGTGAATCATTAGTGCATTTTTGCAAAAAATGCAAAGATCTATAAATAAACATGTTTATTTATAGATATATTTGTTTGTATCCTACCTAGTCAAAAGTAGGTCATACGATGCAAGCTCTCAATTTTCCATAGTACTGTTTAAAATGTATAAAAAATTGCGGTAATAGTTTTAAGCTACTTTTTTTTATAAATTGACCTTTTTTACAGTGTAATTGTAATAAATCACATAATACACACATTATAATGCATATTACATACATTATCTTCAGATAACTCAAATGTAAGAAAAGGTATGTAAAATTTTGCTGATTTGAAGAAGGGACCTTTTTGGTTTCAATTTACTAACTAACAGCCAGCAAAGAAAAGAAGTAGTTTTAAGCGATACCTGTTTTGGAAATTACACTCTCAAAAGACCGTTGGCTTCTGCCAACAGTCTAAAAAGCAGATAAAGTGTAAATGAATCAACCAGCTGACCTTTTCTGCAATGCTTATTTTGATCTTAAGATTGAAACTAGCAAATAGAAGTGCAATGAAACTTTATTATGTTATACCCGAATTTCAAAGAACATAGTCAACTACTTATTGTTATTTAATTCCAAAGAAAATACTGATATGTATAAGGCCATACAAATTCGATTCTATGTTTAGCATCCCCATGATTTTTTCGAAACCTACCAACCAGGCAGGAAAAAAACAAACAAAAAGTAAATAAAGAACATTTTTCTTTCACAACTTATTCATGGCAGCGGTACAAGCTAAAGCAAATGTTTACATGCAAAACTGTTTATCTCATTCCTCTAATGAACATTTTATGCATATAATTATGTTAATATGTTTATATTTACTTTTATTATATTCACTATTATGTGACCAAATGTACGTAAAACTTGTCAGTGTTTAGATTATGTACCCTGTACAAGTCTCAATAAATATTTGTCTTGTCTTGTATTATTTTGCGTCAAGCTAAATAAGTATAAAATATAAAATAATTACTTTTTTATTGTCTTGTTGTTGCTGTTGTTGTTTATCAGTCTGTGAGCAAGAATTAATATTTTGAAAAGTTGCTGAAACACAGGCTTATGATAAAAGTGCATTTAGGAGAGAATATTATTTCATAAGAAAAGAAATAAGAAATACAGCAAATGCATATGTACTTAAATATTTTTCTGCTTTAATCTAAAAATCAATGAAACTTTATAACGTTGCTGTTTGTATTAAGACCTAGGCTGTGAATAAAATATTTTCTTGAGGCATGATGTGGGAAAACCGGCTTAGAGGAGACATCAATGAAACAGAAAATACAATAAAAGCGAGAAGTGCATCCCGGACTAATCCGGGATGACACTTTCCAACGACACGCCTCAATTGAAGTTCAAGACATACGATCTTTTATCAAAGTTTGAGTCAAAGTAATCTTGGTACTTCAAACTAGTACAAAACAGTTAACTATTTACATCTTAGCACATAGCTGTTGAGCCTTCTCTTAGCAAAATTAATTAACCTGAAAGCCAAGCCCACCCTTTCATATGTAAAACCCTAATTTCATCAATAATGACAGAAAAATTTGGCAGTCCATTACATCAACACTTCTATTTGTGGGCTACGACAATCATTCACAAAATTTACCATTAAAATGACACTGTAGATTTTCTGCCCATGCGCAGAGAACACAAGAACGTGACACGGTATCTGTGCTTGAATGCTCTTAGTTAAATATTTAACGGAAAGTGAACTGTGTCACTGCTATACTGTTCCTAGTACCTATGTCACTACAAATGTAGATACGAAGATATCGCCCAGATAAACGCACACCTCGTAAAGGTGTGCTTACAAAGAACGACCCAAGTGTGTACGATATTGACTGCAGATACAGCTTTCTTACGCTTGTTTCGGCCATTTAATTGGGAAGTAAGATTCTTTATATAGTGCATTTAAGGTCAATATTGACACAGTGGGTTGAACATGTGTATTTCTAACAGTAATAACAGCCATTATGTAAGCAATATTAATTGCATTTCTATTTTAGTGAAATACTAGAAATACTTGTTATGCAAATGGATTTTAACCTACTGTTTCCTAGTTAATAACATGTTGTTGTTTTTTAAAAGCAATGTTAACACCAGTTTAAGAATCTTCACAACAATGAAAACTACTAAAGTTCAATGAAATATCATTATAATTGGCTTAAAGTGTACACAATACCCTAGTGCTGTATTTTACAATAAGTTCATTCAACAATGGCCAAAGAAATGAGTACCTAATTAAAAGCAAGCCATTCAAATAATAGTCAGTATTCCAGTTATATGCAGATTTATATTAACAACTTTTTAAATATAACTCATTAAGCAGGCAGAAAAAAAACCTGCTGACTCATGATGACAAAGCAGTTTTCCCCTACAGATGCCCAAATGGTGTTAAGAAAACATTAAACATATAACGGGAAGCATACGTACCACCGATTTTTATTATAAATGTCTTTCATCTCATACATACACATGGTTCATTAGGCAAATACAAATTAATGACAGTAATTATTAATGATCGATCTTTATATTCTACTATATTCATTATATAGGCCATATCATTTAATTTATCTTCATCAATGGTCTAACAGCGTTCCCATACTTTTTAAGGACCATCAAGTTCAGGCATTAACAAAGAAATTTCAACTGGTCCAAAAACTCCAAGTAAATACCTTATTAGCGTACCCCAGTACATCTAAGTGATTTTTCTAATCAAGTGACATAAAAATGCCTTTTGCATTACCTAATTTTCATCATTTTTCTAATTGCTGGATCACATACATGTCTGCAAGTCATAGTTATAACTTGCCCAGATAGAATTTTACCTGTCCCGGACTTCATGCAAGATCAAGTGTTATTCTGAATTTTCAGTAATTTATTAACAGGAATGATATGCAATTTGTTTATTGAATTTTTATATGTATAACTTGTATGTTTGCTAATAGAAACAATATTATTACTGTGGCTTACATGAAATAAAGCAGAATGGAAAGTATTAAATTACAAAATATCTCCACATTTCATAGTGCTCATAAATTCGCGAACAAATCTATTACAAAAATATTTTAATTTATAAAGAAAATAATGCTAAACTGCAATGGATTCATATGCGTTAAGTAACATGGATTATTTCAATGTAATTATCATTGAAAAATAATTCAATACAAACTATGTGGACCAAATTTCACTGAACTTTCAACTACCATACATTAGGATAATATGGTCAACTGAAATATCCGTAAACATAATAGTGGGCGAAGAAAAAACATGTCACAATAATGACAATCTTTGAAAAGATATTTGGAGAAAGAATTCGTAATAAAAACACCCTACCGAACACTGTTATGCTTGCTTCAACTATTGCAACAGGACGCTCACCTGAGACCTTGTAACCCAATTGGAATTTGCATCCATGAGGTGTGGCTTATTTTGATCCCAGGGGCATAATTTGAACAATCTTGAACAAACCTTGCGGTTTCAGGTCAAGATGTTAAAAGTCCTTCTGCTATTAAAGTCCATATAAACCATGTGATCCCTTGGGGTGTGGCCAGATCTGACCCCAGGGGCATAATTTGAACAATCTTTGGAGAGGACCACTATGCAATGTACTACATATAGGAAAGCTGTGGGCCTTGCCGTTTGAGGAGAGGATTTTTAAAGTCATTTTGCTATTTAAGTCTATATAAACCATGTGACCCCCGGTGCGTGACCAGTTTTGACCCCAGGAGAACAATTTTAACAATATTTGTAGAGGACCACATATACATACCAAATATGAAACCTCTAGGCCTTAAGGTTTCAGGAGAATTTTTAAAAGTCATTTTGCTATATAAGTTTATATAAACCATGTGACCCCTGGGGTGTGGTCCGGTTTGAACCATGGGGCATAATTTGAACAATCTGTAGAGGACCACTATAGGATGTTACATACCAAATACGAAACCTCTGGGCCTTGCGGTTTCAGGAGAAGATTTTTAAATAGATTTGCTATTTAAGTTTATGTAAACCATGTGACCCCCGGGGCGTAGCCAGTTTTGACCCCAGGGGCATAATTTGAACAATTTTGTAGAGGACCACTATATGATGTTACATACCAAATAAGAAACCTCTGGGCCTTGCGGTTTCTGAGAAGATTTTAAAAGTCATTTTGCTATTTAAGTGTATATAAATCATGTGACCCCCGGGGCGTGGCCAGTTTTGAACCTAGGAGCATAAATTAAACAATATTTGTAGAGGACCATTAAAGGATGTTACATACCAAATATGAAACTTCTGCACCTTTTATATATTTATTAAAAGAAATGTACTACTACGATATTAACACGCAATTCCTTAAACAGTCAGCAAACATCGAACAAGTGATTGATAGCCGTCTAGACTATCGCCCGTTTTGAATTGGGGCTCTCCTTCCAAATAGAAAGCACTTAAGTGACGTCATGAATTACAGTGAATTTAACTAGAGTTGTATTGATCGCCTCGACAATTCAGTCCTCATGAATTTTCGACACTGCCGAAATTGGTTTACATATATGTTACGCTCGTCTGCGAATTTCGAATTCTTATTTTCATTTTGTCAATGCGTAACTTTACCACAGATTTTTAATCTAAATCATTTTTGGTTAATTTAAATGCGTATTTACGCCTTTACGCATGTTATATGGAGCTATGATTCTATATAAACCATGTGACCCCGGGGCGTGGCTGTTTTGACACCATGGGGCTAATTTGAACAAACTTTCTAAAGAACCACACTAAAGGATGTTACAAACCAAATATGAAACCTCTGGGCCTTGCGGTTTCAGAGGAGAAGATTTTTAAAGTCATTTTGCTATATATTCTATATTAACCATGTAACCCCCGGGGCGTGGCCAGTTTTGACCCCAGGGGTATAATGTGAACAATCTTTGTAGAGAACCACTATAGGATGTTACATACCAAATATGAAACCTCTGGGCCTTGCGGTTTCAGAGAAGATTTTTAAAGTCATTTTGCTATATATTCTATATAAACCATGTGACCCCCGGGGCGTGGCCAGTTTTCACCCCAGGGGCATAATTTGAACAATCTTTGTAAAGGACCACTATAGGATGCTACATACCAAATATGAAACCTCTGGGCCTTGCGGTTTCAGAGAAGTAGATTGTTTAAGTTTACACTTTTAAAATCTATTTTTAGCTCTGGTGACCTACATGTACATATGCAGCGGACCATAACAATTTTAACAAGTTTGAAAGAGGGTCACCCAATGATCACTCCTGTGAATTTTGGTAAAACTCTGCCAAGTGGTTAAGGAGGAGATGTCGTTTGATTGAAAAGTTGACGACGGACGCACGGACACATGCACGCACGGACGACGGACAATGGGCGATCACAAAAGCTTACCATGAGCACTTTGTGCTCAGGTGAGCTCAAAACAGAAAACAAACTTTCAAAGACTAACCTAAAAATACTCTTGCTTATTTTGTCTAAAAACAATTTTCGGTTCAAAGGGCTTGTAGAAGTTAATTTCGAACCCAACCCAGGTAAGGTCCTACATTGAATGTGTCACGCTCACACCAAAGCCCAAATGAGGACATTCGAACAAATTTATTTTAATGGCTTATACCCTACCCAATGTCCAGTATACTTTAAACATGTAGCTTATTTTGTTTATTAAATCGAGCATGACAAAGCAAAATTTTGCACATTGTACTTTTAGAAAAAAACTACATAATTTTCCTTGTTTTGCATACATTCATTAAGATGTACAAAAAACAGAATACTGTCTATTCCGCTTTTGTTCAGCCTTTGAAGAAAATTGATAAATATTAAATAACCTTGCGATGAGGGTTTTTAGACTGTTTTCGAAACGGGTATCGTGGAAAACTACTTAATTTCTTTGCAGGCTATTAGTCAGTAAATCAAAACCAGAATGGGTCGTTCTTCAAAACAGCAAAATTTCACTCGTTTTCTTACATTTTAATTATTTAAGATAATATATGTAATATGTATTATAATGTGATTTATTACAATCACAGTTTGTAAAAAGGTCCTTTTATAACAAAATAACTTTAAACTAATGACATCCCTACTTTTGCTATTTACTTGTATGCAACCAAATTATTTAATGGAGTTTCCTGGAATAAGGCCATCAAATTAATGTGCTACATCTGTTATTTTTGACTCATTGCAAAAGTGTTTTTTCTTGCTATCAATTCTCATTATGAATATTTAGACAACAAATTACTGTAATTTATGAATTTTAAACTGTACTATGGACAATTGAGAGCTTTCTACGTATGTTCTATTTTGACTCAGTAGGCTACAAACAAAGATCTATAAATAAACATGTTTATTTATAGATCTTTTGCTAAGAAGCACTAACAATCGGTGTGCCTAACTACTACGCTTATCGGTTATTCTGGCCGATTGACTTGTTAACTGGTATGTATATAATTCCGTTTGCATAAGATAATTAGCTCGAACAAAATAATGTTTCGTTACTTACAAATTAGTTTTCACTAAGATGTCGAATACTATTGAATAAGAAGCCAAATTATAAAGTTTAAAGGTGGGACATTGAACTTCATTCAAACAAATGTTTCCTTTTAGCAAAAATGCACTCATAATTCACATGCTTTTAGTTTCTTTTGTCGCCAACAGTTTTTCTATGCTGTCAGCGTTTTGATTTCAGAGGCTGGGAAAGGGGCCTAGGTATTGGGTTATGGGGAAAATATCACCAGCGGTTTTTCTCTATATAAACTTAGTACCCTAAAAAGGTACCTTCCCAATCCAATTTACCTACAAATTTTCCCAATTTGAAGATAAAAAATGCCCAAATATCTGGGAAACCGAGCCTAAAAAGATTACCTATATGTATTTAAGTTTCATTTTACCTCCTGAAAACACAAGTACCAGTGAAAGAATGAATGAAAAAGCAGTTTTAGAGTTTATTGTTTTCGATAGTTTTTGCAGAAAGTGATAAATCTCCCAATTTGGTTGAAAACGTGGCTAATTTTCCCAATTAGACTGGTACCGATACCATTCCCAAAGTAGGAGGATAAACGCTAATCACATACAGTTTGTTGAAAGGTGAGCAAAAATGTAGGTGCTAGGTCAACTTTTGTGGAAATGTGCATGATTATAAGGTATTTTTCAACGGACATCTTTAAATGACCCCATCTATATAAAGTAAAAAAACCTATTGTCTTAAAAAAGCGTTGGCATACCAAGAAGCTGAACTTCACAAAAGTTCATTTATAGTACTACCCATGTTACAATTTTTCTTGTTTCATCTTTCACTTAGAGTCAGTACTTTTAATTACTAAATTCTTCAGATATAAATGTCTTTCGAAAAAGTTATTGAATATTTATGTATATACTTAAACACAGTTTTTATCTATGTTACGTTGATACTATCTTTGATACTATCTTGCAATATGTGCATAGGGAAAGATCTAGGATCCAAAAAGGTACAGGGTGCTGCTAAAAAGGAGCAGGATGGAAAGCTGGAGCAGTTTGATGATATTTTCTGATAATTTGCTAAATTTAGGGTTTTCATGAGTATAATGCTTGTAATTAAGGTTTATTAGCATAGTCTATTCATTTCTCATTGAATATTTGCAAAAATATATTGAATTTCAAACGATTTTCAGCATTTCTATGTTGACCAGCCTAGAGGAGCAGCAGGGGGGGGGGACCAAAAAGGAGCAGGGTGCAGCACCTTGCTATTTGGCTCTAGATCTTTCCCTGTCAGTGCAATAATTTTAATTTTTTTTTATTGTAATAATGATGCATTGATTTACACTCATTATACAGCAAAAAACGAATTAATATACGGACTGAACAAGCGTATTATCCATTACAGGTAACTCTAACCAATCTTTCAAAACAGGACACATCTGGTTATCTTTCTTGACATGTGCTATAAGTGAAGCCTATGTAAAGTATTTAATTACCCAATATATGTCTTTAAATGTAGTAAAAGTTTGTGTTTCCTTGAAGAAAATTTTTGTTATAGCAAACCTGCTAAATTGAATCGTGTGTTTCTTATAATTTCATATTTTAATTTATTTATTTAATGTTATTTATTTATTTATAGTCAGTTTCATGCAACAGCACTGTGAAATTAATTAATTACCATAATTTTACATGAAAAATATCCATTGAAATAATGTATTACGAATGTAAGAATAGTTCTGCAAATATGTGAACACCTGTACAATATGTAACTCACAAGATTCTTTATATTATAACTTTGTGTGGGAAATTAAAGAGAAACAGGGTAGGACTAAGGAAAAGGACAATAAATGTCTTAAAGCAAGACACTGTGTTTGATAAACACACATGCCCCCAGTTAATGCTAGACAGCCTATTTGAATTATTATAAGTCCAAATTAGGTCAAGGTCAAAGTATGGTTGGATATGGGTGGATTGGGGATGGTCATAAGCAACAACTGTGTAAGTATCCAAGTGTGGTAGTAAGCATTGTTGGTGCTAGACGAAACGGTAAAATCTACTTAACCTTGTCACTGAAGGAAGGATGGACAGATAGACAGGACATTCACTATAATGCTTCCCGCATCAAGATGCCGGAGGCATAAAAAACAACGAGAAGAAGCTCAAGAGGATCTGTAAGGCTCCACTCGCTGAGGAGTGTCAGTAGAGAAAGGAATGGGAGAGAGAAATATTGTTTGGCTCAGAACCATCAAAAGAACATTTTTGTGCAATTATTTGAAAATCTAGCAAATGTATACCATGAAGTCATTTAACGATGAATACTCCCTTTTTAGCTCTGCGGTGCCATCTTGAGCAGTATGTGGACAGAAACCATTGGAGCAACTTCGTCTATCAATGATGGCGTAGTGGTTTCAGAGCAGATTTAATTCTAAGATATTTATATATACAGCTCTGGCAGCCTTATCGTACAACATACTGGAACCATTAATGTTGGCGTAGTGGTTTCAGAGCAGATTTAATTCTAAGATATTTATATATACAGCTCTGGCAGCCTTATCGTACAACATACTGGAACCATTAATGTTGGCGTAGTGGTTTCAGAGGAGATTTAATTCTAAGATATTTATATATACAGCTCTGGCAGCCTTATCGTACAACATACTGGAAACATCTGAGCAACTTTATTAGAGAACCAGCAAAAGAACATTAATTGTGTATATAATAAACTACCATTATTTCAAAACCTTGCCAGATTTTTTTTGTATTTTTGATCACATTTCTGTGAGTTTCATCAAAGCTGGCTCAGTGGTTTCAGAGGACAGGTTGTTTAAAGAAAAAGTTTCGCATATTTGACGGACGAAACACCATGGCATAAGCCAGTTTGGCCAGAGGAGATAAAAAGTAATTTAAACAGGCAATACTTTTTTTTTTTTAACAGTTTGACCAAATTTAGTTATTTTTGTGTACACTATACAGCTTAATAAATTTATGATATTTTTCCTACAACAAAAATATTATGTTAAAAAGAAATTCACATTAAATCTTGTGACTTTTGTTACAATGGTTAAAATTATAGTGGTATGAAATAAAGATAGTCTATTTTGCTGATGATGGATAATAAAACTAAGTTATCAAACAACAATAAAATACTATGGATATTTAAAAGTATTTGGTAAAAATAAAGTACATTAACAAGTGCTCAGCGCACACTACAGAACAGACATTAATATAATAAACTTAATTGCAAATGGCAGATTTCTGTTTTTACAATACTTCTTTGCAGACTCAAGTGTGTCATAATAGCACTTATAAGTGCAACTAAAATGCTCTTACTTATGTTTACATTCTGTTAGATTTTACAAACTGACTACAATTTCTGAAACAATTAACTAAACAGGCGTGGATACAGGATTTGGAGTTAGAGGCGAATGGAAATATTCAGTACCTTCAAACATATACAGGCATAACTTATATATTTTGCAAAACAACGATAGTTTATGAGCGCGACATCATAGTTAAGCTTTTTGAAGAGATTCTAGACATGTACCAACCTTCTGTGCAATATAACATGAAAAGAAAGATGATAAACTTCGATGAGAAAGTAATTGTCAGTTATTAACAATTGATTTTTGACAAGTTTAGGGGGGGGGGGAGGGGGCGTGCGCCACTTCCGCCCCTTCTAAATCCTCTAAACAATGGACGCGATATTTACAATATTGATGCTTTTAGAAGATTTGCTCTTGAATATTTTTTTACCTGAGTCATAACCAAAAAGTTTGGGATGCACGTTTAATAGGGCATGTGCGTCAAATGGAATGAATACGGTATTGAATTGTCCACTTGGATCATTCATGATACTGACAAAGAGGTGTTACTTAAAATCTAACTTACTATTAGCTTAGACCAAATTCAAACTAACATGACTATTATTAACCCACTGCTGATCTGTGTTGGAAAAAGAGAGTTTGTGTCATTGTTCGGGATATCAACGGATACCAGAACTGGTATCCAGATATCACACATGCCAGATGTCCCGAAATGCAGTGCCCGTCCAACAGTCCTGGAATTCATTCTGATGTCCCAGAAATTATAAAACTGTATATACCTATGTTAGTTACATTTTTTACAGACCACTAATCCCCAAATTTGTCCCAACGGCAATGCATACACCAATAGGCAACGTGTCATAAATTAGCAATTAACAGCAGTTGTCACACTGTCACGCTAATTGATTGCATTCTTATGCTTCATCCCCACAAAAAAAATTGGCATTAGAGAATTGAAACGCAGAGTTACTTAAGTTTGCTAATGACGTGAACTACCAATTGTATACATGCGTCAGTTGATAATGAAAGAGTACTTATAATCCCGACCAATGTATTAATTAAAAGTAATTTACTCACCTGTTTCCATTGTTCACCACATCCACATTTAAATTCCTAAATAAGGGCATCGTTTTAAATTACTTTCCTTGACATTTTGGGTAAAATGATTATTTGTTTCAAACTTAACAAGAGCTGTCTGAGGACAGCACGCTCAACTATTCAAAGTATTTAAGTTGCTACATATTTTGGAAAGTGGAAGGGGCATAAATTTGTTGAAATACAAAACTGAGTTATGGCAATTATTTCATCAAATTATTCCAAGTTTCAACCTTTTGTAGTTAACTTGTGTAGTTTTGAAGTTATAGAGTTTTGAATACAAACTTTAACCAGAAAAGGGGGCATAACTCTGTCAAAATGCACAACAGAGTTATAGGGAGGTTGCCCCTGATACTGGAGTTGATGACAAAAGTATGTTTCTATTTTAAGGTGAACTACTCACGTAGTTCTGAAGTTACAAAAGTTTTTAATATAAACTTTAACCAGAAAATCTATGTGAAAAGGGGGCATAACTCTGACAAAATACAAAACAGAGTCATGGGTAATGTTGCCCCTGACACAGGAGTTTATGACAAAGGTATATTCCAAATTTCAAGTGAATAACTTATGTAGTTCTGTAGTTACAAAACTTTGGAATATAAACATCAACAAGAAAATCTATGTGAAAAGGGGCATAACTAGGTTAAAATACAAAACAGAGTTTTACGGAATGTTGCCCCTGATATTGGAGTTGATGACAAAGGTATATTCCAAGTTTCAAGTGAATAACTTATGTAGTTCTGAAGTTACAAAACTGTGGAATATAAACTTTAACCAGAAAATCTATGTGAAAAAGGGGTATAACTCTGTCACAATACGAAACAGAGTTATGGGAAATGTTGCCCCTGCTACTGGAGTTGGTGACAAAGGTATATTCCAAGTTTCAAGTTAATAACTTGCGTAGTTCTGAAGTTACAAGACTTTTGAATAAAAACTTTAACCAGAAAATCTATGTGAAAAAGGGGTATAACTCTGTCACAATACGAAACAGAGTTATGGGAAATGTTGCCCCTGCTACTGGTGTTGGTGACAAAGGTATACTCCAAGTTTCAAGTTAATAACTTGTGTAGTTCTGAAGTTACAAGACTTTTGAGTTAAAACTTTAACCAAATTCAGACGCGGATGCCAGGGGTAGTAGATAAACTCACCTATTCTTGAATAATTTGAGCTAAAAAATAAAAAAATTTGACTTTCAATTCGCACATAAATTTTTGAATATCCAAAATGCCAGTCCAATTTTACTGCTCAAGTGTTGTAAACATACTTTTTTATAACTTCTGTGTATATGCATGCCATGTAAAACCAGTGTTTTGCTAGAAAAGAGTGTGAAACGTCTGCAGACACCAACGACGTCATGTTCCAGGCATTGAAAGCGTCCGTGTACCGACCATACATTTTCTAAATGTAGACATGTCAACTGGGAATAAAAAATGTGTAGTGAAAGAACTTTGAAATCTTTACTCTTTGTATAAAAGTTTCGTAGTGCAAGTAAGTTACTTCCTCTAGCTGTTAACAGTAACAGTCCCTTCGTCGAAAATTTGTTTGGCGACATGTGTCATATGACGTTATCTGGTGTGTTTAGCTCTTTAAATTAGTGGCACGTTTTCTAATTTTTTGTAAACGTTTAAACGACATGAAATAAACGAAACATCACCGTTTAAACGGTATACCTCTAGCCGTTTAAAAGCGTCATTGTAAGAATCATGATTAAAATACATGTATATTATACATGCTTTGTTCTTGTAAAAACAGCGGGAGAATTTTGCCCTGCACGTTGTGCCTACACGCGTCAAATGTTAAATACCTGATTTTCGAAAGCACATGGTCGGTACACGCACGCTTTCCATGCGTGGAACGTGACGTCATGGTTGTCAGCAGACATTTTGCGCTTTTTTACAGAAAACACGGGTTTTACATGGCATACATGTACACAAACAAGACCGCTTGTGTTTACGAAACTACACCACTGAGAAGTAACACTGGATAGGCTTTTCCGATTACGATTTCATATTAGCGTATTTGAGACTGATTTTTCGCAGTTTATTTTTTAAAGTTAAGAAAATGATTAAATAAATAAATAAGTGTGCATATTATAAAATACGAAAGCTCATTTACTTTCTAGGTCGATAATACGCTTGATGCATGTATAAGGTTACTTGTGTGTGGATACATAACGTCATTCCAAAGCGAAGTTAAACTGTGCGTTTCTACTGGCTCATATCAATTTTACTGCATGTTGAAACTCGGCCTACAGGGTGGTGCTGATGGTGATTGATTGCGGCTTAGGAATAACTGTAAATTGTTAAAATTTTCGGCGAAGTGACACTCCTTTGATCATTCACTGACTTTATTGAGTGGGTGTACATAATTCTCGAGTGAAAAACGGCCACTGTGACGTAAAAGATTAGCTTTCACAGGAATTGTTGGTCTGCAGTCAACACAGCTAATTAATAGATAAAATACACGTGCCCCCGGGCGATGTTTATAAACACAACACTAATTTTAGGCGCTCCGGATATGTTCAAGTTGAAATTTAAGCGCCAGGGCACCGGGACACTAAAATGGCCTGGGGAAGGCCCTGCAGCTGTGCTTGGAGGTTTATGCTTGGGTAAAACAAAAGTAAAATACAGGAACATTGTCGATCTTTTCAGGGTCTTTTTGGATTTTTTTCTTACATTTGGGAATTGTTTAACTTCAAATTGGGAAAAATGGTCAGAAAATCAGATTGGGAATAGTACCGTTTTCTGGTTCCGACTTTATATAGAGGAAAAACACTGCACTAGTTTTGCAATTGCAAACTACGGACACTCAAGTTTATACTTAAAATTCAGGAGAACTCAGACAGAATCAATAGGTTACTCCCATCATGCAACATTTACAATAACAAATGCATTGTGTCACTTGCTATTTTTAGACCTGTATTACACCAAACAATACTCTTCTAAAATAAGTCAAAATCATAACAAGTAACTTGAAAACAGGTAGAAAAGTCAGCATTTGACCGTAGTTACCCACTGTCAGTATTTGTCCGGATTGCATGTATGTAACTTAAACTATGTCAATCTTTGTTAGTACATGGACATCTAATAACAAAATTTTACTTTTTTGTCAATTTAAAGAAATTAGAAGATACTTTTGAAAAAACTAGTAAAATACAAGAAAATAATTAGGGCAAATTCACCAAGGTTCAGACAATCTATATTTTATACCATGGTTAGGACGTTTTATGAATAATTATTTGCCACTATATCTCCCCTACAAGATTCCCGCCGGGTAAAATGGCGCCAAAATTACGTCATCAAATAACTAATGAGAAAAATCGGAGCCGATCATGTGATTTTTTCTGAAAAAAATCGGTGCCAAACTTTGAACGATTTAAGCTGCAAATGCCTTTTTAACAACAACGCCTTTTTACCGTTTTTATTAAAACAACTTCTGACTGAAATGTAGCTTGATTTACGTAACGATGAAATAATAATACAGATGAAATATGTTTGTTTATGAAAATCCTATGTCAGGGACTTCCCAGGCTGATTTAGCGCCTCGGTCCTGGTGCGCTTGAATTTTAACTTGAACATTCCCCGGGGCGTCTAAAATGAGTGTTGCACTTATAAACATAGTCCGGGGCGCGTGTATTTTATCAATCAGCTGTGTTGACTGCAGAAGACTGACAGTACCTGCTTTTTCACTCTATAAACACCCACTCAACAAAGTCGGTGAATGATCAAAGCGAGTGCCACTTCTCCGAAATTTTAACTATTTGCAGTTATTCCTAAGCCACAATCAATCACCGTGAAGCCCCGCCTCTGTTCGCGGAGTTTCATCACGCAGTAAAATCGATATAAGCCAACGCTCAGGTTATCTTCGCTATGGAATGACACTATCATTGACCAATCGGCTCAATTTATAATATCCACACTTATTTATTTGCTAAATTTGAAAACTACAAAAAAAACAACTGCAAAAATCAGTCTAAAATACGCTAATATGAAATCGTAATCGGAAAAGCATATCCAGTGTTGTAGTTCCGTAAAATAAGCTGTCTTGTTTTAAATGCATGCCATGTAAAACCCATGTTTTCTACAAAAGAGCTCGAAATGTCTGCTGACAACTACGACGTCACGTTCCACGCATGGAAGAGTGCGTGTACGGACCATGTGCTGTACACACAATTGACGCGTGTAGGCAAGACATGCACGAGGAAATTTTCCCGCCATTTTTGCACGAACAAAGCATGTATAATATAAATGTATAATTTTAATCAAGATCTTTACAATTCACCAATTATCCAGTCAGTATAATGTTCAACAACTGTAACGATTAAAACAGTTTTAAAACACTAAACGCATACCCATATGAACATAATTAATCAAACAAAAAAAAGGCTCTGTAAGTAGATCGAGTGTAACGGTCATAACCTAAATATTTGAGAACGACGAGAATATTTGGTTTGAACATGACGTATCTGCGCGAATGGGATGCGCACCGTTACATAAACATCCGGAAAAAATTATTAGCTACTTTCAGTTTCACAACAAAGTTGACACCTGATGCTTCTAAAAGGCTAGAGGTATACCGTTTTAACAGTGATGTTTCGTTTATTTCATTTCGTTTAAACGTTTACACAAAATAACAAGCTGTTTGCCTAAATTTTAAGAGCTAAAACGCACCAGATAGCTTTATTTGACTCATGCCGCGAAAAAAAATCCACCTGGTTAGGGGATACCCCTCCCTAACCCACCCCTCTCAGGACCGGGGCACCTGAAAAAAATCCTGGGGAAGGCCCTGTATGTGTTTGATTGATATAGTTTCCTTTCCTACATTTATTTTTTATTTCGACTGCATCGCTAAAGTAAGAAAATGGTGAATTTACCATGGTTCGGACAGCTTAAACCATGCATCGGACAGCATTCTCCAAGCTTCAGAGAGTGGGGATGGGGCTAGTTCATTTATATTAGCTGATGTTCATTTGGTGATAAATTTAGATTTAATTTTTCCTATTTAGGGAGCTATGTTGCTCCATTATCCTATTTGCTGAAAACACTTGTTTTGGCAGTGAACCGTCTTAGCATAATGGGTGTGTATATGCCACAACACTGCTATTTAATAAATAGATTCCGAATTGAAAGTAGACCTAAGTAAATCGCCTAAACGGGATAGGCCGGGTGTTTACGATAGTGTCTGAAGCTCGGAATAGGCTGTCCAAACCTTAGTTGAAATGTTCGAACCATGGTATTTTTAGTGTATCTTTATTGGACTGGTTTTTATAATATACAACCAACTGAAATGCCAACAAATCATGTTAAAACGAGTTTATAATGCCTTTCAGACCTAACCCCTGGATTTTCTAAGGCACAGGGGCAAATACCTGCGGTTGGGGGTGGGGTAGGGGTTACCCCATTCCTTGTTCGATTTTTTAAAACTTTGTATGTGTATTAAATCAAAATCTACAGTACTTCAGAGCTAACACAAGCATAAAAATAAACAGCCTTTGAATAGTTTTTTCTCCCTTTTGTTTCCCAATGACATAATCATGAATACACACAATAAAATTTATCAACGAAACACAACAACACAAGTGGCAATAGTTATGTAACCTGGAAATAGATAATGACAATGTTTACCTAGATGTTTACCTCTTTCAATACACTAATTGGCATATAATCACAAAATTTTCAGAAATGACTTTCAACAAAGCTTTATTTTATACTTCATTTCATGTCTGAAATGTTCAGGTCTTCCCCTATCCAACACTTTTATTAAATAGAATTTAGAAAGCTATTCTTCATGGTTTAAACTGGTGCCACGTGTCCACCAACATGTTGATGATGCATAGTGTTCACTTCCAATATTTGGTACTAAAAAGTTGTTCTTCTGGGAAAAGGACTTGGGTAGGGGCTGCCAACAAAGCATTTAGAACTTTGTTGGAGAGACATGATCCTGTGTGTAGTTTTCACCTTGTTCATGGTTGAGAATCCCCTGTCACAATCTGCCAATATTTTTTTTAATATGTTTTGTGTGCTGCACAAATTTAATTAAACTGTACAAATGACAGGTTTAAAGTAGATGACTAAAGTTAGGCTTTATGCTACATGTTCCTGTACATGCTGGTGAAACAGACTGCAGTGACAGAGCAAAAGACTCGATTGCTGCATCATTTTGTCTTAGAAAGAAATATGCAGTTTCACCTTAGTTATACTAGATCTATTGCTATCATTTCATACTTGGCAGTTCATTATAAAATTAGAAATATACGCTTCCCCTGTAAACAAATGCAATGCAGTAGATCTAAAGTGAAAATGTATGATACAAGACTGTCTTATATACTAAGACTGATTGACACTACATTTCTAACACATTGCCTTAACATGACATCAAGTTAATTTACTTACACAACAACGTGGTGGTGGGGAACATTTTCTATGCATGTCAGTGGTCATCTCCGATGATTCTCTAAAGCCCCTTGAGTGGTTGAACATTCATTAACTTGTACTTCCAACTCAACTGCTAACTGAACTTGAAAGTCATTAATCTGCTGCTTGCTAAGGCCAATAATCAAATCACACCGAAACCGAAAATTACCAAATGGTGTTCATCATCTTTAACACTGTAACCCTAGGTCACAACACTGTGTAACTCGCTAGGAGGTTTGATAAGATCTAAAAATAGCACACTGTATACACCTCTCTAGGGTAAATGCCAGACTAAAAAAATGGCAGGGGGGCCTGAAAAAGGGCAGGGGGGGCCTTTTCGCCAAAAAGGGCAGGGTCATAATAATTTAATAAATATAATATCTATATATATAAATAATAATATTCATAATAATATTTAGCAATCCTCCTTTTCATTTCAAAAGATAGAAATACTGTGTTATTATTATTATTATTATTATTATTATTAAGACGCTTTTATCATATATATTATTTACATACTTAAATGCCAGTGGAATGTGTTGTCTTTTTTTAAATTTTATTTATATTTTCTTATTTATTTCATATTTAATTTATAGTTATTTCATTAAAGAAAATCATTTCATCAATTCCTAATTACCTTGCAATCATATTTCCAATTTGAACAAACAATAAAATCCGTAAAAACATACAGTCATCGATAATAACACCTGTTACAACTGAGAAAGCGCGACGTCGTAAATTAAACAGGCTTCTAAATCTGCAAGCTGTTAGTAACGTCCTTAGCAACGGTGTCGGTTTAACTTCGAAAGTCTTTGATGTGACTGCCGAACTGGGGCCATTCTCTAGCGGTTTGTAGCAGTGAACAAAACCATCAATGAACACTACTGTACCTCAGCAATGCAAGCACTATCGATAGAGCATTAATCAATTAGCATTTTAGGTGAAATGTCAAGGGTGTCAAAAGAATCAGACAGGTCTTTTGTTGCATGGGATAAAATGGAGATTTAAATGGGAGTGACGAAATATACATGTATTGGACTTAAACTGGAGATTGTGTACGGCTTAAAACTTACTGAATATTAAAATTCAATTTGGATTAATATATGTTTTTGCACGCAAGGTATTATGTGTGCGTATCTGAAATTTAGTTTGCATTGATAACGTTTTTTAAGAAAGTAAATTATTACAATATGTAGAAAATTCCAGAACACCAACAACAATAACATGGATAAAATTTGGTAAAATAACATAATTAAACATTAACAAACAACAGCTGCAAAAAATCCTTTACAGAAGCACCGAAATCGGCACCAAATTACCCTTAATTCGGTAACTGATAATTGATGTTGCATGGTCATGACGAGCTGATTAAATGACACATGTCGCGACGATATGTCAATGATCATTTAGGCCAAGATGTGTTTGCCAAGATGCGCAAGTAACCAATTAAATTGCGTTAGGGCGTGTCTGCGCTGACAAAAATGACAAAAAGTACACAGGATGGCGGGCAAATGTTTTAAAGGGCCTAGGAAAAGGGCAAGAGGGCGGGGCTAAAAAATGGAAGGGCGGACCGCCCTGCCATTCTGCTTTAGCTAAATCCCTACCTCTCACTGCTGTTGTCTGCTGTTATTGATTTTTTAGTGAGCTGCTGTTAGATGCTTATTGAAATTACAGTGCTGCAGTAGACTGATTTAGGGATTTTAAGCGTTGCGGTGACAAGGATTTGGAAATTAAGGCACAGCGGTACCGCTGTTCTTAAAGTGCCTGGTGAAAAGCCTGCCTTTTCTATGATACAAACATGCATCTATTTGTGTATAATATTTACGCACGGTAACATATTACAGCGCGTAGAAAGCATTCAACCTTCGTCCGAACCTTGGTGAATTTGCCTTATTATTTCGTGACTATCCGAATGTTTGCATCCGAAATGAAGACCCTTGTTAGTATTTACATTAATTCCATTAATATAATATTTTCTCTTTGTTGTAAAAATACTTACATTTTTCGATATATAAACGAACCGTATCGAATAGATTATGATGTCGACACAAGTTGCTTCAACAATGAATATTTAGGGCAAGTTTACACAATTTCTTCGTTGTTGTTGTTGTTGTTGTTGTTTTGAAAGCCAATTTAAAGGCTACACACAACTAAGAATATATACTACACATATGCTTTTAATTTTATCACCATTATTTTTGTGGTTGTTATGTCGCTGTCTAAAGCATATAATAATTTTAAGTTTGGAGACCAAATAAAAGATGACATAAATTTGTTCATCTCTGTGGGAAGTATGCAAGGGCATGGACCGTCATGGACCCATACTTTTAATAAACAGTACGTACGTGTTTTGGCTCCGAGAAACTACCACTGGCTCCGTCTCTGAGGCTTTTTCTATGATTGATGAGTGAGCATATGATTGTCATTGTGATGCCAACGTGATCTTGATAACATTTAACAGAGAAATCAAATCTTCGAAGGTAGTCGCTGTCTGGTCGCAAGCTAGAATATAATATAGCATATACTCCCCACAGTGATGCACCACATATCAATAGTTTCCGGGGGCGGGATGGGGGGGGGGGGGGGGGGGGACGTGGGGGATGGGAGCGGCGGGCATATACGGGACTTTAGACTGATAGCGATTCCCGACAGGCGGGAATTTGACATGCCGAATGATTCCGGGTGCAGGAGAAATAGACTTTGGTCGGATTTTAGATCCGGGTAATATTGGCCCCCGGGGTATTTCATACACCTATAGCATTTCTCACTGAGCCGATTAAAAAAAATGTTTGGCTCTAGGGTGGGGGAATTAGAACCCAAAAATAACGTTAGTTAACTTCCCGTGGGTCAGCCCCCCCCCCCCCACACACACACACACTGGGGGAAAATATTGAAAGGTGCATTATGAACTACGGTGGATTTTTATTTATTAGTGACAACAACTAAAATGTCTGTTAGTGGTTGATCTGTATTGTAAACAAATGTATTTATTTATGATGAACAGGTCGACGAGATTCATTATGAATTTTAATTTTAACATCTATCGATTATCTATTATGTAAGGGTTTTTAACATACATGCACGAATGCATGAATGATATCGATGTAAATATACCAACAATAACGTCCCTATCACATTATTGGATAAGCTCTTCTTAGTAGTTTTCACATGATTTAATTAGATGTAAGTGATTCAAAGTGATTCAAAGCATCTAAATTGTCTATACTAGCACATTATGAAAATTATGTAAGTATTCACACACAGCTGTCAATGACTGTTTACTGAAGAACACATTATAATTAATGTAAAAGTGTTTCTGTAAAAAGTCATAAACCAATGACCTAGTATTCCGAGTTAAACGTACGTGTCACGGCATGAACTTGGTCACTTAAAGGGAGAGGTTAGTGGCGGCCCGGTTAGCTCAGTCGGGTGAGCACTCGCCCTGATAGCGAGGGGTCCCGGGTTCGAGTCCCGGCCTAACCGCACAATTTTGTCACCCTGTGACATACGAAAAGTATACGACTACAATATTATTTGAGCATTTAATTTTAATGGCAGCAAAATTAAAATAATCCATTTAAATTTCACGAACATATAAGTGCATCATAAAAATTACACCAGCAACACGTTCACTTATATTTTCTACGATCTGGAAAACCAAAGACCTTTTGTGTAAACGTGTATGTTTATGTGACAAAAGTGTTTACAGTAAACCTACGGAACATGTAGGGCATTATCTTTATTTAAACTTTAACTGCTCTTACGTGTAAATCAATCATATATACATATATAACTCAGTAAATCATCATCTTGTTATTTGTGTACGCTACACCTTTAATCCAGGTACGTTCACAAACATGGCGGAACTAACATAGATGTGATAATCTCATGAATAATTTGAACAGATCATTGGATTTTTATAAAGAAACAAGGTTATTTCCGAACATACTCAACTTAAGGAAAAAATGAGGAAGTAAATATAGTTGCGCTATTCAGGATAGACTGCAGCTGCATCACGTGATCAATTATTTTTCTTGCGACATCCAATATGTGAACAACATATAACAGCCTTAAGCATTGATCTTAACTTGGGCATGTTTATGTTTAAGTATGTATTTTTAAGATACCCCTGTAAATGCAATCAAACAATCAGTGCATTCGAATAAATCACGTGACCCAATGCAATTGGAAAACGCTTTACATTGGGGCATAAGTGTGTAAACCTTGTAGGACTTGAATAGTGGTAATTGTAAACTTTGAATGGTGTACAGTTCACATAAACTAATTTGTTTGGCATTGTGAAAAATTGTGAGTATGTGGAATTAAAATGGCGACAAAGACAAATATGTATCTGAAGAAAGGTGCTCTTACATTGGCTGCAATTATTAACGACGATAAATACAAATTTCCAGTTCTTGTTAGAACATTTCCTTCGGATTATGAGGTTCCAAACGAAGAAGACCTGCCGGACGATGACGATATACTTGTGGACAAACTTGAGCACCTAAATATAGCTCGTGTTCGAGTCCTTCCAATCTTTGACGAAGATATCATTCGTAAAACAAAAGGTGACACTTTGATTAAGGAGCGAAAGAAGATTGAGGGACAAGAGTTTTGGATTTCCGCGGAGTATAGGGGACAATTAAAGATTTTAAAAAGTTCTCCACGACCCAGACGGTTCATATCAATAGCACAGGTTTGTTTGACTATAGTCAATTATATCAGACAGAACTTAATCGATCTACATGTATAATTGTTTAATCGAATTTCAATATTTCATTTTGTTATAGCAGTGTTAGAATTGGTTACTATAAATTACGGATGGCATCGAATACCAAAATCGGTTTTCGAATAATGGCTTTTTTATTTAATCGAATATTATTAAGGACCTTGAGCTTTGTAGCTTAATCAACATAATCATTATAATTATATAAGGATTTACTACTGATTCAGTGAGTACATCTACCGTTGCATTTTCTAATTAATGCATGAATTACACGGAATTAAGCATAAATTAAAAATATTTTAAGGTCCCATGTTACTGGTTCTTTAAATCAAAATGTTTTCAATGAGCCATACATTTTTATAAGTATAGAAACGCGCCAATAAAGAAAGATTATCAACAAATTTGAACATCATTTCTATTATACTGACTGCTAAATGTGTGATCGCACGTCTGTAAATTATACTTAAAATTTGTTATTAGTTTAACATGTCAAAACGCGAGTTATGATTACCAATTAACAGTTATGATTTCAGACTGTCGGATGGTATTGTGTATTACGGGCTGACACTGACCGGTGTATTTAATATCTCGAGATCTGACACGTGACACGGGGCCATTCTAATGAAAACATGGTATCAAGTATATAATGGTGAAAAACTACCATTATGTTGACAGAAAAATACTTGATACAATCAGGAAATTATTGTTTTTAAAAAGAAATAAAAATTTGCGAATATTCGAATAGCGTTTTAACTATTCGAATGGCGATCATTCAATCGAATATTCGAATATTCGAATAGTTTTGCCATCCCTACAGTATAAATAGATTATGTCATTTTGTAGTTGGGTTTTTGTTTCAGTAAGAGTTTAACTAACTCAGTTATCCATATTCGTGACACGAATGGCATACATAAACTACGTGTACACTTAAAATCTTCGTTTCCTTTCAGGTTCTTGAAAATTGCCCAAGGTTTGTTAAAGTCGGCGGAGACATGCAATCATGTTTGAAGGGATTGAGTCCAGGTTCTGGTAAACTTGTACCAGACAGTACTATACTTGAACTACACGGCGTAGTAGAACATGATAATATGTCAGATAAATATTTGAAAGGTACAGTTGGTGATTGTGTGTACTATTTTCGAGACGACCAAGTGGCCAATCTGGTGGAAGTAGATGACCCTGGGTCCTACCGACTGCTGGAACTGAAGCAAAATGGTTTTCCATTACCGGTACAGATCATGTTCAATTCAATGTCTTCAAGTGATATAATCTTAAAACACGAAAATAAAAAAAAAGAAGCATACGCGCTATTTCACGGTCCATTAGAACTGCTGCAGTTTGTACTTTGCACCCATATTATTGCTTGGGCCAAGGTAGAGCCAGGTGGTGACAGTGTCAGCAGACACCTAGCAATGATTCCAAAACCGCTTTGGGCCACTCTTGAAGTCAGCGTGTATGAAACTAATGGTCAAGAGGATACAACTAAATTCTTGGAGGCCAACTTTACAGATTATCAAGAAAATGCATGGATCAGAGAACATTTATTTGTTATTCCAAAACGTGAAAAACAGTTCTATTTGACGTGGTTAAAACGTCCAAATCAGTACTTATATATTTCAGGTATGTGTTTTACACATGTTTAATGATAAACAACTAATACTGAATAATAATACAGAATAATAATGCACATTTATTACAAGTCAGAATAGCGCAGATGGTTAATGCGCTGTCCATTGTCATTTTGTTCTTACGGGCTTCGACGTCGAAGTTCGATACACACTATGGGGTTTTCATTTTTCAAATATTTTGTTATTTCTATTTTTATGAAAAACCTCATAAATGTTATTAATTTTTCGTACTTAAAAATGTGTATTTTATCGAAAGTATATATTACTTTTTGGTTGAATCATCCTTTGAAATAAACGTCACCGGCACGCGCGATAAAAGATGTGCAGTTAGAATAACCATATAAGAAAATACGTGTATACAATAATAAAAATATTTGTCCTTTAACTAGGCATGTGGAAATGTGAACACATGTAACATATTAAACCTCAGTTCATCGGCAGTATAAACATTCCCTTTGTACCTTTATGTTTTTCAGCCAACCCGTCAATGGGTATCAAATTTCATGGTTATTTCACGAGTACGAGTATAATTTACATCGAATAGCGCATGTATGTGCAATACCAATGCAATTGACACCGTAGCGCGGTGACACATAAAGTACATAAATGTGTATATTACATGTATTAAAATCCTTATTGTCAAAGCGATAAAATCCATATTTCGACTGTGTTGTAATATAATTGCTAAAAATTCCACCATTCGTAATGAAGAAAAAAAAAATAAAAAAATAACAGTTCAGTTGCGTATATCGTGTTAGATCCATCATCCAAAGTGGTAATATACTTTGCGATGTAAGACTCATTTTGAATTTAAATGTTGAAAGAATAGGATAACATTTAATGTTTTAAAACTGGCACTGAAAATGATGGGTTAAGACTAGTTGTTTCTTCCAAATAAGTCTTCATTCAACGAATATCAACTTATTCCATTCACTTGAAAAATGTCCCTGAAATATTAATCATGCTATTTAACTTCAATAAAGATGATTAGAAAATGACCCACACTTAATGAACGATTGCGATGTTTCAATTACTGATACTTTTGCACGGGTCCCAAATTCACTTTTAACACAAGTGATACCCAAGTAATCCAATAGGGTTAGTGTTAGGATTGGGTTTGGGTTAACTAAGTGACCTGTCTATATCGAACCAAGAAATTATAAGGACACAATATAGGTCTGCACGAAATTAGTTAATTTAGAAATTAGCCCGTCCAACTCGAGTATACCTGGAACATTCAACTGCAAAAATGATGGGCGCTGTTCTAAATGATCTCGGCGATGGAAACTATTGAACATAGGCTAAACTCTTAAAGTTTCTTGTTTTAATAGAAACGTTATCTACTTGCATCCAAATATTGATGTTAATTCTTTTTTCGGCGTAGCTGTCTAAGATAGTATAAATGCTTATTTGACTTCAAATCGTTATTATATTAGATAACTAACATGAATGATATATTACCGGTACTATAAATAACTATATAGACTTGTCTGATACATACTAATTTTACTTCATTCCTGAAATTATTTTCTTACATTGTTAATTTGTTAAATTGGTTTGACAAATTCAGATAACAATTATGTTAACCTAAATTATTTTGGTTATTCATATATCACTGGTGGAAACATGGAGTTGTATGATTGGTTTATTCACGGCATAGATATTAATTATAATTTTATTTAATATTTAAATTTATAAATTTATCTCAAATTAACTTTTGGGTCCGATAAGTTTTCTTATAGTGTCCGAAAAATCTGGGGTCCAAGAAGTCTCCTAATATTGGTGGGGACCAAAAAATCTGGGATCTGAGAAGTCACGTAACCGATCATCTTGGCCGTCTGTTTAGGTTATTTTTAAATGACATCTCAATATTTATTTCAACGCCGATTGCCTTTTTTAAAGACATTTCTTGTTTGTATTTGTAAATACGTAAAGTAGTTTGACATGGCATACTAATGACTGATTTTTATTTTCAGAATATGATCTGCCAGCCGAAGACTGCACGAAGCCTTCTGCAGCATCACGTATGTAAACGATTCCATTATATCAAAAACTGTTTAGTAGTTTTTTTAATAGTTTAGCACTCAAACGTAACATTACAGTACATTATATAGTTTGGTAATGGTCAGTCCAACCGACTGTGCTTCTGTTGAGTGTGCATCAGGCTTTCTGTTTTTTTTTTATGCCCTCCGAAAAATTTCGGGGGAGCAAATAGTTGCCGCTTTGTCCGTCCGCCCGTCCGTCCTTCCGTCACACTCTTGTCCAGAGTATTTCTCAGCACCTACTGGCCGGAATTCAACGAAACTTCACGGGAAGCTTCATTACCAAGAGGAGGTGTGCATAATACCAGGGCGTTCCGCTTCAGTGATTTTTTTCAGAGTTATGAGACTTTGAAGATTTCTGAAATAAGTATATAGTGCACAATTCTTGACTTTCTTGTCCGAAGTATTGCTCAGCAACTTCTGGCCGGAATTCAACGAAATTTCATGGAAAGCTTCAATACCAAGAGGAGGTGTGCATATTATTAGGACGTTCCGCTTTAGTGAATTTTCTTAGAGTTATGGGACTTTGAAGTTTTCTGAAATCAGTATATATTGCACAATTCTTGAGTTTCTTGTCGCGCTATTTCTCAGCAACTACTTGCCGGAATTCAACGAAACTTAATGGAAAGCTTCATTACTAACAGGAGGTGTGCATACTATCAGGACATTCCGCTTTAATGATTTTTCTTAGAGTTATAGGACTTTGACGATTTCTGAAATCAGTATATATTGCACAATTCTTAACTTTCTTGTCCGGGCTATTTCTCAGCGAATACTTGCTAGAATTCAACAAAACTTTATGGGAAGCTTCATTACTAAGACTAGGTGTGCACACTACCAGGACGTTCCGCTTCAATGATTTTTCTTAGAGTTATGGGATTTTGAAGATTTCTGAAATCAGTATATTGTGCACTATTCTTGACTTTCTTGTCCGTGCTATTTTTCAGCAACTGCTTGCTGGAATTCAACACAAATTTATGGGAAGCTTTATTACCAAGAGGAGGTGTGCATACTACCAGGATGTCCCACTTCAATGTTTTGTCTCAGAGTTATGGGACTTTGAAAATTTCTGAAATAAGTACATACTGCGTAAATATTTGTCCGGGCTATTTCTCAGCAACTACTGGTCTCATTTCAATAAACTTTATGGGAAGCTTCATCGCCAAGAGGAGGTGTGCATATGAGCAGGATGTTGCGCTTGGAGTTATGGGACTTTTAACATTTCTGACATAAAGTATATTGTGCACAATTCTTGCCCGGGCTATTTCTCAGCAACTACTGGCCAGATTCCAATGAAATTTCATGGGAAGCTTCATTGTGAAGAGGAGGTGTGCATATTAGCAGGGTGTTCCACTTTAATGATTTTTTTTTTAGAGTTATGAGACTTTGAACATTTCTGAAATATAGTACACATGTCTATTGGTTTTTAGTCATTTTAATATTTTTGCCCTTCTCATTGCATTTTTATTGCTTGACAAAGCGCATGCGGGAGCATCCATCAGTTTTACTGATATCCTTGTTTTGTCTGTTTGAAAGGACATGTCCCTCCGTCGCCAGTTCTAGTTGTTAGTCTTTAAAATTCTTATGATTTGAAGCATTATTGCATATAAATTGACGCGTATTTATTGTTGACATCGCAGCCGTGATAATGGATGATATATTTAAAGACTCGCTATAGAGAGAATTCGCAAAATAAAACTGACAAAAAGTGTATAGTTTATATAAAAATAAAATATTGACATTTTTCACTTTACCAACCATCGCTTTACTAAAACAGAAGTAAAGTCGATAATAACATTAAGTTTCATGGCAGAGTTCTTAATACGATATTAGAAACAATCCAATTATGAACAAAACTGTTCAAAAGATGCATATCTTTAACATTTAGCAACATACATCATGTAAATGAACCCATTGTTGGCGTTCTCATTGCAGCACCAAGTACACCAAACTGCAGTAGCGGCGCTGCTGCACAGAAAACGGTAAGCGCATTTCACACATCATTTTCTTAATTAAATTACTTTGATAATACATACTGTATATACAACACATTGTCATATGAGGTATAAGACTATTTTACTGTCGGTACAAATGTCAATTTCTTCAGATGATGATTGTCAACGACAACAAGTAACGGGATATACAATGGAAACGGAATCGATGGTGGTTCTGTAGGAACCCTGCTTCCATTGCAATTTAGGACCCGTATTCACAATCCATTCTTGGATTCAAGACTTAAGAATAACGAATATTCTTGAAACTGTTTTGTTCTAAAAAGGCTGATACTATAAATCTCACTTGGTATTCACCAACTCTAATGAAAGCTTTCTTTATTAAGAACGATTTGTTAATGACACAAGCGACATAATTAGTACCATCATATTCGCAAAGACTCATTGCAATTCTTTTTCTCGAGTCAAAGTCGATTCTATATTATTTACTCTAAGAATGGGTCGGTGAAAAGTGGCCCCGTACACATTTTAAAGTGTTTTACATTTTATTTATTTTGTTATTAGGGAGCAGGGCCGGAAGTGCCATCGCGCAAGAATCCAAAACCGCCAGTTCAGCTACCAACATCGTCAAAAGTATGTTAGTTTAAACAAAATCACAATTGTGTATAAAGATGAAACATGTACAGCTGCATGAAAATCAAACATATTAATCTATATTGAGTGTTTAATTATCACGGTTTAGTATAATAGACGAGAAAAGAGACAGATAAAATATGTAAATTACTATACAACTTCGATGCGACTTTTATCTGATGTATATTTCACATATATACATTTAATATTTAAACCGTTTGTGACGCTCTCTTTATAAAAATATATCGGTGTTAGAGACTTTGCAACACATTTTGCATTCAATTACAAAAACAACTTGCATTATCAAAACTACCGTAATTTGATATTCTATTGTGTAGTTGTACTAAAGGTTTGCCATAATTGATAACAATAGATTGGATAAACAGCTTAAACACAGAACGCATATCTAACATAACACATCGGTTATATCTTATGCTGTTGGAGATGATATATAGTACAAATGAGATAAAAAAATAAATTAAATAAACGCAACGCATACTTATTATTTAAAATTATTCTGCTGTGTCTATAGTTATACAAAAGTTGTTTAAACAGATTCTAGTACTGATAATATAAAACATTGATTATGTAATGGTGAATACACATGTATTGAGCTACATGTATAATAATTGAATACGTGTGATCTGTATTTTAGCGCAAAGACTCAACATGGGTTGAAAAGTGGCACCAGAAGGCCAAACTCGGCTTTGATAAAATCCATAAAGAGATATTGAGCAAAAAGAGCGTTTGGGGAAGTAAAATCAAAGAAAGGGCATTTGGAGAAAAACTCCCGAAGAAAAGACCAAGTGTGGAAAGCATTAATAACACCGAAACAGAAACAGAAAGTTGCGACAAGACAAATCCCCAACCACCCTCAACACCTCCTTCGCCATCGGCAAACGTTCCACAATCGTCACAACGACGAAAGCCAGAATCAATGAGAACCCGTCCACTTCCGCGCACACCAAAAGAAGAGAAATCACCATTAAATAGGGCGGGGAATACAAGGAATACAGCATACGAAGACAGAAAAACACAGTATGGGGTAATGGAAACAGCAGGTAACTGGCAACTCAATAAGGACTTCTACAGTTTCACTCCTTTTGAAGTACACGAATGCATGAAGCACTGTTTCCAAGACAATCCAAAAGTTGCGGACATGTGCTTGCAAGAAAAACTGGACGGGAATTTCTTTCGGCAGTGTGGTTTGGATAAATTTTGTCAAGCGGTCGGACTTGAAGGTCTTCAAGAAATAAAAATGACACAACTCGTTAAAGAAGGATGGAGACCCACATTTTGAGTTGGAGGCGACTGCAAAACTATTTCGTTTTGCTGTTAAGTGGGATACTTCAGAAAGTAATATGTCTCCACCTGTATATACTTGCATTAGCTCTGTATATTGTTTAGGTATTTAGGGCCGAAGAATTACTGAAACTTCGCATCGAATTTGATGGGAGATTTGATTTGTATTTTTATGACATATTATGTCATTGCATTCCACGTCCTTAAATTTGGTAGGTATCAAGCAATTTTAACTGTTCATATTACATAATCTCCAGTATTTGCATATTTTTCTACATCTTCTCCACGATTTTCGGAGAATCGCATAAATGAGTCGTCGGTCATGCAACACATAAATGAGTCGTCGGTCATGCAACACATAAATGAGTCGTCGGTCATGCAACATATAAATGAGTCGTCGGTCATGCAACACATAAATGAGTCGTCGGTCATGCAACACATAAATGAGTCGTCGGTCATGCAACACATAAATGAGTCGTCGGTCATGCAACACATAAATGAGTCGTCGGTCATGCAACACATAAATGAGTCGTCGGTCATGCAACATATAAATGAGTCAATAAGTTTGTTGCAATGTAAATGAACTGTATTGTTGGACATGTATGTGTTTTGCCTTTTCGTGCTCATTTAACATTTCATTCTCTATGATTTTCTATGATACTGCTGCTGCGTTATACTTTGGCCAAACACGCAATGTTGCTATGCATAAACTTGCTGTGTTAAGTTTCGATCAGTTTGCTGAATCGCGTGTTTCTAAAGTAGTTTCAGATAATATTCGCAGTAGATCTTACTTAATCATATGTAGATTGTACAAAATAGGGAAATTAACACACGAAACAGAAACATAACAACAAGGCAAGAAATCATATACGCAAAATAAGTATGTTGAAATCAGACCGGATAGGAAGGTTGTCATTCGACTGACCCCAGGCGCGGATACAGGAGTTTAGTTAGAAGGGGCGGAAATAGCCAGTAACTGCAAACAAACTGCATATATAAATATTCCATTCTTTGAGGGCAAAATGCACTATTGTCCTCAAAGAATGCAATATTTATTTTATTATACCGAATCAGGGCTTCTTAATAAATAATGCGCTTTTGTAACACGGAGATATTTACTCATCGTTTCATAAGCGCCTTTTAACTACGGCGGCCTAGCGGGTGATATTGCAGTGTGATATTTAAAATTATTGACTGCTTCGTTTTTATATGAACAAAGAAGGGAAACAAAAAGGGTGAGCTATAACAAAACATGTTTGATAACTGCAATGCATTGATTAAAGAACACGTCGTTGGTAACAAAATGCATGTGTTAAAGTTATTGTGAGGTTTAAACAAGAGGGCCAAAGTGACCCTGGGTATGGTTTGTAAAACTGTTAAAGCATGTTCGGAGGTGAAGTAAAAGTTGGCACCTGACATCAATGATGGACCACTGACAGCCATGTTTTTAGCGTATCCAAATAATTTGAATGAATTTGATAGATTATAGTCACCCATGAAGCATTTTTGTGTGTGAAATTATTTCAAAATACTGCTAGTGGTTATAGAATATTGGCAAAGTTTTTATCAAAGCCATATAAGGAAAACTACTCCCCTGGCAGCTATGTTTTTTTTAATCATAATATATTGAAGGAATCTCGTAGAGGGTCAAAAAAGGAACAATTCTGTTAAATTATCTTAAAATTCAACCAGTGGTTTCTGACAAGATTTTAAAATTGTTCAATATAGCCACACAAGGGAAAAGACCCCGCCCCGTAGGGCAATGTTCTTAACGTATCAAAATAATCTAAAGTATTTGGAGAGAGGGTCACCCAAGGAACATTTCTGTGAAATTATTTTAAAATCAAACTAGTAGTTACTGACAAGAAGATTTTTAATGTTTTTAAATACAAGGAAAAAGGCCCGCCCCCTAGGGGCCATCTTTTTTAACGTATCACAATAATATGAAGTATAATAGTAGAGAGTCACCCAAATGAACATTTATGTTAAATTATTTTGAAATCCAATCAGTGCTTACTGACAAGAAGATTTTTAAAGATTTCAATATAGCCATATAACAAAAAGATCCCGCCCCCCTGGCGGCCATGTTTTTGGTAGAGAGTCACCCAAGTAACATTTGTGTGGAATTATTAAAAAATCCAACCTGTGGTTTCTGACGAGAAGATTTTTCAAATTTTCTATTATACAGTCAAATAAGGAAAAAAGGCCCCGCCCCCTGGTGGTCATGTTTTGTAACGAATAAAAATAATTTGACGTACTTTGGTATAGGATCACCAAAAGAACATTCATACCAAGTTTGGTTAATTTCCACCAAGCGGTTTCAGAGTAGATGATTTTTGAAGAAAATTGTTGACGACGACGGACGACGACGACGGACGCCGGACGGTGACTGACCAGAAAAGCTCACCCTTGAGCACAAACAACCTTGTAATCCCATTATATATATTATTGTATATGTTGTTTTATTTTCGATGTGAAGTTGAGTAAGAATTAAAATTTACTATAAATTATGTATTCATAATTTGAAATATTTATAACTGATAGCATTTTATACGAACTGGCTTAATGGAACTGATACCCAATTTCATAAATGATGTTAATACAAATATGTTAACATGTTTAAGGTAAAACATTTGTCCAGTTTACCAAACCTTTGGGGTTACACATTCTATATGTAGCACGGTGATGTAAACCTCTGTCAACATGCATGGGTGTACATTAAATAAAACAATTGAATAACTACGCATGATAGAACTAATAAGATAATAGCGTATCATTGATGCTAAAAGTTTATATGTGCATTTATTTTTTACTTTATAAATGAATGTTTACTTTTAAAAGATTTCAATGATATTGATGTGTGTACATGACTTTTATTAATTTATTTTTACCTAAAGTTAAAAACGTTTAAACGTGTGTTAACATAAACAATTAATGAAATGTAACAATGTAATACTGAGTTACTGTTGTTATTGGTGTTGAAAAATACCAGGAATATAATACTATAATATTTAAAGTAAGATATTTATAAACAGTTTAAAAATGAACTATATATATTTATTCTACTACTGAATCAATCGTAAAATATTCCGTCACAGATTGCTTTTTTATAAGATTTTAAGGAGTGTTGCTACAGTTTTGGCTATTTTTTTCTCTCAATAATAGATCTTATTGATAATTTGTCTACCATGAATACATACAAATACTAAGTGAACAATAAAATAAAAACATAAGGTCTTGTTTTGATTTTATTTCCAATTATATAACATGCACTTATGCATTAAAACTGCTAAAGTTCTGCGTGTGTCAAAATTTACTTAAATCCCCAATAAAAGATGAAAATGGCTAAAATAAGGTATGATGTTAGCTTATATATAGCAATTAACATTTAATGAAAGCAAACATTACCAAAGAAATACAGTACAGAAGATAAATGCTAAGAAATTTTAATTTTATATATTCAGTGTGACTGATTAAACCAAAGAAATTCTTACTACGAAACCACATTTTTGGGATAATATAAAGTTCTACATAATATAATTATGCCAAACTACTTGAATGTATTCATATATATTTTCTCATCATAAAACACGAATCAAATATATAGGTCACCGCAATATTATTAGAATAAAATTTAAAAAATGATCACTACTGTACAGGTAATTTTCAAAAATATAGCAATTCAACAGACTCAAACACAGTGTAAAATTTGAGAAAAAAACACGCAGGTTGAGAAAATGTCGCTCTATTAAACGGTATCATAAAATCTAACAAAGGAAACAAATAATAACAACTAAAATCCCAAAGTTCCTACATATCCGAAATAATGTGTCCGAAATAATGTGTTCTTGTTGAATTTCGACATCAAACGGTTCTCTCTGTAGTTTTGTATTTTCATGTCATGATTTCAGCCAAGTAGATGATAATAAACCTTATAAAACATGTTTTGAAATGAATAAACATTTCTTTCGAAATAAATAATCAAAGACAAAACAAACAGTCAAACATACGATTATCCGCATTATAGCAAATTAAGCGGTTTAACATATCCTCGGTATAAAAAAAACTGCCGCAACACACCTTAACTGCTTTTACATGTAAGCAATATATATATAACTGAGTAAATCATCATCAGGCTATTTGTATACGCTACACCTTTAACTCAGGTACTCACTAATTTTCGCGGTGGTCTAATTTACGCGCTTTTCGCGCTCCCGCAATTGCGCGAATTGATGACCACCGCGAATATTTACCGATTTCGTAGTGTACGGGGCACTATACAGTTTCTCGGGCTTCGGACTCGGCCTGGTGGGGTCTGGGTTCGAGCCGTCTTGCACACACTGATAATGTCAACACCTGAAAACAAACCAAACAGCATTTGAATATTGTTGTGGCTGTGGCTTCACAAAAATGGAGGGAAAAGAATTTTTTATGCACACAGTTCCACTATAATTTTCACATGCATGATCAGCCAATTTTGGGGTTCAAATGTCACCAGTTTTCGCGACCATTTCGGTGATTTTCAACATCAATTTGCAACTTTCCTGCGAATGCGTGCACCTCAAACCTGCATGCCTGTCTGCGTAACTTACCAGGTACTTGATTGCAACTGAGCAAACTGGGGGTCAACCATTCAGATTTTCCAATAAATTCCAATGTATGTACGCCCTTTTAAATATCCCGCCAAAATGGCGTTCAGAGCTAGGAATCTTTATTTACGAATTTTATGTGCAAGGTGGCTCAACACATAACTGGCTTCACACAGGTCATATTTTCGAATTCACTAAGCATGCAATTAAAAACTCCAGCCCTTAAATCTGATACTTATAAACAACTTCTAAAACACACAAAATGCTGCTCAGTTTCTCTGTATCCCTATTTATTAGAATTTTCTCCCCTGCCAATTCGATTTTTTTGGCTGAAACTGTATAGTGCCGCCTTAAGGGAACACCACACTGTTCCATAGAGGCAAACTGAAATCATTATCTTGAAGTGCAACCAACACCTAGCTTCCATAATAAAATTTGGATGAATATAATGACTTCTTTTCATTTTATTCATGTTTAGCACCCATGCGACATTACAGCTTTTGGTCAGAATTTACAAGTGCAAAGAAGCCGCACTTTGAGATTAGAAACATTGCTAAAATTACACTTTGTAACAATCGCAGTCTTGAGTTGATGGTTTAAGCACAGTGCAGAAACACCTAATCCAATTTGCACACCAAGAGCACTTTCCACATTATAACAGAACCCCATGAATGAACAAAGCATCACCAAAGCTCAGAAAACTGATAATTACACAGTAATTTGTGGTACTCTAACTAACAGTATGATATTTTTCAACCCAAACAGGCCCAAGAATGTAACTTATGAACCCAGCACACAAGAAGTATAAACTTGCATGATTCATTACTGTAGTCACATAATGGTGAACAATATGGGGCATACCAATCAGACCGCTAGCACCACAAGGCCCTGTCGGATGGGTCCGGAGCTGCAGGGCACAGATTGTGGTCGCGGATGTCCACAACAGATGACAGCTGATCTTCTTAAGGCAGTTGACCAGCTGCAAAAGAGTGACAAAAAACCTCAGATTGAAGAACAAGTAAACATTCATTTATGCGTGCAAGCTGGAAACACATGCGAAGTCACACGCATGCAACTTGAATAATGTTTGCACTGGACAGAATTCGACAATGAATGTATGCGTTTATGCGGACCATGTTAACCGATGTACCAACTGATTCAAAATCACTAGTTTTCCTACATTTTCTGTGCCACTAAGGAAATTCTCCACTCAATTTGGCAATTATTATTCTAATCTGGACAAGGAATATTACATTTGTTTGCCCGTATAGTTATTTACAAATGGCCGAGAAACTACATCTTGAATAAAATAGGCAGCAACAGGACTGGCCCGAAGCCATCACATCCATTCAACAAACACGTGTCATTTCTGTCCGAAAACCTTTCATGCAATCGATGCAAAATAAGTTTGCGATATCTTTTCAGCTGAAATTTGATGTATTTGAACCATCCGTAACTGTTCGTTCACTAGTGTGTGCCTGTGTGGAGCGCACGGGCCATTTTATCCACTCCAAGAGCATAAAAGACACAAATTCAATGCACAAAATACAAAAATATACCGAGCAAATTCTATTTATCCCATCATAGTTTGTCTTTATTTTGAAAATAAAAGAAATGAAACACTCAATAACACGAAGAACATAACATGACGTCACGACAAACAACAAAATGGTGCATTTTACTGTGCGTGTTTGGTGTATTCCACAGTATAATAGTAGAGAGTCACCCAAATGAACATTTATGTTAAATTATTTTGAAATCCAATCAGTGCTTACTGACAAGAAGATTTTTAAAGATTTCAATATAGCCATATAACAAAAAGATCCCGCCCCCCTGGCGGCCATGTTTTTGGTAGAGAGTCACCCAAGTAACATTTGTGTGGAATTATTTAAAAATCCAACCTGTGGTTTCTGACGAGAAGATTTTTCAAATTTTCTATTATACAGTCAAATAAGGAAAAAAGGCCCCGCCCCCTGGTGGTCATATTTTGTAACGAATAAAAATAATTTGACGTACTTTGGTATAGGATCACCAAAAGAACATTCATACCAAGTTTGGTTAATTTCCACCAAGCGGTTTCAGAGTAGATGATTTTTGAAGAAAATTGTTGACGACGACGGACGACGACGACGGACGCCGGACGGTGACTGACCAGAAAAGCTCACCCTTGAGCACAAACAACCTTGTAATCCCATTATATACATTATTGTATATGTTGTTTTATTTTCGATGTGAAGTTGAGTAAGAATTAAAATTTACTATAAATTATGTATTCATAATTTGAAATATTTATAACTGATAGCATTTTATACGAACTGGCTTAATGGAACTGATACCCAATTTCATAAATGATGTTAATACAAATATGTTAACATGTTTAAGGTAAAACATTTGTCCAGTTTACCAAACCTTTGGGGTTACACATTCTATATGTAGCACGGTGATGTAAACCTCTGTCAACATGCATGGGTGTACATTAAATAAAACAATTGAATAACTACGCATGATAGAACTAATAAGATAATAGCGTATCATTGATGCTAAAAGTTTATATGTGCATTTATTTTTTACTTTATAAATGAATGTTTACTTTTAAAAGATTTCAATGATATTGATGTGTGTACATGACTTTTATTAATTTATTTTTACCTAAAGTTAAAAACGTTTAAACGTGTGTTAACATAAACAATTAATGAAATGTAACAATGTAATACTGAGTTACTGTTGTTATTGGTGTTGAAAAATACCAGGAATATAATACTATAATATTTAAAGTAAGATATTTATAAACAGTTTAAAAATGAACTATATATATTTATTCTACTACTGAATCAATCGTAAAATATTCCGTCACAGATTGCTTTTTTATAAGATTTTAAGGAGTGTTGCTACAGTTTTGGCTATTTTTTTCTCTCAATAATAGATCATATTGATAATTTGTCTACCATGAATACATACAAATACTAAGTGAACAATAAAATAAAAACATAAGGTCTTGTTTTGATTTTATTTCCAATTATATAACATGCACTTATGCATTAAAACTGCTAAAGTTCTGCGTGTGTCAAAATTTACTTAAATGCCCAATAAAAGATGAAAATGGCTAAAATAAGGTATGATGTTAGCTTATATATAGCAATTAACATTTAATGAAAGCAAACATTACCAAAGAAATACAGTACAGAAGATAAATGCTAAGAAATTTTAATTTTATATATTCAGTGTGACTGATTAAACCAAAGAAATTCTTACTACGAAACCACATTTTTGGGATAATATAAAGTTCTACATAATATAATTATGCCAAACTACTTGAATGTATTCATATATATTTTCTCATCATAAAACACGAATCAAATATATAGGTCACCGCAATATTATTAGAATAAAATTTAAAAAATGATCACTACTGTACAGGTAATTTTCAAAAATAGAGCAATTCAACAGACTCAAACACAGTGTAAAATTTGAGAAAAAAACACGCAGGTTGAGAAAATGTCGCTCTATTAAACGGTATCATAAAATCTAACAAAGGAAACAAATAATAACAACTAAAATCCCAAAGTTCCTACATATCCGAAATAATGTGTCCGAAATAATGTGTTCTTGTTGAATTTCGACATCAAACGGTTCTCTCTGTAGTTTTGTATTTTCATGTCATGATTTCAGCCAAGTAGATGATAATAAACCTTATAAAACATGTTTTGAAATGAATAAACATTTCTTTCGAAATAAATAATCAAAGACAAAACAAACAGTCAAACATACGATTATCCGCATTATAGCAAATTAAGCGGTTTAACATATCCTCGGTATAAAAAACTGCCGCAACACACCTTAACTGCTTTTACATGTAAAGCAATACATATATAACTGAGTAAATCATCATCAGGCTATTTGTATACGCTACACCTTTAACTCAGGTACTCACTAATTTTCGCGGTGGTCTAATTTACGCGCTTTTCGCGCTCCCGCAATTGCGCGAATTGATGACCACCGCGAATATTTACCGATTTCGTAGTGTACGGGGCACTATACAGTTTCTCGGGCTTCGGACTCGGCCTGGTGGGGTCTGGGTTCGAGCCGTCTTGCACACACTGATAATGTCCACACCTGAAAACAAACCAAACATCATTTCAATATTGTTGTGGCTGTAGCTTAACAAAAATGTAGGGAAAAGAATTATGCACACAGTTCCACTATAATTTTCACATGCATGATCAGCCAATTTTGGGGTTCAAATGTCACCGATTTCGCGACCATTTCGGTGATTTTCAACATCAATTTGCAACTTTCCTGCGAATGCGAGCACCTCAAACACTGCATGCCTGTCTGCGTAACTTACCAGGTACTTGATTGCAACTGAGCAAACTGGGGGTCAACCATTCAGATTTCAAATAAATTCCAATGTATGTACGCCCTTTTAAATATCCTGCCAAAATGGCGTTCAGAGCTAGGAATCCTCATTTACGAATTTTATGTGCAAGGTGGCTCAACACATACACTGGCTTTGCATAGGTCATATTTTTGAATTCACTAAGCATGCAATTAAAAACTCCAGCCCTTAAATCTGATACAACTTCTAAAACACTCAAACTGCTGCTCAGTTTCACTGTATCCCTATTTATTAGAAGTTTCTCCCCTGCCAATTCGATTTTTTGGCTGAAACTGTATAGTGCCGCCTTAAGGGAACATCACACTGTTCATTATTTCATCAAACTGAAATCATTATCTTGAAGTGCAACCAACACCTAGCTTCCATAATAAAATTTGGATGAATATAATGACTTCTTTTCATTTTATTCATGTTTAGCACCCATGCGACATTACAGCTTTTGGTCAGAATTTACAAGTGCAAAGAAGCCGCACTTTGAGATTAGAAACATTGCTAAAATTACACTTTGTAACAATCGCAGTCTTGAGTTGATGGTTTAAGCACAGTGCAGAAACACCTAATCCAATTTGCACACCAAGAGCACTTTCCACATTATAACAGAACCCCATGAATGAACAAAGCATCACCAAAGCTCAGAAAACTGATAATTACACAGTAATTTGTGGTACTCTAACTAACAGTATGATATTTTTCAACCCAAACAGGCCCAAGAATGTAACTTATGAACCCAGCACACAAGAAGTATAAACTTGCATGATTCATTACTGTAGTCACATAATGGTGAACAATATGGGGCATACCAATCAGACCGCTAGCACCACAAGGCCCTGTCGGATGGGTCCGGAGCTGCAGGGCACAGATTGTGGTCGCGGATGTCCACAACAGATGACAGCTGATCTTCTTAAGGCAGTTGACCAGCTGCAAAAGAGTGACAAAAAACCTCAGATTGAAGAACAAGTAAACATTCATTTATGCGTGCAAGCTGGAAACACATGCGAAGTCACACGCATGCAACTTGAATAATGTTTGCACTGGACAGAATTCGACAATGAATGTATGCGTTTATGCGGACCATGTTAACCGATGTACCAACTGATTCAAAATCACTAGTTTTCCTACATTTTCTGTGCCACTAAGGAAATTCTCCACTCAATTTGGCAATTATTATTCTAATCTGGACAAGGAATATTACATTTGTTTGCCCGTATAGTTATTTACAAATGGCCGAGAAACTACATCTTGAATAAAATAGGCAGCAACAGGACTGGCCCGAAGCCATCACATCCATTCAACAAACACGTGTCATTTCTGTCCGAAAACCTTTCATGCAATCGATGCAAAATAAGTTTGCGATATCTTTTCAGCTGAAATTTGATGTATTTGAACCATCCGTAACTGTTCGTTCACTAGTGTGTGCCTGTGTGGAGCGCACGGGCCATTTTATCCACTCCAAGAGCATAAAAGACACAAATTCAATGCACAAAATACAAAAATATACCGAGCAAATTCTATTTATCCCATCATAGTTTGTCTTTATTTTGAAAATAAAAGAAATGAAACACTCAATAACACGAAGAACATAACATGACGTCACGACAAACAACAAAATGGTGCATTTTACTGTGCGTGTTTGGTGTATTCCACAGTATAATAGTAGAGAGTCACCCAAATGAACATTTATGTTAAATTATTTTGAAATCCAATCAGTGCTTACTGACAAGAAGATTTTTAAAGATTTCAATATAGCCATATAACAAAAAGATCCCGCCCCCCTGGCGGCCATGTTTTTGGTAGAGAGTCACCCAAGTAACATTTGTGTGGAATTATTTAAAAATCCAACCTGTGGTTTCTGACGAGAAGATTTTTCAAATTTTCTATACAGTCAAATAAGGAAAAAAGGCCCCGCCCCCTGGTGGTCATGTTTTGTAACGAATAAAAATAATTTGACGTACTTTGGTATAGGATCACCAAAAGAACATTCATACCAAGTTTGGTTAATTTCCACCAAGCGGTTTCAGAGTAGATGATTTTTGAAGAAAATTGTTGACGACGACGGACGACGACGCCGGACGCCGGACGGTGACTGACCAGAAAAGCTCACCCTTGAGCACAAACAACCTTGTAATCCCATTATATACATTATTGTATATGTTGTTTTATTTTCGATGTGAAGTTGAGTAAGAATTAAAATTTACTATAAATTATGTATTCATAATTTGAAATATTTATAACTGATAGCATTTTATACGAACTGGCTTAATGGAACTGATACCCAATTTCATAAATGATGTTAATACAAATATGTTAACATGTTTAAGGTAAAACATTTGTCCAGTTTACCAAACCTTTGGGGTTACACATTCTATATGTAGCACGGTGATGTAAACCTCTGTCAACATGCATGGGTGTACATTAAATAAAACAATTGAATAACTACGCATGATAGAACTAATAAGATAATAGCGTATCATTGATGCTAAAAGTTTATATGTGCATTTATTTTTTACTTTATAAATGAATGTTTACTTTTAAAAGATTTCAATGATATTGATGTGTGTACATGACTTTTATTAATTTATTTTTACCTAAAGTTAAAAACGTTTAAACGTGTGTTAACATACACAATTAATGAAATGTAACAATGTAATACTGAGTTACTGTTGTTATTGGTGTTGAAAAATACCAGGAATATAATACTATAATATTTAAAGTAAGATATTTATAAACAGTTTAAAAATGAACTATATATATTTATTCTACTACTGAATCAATCGTAAAATATTCCGTCACAGATTGCTTTTTTATAAGATTTTAAGGAGTGTTGCTACAGTTTTGGCTATTTTTTTCTCTCAATAATAGATCATATTGATAATTTGTCTACCATGAATACATACAAATACTAAGTGAACAATAAAATAAAAACATAAGGTCTTGTTTTGATTTTATTTCCAATTATATAACATGCACTTATGCATTAAAACTGCTAAAGTTCTGCGTGTGTCAAAATTTACTTAAATCCCCAATAAAAGATGAAAATGGCTAAAATAAGGTATGATGTTAGCTTATATATAGCAATTAACATTTAATGAAAGCAAACATTACCAAAGAAATACAGTACAGAAGATAAATGCTAAGAAATTTTAATTTTATATATTCAGTGTGACTGATTAAACCAAAGAAATTCTTACTACGAAACCACATTTTTGGGATAATATAAAGTTCTACATAATATAATTATGCCAAACTACTTGAATGTATTCATATATATTTTCTCATCATAAAACACGAATCAAATATATAGGTCACCGCAATATTATTAGAATAAAATTTAAAAAATGATCACTACTGTACAGGTAATTTTCAAAAATAGAGCAATTCAACAGACTCAAACACAGTGTAAAATTTGAGAAAAAAACACGCAGGTTGAGAAAATGTCGCTCTATTAAACGGTATCATAAAATCTAACAAAGGAAACAAATAATAACAACTAAAATCCCAAAGTTCCTACATATCCGAAATAATGTGTCCGAAATAATGTGTTCTTGTTGAATTTCGACATCAAACGGTTCTCTCTGTAGTTTTGTATTTTCATGTCATGATTTCAGCCAAGTAGATGATAATAAACCTTATAAAACATGTTTTGAAATGAATAAACATTTCTTTCGAAATAAATAATCAAAGACAAAACAAACAGTCAAACATACGATTATCCGCATTATAGCAAATTAAGCGGTTTAACATATCCTCGGTATAAAAAACTGCCGCAACACACCTTAACTGCTTTTACATGTAAAGCAATACATATATAACTGAGTAAATCATCATCAGGCTATTTGTATACGCTACACCTTTAACTCAGGTACTCACTAATTTTCGCGGTGGTCTAATTTACGCGCTTTTCGCGCTCCCGCAATTGCGCGAATTGATGACCACCGCGAATATTTACCGATTTCGTAGTGTACGGGGCACTATACAGTTTCTCGGGCTTCGGACTCGGCCTGGTGGGGTCTGGGTTCGAGCCGTCTTGCACACACTGATAATGTCAACACCTGAAAACAAACCAAACATCATTTCAATATTGTTGTGGCTGTAGCTTCACAAAAATGTAGGGAAAAGAATTATGCACACAGTTCCACTATAATTTTCACATGCATGATCAGCCAATTTTGGGGTTCAAATGTCACCGATTTCGCGACCATTTCGGTGATTTTCAACATCAATTTGCAACTTTCCTGCGAATGCGAGCACCTCAAACACTGCATGCCTGTCTGCGTAACTTACCAGGTACTTGATTGCAACTGAGCAAACTGGGGGTCAACCATTCAGATTTCAAATAAATTCCAATGTATGTACGCCCTTTTAAATATCCTGCCAAAATGGCGTTCAGAGCTAGGAATCCTCATTTACGAATTTTATGTGCAAGGTGGCTCAACACATACACTGGCTTTGCATAGGTCATATTTTTGAATTCACTAAGCATGCAATTAAAAACTCCAGCCCTTAAATCTGATACAACTTCTAAAACACTCAAACTGCTGCTCAGTTTCACTGTATCCCTATTTATTAGAAGTTTCTCCCCTGCCAATTCGATATTTTGTCTGAAACTGTATAGTGCCGCCTTAAGGGAACATCACACTGTTCATTATTTCATCAAACTGAAATCATTATCTTGAAGTGCAACCAACACCTAGCTTCCATAATAAAATTTGGATGAATATAATGACTTCTTTTCATTTTATTCATGTTTAGCACCCATGCGACATTACAGCTTTTGGTCAGAATTTACAAGTGCAAAGAAGCCGCACTTTGAGATTAGAAACATTGCTAAAATTACACTTTGTAACAATCGCAGTCTTGAGTTGGTGGTTTAAGCACAGTGCAGAAACACCTAATCCAATTTGCACACCAAGAGCACTTTCCACATTATAACAGAACCCCATGAATGAACAAAGCATCACCAAAGCTCAGAAAACTGATAATTACACAGTAATTTGTGGTACTCTAACTAACAGTATGATATTTTTCAACCCAAACAGGCCCAAGAATGTAACTTATGAACCCAGCACACAAGAAGTATAAACTTGCATGATTCATTACTGTAGTCACATAATGGTGAACAATATGGGGCATACCAATCAGACCGCTAGCACCACAAGGCCCTGTCGGATGGGTCCGGAGCTGCAGGGCGCAGATTGTGGTCGCGGATGTCCACAACAGATGACAGCTGATCTTCTTAAGGCAGTTGACCAGCTGCAAAAGAGTGACAAAAAACCTCAGATTGAAGAACAAGTAAACATTCATTTATGCGTGCAAGCTGGAAACACATGCGAAGTCACACGCATGCAACTTGAATAACGTTTGCACTGGACAGAAGGCGACAATGAATGTATGCGTTTATGCGGACCATGTTAACCGATGTACCAACTGATTCAAAATCACTAGTTTTCCTACATTTTCTGTGCCACTAAGGAAATTCTCCACTCAATTTGGCAATTATTATTCTAATCTGGACAAGGAATATTACATTTGTTTGCCCGTATAGTTATTTACAAATGGCCGAGAAACTACATCTTGAATAAAATAGGCAGCAACAGGACTGGCCCGAAGCCATCACATCCATTCAACAAACACGTGTCATTTCTGTCCGAAAACCTTTCATGCAATCGATGCAAAATAAGTTTGCGATATCTTTTCAGCTGAAATTTGATGTATTTGAACCATCCGTAACTGTTCGTTCACTAGTGTGTGCCTGTGTGGAGCGCACGGGCCATTTTATCCACTCCAAGAGCATAAAAGACACAAATTCAATGCACAAAATACAAAAATATACCATTCAAATGTGTGTTAAGTTGTTTTTTTAAGCTGTTACAAAGCAACATGCATTTCTTTTCTATCGGTATAAATATATTCTTTAAATGAAGCTTGTTTTAACACCTTATAGCGCTTTTTGTAAAATGTCAACAAATCCAGAAACTGCGTTACCTCCCTTGTTTGGGACTCAATAATCATCAAATTATGGCCCGGACATTGACAAAACTATCCATTCCAGTGTTCTGAGGTGCAGAACAAACTAAAAAATACCATATCAAGAGAATATGCTGACTTTCAGAAAATGCCATGTTACCTTAAGTGGGCACTATATAGTTTCTCGGGCTTCGGACTCGGCCTGGTGGGGTCTGGGTTCGAGCCGTCTTGCACACACTGATAATGTCAACACCTGAAAACAAACCAAACATCATTTGAATATTGTTGTGGCTGTGGCTTCACAAAAATGTAGGGAAAAGAATTTTGCGCACAGTTGCACTATAATTTTCACATGCATGATCAGCCAATTTTGGGGTTCAAATGTCACCAGTTTTCGCGACCATATCGGTGATTTTCAACATCAGTTTGCAACTTTCCTGCGAATGGGAGCACCTCAAACACTGCATGCCTGTCTGCGTAACTTACCAGGTACTTGATTGCAACTGAGCAAACTGGGGTCAACCATTCAGATTTTCCAATAAATTCCAATGTATGTACGCCCTTTTAAATATCCCGCCAAAATGGCGTTCATAGGTAGGAATCTTCATTTACGATTTATGCGTGCAAGCTGGAAACACATGCGAAGTCACACGCATGCAACTTGAATAATGTTTGCACTGGACAGAAGGCGACAATGAATGTATGCGTTTATGCGGATCATGTTAACCGATGTACCAACTGATTCAAAGTCACTTGTTTTCCTGCATTTTCTGTGCCACTAAGGAAATTCTCCACTCAATTTGGCAATTATTATTCTAATCTGGACAAGGAATATTACATTTGTTTGCCCGTATAGTTATTTACAAATGGCCGAGAAACTACATCTTGAATAAAATAGGCAGCAACAGGACTGGCCCGAAGCCATCACATCCATTCAACAAACACGTGTCATTTCTGTCCGAAAACCTTTCATGCAATCGATGCAAAATAAGTTTGCGATATCTTTTCAGCTGAAATTTGATGTATTTGAACCATCCGTAACTGTTCGTTCACTAGTGTGTGCCTGTGTGGAGCGCACGGGCCATTTTATCCACTCCAAGAGCATAAAAGACACAAATTCAATGCACAAAATACAAAAATATACCATTCAAATGTGTGTTAAGTTGTTTTTTTAAGCTGTTACAAAGCAAAATGCATTTCTTTTCTATCGGTATAAATATATTCTTTAAATGAAGCTTGTTTTAACACCTTATAGCGCTTTTTGTAAAATGTCAACAAATCCAGAAACTGCGTTACCTCCCTTGTTTGGGACTCAATAATCATCAAATTATGGCCCGGACATTGACAAAACTATCCATTCCAGTGTTCTGAGGTGCAGAACAAACTAAAAAATACCATATCAAGAGAATATGCTGACTTTCAGAAAATGCCATGTTACCTTAAGTGGGCACTATACAGTTTCTCGGGCTTCGGCCTCGGCCTGGTGGGGTCTGGGTTCGAGCCGTCTTGCACACACTGATAATGTCAACACCTGAAAACAAACCAAACATCATTTGAATATTGTTGTGGCTGTGGCTTCACAAAAATGTAGGGAAAAGAATTTTGCGCACAGTTCCACTATAATTTTAACACGCATGATCAGCCAATTGTGGGGTTCAAATGTCACCAGTTTTCGCGACCATATCGGTAATTTTCAACATCAGTTTGCAACTTTCCTGCGAATGGGAGCACCTCAAACACTGCATGCCTGTCTGCGTAACTTACCAGGTACTTGATTGCAACTGAGCAAACTGGGGGTCAACCATTCAGATTTTCCAATAAATTCCAATGTATGTACGCCCTTTTAAATATCCCGCCAAAATGGCGTTCAGAGCTAGGAATCTTCATTTACGAATTTTATGTGCAAGGTGGCTCAACACATACACTGGCTTCACACAGGTCATATTTTCGAATTCACTAAGCATGCAATTAAAAGCTCCAGCCCTTAAATCTGATACTTACAACTTCTAAAACACTCAAAATGCTGCTCAGTTGCTCTGTATCCCTATTTATTAGAATTTTCTCGCCTGCTAATTCGATTTTTTTGGCTGAAATTTGCGGCTTTTGGTCAGAATTTACAAGTGCCAAGAAGCCGCACTATGAGAATGGAAACAGTTCTAAAATTACACTTTGTAACAACCGGAGTCTTTATTTGTTGGTTAAAGCACAGTGCAGACACACCTAATTCAATTTGCACACCAAGAGCACTTTCCACATTATAACAGAACCCCATCAATGAACAAAGCATCACCAAAGCTCAGAAAACTGCTAGTTACACAGTAAATTTGTGGTATTCTAACTGACAGTATGATATTTTTCAACCCAAACAGGCCCAAGAATGTAACTAATGAACCCAGCACACAAGAAGTATAAACTTGCATGATTCATAGCTACAGTCATACAATGGTGAAAAATATGGGGCATACCAATCAGACCGCTAGCACCACAAGGCCCTGTCGGATGGGTCCGGAGCTGCAGGGCACAGATTGTGGTCGCGGATGTCCACAACAGATGACAGCTGATCTTCTTAAGGCAGTTCACCTGCTGCAAAAGAGTGACAAAAAACCTCAGATTGAAGAACAAGTAAACATTCATTTATGCGTGCAAGCTGGAAACACATGCGAAGTCACACGCATGCAACTTGAATAATGTTTGCACTGGACAGGAAGCGACAATGAATGTATGCGATTATGCGGACCATGTTAACCGATGTACCAACTGGTTCAAAATCACTAGATTTCCTACATTTTCTGTGCCACTAAGGAAATTCTCCACTCAATTTGGCAATTATTATTCTAATCTGGACAAGGAGTATTACATTTGTTTGCTGGTATAGTTATTTACAAATGGCCGAGAAACTACATCTTTGAATAAAATAGGCAGCATCTGCTCTGGCCTGAAGCCATCACATCCATTCAACAAACACGTGTCATTTCTGTCCGAAAACCTTTCAAATCTATGCAAAATAAGTTTGCGATATCTTTTCAGCTGAAATTTGATGTATTTGAACCATCCGTAACTGTTCGTTCACTAGTGTGTGCCTGTGTGCACGGGCCATTTTATCTACTCCAAGAGCATAAAAGACACAAATTCAATGCACAAAATACATAATTATACCATTCAAATGTGTGTTATGTTGTTTTTTAAGCTGTTACAAAGCAAAATGCATTTTCTTTTCTATCGGTATAAATATATTCTTTAAATGAAGCTTGTTTAACACCTTATAGTGTTTTTTGTTAAATGTCAACAAATCCAGCTACTGAGTTACCACCCTTGTTTGGGACTCAATAATCATCAAATTATAGCCCGGACATTGACAAAACTATCCAATCCAGTGTGCTGAGGTGCAGAACAAATTAAAAAATACCATGTCAAGAGAATATGCTGACTTTCAGAAAATGCCATGTTACCTTAAGTGGGCACTATATAGTTTCTCGGGCTTCGGACTCGGCCTGGTGGGGTCTGGGTTCGAGCCGTCTTGCACACACTGATAATGTCAACACCTGAAAACAAACCAAACAGCATTTCAATATTGTTGTGGCTGTAGCTTCACAAAAATGTAAGGAAAAGAATTATGCACACAGTTCCACTATAATTTTCACATGCATGATCAGCCAATTTTGGGGTTCAAATGTCACCAAATTTCGCGACCATATCGGTGATTTTCAACATCAATTTGCAACTTTCCTGCGAATGGGAGCACCTCAAACACTGCGTGCGTGTCTGCGTAACTTACCAGGTACTTGATTGCAAATGAGCAAACTGGGGGTCAACCGTTCAGATTTTCCAATAACTTCCAATGTATGTACGCCCTTTTAAATATCCCGCCAAAATGGCGTTCAGAGCCAGGAATCCTCATTTACGAATTTTATGTGCAAGGTGTCTCAACACATACACTGGCTTTGCATAGGTCATATTTTTGAATTCACTAAGCATGCTATTAAAAACTCCAGCCTTTAAATCTGATGCTTACAACTTCTAAAACACTCAAAATGCTGCTCAGTTTCACTGTATCCCTATTTATTATAATTTTCTTCCCTGCCAATTCGAATTTTTGGCTGAAACTGTATAGTGCCGCCTGTAGCAACACATTAGGAGCTTACTCGTTCGTTCAAATGTATATCGGTAATCGTTCGTAAATATGCTCATATAGTCCTATATGTTACGATGCGAATGATTTTAATGAACGTTCTTGAATGTTTTCTTCGTCGGCTTCATTCTGATTAATGAATGCATTGCTTTCTTTTAAATTAAATTGTGGGAGTTTTCGTACATTTAAATGCGGTCATACACAGCAGATCCGCTATAACGCGATTCGCGGGGTCCATATATATAAGGTTACGCCTGCGCAAATAAATTCCTTCTTTGTTACATATAAAATATTTCAAATTTGATCTCACTTTTCACCATGACCAAGCTACTTTCCAATATATCACCATACATTGTTGGAAAGATGAGGACATAACCTTTTGACAAAACAGCATGTCAAAAAATTCTATGCGTTGTAACTCACAATATTTACCTTAGAAAAAACACACCGGTTTTGACGGGCATGGAGGCTGCCATTTTGCGCATGACTACATGGGCCAAAAGTTATGAAGCTGGGAACCACTAGACAAAAAAATATTGCACAAAACAGCCTTTTTTCTTATTGCTTATATATATACCTTTAAAATGATACCAAAACATAGCATTTAAACTGTAATTTACAAATTATATGCATCCTGCACTCAGCCACATGTGCTTATTATCTAACTGACAGCATGTAACCCTGAGGATGTGACTTCCGTTTTGGGGTAGTTAGACCATAAATATACATGTAAACACTATAGCCCATTTCGTGACCTCAAAACACAAACGTAATACACTAGCATTTTCCATTGTTGTTTACATTCTTAATGTGTTATATCCATATGTAAAATATTCCATTTGTATATGAAAATATAGAGATCTAATATTATTCCTTATAATTAATTTAAATTCGCGTATAATCATTTCGAAATCCGAAACGCCTTTCCGAATATTACTGTTCACGTGATGTTAACACGAATTCTATTTACAATTAAACTGCACGTGTATTTCATGTTAATCCTTTGTTCTGCTAAGAAAAGCGTCCGCATGGAAAGCGTGGGTACTGATTGCCATAAAAACACTTTGTAGCGCAGAGTACATTGAGATCTTTACTTTTGTATCAAAATTTCGTAACGCATAACAAGAAAATTGTAATTCTATAACACAGTTACGCTTATGAACAACCGTAATACAATGAGTAAAAGGAACATGAAGATTTTACTTTTCACAAGTTGATCTTTTGAGTAAAGAATGAGCGCCCTCAATGTGGAGCCGAAACTAGTATTTTAATCGGCGCTTAATTAACAAGGTGTCAGTTTGACATAACGTGATATATTGTATCTATTGTCTCGCCTAAATCTGCGCCCACTGTTGTCAATTAAGAGCCTCATCCGGTACTAATATACGTGTTTAGTGCAACAAACAAGCTGTCACAATAGGACCCTTCATTGTCGTTTTGTCTGGTTGCATTATTAAATAATTGACACATATTTTGTGTGAAAACCAATACCCATGTGTTTATTGTTTTTCAAAAATCGTAGTTGCGCGAATTATTGCGGAACTAAAAGAAACGTGATATCCTCATAAACAATTTGAACAGAATATTAAGGGTGAACGGCCATGTTTTGACATACTTTTGATATGTTGTAGTTAAAAGTCAGTAGATTACAGTGTTGCTTATGTAAAATTTTAAAATTGTTAGTTTGATACTTAAAAACGATGATTTTGTTCATCGGCAATTTCCGTACGCCACTCGGTAATTTCCGCCGCCATTTTCTTGATGACGTAGTTAAATCCCAACGCTCCATTAATAAGATAGGTCGCCATTATTACTTACTAAATTTCTTTAACAAATATTGGCATTTGAACAATTCTTTTATGACAATATTTTGTGTTTAGGTATTGTAAGTCGTTGTGCTTGCTTTTAACATGTCAAAACAGCTATTTAAAAGAATTTGATCGTATTTAAACAACGTCTTGCGGGACGAGTAAATGACAATTAGCACATGCATCATTTATAAGTAGATTATGCTAATTTTTATTACTTACCTTTTCGTTGATCGTCAATCTAGCTGATCCATAATTATTTTGATTCTTTTATATTTCCATACAAGTATAATAATAAAGAAGTACGATTTAAAATAGAAAACTTCCATCACTTTACATACAGATCACAATCGTAGTTAATCCTCTTAGTTATATTAATTTTTTATAACCGATTGTTATTTAACCGTTGCATTTTTCACTTTCAACGATATTCAACAAGTCAGTTTTCACTGTCGATGTGTCATCATGCCTTGAATGAATGGCAGTTTGTATACGACCCCTTATTATGTCATGTGATAAACAGGATGTTGTTTTGATAATTGGATACCTCTCTTACAAATGAACGAGAACGATTTCACAGTTTGCTATGTGTAATGACTATAATTAGCATCTACAAAAGAAATATGTTCGTGCAGTGAAAGTTTTCTATCTTAGTATGTAAAGACATGCAAATAACACAGACATTGTAAAACAATGCTGAACCACTTAGTGATCTGGAAATAATTAACACTGTTTGGTGTCGTTATTGTAAATACTATCCCATGTGTATTCGCACATTGGTTTGTAAATTTAATACGACATATAGTTTATGGTAATTATTACCAGAACTCTCCCAGATCTCTAAGTAAACAAGACTCCAACAATCCCGTTGCAGCATTTGCTGCATAATGGGTCTAGAAAAATGGTGATTCACATAAAATTATGTGTTCCCTCCAATTTATTCTTATTCTAGTTGGGTTATTACTTCCAATTTCCCCTTTCTCATGTTAGTATAGATCAAACTCAGTGTTTATCCTTTATTTTTTCCCCTGTTGCAAAGTACGCTATATCTATTTAGTGCTATTGCCCTAACAGCAAACATAGTTACAAAAAGACTAGTCATTTTTGCATTCACATATGGTTTTACATTATTAGTATAAGGGAGGTAACTCCTGTTGACAAATAAAAGGTTATTGCAGAATTGCTCCCCTTTAAACTGTGTATACCCTGGTAGTTGTCTCTTTATACAAGAACAGTGTGCTTTCATGTGTCATGTAAGCTATTGTACTAGATTTACAAGTATTCCTATTTTTAAGCATAGATTTTTACTTTTAGCACCGCACCCACACTGCAAAGTTTTATATATGTATTGCCAAATATAAGCAAAGTATTTATGTTAAGCAGTGTGCTCGGGCAATGGTTTTTAACCGAAGTCCCGAGGGTAAACAACTTCAATTGATTGAGTGAAAGTTTATGAATGTGAAGTATTTGTGTGTCTTTTTCAATTTGTCATGCACATTAACTAAACAACATACCATTTCATGATGTTTCACATAGAAAAAGTATATGCATGTGATATGCTAATGCACATACATGCCGACAATCTATGTATTGTTTTATTTTTACGCGTTACTCGACTTTTCAAAAAATACTTGCATACTGCAGATTATCATAATATTGCTTACAATATATGTTCAGTATATCTATAATCGGGATAGTTAAACATTTTTTGGATATACTATTTTCTCATATTTAATAATGTCAATGTTTCAGCAACAGGCTGTATATTATTATATTAACATCGTCCTTTACAATCTTGTACAATTTTATTAGATGGGCTTCTTATATAGCCATAAATCTGAATTATCTACAACATTTGTATTGAAATAATTCAGTAATAGGGCTTTGAAAAACATTAAAACACTACATGAAAAATGCTATTCTTTTTTATTTTCTTTTGACTACCTTTACGACAAAACGCTGCATTTTTATATTTCTTACTGTTTGATTATAAAGATAGTTAAATATAAATTGCCAATGCATAAGGCTGAACTACTGCAACAAATCAGATTACGTCTAAGTCCCGTATAATTATGATTTCAATCACCTATCACCTATCAATCAATCAGCAATCAGGCTTTGCCTTCATATTACTTTTGACACGTTATTGTGTAGGAGTACACAGGATATTGTCATCGATATGATCTCGGTCGTGGTGACAGCAGGAAGCCCAGACTACTAAGGATCCATTTTCATTGATCTCAAAGATAAAATATTTGTATCAGTTGTCTAGTAGTTAAGATTACTGATAAATTGATAACACAAAGTGGTACTAAGTAAACGATCCCAATAGCAGATGTCTAAGACGAAGAAAGTAAGGACTATTTGTTGTCTACTTTTATCAAATGTTGCCAAATACTTAATATAACCTACATTTATCTGACACATCCTACTTAATATAAATTATGTCTTAGGTTATAGTAGCTTAATGAAATAACGCGAGTTTTGAAGTAATTTGTACAGTCTATATATAAAACAATTAACGGGTTGGGAAGAATATACGTCACTTCCGGTTTGAAACAAAATGGCGTATCGATGGAATTATGCGCAAATCGTGTTGTCTTTTATGCTATACTCGCTTATAAAAGCGTTATTTATGAAAACTGATACGAGAAGTTGATTTGTTATGGCTAAAACTATGTTTCTAAAGAATAAATAACATTTGAGAAGCTTGGCCTTTCACCTTTAAGTATTTGTACAGAAACAGAAACTGAACTTGAGGAAAATTTGAGGAAGAAAATATAATTGCGATATTCGAGATAGGCTGAACCTAGACTGCAATTGCATCACGTGATCAATAAATTATGATCATGCGACACCGAAACTGTTTAAAACATTAGAACAGCCCTATGCATCGAACTTCATCTTGGGCAGGTTTGTGTGTATGGATGCATTTTTCGATTAGACAGTTAGACGAATTGCAATCAAACAAATAAAACGTCAGTGGATGTAAAAAAATCACGTACCCCAATGCACTAGGAAAACGCATATTTCATTACATTGGGGCATAAACGTGTAAACCTTGTAGGACATTAATATTGAGATATAATTGTAAACGTCGAATGGAACACAACTTTGTTTGTTTGGCATTGTGAAACATTGTGCGTGTGTGGTATTAAAATGGCGAAAACAATCAATCTGAAAGAAGGAGCTCTTACATTGGCTGAAATTATTGAGAACAATCAACACAAATTTCCAGTTCTTGTTCGAACTTTTCCTTCGGATTTTGAGGTTCGATACGAAGAAAACCTGCCGGACGATGAAGATATACTTGTGGACAAGCTTGAGCACTTGAATATAGCTCGGGTTCGTGTCATTCCATTCACTGACGAAGATGTCATTCGTAAAATAAAAGATGACGCGGTTATTAACGAGCGCAAGAAGATTGAGGGATTAGAGTTTTGGATTTCTGCGGAGTACAGGGGAAAATTAAAGCTTTTAAAACATTCATCACCACCCAGGTTGTTTATATCAATAGCACAGGTTTGTCTGAATGTCTTATATTATGTTATACATGAACTTAATCGATATACATGTATGATGATAGTCATTGTTGAGACTACTAGTTGTGTTAGAATTGATTACTAAATATTTTATGTACAAAGTAGTTTAAATAAATTGTGTAGTTGTGTAATTTCAGTAACAATTTAACGAAGAGAGTCGATTCCTTAATATTTCATGTACAAAGTGGTTAAAATGAATTCTGTAGTTGTGTAATTTCATGAACAATTTAACGAAGAGAGTTATCGATATTCGTGGCATGAATAACAGAAAGTGCGTTTACACTAAATTTGATTTTTCATATAGGTTCTAGAAAATTGCCCAAGGTTTGTTAAAGTCAGAGGAGACATGCAATCGTGTTTGAAAGGGCTGAGTCCAGGATCAGGAAAAGTTGTATCAGACAATGCAATTCTTGAACTACACGGCGTAATTGGAAATGAAAATAAATCCAACAGATTTTTGAAAGGTACAGTAGGTGATTGTGTGTACTATTTTCGAGACGACCAAGTGGCCAATCTGGTGGAAGTAGATGATCCAGGGTCCTATAGACTTCTGGACCTGAAGCAAAATGATATACCATTACCGGTACAGATCATGTTCAATCCAATACCTTTGAGCGATATTATCTTAAAAGACGAAAATAAAAAGTACGAAGCGTACGCCCTATTTCACGGTCCAGTAGAAGTACTGCAGTTTGAACGTTGCACCCAAATCATTACTTGGACCAAGGTTAAGCAAGAGGATAGTGGCTTCACACACCTAGCAATGGTTCCAAAATCGCTTTGGGCTACTCTTGAAGTCAGCGTGTATGAAACTAATTGTCAAAAAGATACAACTAAAATCTTGGAAGCCACCTATACAGATTATCAAGAAAATGCTTGGATTAGAGAACATTTATTCGTTATTCCCGCAAAACGTGGAAAACAGTTCTGTATGACTTGGTTGAAACGACCAAATCAGTACTTATCTATTTCAGGTATGTGCTTTATAAATGTTGATTTGCGAGGGACTAATACTGATGAATAATAATAATAATTATTTTTTCAAATAGGAATGTGGAAACGTCAACATATTTATCACATTCAACCACATTTTCCGGTTATATATTTTTAAAAATTCCCGTTGCTTGTATATACATGTGTTGAAGCCAACCAGTGAATGAGTACCAAATTTCATGATTATTTCATGGGTACGAATATAATATAACATTGTATTGCGCATTTTGTACAATGCAAAATGCAGTTAAAGCCGTTGCGCTGTGACACATGCAGTATAAAATATGTATACATTAAATGAATTTTAATTTAAAACTAATAATTATATTTTCAACGCGATTCAATGCATACTTTCTACTGTACTACAATATTTGCCTAAAATTCCACCATTTGCAATCACATATTTATAACTAAATGTTATTACTGTTTAATTGCCTATATTGTTTTGATCCAGAGTGGTCTTACAAATTAGCACACATCCACAATCGTCTAACTTGAAAAAGGCCAAGAGATAATCGACATGTTCTGTAACTTCAAATAATGTATTGTATTGTAGACTCTGAAATGACTCGCACTTTTTGAACTTTGATTATGTTTCAAATACTGGTATTTAGGCATATGTCACGAGTTCACTTTAAACACATGTGATATCCAAGTGATCTGACCATAACATACGAAGAATTCACGAAATTGGTTAATAATCTCCAATTGCAGGAAAAGGATACGGTCGCTCGAAACCAATATTTGAAAATAAAGCTATCAACTACAAAAAACTGGTTGCTACTCTTAATAACATAGGCAATGGAAATTCTTGAAAATAAGATTAACTCTTAATAGTATTTTTTACTTAATAGAATCGTTATCTAGTTGAATTCAAACAATGGTTTTTAATTCTAACTACTAATACTAACTATTAATGATTGAGTTTTATTTTCAGATTATGATCTGCCAACAAAAGTCTGCACCGAGCCTTACGAACCATCATGTATGTAAACAATTTCATTATACACAATCATGTTTAGGTATTTTAAAATAGATTAATAGCACTCAAACCTACTCAGTAAATTATATTACACATGCATATATTTTGGTTAACGTCTGTCTGCCCGACTGTGCGTCCATTGAGTGTGCATTAGGCTTCTCCGTGTTGTTGTCTGTCTGAATGTCAGTCCGTCTGCTGTTCTAGTTGTTGATCTATAGTATTCATATAATTTGCCACCTAATTGTACATAATTTGACGCCTTACTCGTTTGTGTAAAATGTAATGAATCGCAGGCATTATAATGGACATTTGTTATATATATTTATTTGATTTGATTGACCAATGAATTACTTGAATAGTGGAAGTGTACACTATTTTGCACAGTATTGCTTTTATAATCATTTAAAACGACTTTTATTCACTCCGTTTATTTACTAGAGTAATTTTGTTTCATACGATAAAGAGCAATATAAAAATAGCATAACAATAAATTGTATATAATAAAATAAAAATTACATAAAGTTACATAAGTCAACATGTTGCACTTGCGCTTTATCATTTACAGAAGTAAAGTCGAGTATAATCTTTGGCGTAGAATATTCATTGGCCCGGTTTAACAGTGACTTTGTAAACATGATTATTTACAATATACAAACCGTTATCATTTAGCAAAACCAATCAAGTAAATGTGGCAATGCCCCTTTAATTGGTGTTCTTTTTGCAGCACCGTATACACCGAACTACAATAGCGGCTCTACTGGCCGACAAGCTGTAGGTAGATTTCACAAATCATTTTTGTAATTCAATTACTCTGATAATATTTATGTTCTTTATACAATACGTTGACATATGAAATAGATCTATATATTTTATTGTCAGTTAACATTCAGGAAACCTTTAAAAATGTTTTACTTCTTTATTAGAGACAAGAGCCGAAAGTGTACTGTGCGCGCAAAAATCCCAGTCCGACAGTTCAGCCACCAGCACCGCCGAAGGTATTTTCGTTTGAACAATTTTCATTGCATATAAAAGACAAAAGCGGTATGGTTGCATGTAAATCATACATGTCAAGTTATGTTAATTGTTTCATGATCATAGATATGTATAACAGACGACGAAAAAATAATGCCAATAATATCAATATTCCAAAATTGGTACACATATAGTCAAAATATTAAAGCACAACAATAATTTTAATATTCCAATCCTAATATAACATACGTGTATTTGTATCAATATAAAGATTTGTTTCGTATTTTACATGTTATTTCGCACACTACATATCTTTAATATACATATGTTTGATAAAATGCTTGTTGTGTTCTTTGTATAAATAATTGCCGTCGTTAGAGAGTACGCACAAGTTTTTTTTTAAATCGAATTACTAAGAACAATTAAATTATTACACGTGCATTCTCTAAACTGCCGATAATTGATATTATATTGTGCAGTTGTACTAAAGATGTACCATAATTGATTACAATATAGTTAAACGTTTTATAAACGGTTTAAGCATAGAACAATCACACATGTCTAAAATAACACATTGGTTATATATGTGATATTTGAGAATACATATATAACACAAATACAGAAAATACCATGGGCGATGATCGTTATTGCAATACAAAATTTAGATACACTCAACACGAACTAATTTTGTAATGTATTTTGCTGTGTCTGTAGTCTAAGAAAAGTTTCGCAAAACAGATTCTAAAGTACCGAGAATATACAAATTGATGATGTAATGGTGAATACATATGTATTTAGTTACATATATATTATAGATACTACCATTAGTGCTGAATAAAGATAAGTTTATTTAGCAAGGCTTAGAAAACATGAAACACGAGCCTTGATGGCGAGTGGTTCGTGTTTTCGTGCCGAGCAAATTCTATTTATCCCATCATAGTTTGTCTTGATTTTGAAAATAAAAGAAATGAAACACTCAATAACACGAAGTACATAACATGACGTCACGACAAACAACAAAATGGTGCATTTTACTGTGCGTGTTTGGTGTATTCCACAGTGTGGAAATACAGCTAAGTTTATACCACGGGGTGTTATTTCGTCAATGCAAGCGTGATGATGGGATAAACTTAAATGTGTGTGAGTTGTATTTTTAGGAGAAAGAATCATGGGTTGAAAAGTGGCAAGAAAAGGCCAAACTCGGCTTTGATAAAATCCATACAGAAATGCTGAGCGTTTTGGGAAGTAAAATCAAAAACAAGGGATGCGGATTACGAGGCATTGGAGGGAAACGATGGAACAAACTCACAAAGAAAAGACAAACTGCGGGAATCATAAATGTCACCGAAACGGAACGTTACGACAAGTCAAATTCCCAAACACCGTCAAAACCTCCTTCACCAATGGCAAACGATCCAAAATCTTTACAACGAAGAATGCCTATGCGTTCAGAATCAATGAAAACCCGCCCACTTCCGAGTACACCAACACAACTGGAATCGCCGTTTTTTACGAATGCATTAAATCCAGTATATGAAGAAAGGAAAACACAGCATGGAGAAATAGAAACAGCGGGCAACTGGCAACACAATGAGGACTTCTATAGTTTTACTGCTTTACAAGTTCACGAATGCATGAAACACTGTTTTCCAAATAATCCCACAGTGGCGGATATGTGCTTGCAAGAAACATTGGACGGGGATTTCTTTAAGACGTGTGTTTTGGATCAATTTTGTCAAGCAGTAGGTCTTGGAGGTCTTCAAGCAATAAAACTGACACAAATCGTTAAACAAGGATGGAGACCCAAATTCTGAGTTTATCTATCTACCAATACAAAACTGTTTTCGCATACGTTCACGCCTATATATACACACAATATATCTGTATATTGTTTAGGAATTTAGAACCGAAGATTTACTGAACCTTGGCATCCAAATTGATGAAAGGTCGATATTTTTTTCGAAATATTATGTCGTTACATCCATCCATTTGGATGGGTATCAATTACTTATAACATTTCGCATTACATATTCACCAGTATTTGCATTTATATTGACATATACTCCACGATTTTTCGCAGATATGAGTCGTCTGTAATGCTACACATCATAAATGAGTCAAATAATTTGTTGCAATGTGAATACATTGTATTGTTGGACATTTATGCGTTTTATCTTTTTGAGCTCATTAAACAAATCCCTATCTAAGATACTGCTGCTGGTCGTACTTTGGCTCAATCGTAATAACTTAGACCTTCCATCTAACACGCGCACACGTTACAATGCATACTACTAGTAGAGCTGTCTCCAGTTTCTATCAGTTTGCTGAATCGCATGTTACTAAAGTACTTTCCGATAATATTCGCAGTAAATCTTACTTTTTTAAAATTTATACAAAAATAGGCAAATTAAACACAGAAACAGAAAGTTAACAAACAGGAAAGAAACCATTTACATATATATGGTCGCCAAGCACGAATCTATTATGGTTTGTAGTTGTCAGTGGTCTGTCGTTTATATTGTGATTTATACAACATCTCTTCCGAATATGAAACCTCGGAGTGAAAAATGACAAAAAAGATATGTATGTTGCTTGTGTGGTATTTATTCCATTCCATTAATGTATTTGTTCCATGAATAAATCTTGTTGGCATGATAATCGAAAGGAAAATGTAAAACTGTATATCAACAACTGGGCCAATATAAAACTCTATATAAAAAACTCTATAATATTGTACTGCACAAAGTTGTTGCTTTGGTGACAACCTACCAAATTTCTTCAAGCCACGTGTATTCAATCACAAGTATGGCCGCCAAAAGATTTCCTCAAATGGTTGAATGACCACTTTGAAAATCACTGAAACCATTTTACCATTTAAAATTTATGTTATATAAGTGTTTCTTGTGTCACTCATTGCCATTTACTTCAAACCATCTTGATTCGTCATGGGGTGGGTTACCTTTCCTCGTTTAGAGAATTGTGTAAATTTTCCCTGAAACCACTGCATCGATTTCCAATTATTGTCCCAGAAACTTGACAGAAGTGTTCTTTTAGTAACTCTATTACTTCAAATCATCTTGATTTGTCAAACAAACATATCCAGCGGGGGGTACGAAAAAAATAAACATAGTCTCATATAAGGTCATTTGATTATTTTTTACGAAAAAAGTTCATACATACCCTGAATATAAATGCAAGCTAAAACATTCAACTAATTTACGTAGTTAATGTTACAATCGAGTATAAGCATCGCACGGGGAACAAAAACGCATTCATCGATACATCATATATCCGCACCTCACATGGCGACCCATTTGTAAAACATGTCGGAGGCAAAAAATACAAACCAGTTTGTCCTATTCCAACAGCGTTTTAATTCCGGAGAAACAATACTTTGTATTGTGTTTTATTTTCGAAGTTTCGTGTTACATATTCTATATGTAGCACTGTGATGTGACCATCTGTCAACATAAACTCCGTTGAGCAAAAAATGGCCGTTTTGGTTCTCTTGTTTATAAAATATTGTAAGTACTCGTACATCTTTAGGTCAAGTGTTTAGTGTTTAATAGCATTATAATTAAAGAAATAGTGTGTTCATATATATTTTTAGCTGAATAATTCTAAATTCAAATAAAGTTAGTATGTGATTTATTGAAATTTCAACAAATATGACCGAGTGCTATCTAGTGATCTTATAATGTACTATTCAGGTAGTTATTCCATACGGATCTTTTACCGAAAGAGCAATGTATCAAAACGCTGATAGCGAAAGAAGGAAAGAAACCAAAATCAATGAAAATAAATTGCAAAAATGTCTTACAGAAAGGACACATTTGTTTGAATGAAATTGATTTTGTGCAAGACAAATCAAACTACTCATTATTATACTCCCTACTTTCAACATCTTGGTAGATATATAGGTTTGTATGCAAACTACTTAATGCACACGCAATAATATGGATACTGTCAATGTGGCGATTAGCTAATCTTGAACGGGCCGAAATAGCTGATGGAGCGTATAAATTTGGGGGTATCGATGGTTAGTGCTTATTAGCCTGCAAAGTAAAAAGTAGGTCACGCGATTCAATCTCTCGAAGTCGCCCTACTAAAGACATGTGGCCTCCGCCAACAGTCCAAACATGTGGTTATGAGTTACATGTTATTATATGCAGTTTCCTATTTTCAGCAGTGTCTGATTTATTGAAATTATAACAAAGATGGCCGAGTGCATTCTAATGTCATTATATTATACTATTCTGGTAATTATTCCATACGGATCTTTTACCGGAACAACACTACATAAAATGTGGTTATGAGTAACATATTACATGTATTATATGCTGTAAAATTTCCTCTCTTCAGCATTTTTGTGCAAATACACGTATGCGTATGAATTAAAGAAAGCATCTGAATAATTAACGTGATACAAGTAATAATTTAAAAACGTATCATAGATAATATAGTTTACTTGTGCATTTATTTTTTAAATAAAATAAATGAATATTTTGTAAACGATTTCAATAATATCTGTGCGTGTAAATGATTTTGATTTCTTTATTTTTTACCTTTAAATGTGTGTCTACCTTTCCTACCTTGATTAATACAAACAATTAAGAAATATAATATGTATTTCCGAGTTACTGTTATTGTTAACTGTTTCAAAATGAACTAAATTTACCGTTTTTGAACAAACAATTTATTTATTCTACAACTGAAACAAGCGTAAAATGCTCCTTCTCAGTCACTTATGCCAAGTTTCGGTTTATTGCCACCCTTTAATGTACACATGTCGCATAAAATAAATACATGTAGCTAGCTTTTGTAATATGTAGTTTATCGTTGTCCAAAACATGTTTTTTTTCTATCTGCGTTCCTTAAAGCCACACAAAGGGTTGGAATGGCCAAATTTTGAATGCACAATTAAGTTCAACCAAACATCATATAGCCTGGCAAAAATGCATAATTAAATTGTACAAGCTGAAACATGCTAAATATACGTCAGGTTGTTGGATATATATATATATATACTGTTTATTACAAATCCACTGATCCTCCCAGTAAACTGTTTAACACTTATTTGATTATCTTGGCATTAAATCCGAACATTTGCCGTTAACATTCGGCGAGCTGCACGATATTTTAACTGAAATACAGTAGCCTAGGTTAGCTTCGTCGTGTTGAAAAGTAAACAATAAACTAGAATTAAATATAGTCAAACACCATATATATTAAGGAGATGTGTTATAGTTTTTCGATCATAATGCATTATTTTATGTCTCTGTCAAATCTCCAATAAACTCTTTATGTTTGTCTTCGCGTGCAACAGCTAGTAAGTGCCTTTAACTTTATAATATAGCGGTTCTACTAAAGTCCTTTAGATGTAAGGAAACATCCAAAATATCTATGATTAGCAGTCTTCACGACAAACCAGTGGACCATAGACTGAGTCCAACAAGTTAAGGTACCTTGCAATGCCAGGAGCAATGTGGTAGAAAAAATGGATTTCCCATTTAATGAGAGGAAAAAGTCTGAACAACATTATTGTTTTTAGTTATTTATATAACAGATTGAATACAAAAGTGACTGAACATTTCGAAACTATGGTCCACTTAATTGTAATCCGATCCAGTCTTTTTAGCTGGCTTGGTGGACCAACGGTCCACTGATTTTATAATTTATTTGTGAAGACTTGATTAGTTTCATAAATGTAGTCCAATGATCGGACATGATCATCCAGATAAATACATGAAGGATTAAACGATATTTTTATGGTGACTTAATGCAAATACTGACTGGTGTCAATTGCATGAATAGAAATTTCAACTATTATTTTCTTGTGATGTTCGTTTATAAACGCTCTTCAGCTCTGTAGTTGTGAATTCAGAACTTTGCCAAATATTAGAAACTTTATCTTGATGAATATTGGATAATTTGGTTTAAAGTTGTTGTTTGATTTGTTGTATTGTACATAATTCATTATAAATAAATGTATGTCAATCATTTATGCATTTTTCAAACTTACGTAACTTATATACCACTTCGATGCTTAATTTGCTGTGTTTATTTCCAATTAAATACCGTTTTTAAGAAGACAGTCTCTATTCTCTATTCTGTCGCAATCTGCCTAACCCAACATAATTACACAAGTTGATTCCATTATCACATCGGAAGCCCATCTATAGGCGATTAATGGAGTGCAAAAAAAGTCGTCCATAGCCCACAATGCCTAGCACTGGTGTATTTCTGCCAATTGCGAACACGGCAATGTACATTAACACAATGGCCGGACAAACAGCATACAAAATACCATATATGGTACAAATGGTAATTTCTAGCGACAAGAAAATAACATGTGGTGAAGTGGTATACTGCAGTTGATTTCTAATGATGAAATAACAGGCGACTCGAAAAATGAAAAGTGGTAGAAATTGTATACAAAAGTTAATTTTTAGTGATTAAATCACTCGAAAATTACAGTTATTTCAAATTTAAAAAACGAACATAATTATAATCCAAACCTTAAATTACATTAATGGGAGTTTTACAGAATTATTTTCAAAATGGTTGAATATATCATATTTTCATATTTTATTGATAATACGGATCATCTTACTATATTTTAATGTATTGAGACACTGTACCATGGAAATGGATACTGTATCGGTACTGGCAAAGATCGCTGATAACCATACTAGTTACATTATTCAAGCATCTTGTACCTTTGGCTAGATACAACATACATTTCAGTTGTCATAATTAACGCATGCCATTTTAAGAGGCTACATTTATATCCACATTGTTGTATGGATTTATAAAAACAAAACAAAAGAAAAAAAAACAAAAAAAAAAACAACGTTACAACACTATCATCACAAAAGTAAAATGGGGAACGTATAACGAAAGTTGAAAGATGGCTTCACAAAATAAAAGTGAAGGAAACAACTGAGGATGCGCGATTGTACTGCGAAAGCTGGTACCAACTGCAGCAGAACCAAGTTCATGTTTGGCAACACCACTGAAATACTAAGCGTACATAAACATCTAATACGTACGTAGGATCGCTCCTTGCAACATATATTACAGGATCGGCGGATACAAAAGTTCCAAGTGAGTTGTAATGCTGTTTTTCTGAAGTCCTTGGGTGGCTTCATACGAAACAGCAAATATTGCATATTGGGAATTTCACAAGTTAAGTAGTTAGTTAGATATAGATAGATGTATGTTCACGTTGGTTCGGTAATTTCATCAATTTACCAAACGTATGTGTGTACAAGTAAGACTTGATTAGAAATGTTCAACAATGACAATGGGTTGATACGTACTGAAAGGTCTCCAGCACATAATACAAGCCTTCAAGCATCAAACAACTGTAGTGACAATTTGTACAGATATAAGTAAAAACAATAGCAATGCGTGTGACATGTAAACATACAATTCAACCGTCGTCAGTAGACTGACAATACTTAGAAACATGTAGTAATATGCCATGCGTGATTTATTTGACGTATGGCCACAGAACAAATGCAAATGATTTAGTGACAAAGGAACACAAATTCAACCAAAGAGTGAAAGGGTTTCTTCCACCCAAATCGATCGCTTTTTAGACACCGGAACGCTGGACGAAGGTTGAATAAGAGCTGCAATTCCCAGCTATTTATAGTTTCGTGCTTTCGGAATTTTGTTTTGGGAAAACACGGACTTCGCAGTCGTACGCACATGCATTAAGCCCGGTTTTCTCACGATACGCCTCAGGTGCTGGGACCTGTAGCTGAACCCCGATCGCCAAGGTAAGAAGCGGTAGTGATTCCATAATCTGTCCGCACCAAGGATTTCCAATAAATTATTAGATCTGTATCACTAACTTAGTAAGCTAGTTAGAGTTTTATCGTTGTATGGTCATATTTTTTAAGGATCTACAGATCTCTGCCGTATTAGGACTATGATATGTATTCTAACTTAGTTTTTGGTGAGACAGATCTTCGAACCTGTCTGCACACATTATTACCAATTATTACTAACTATTTATTGACAAAAAGCTAATTTATGTTTCCTTTCCCTAGTGGACACGTTATTGGGACCCTAACCCTAATGATAGGGTACAAAACATGAATTATATAAATGACTTGGAGTAAATCTATATCAGCTTAAGCTACAAACAAAATTTTAGCATCTGCCCAGACGACCAGATAAGGCGCGTGTACACACGCGTAATTTACCAACAAAAATGCATGATACGCACAGAAAATAAAATCATGGTGTACATTTGAGTAGGAAGTTTCAACCTTTGCCCACGGCCTGTACCCGGATAATCCTAAAGCAGTGCAGCGACCCTAACGCAGTGCCAATATGGCGGACACAGAGACAAAGTATGTAAATGTTTTTCAGGTTTTTTATCATGTTTTTATATTTGTGTTGGGTATCAGCGTAAAGCTTTTAATAGCTATAGTGTCCTGTGCTTTATGTACTCAATATTTTGTTTGACAATTACTCTATGATGCTGGACGTCATTAAAGTGTACTCGGAAAAGTCTTCATAAAGAACAGTTTTACGTGTCCGACCGTTTTAAAGTATCTTAAAATGCAGTAGTACTTTACTTGTAATATAAATTAGTTAAATGAACATCTCTATGAAATGTGTAATTATATCAAAGTTTAAAGTTGATGTTTATTGATAAAACATTGTGTTTATTCTGAAGTGGTTGTGGGCTTGCGGATAATTCCTGACCGATGTAGGAAACTGTGATGGATAAGTACAAACGTAAAACGGATAATACCTAAAAAACTAAAAAACAAATACCGATGCATGAACTTTTCTTGTATTTCTGTGCTTTATTTTGTAATAAAAAAATGCCTTTACAGGTGTATTTACAGTCTTATGGCTACTCTGTTTCTGACGGATACAAACAATATTATCTTTTACTATAAGTTCCTTGCCACTTCATATAAGGCGGAAGGAATAGCACCTAATGTAATTTTGACATGTAGCCATATTTGTACCCTGCATACACTCCAAACTAAATTCTATGTATTTCAAAACATTGCCACTATGTTTCGAACGGCAGTGTTTAATAATTTCCTCTAAACTGTCAGAAGATGTATCGCAATATACACACTAATTAAACTTTGGACGTTCAGAAATATTCAAACGAGTGTCACTTTGAATGCGTGTTATCCTTTTATAGTTTAAAAGGGCCTTGGCATTTTCTATTCCACTTTCATTATTTTAAATTATAACTACGTCGTCTTTGAAAATATTCTTTTTTTCTGTCTTGTGGAAATTGTTTGGCACTATATATCAGGACATACTTTATTTCCCGCTATTCTCATCCAGCGCAAACTCGCGATATTTTTAACACAGGTCTTTATGGTAAACAGTGCAATGGGTAACAATCTCTGTCGTTTAAGTGCATGCCTACCCACATGTATGACATTTAAAGCAGTCCATAGTTTCTATCATGAAACGATATAATACACGTTGTCACTGTTGAACCGGCAAAGTATGCAATACGATTAAAACGAAAATATAAACATTTATAGAGGTTCATTATAGTCGTTCATCTTAGATGTATTTCAATTCATTTATATTGAATATTAGTTGGTAAGGTGTTTATCCTTCACGTTTTATGCGTTGGTTTGGTTTTTATCCGTTCCTATTATACATTGCGTTCGGTAGTTATCAACTAGAATTGGGTTTTGTTTTATCCATTTTCGCACAGTCTGCACATCTGACGGAGTATTGTGTCCATATGCAGTGGTATAACACCATAGTGCAAACGGGCTTTTGAAGCAGTAATATTTGCTTTCAAACATCGAAATAGTATGGCCATTTAAAGTCTCTAAGTATTTTTAATGATTTTTTTAATAAATATTTTAATTGAATGTTTGGCCTTGTTCCTTAGCATTCCATCTTACAACACAATGTTTACTAGATGGAACATTAGATCTATTGAAATAAATACTCACTTGATCAGTTGCGACAGATATTACGACCAAAACAAACCTGTACATAAGGAAACTTTGCATTAAACAAAGTACAACCGTCTTTGCATCCGCCATATTGGCACTGCGTTAGGGTCGCTGCACTGTGTTAGGATTACCCGGGTACAGGCCGTGTTTCCGTACAACAAATAGGACCTAAATGTTATCCGACTGTTAGAATTGTGAATTATGGATATGTAGAAATTCCTCATCTAAAACATTTTATTATCTTCATGAAATGTCTACTAACGTACGATAACCTAATATAGTCAGTCTTATGCACATGTATCAACTTACATATTTTTTCATTTGCGTCAATGATTCCCGCATGGTCTGATATTTTACCGGCAGCCTTTCTGCACCATACAATATCAATTTGAAGTCCAAATAATAATTACCGGAAATTGCAATGAAATAGCAAGGTTTTGGGAGCAATGGTCGCTCTGACGACTTTTAGTTTCATAGACCTTAAAGTCCTCCCGTGAATTATCGTAAAGTCGTCATGTGTCCCTAAAGTCGCCATTTCATCGAGTTTTTACTGAGCTACAGTTGTCACCACTTTCCTGTATGGATGGTAGGCCCGGGTTCTGTGCCGAAAACAAGTACAGCTTATAGGACGATTCTATCAACGATTCCTGTGACAAACACAGAAGACTTGAAGCGAGCCAACGTTCTCAGGTATGCCTCTGACCAGTCAGCTCCGCTGGGCTGGACACGTCACATGTGGAGGACACACGGATGCCCAAAGCTGTGTTCTGTGGAGAACTAAGCCACGGCAAAAGGATCAGGAGAGAAGCTGCGGAGGCGAAGCGCAGATGGAGGAAAGCAACAGCAGCCCAGAGTCCCACTGGCCAATGATTCCTTTGTCCAGCGTGTGTCAGATTGTGCCTCTTGGTGAGTAGTCTACGCAAGCACCAGAGAACGTGATAGAGACTTTCTACCCAATCATACGAGGAACAAGCCATCATCATCATCACATTACAACAAATAATGTACAATAATTGCTTAACTTAATCAAACAGAACACTCTATACAGATTGCAATTCAAGTCGGAAACTGCTACCTTGCAAAGAGCTGAACTGCCAGTGTCTTGTTCTCCAAACAAAAAACAAAAGGAACAAAACACACCATCGTCATTGACAGAATATCGAAGCCATGTATGAGCTGTGACCCACGCTGCTTGAGTTTCTCGCATCTCTCCACCGTTGTTTATTCTTATAATGAATTGAATAACAGAAAATGTTTAGTTTAGTTTATTAACTTTAACATGCATACAGCGGTAATAACTATGGCTTAAAATCATAAATCTATCCTAAGATCTTTCACAGTTTTGCCTTATTATTTCGTTTTAATTTCAATCAAACCTGGTCATGGGGGGAGGGGGTTAGAATGTAGTGCAAAATATTCGCGTCAAACAGAGTTATTCCAGACATGTATAGCAATAGCGATAAACATCCACGTTGCTTTCGCCTTAATACATTGTCTATGCGCTTAGGTGTTCGCCGATGATGAAAACAGTAACAAAAAATAGGTGATTGGGAGAACGAACTTTTCAATGAATCGTAATTCAGCTCTCATCATCACATAATAATAGGCTAAACAAGAAATATATTTACAAAATATATTCGGCGTCGGTAATGATTATAATGCAAATAAGGAAGGTAAATTAAACTTCCAGCATACATATTCATGACAATGTAACTAAGACTAGAACCGAATGGCACACAATACTCAAATACTAAATAATAGTTTACGCCCCACACACATACCTTTAGATATTTATATTATACGTTATTAAATATATGTTGTTGTTTTTTTAAACATCAACACTTTATATACGCTATTCGGTTAATTTAATAAGGATTATCTAATGAAATTAAACCGTATATTCAACATCACAGAACATGATGCATAAACGAAAATAATTATATACATCGAATCGCTGGTACATACACGGCCAAAACTGTATTAACTAGTATATTTCTGTTCGAAGCATGCACGCGCCTAAATATATGAAATATTTCTGGCTGTATAAATCGCGTTGAGATGTAAACAATACATGTATGTCGAGGCAATGATATTTTTCAAGCATCTCGCCTTTGCAACTGTAGCGTGGAATTCCACATAGCAGTGAATCGCTGTGACATTTAGGCAAAAAACACGCGACATGTAGTGTAAAAGAAAACACATAGTTATAGATAATGCAAATACTGTTTTCAAAATATATTTGCATTAGGATAACATTATAGTCTATTTCTCCAGAAATCGTACACATATTATTATATATTGTAAAACCATACAACAAACTTACTTACACATCGCTTTATCCTGAATAGGCCTATGCAGCAAATGACTGACGCGACGTACTGCTCATCGTACATGTCGTTAATAAACGCATCTTTAACTAGTTTTGGATCTACAATGTGACATAAAGAACACAAGCTAGTATTGAAATAAAACACGTAAATTCATAAATCTTTAGTTTAGTATTCTAGCAACATTAATTCACATATATTATCAGATTATATGATTATCAGCCAACATACGTACCGCAATGATGAACGATTGCAACGGAGACCCCACAATAGAAGGGAATATAGAGCAGCATAAGGAAACCGTACCATTTTTTATTTTCTGGAACTAGAAGTAAATGTTATATAAAAATGAAGTTTGTTTCAATTACGCACTTGCGTGTGCACAAAGGGTAGCAAACATTTAAAACACGTTTTGGGAAGAATTTATGAAACGTAATGAAAATAACAATGAACATGGTATTTAAAAAAGAAAGGCAGTAAGTACACCGTAACCTTTTAAAGAACACAAGCTCAATTAAACATGATGCGTTAGAAAGCAACACCAACAAACAATTAAGCAGACCGATATATAGAACATACACATACATTCCAGCAAATCACACGTGATGAATGGTGACGACGTTCATGCAGGGATATGTGAAAATATACTTCATTTAGAAGTCCTGAAGTTGAAAAAATAAATCGTATAATGCATTAGCCTTTAGAAAACAAATACAACTCTATTAAGCGCTACATAATTTGTATCTACATGCACGGTTGCATTTCCTCCTCGAAATGAAATTGAAGTACAACAGAAAAACAAACTAGGGTTGTTTACTGATTGGTCTTGTTTATAACCCAAATGCAATTAAATTAAGAAAATTAAAAACAAAAACATGTCTCTAAAAACACGTTATGCGTCGAAATTATCATATCAGATATAATTTTAGTCTAAACATAATACAAGAGAGAACTCCAGATTTTTCGGTCCCCACTTATATAGATCTAAGGAGACTTCTCGGACCCAAGATTTTTGAGACAGCATTGGAAAACTTCTCGGACCCCATAATTAATTTGAGAATAATTCAATCATTATTAATATTTGCACCATGAATAAAGCAATCAAACCGCCCTATGTTTTCACCAGTGATACATGAACAACCTAAATAATTTCCCTTTACAAAAGTGTTATATAAATGTGTCAGGCGAGTTTAACAAATTAACAATGTAAGAAAATATTTGCGACAATGAATGAAAATTAATATGTATCAGACGAGTGTTGTTATTCTTAAGTTATATACCCTATGTTCATCTTACACGCGCACACGTTACAATGCATACTACTAGTAAAGCTGTCTCAAGTTTCTTTCAGTTTGCTGAATCGCATGTTACTCAAGTACTTTCCGATAATATTCGCAGTAGAACTTACTTATTTATAATTTATACAAATATACATATATATGCTCGCCAAGCACGAATCTATCATGGTTTGTAGTTGTCAGTGGTCTGTCGTTTATATTGTGCTTTAAACAACATATCTTCCGAATATGAAACCTCGAAATGAAAGATTACCAAAATGATATGTATGTTGCTTGTGTTGTTATTTATTCCATTCCATTAATGTATTTGTTCCATGAATAAATCTTGTTGGCATGATAATCGAAAGGAAAACGTAAAACTAACCGTATATCAACAACTGGGCCAATATAAAACTCTATATACAAAACTCTATATTAGTGCACTGCACAAAGTTGTTGCTTTGGTGACAATCTACCAAGTTTCTTCAAACCATTTTAAATTTATGTTATATAAATGTTTCTTGTGGGACTCGTTGCCATTTACTTCAAACCATCTTGATTCGTCATGGGGTGGGTTACCTTTCCTCTTTTAGAAAATTTTGTAAATGTTCCCAGAAACCAATGCATCGATTTCCAATTAATGTCACAGAACTTGACAGAAATGTTCTTCTAGTAATTTAAGATTACTTCAAATCATCTTGATTTGTCAAACAAACAGCGGGGGTACGAAAACAATAAACATTGTCTCATGTAAGGTCATATGATTATTTTTTTACGAAAAGGTTCATACATATCCTGAATATAAACGCATTCTAAAACAGTCAACTAATTTACGTATTTAATGTTACAATCGAGTATTAGCATCACACGGGGGAAAAAAAACGCATTCATCGATACATAATATATCCGCACCTCGACCCATTTTAAAACACGTCGGAGGCAAAAAAAAACAGTTTGTCCTATTCCAACAGCCTTTTAATTCGGGAGATACAATACTTTGTATCGTGTTTTATTTTCGAAGTTTTGTTTTACATATTCTATATGTAGCACTGTGATGTGACCATCTGTCAACATAAACTCAGTTGAGCGACACATGGCCGTTTTGGTTTTCTTTTTTACAACATATTGTAAGTACTCATACATCTTTAGGTCAAGTGTTTGGTTTTTAATAGCATTATACTTCAATAATTAGTGTGTTCATATATATCTTTAGCTGAATAATTCAAGTTCAAATAAAGTTAGTGTGTGATTTATTGAAATTTCAACAAATATGACCGGGTGCAATCTAGTGATCTTATACTGTACTATTCAGGTAGTTATTCCATACGGATCTTTTACCGAAAGAGCAAGGTATCAAAACGCCGATAGCGAAAGAAGGACAGAAACCAAAATGAAGGAAAATAAATTGCAAAAATGTCTTACTGAAAGGACACATTTGTTTGAATGAAATTGATTTTCTGCAAGACAAATTAAACTACTCATCATTATACTCCCTACTTTCAACAGCTTGGTAGATATATAGGTCTGTATGCAAGCTACTTAATGCACACGCAATAATATGGATAACTGTCAATGTGTCGACTAGCTAATCTTGAACGCGCCGAAATAGCTGATGGAGCGTATAAATTTGGGGGTATCGATGGTTAGTGCTTCGTAGCCTGAAAAGTAAAAAGTAGGTCACGAGATTTAATCTCTTGAAGTCGCCCTACTAAAGACCTGTGGCCTCCGCCGAGAGTCTAAACATGTGGTTATGAGTTGCAGGTTATTATGTGCAGTTTCCTATTTTCAGCAGTGTCTGATTTATTGAAATTTTAACAAAGATGGCCGATTGCATTCTAATTTCATTATGTTATACTATTCAGTTAATTATTACATACGAATCTTTTTCCGAAGCAACACTATATAAAATGTGGTTATGAGTACCATGTTACATGTATTATGTGCTGCAAAATTTCCTCTCTTCAGCATTTTCGTGCAAACACACGTTTGCGTATGCATTAAAGAAAGCATCTGAATAATTAACATGATACAACTAATAATTTAAAAACGTGTCATATATTATAGAAGTTTACTTGTGCATTTTTTCATAAATAAAATAAATAAATATGTTGTAAACGATTTCAATAATATCTGTGCGTGTAAATGACTTTCATTTCTTTCTTTTTTACCTCGAAAAGTGTGTCTACCTTTCCTATCTTGATAAATACAAACAATAGACCCTTTTCACATTCCCGTTATCGAGTACTGTAGTAGTTGTCTCCCTTGATAAAGCAAATCCAGAACGAGGCTGACGATGTATTGGCTGTAATTATCCATAAAGGTTACAATATACTAATTCCAATCCTTATGTTTAATGTAAAAGCGATAACTTTAACCAAAAATAAATGCAACATTTTGCACATAGAGACCCTCATAACCATACCTTTTCTTAAAGAGCACTCTAAGCCGAATTGATTTAAGCAATATAAAGGGTATGTCATGAAAGAACTCGACACTAAACAAAGTTGACTGTTTTATCACCATCTTTTTAGCGGCTGCTTTCTAGTTGAATGTAACCCGCCTCATAGCAAGTGTAATACTGTAGTCTCCCATCTAAAAACATATCAGTGATTTATTTGTGCACACCAATGCTTACCCTACCAACATCTCCAAAAACGAATATCAAAGCAAGTGTCTAAACATAAAAACATGTCTTCGAGTTAAACTTGTTGATTTATTTAGAGGGCGAAGCCCTACATGACCTATTTATTTAGTGTATTGTGACATAGAAGACAACTTAAAGATTTGATATCGCGAAAAAAAAACACTTCTACATCATTATCAACATATTTCTAATGTGCATGCAAAATTTCAGACCGATCCACAAAGTAGACATGCTTGAAAACGCATTTGAGAATGATGCCTGATAAGCAATCTGGCTTGCGTTTTCAGTGCTTTGATAATATGGGGTGCCTGAGTAAAATTATGTACTTAATTCATAGAAATCAATCAAAATACTAGCATATGTTTACCTACTTTAATGCAATAGAGATAAATATTGTATAAACGTGTTCATTTTTAGTTTAAGCATGATTTAGTGTGCTGGAAGACGCTAAAGACGGGTTTCCGTTCTTTTTTTATTTTCTTTTTTTACTTGAAAAAGCGGTTTTCGCTGTAAAAATCGTAATGCACATTAAAATATGATTTTTATCTCATGTTTTCTATGAAAATTATTACAGCCAATAAAACCACACAGTAACATGGTGATTTTATGTACACATTGCCCCTTTAGTGCCGCTCCCCGTTTTGTGTTTAGGTTACAATATACTAATTCCAATCCTTATGTAATTTAATGTAACAGCGATAACTTTAACCAAAAATAAATGCAACATTTTGCACATAGAGACCCTCATAACCATACTTTTCATAAAGAGCACTCTAAGCTGAATTGATTTAAGCAATTAAAAAGGGTTATGTCATGTATTATGCAAGAAAGAACTCGACACTAAACAAAGTTGACTGTTTTATCACCATCTTTTTAGCGGCTACTTTCTAGTTGAATGTAACCCGCCTCATAGCAAGTGTCATACTGTAGTCTCCAATCTTAAAACATATCAGTTATTTATTTGTGCACAACAATGCTTACCCTACCAACATCTCCAAAAAAGAATATCAAAGCAAGTGTCTAAACATAAAAACATGTCGAGTTAAACTTGTTGATTTATTTAGAGGGCGAAGCCCTACATGACTTATTTATTTAGTGTATTGTGACCTAAAGGGAAATAATGTTCAGTGGAGAAAATGTCGAATAAACTTATAAAATGTTGTTTGTTTTTTCATTAAACTTGTCTCTGTTTTATTCACTACATTATGTATACGTGGATATGTTTCAAATACTTAAATTTTAATGCAAATGATGTCGCAATCACACCATAGCCAAATCTGTTAAAGAAACTATGATACGGCTTGGGTAATTATATAACAGTTGACAGTTATAAATGCTATTATTATTATTATTATTATTGTATACTACTACTACTACTACTACTACTACTACTACTACTACTACTACTACTACTACTACTACTACTACTATTACTACTACTACTACGTGTATGAGCAAGAAAGTGATATCCCGGAGTATGCTTTGTTGTTCATCGGAGTTAACCAGAATTGATTAAAGATGCTTTTTTTGTACTCTCTAATGATAGAGAATCAAAACGAACAAAAATATTACTGAGAAATAATTTAACATCATTATTTAATATTACAACGTTAAAAAGCAGTTTTAATTATAGTTATATATCTTCAAACTTTGGGTACAAACACATGACTGTACATTTCATTTATAAACTGTCATGAGTTCAAGCAAATGATCAGGATAAATGCGAATAAAATTAAATGTGTGTCTTAAAGAAAGTTATTTTCTATTTTAAATGATAATTATTTTACTTGTTATCAAGTAGATTCATGAAGTCAGTGCTCCCGAGACAATGACCCGTGTATTACTTCACTAATTAGTATGCACTTTGATAACTTAATTGTGTCACATGCTATCTTAAAATTAGGACCTACTAGTATATATACACATTCTGGTTACAAAATAATGGTCATGTGTTTATACGAGATTATGATCTTATAATTGATAAGACCAGGTTCGAACAACACGAAGTATAGTCTCAGAGAAAGTACTTACGACTAAATTGCATTTTTTTGCTTCATTTTTAGCGACGATATACTTATTAAACTGATACTCTCTTATCATATATCATAATTATATCATGTACCATGCCATTTCTGTTTATTAAGAAGTAAACTAAGTGAATATTTATAACATTTTAAAACGTATTAACGTATAACGTATTAACCACTATCAATACATCACGAGCCTCGTTTCCTATTTGCCGATAAATAATTGTGTCGTGATAATCGCTAAAACTGGGAATGTGAAAATCGTCTATTAAGGTCTGTCAGTTAGATAATAAGCACATATGGTTGAGTGCAGGATGCATATAATTTGTAAAATACAGTTTACATGCTATGTTTTGGTATCATTTTAAAGGTATATATGTAAGCACTAAGAAAAAAGGCTGTTTTTGTGCACTACTTTTGGTCTAGTGGTTCCCAGCTTCATAACCGTTGGCCCATGTATTCATGCGCAAAGTGGCAGCTTCATGCCCGTCAAAACCAGTTTGTTTTTTCTAAGGTAAATATTTTGAGTTACAACGCATAGAATTTTTTGACATGCTGTTTTTTTCAAAAGATTATGTCCTCATCTTTCCAACAATGTGACATATTGGAAAGTAGCTTGGTCATGGTGAAAAGTGAGATCAAATTTTGAATATTTTATATGTAACAAAGAAGGAATTTATTTGCGCATGCGTAACCTATTAAGAAATATAATATGTATTCCTGAGTTACTATTATTGTTCACTGTTTCAAAATGAACTAAATTTACAGTTCTTGAACAAACAATATATTTATTCTACAACTGAAACAATCGTAAAATGCTCCTTCTCAGTCACTTATGCCAAGTTTCGGTTTATTGACACCCTTTAATGTGCGCATGTCGCATCAAATAAATACATGTAACTAGCTTTTGTAATATGTAGTTTATCGTTGTCGAAAACATGTCTTTTTCTATCTGCGTTCCTTAAAGCCACACAAAGAGTGGAAATGGCCAAATGTTGAATGCACAATTAAGTTCAACCAGACATCATATAGCCTGGCAAAAATGCATAATAAACTTGTACGAGCTGAAACATGCTACATATACGTCAGGTTGTTGGATATAAATATATACTGTTTATTACAAAAGCACTGATCCTCCAAATAAACTGTTTAACACTTATTTGCGGATCATCCTGGCATTAAATCCGAACATTTGCCGTTAACATTCGGCGAGCTGCACGATATTCTAACTGAAATACAGTAACCTCGGTTAGCTTCGTCGTGTTGAAAAGTAAACAATAAACTAGAATTAAATATAGTCAAACACCATATATATTAAGGAGATATGTTATAGTTTTCGATCATAATGCATTATTTTATGTCTTTGTCAAATCTCCAATGAACTCTTTATGTTTGTCTTCGCGTGCCTTTAACTTTATAATATAGCGGTTCTACTAAAGTCCTTTAGATGTAAGGAAACATCCAAAATATCTATGATTAGCAGTCTTCACGACAAACCAGTGGACCATAGACTGAGTCCAACACATTTTTGCTAGGTCCATCAGAATTTGTAAGCTTACTGGACCGGCGGTCCATCAAGTTAAGGTACCTTGCAATGCCAGGAGCAATGCGGCAGAACAAATGGATTTCCCATTTAATGAGAGGCAAAAAGTCTGAACAACATTATTGTTTTTAGTTATTTATATAACAGATTGAACACAAAAGTGACAGAACAATTCGACACTATGGTCCACTTAATTGTAATCCGGTCCAGTCTTTTTAGCTGGCTTGGTGATTTTATAATTTATTTGTGAAGACTTGATTAGTTTCATAAATGTAGGCCAATGATCGGACATGATCATCCAGATAAATACATGAAGGATTAAACGATATTTTTATGGTGACTTAATGCAAATACTGACTGGTGTCAATTGCATGAATAGAAATTTCAATTTTCTTGTGATGTTCGTTTATAAACGCTCTTCAGCTCTGTAGTTGTGAATTCAGAACTTTGCCAAATATTAGAAACTTTATCTTGATGAATATTGGATAATTTGGTTTAAAGTTGTTGTTTGATTTGTTGTATTGTACATAATTCATTATAAATAAATGTATGTCAATCATTTATGCATTTTTCAAACTTACGTAACTTATATACCACTTCGATGCTTAATTTGCTGTGTTTATTTCCAATTAAATACCGTTTTTAAGAAGACAGTCTCTATTCTCTATTCTGTCACAATCTGCCTAACCCAACATAATTACACAAGTTGATTCCATTATCACATCGGAAGCCCATCTATAGGCGATTAATGGAGTGCAAAAAAGGTCGTCCATAGCCCACAATGCCTAGCACTGGTGTATTTCTGCCAATTGCGAACACGGCAATGTACATTAACACAATGGCCGGACAAACAGCATACGAAATACCATATATGGTACAAATGGTAATTTCTAGCGACAAGAAAATAACATGTGGTGAAGTGGTATACTGCAGTTGATTTCTAATGATGAAATAACAGGCGACTCGAAAAATGAAAAGTGGTAGAAATTGTATACAAAAGTTAATTTTTAGTGATTAAATCACTCGAAAATTACAGTTATTTCAAATTTAAAAAACGAAGATAATTATAATCCAAACCTTAAATTAAATTAATGGGAGTTTTACAGAATTCTTTTCAAAATGGTTGAATATATCATAGTTTCATATTTTATTGATAATACGGATCATCTTACTATATTTTAATGTACTGAGACACTGTACCATGGAAATGGATACTGTATCGGTACTGGCAAAGATCGCTGATAACCATACTAGTTACATTATTCAAGCATCTTGTACCTTTGGCTAGATACAACATACATTTCAGTTGTCATAATTAACGCATGCCATTTTAAGAGGCTACATATATATCCACATTGTTGTATGGATTTATAAAATCAAAACAAAAGAAAAAAAAAACAAAAAAAACAACGTTACAACACTATCATCACAAAAGTAAAATGGGGAACGTATAACGAAAGTTGAAACATGGCTTCACAAAATAAAAGTGAAGGAAACAACTGAGGATGCACGATTGTACTGCGAAAGCTGGTACCAACTGCAGCAGAACCAAGTTCATGTTTGGCAACACCACTGAAATACTAAGCGTACATAAACATCTAATACGTACGTAGGCTCGCTCCTTGCAACATATATTACAGGATCGGCGGATACAAAAGTTCCAAGTGAGTTGTAATGCTGTTTTTCTGAAGTCCTTGGGTGGCTTCATACGAAACAGCAAATATTGCATATTGGGAATTTCACAAGTTAAGTAGTTAGTTAGATATAGATAGATGTATGTTCACGTTGGTTCGGTAATTTCATCAATTTACAAAACGTATGTGTGTACAAGTAAGACTTGATTAGAAATGTTCAACAATGACAATGGGTTGATACGTACTGAAAGGTCTCCAGCACATAATACAAGCCTTCAAGCATCAAACAACTGTAGTGACAATTTGTACAGATATAAGTAAAAACAATAGCAATGCGTGTGACATGTAAACATACAATTCAACCGTCATCAGTAGACTGACAATACTTAGAAACATGTTGTAATATGCCATGCGTGATTTATTTGACGTATGGCCACAGAACAAACGCAAATGATTTAGTGACAAAGGAACACAAATTCAACCAAAGAGTGAAAGGGTTTCTTCCACCCAAATCGATCGCTTTTTAGACACCGGAACGCTGGACGAAGGTTGAATAAGAGCTGCAATTCCCAGCTATTTATAGTTTCGTGCTTTCGGAATTTTGTTTTGGGAAAACACGGACTTCGCAGTCGTACGCACATGCATTAAGCCCGGTTTTCTCACGATACGCCTCAGGTGCTGGGACCTGTAGCTGAACCCCGATCGCCAAGGTAAGAAACGGTAGTGATTCCATAATCTGTCCGCACCAAGGATTTCCAATAAATTATTAGATCTGTATCACTAACTTAGTAAGCTAGTTAGAGTTTTATCGTTGTATGGTCATATTTTTTAAGGATCTACAGATCTCTGCCGTATTAGGACTATGATATGTATTCTAACTTAGTTTTTGGTGAGACTGATCTTCGAACCTGTCTGCACACATTATTACCAATTAATACTAACTATTTATTGACAAAAAGCTAATTTATGTTTCCTTTCCCTAGTGGACACGTTATTGGGACCCTAACCCTAATGATAGGGTACAAAACATGAATTATATAAATGACTTAGAGTAAATCTATATCAGCTTAAGCTACAAACAAAATTTCAGCATCTGCCCAGACGACCAGATAAGGCGCGTGTACACACGCGTAATTTACGCACAAAAATGCATGATACGCACAGAAAATAAAATCATGGTGTACATCTGAGTAGGAAGTTTCAACCTTTGCCCACGGCCTGTACCCGGATAATCCTAAAGCAGTGCAGCGACCCTAACGCAGTGCCAATATGGCGGACACAGAGACAAAGTATGTAAATGTTTTTCAGGTTTTTTATCATGTGTTTATATTTGTGTTGGGTATCAGCGTAAAGCTTTTGAAAGCTATAGTGTCCTGTGCTTTATGTACTCAATATTTTGTTTGACAATTACTCTATGATGCTGGACGTCATTAAAGTGTAATCGAAACAGTCTTCATAAAGAACAGTTTTACGTGTCCGACCGTTTTAAAATATCTTAAAATGCAGTAGTACTTTACTTGTAATATAAATTAGTTAAATGAACATCTCTATGAAATGTGTAATCATATCAAAGTTTAAAGTTGATGTTTATTGATAAAACATTGTATTTATTCTGAAGTGGTTGTGGGCTTGCGGATTATTGCTGACCGATGTAGGAAACTGTGATGGATAAGTACAAACGTAAAACGGATAACACCTAAAAAAACTAACAAAAATACCGATGCATGAACTTTTTTGTTATTTCTGTGCTTTATTTTGTAATCAAATGCCTTTACAGGTGTATTTACATTCTCATGGCTACTCTGTTTCTGACGGATACAAACAATATTATCTTTTACTATATGTTCCTTGCCACTTCATGTAAGGCGGAAGGAATAGCACCTTATGTAATTTTGACATTTAGCCATATTTGTACCAAGCATACACTCCAAACAAAATTCTATGTATTTCCAAACATCGCCACTATGTTTCGAACGGCAGTGTTTAATAATTTCCTCTAAACTGTCAGAAGATGTATCGCAATATACACACTAATTAAACTTTGGACGTTCAGAAATATTCAAACGAGTGTCACTTTGAATGCGTGTTATCCTTTTATAGTTTAAAGGGGCCTTGGCATTTTCTGTTCCACTTTCATTATTGTTAATTATAACTACGTCGTCTTTGAAAATATATGATTTTTTTTCTGTCTTTTGCAAATCGTTCGGCACTATATATCACTTTATTTCCCACTATTCTCGTCCAGCACAAACTCGCGATATTTTCAACACAGGTCTTCATGGTAAACAGTGCAATGGGTAACAATCTCTGTCGTTTAAGTGCATGCCTACCCACATCTATGACATTTAAAGCAGTCCATAGTTTCTATCATGAAACGATATAATACACGTTGTCACTGTTGAACGGGCAAATTATGCAATACGATTAAAACGAAAATAGAAACTTTTATAGAGGCTCATTATAGTCCTTCATCTTACATGTATTTCAAGTCATTTATATTGAATATTAGTTGGTAAAGTGTTTATCCTTCACGTTTTATGCGTTGGTTTGGTTTTTATCCGTTCCTATTATACATTGCGTTCGGTAGTTATCAACTAGAATTTGGGTTTTTATCCATTTTCGCACAGTCTGCACATCTGAAGGAGTATTGTGTCCATATGCAGTGGTATAACACCATAGTGCAAACGGGCTTTTGAAGCAGTATATATTTGCTTTCACACAGCAATATAGTATGTCCATTTAAAGTCTCTAAGTATTTTGAAAAAAACACTTTATAAATATTTTAATTGAATGTTTGGCCTTGTTCCTCAGCATTCCATCTTACAACACAATGTTAACATTAGATCTAGTGAAATAAATACTCACTTGATCAGTTGCGACAGATATTGCGACCAAAACAAACCTGTACATAAGGAAACTTTGCATTAAACAAAGTACAACCGTCTTTGCATCCGCCATATTGGCACTGCGTTAGGGTCGCTGCACTGCGTTAGGATTACCCGGGTACAGGCCGTGTTTCCGTACACACGGAAATGAACCAACAACAAACAGGACCTAAATGTTAACCGACTGTTAGAATTGTGAATTATGAATATGTAGAAATTCCTCATTTAAAACATTTTATTATCTTCATGAAATGTCTACTAACGTACGATAACCTAATATAGTCAGTCTTATGCACATGTATCAACTTACATATTTTTTTCATTTGCGTCAATGATTCCCTCATGGTCTGATATTTTACCGACAGCCTTTCTGCACCATACAATATCAATTTGAAGTCCGAATAATAATTACCGGTAATTGCAATGAAATAGCAATGTTTTGGGAGCAACGGTCGCTCTGACGACCTTTATTTTCATAGACCTTAAAGTCCTCATGTGAATTATCGTAAAGTCGTCATGTGTCCCTAAAGTCGCCATTTCATCGAGTTTTTACTGAGCTACAGTTGTCACCACTTTCCTGTATGGATGGTAGGCCCGGGTTCTGTGCCGAAAACAAGTACAGCTTATAGGACGATTCTATCAACGATTCCTCTCAGCCATCGAGTGGCGTGACTGTGTGACAAACACAGAAGACTTGAAGCGAGCCAACGTTTCCTGGTAAGCCTCTGACCAGTCAGCTCCGCTGGGCTGGACACTGTCACATGTGGAGGACACACGGATGCCCAAAGCTGTGTTCTGTGGAGAACTAAGCCAGGACAAAAGGATCAGGAGAGAAGCTGCGGAGGCGAAGCGCAGATGGAGGAGAGCAAGAGCAGCCCAGAGTCCCACTGGCCAATGATTCCCTTGTCCAGCGTGTGTCAGATTGTGCCTCTTGGTGAATAGTCTACGCAAGCACCAGAGAACGTGATAGAGACTTTCTACCCAATCATCCGAGGAACAAGCCATCATCATCATCACATTACAACAAATAATGTACAATAATTGCTTAACTTAATCAAACAGAACACTCTATACAGATTGCAATTCAAGTCGGAAACTGCTACCTTGCAAAGAGCTGAACTGCCAGGGTCTTGTTCTCCAAACAAAAAACAAAAGGAACAAAACACACCATCGTCATTGACAGAATATCGAAGCCATTTATGAGCTGTGAGCCAAGCTGCTTGCATTTCCCGCATCTCTCCACCGTTGTTTATTCTTATAATGAATTGAATAACAGAAAATGTTTAGTTTAGTTTATTAACTTTAACATGCATAGAGCGGTAATAACTATGGCACTTAAACTTAAAATCATACATCTATCCCAAGATCGTTCACAGTTTTGCCTTATTATTTCGTTTTAATTTCAATCAAACCTGGTCAACGGGGGGTGGGGGGGGGGGGGTAAGAATGTAGTGCAAAATATTCGCGTCAAACAGAGTTATTCCAGACATATATAGCAATAGCGATAAAAATCCACGTTGCTTTCGCGTCAATACATTGTCTAAGCGCTTAGGTGTTCGCCGATGATGAATACAGTAACAACAAATAGGTGATTGGGAAAACGAACTTTTCAATGAATCGTAATTCAGCTCTCATCATCACATAATAATAGGCTAAACAAGAAATATATTTACAAAATATATTCGGCGTCGGTAATGGTTATAATGCAAATAAGGAAGGTCAATTAAAATTCCAGCATACATATTCATGACAATGTAACTAAGACTAGAACCGAATGGCACACAATACTCAAATTTTAAATAATAGTTTACGCCCCCCACACATACCATTATATATTTATATTATACTTTACTAAATATATGTTGTTTTTTTTAACATCAACATTTTATATACACTGTTCGGTTAATTTAATAAGGATTATCTAATGAAATTAAACCGTATATTCAGCATCACAGAACATGATGCATAAACGAAAATAATTATATACATCGAATAGCTGGTATATACTCGGCCAAAACTGTATTAACTAGTATATTTCTGTTCGAAGCATGCACGCGCCTATATATATGAAATATTTATGGCTATATAAATCGCGTTGAGATGTAAACAATACATGTATGTCGAGGCAATGATATTTTCAAGCATCTCGCCTTTGCAACTGTAGTGTGGAATTCCACATAGCAGTGAATCGCTGTGACATTTAGGCAAAAAACACGCGACATGTAGTGTAAAAGAAAACACATAGTTATAGATAATGCAAATACTGTTTTCAAAATATATTTGCAATTAGGATAACATTATAGTCTGTTTCTCCAGAAATCGCATACATATTATTATATATTGTAAAACCATACAACAACTTACTTACACGTCGCTTTATCCTGAATAGGCCTATGCAGCAAATGACTTACGCGACGTACTGCACATCGTACATGTCCTTCATAAACCCATCTTCAACTAGTTTTGGATCTACAGTGTGACATAAAGAACACAAGCTAGTATTGAAATAAAACACGTAAATTCATAAATCTTTAGTTTAGTATTCTAGCAACATTAATTCATATATATCAGCCAACATAAGTACCGCAATGATGAACGATTGCAACGGAGATCCCACAATAGAAGGGAATAAAGAGCAGCACAAGGAAACCGTAGCATTTTTTATTTTCTGGAACTAGAAGTAAATTTTATATAACAATGCAGTTTGTTTTCATTTACGCACTTGAGTGTGCATAAAGGGTAGCAAACATTTAAAACACGTTTTGGGAAGAATTTATAAAACGTAATGAAAATAACAATGAACATTGTATTTAAAAAAAGAAAGGCAGAAAGTAGAGTATATTACACCGTAACCTTTTAAAGAACACAAGCTCAATTAAACATGATGCGTTAGAAAGCAGCACCAACAAACAATTAAGCAGACCGATATATAGAACATACACACACATTCCAGCAAATCAGACGTGATGAATGGTGACGACGTTCATGCAGGGATATGTGAAAATATACTTCATTTAGAAGTCCTGAAGTTGAAAAAATAACTCGTATAATGCATTAGCCTTTAGAAAACAAATACAACTCTATTAAGCGCTACATAATTTTTATCTACATGCACGGTTGCATTTCCTCCTCGAAATGAAATTGAAGTACAACAGAAAAACAAACTAGGGTTGTTTACTGATTGGTCTTGTTTATAACCCAAATGCAATTAAATTAATAAAATTAAAAACAAAAACATGTCTCTAAAAACACGTTATGCGTCGAAATTATCATATCAGATATATTTTTAGTCTAAACATAATACAAGAGAGAACTCCAGATTTTTCGGTCCCCACTTATATAGATCTAAGGAGACTTCTCGGACCCAAGATTTTTGAGACAGCATTGGAAAACTTCTCGGACCCCATAATTAATTTGAGAATAATTCAATCATTATTAATATTTGCACCATGAATAAAGCAATCAAACCGCCCTATATTTTCACCAGTGATACATGAACAACCTAAATAATTTCCCTTTACAAAAGTGTTATATAAATGTGTCAGGCGAGTTTAACAAATTAACAATGTAAGAAAATATTTGCGACAATGAATGAAAATTAATATGCATCAGACGAGTGTTGTTATTCTTAAGTTATATACCCTATGTTCATCTTACACGCGCACACGTTACAATGCATACTACTAGTAAAGCTGTCTCAAGTTTCTTTCAGTTTGCTGAATCGCATGTTACTCAAGTACTTTCCGATAATATTCGCAGTAGAACTTACTTATTTATAATTTATACAAATATACATATATATGCTCGCCAAGCACGAATCTATCATGGTTTGTAGTTGTCAGTGGTCTGTCGTTTATATTGTGCTTTAAACAACATATCTTCCGAATATGAAACCTCGAAATGAAAGATTACCAAAATGATATGTATGTTGCTTGTGTTGTTATTTATTCCATTCCATTAATGTATTTGTTCCATGAATAAATCTTGTTGGCATAATAATCGAAAGGAAAACGTAAAACTAACCGTATATCAACAACTGGGCCAATATAAAACTCTATATACAAAACTCTATATTAGTGCACTGCACAAAGTTGTTGCTTTGGTGACAATCTACCAAGTTTCTTCAAACCATTTTAAATTTATGTTATATAAATGTTTCTTGTGGGACTCGTTGCCATTTACTTCAAACCATCTTGATTCGTCATGGGGTGGGTTACCTTTCCTCTTTTAGAAAATTTTGTAAATGTTCCCAGAAACCAATGCATCGATTTCCAATTAATGTCACAGAACTTGACAGAAATGTTCTTCTAGTAATTTAAGATTACTTCAAATCATCTTGATTTGTCAAACAAACAGCGGGGGTACGAAAACAATAAACATCGTCTCATGTAAGGTCATATGATTATTTTTTTACGAAAAGGTTCATACATATCCTGAATATAAACGCATTCTGAAACAGTCACCTAATTTACGTATTTAATGTTACAATCGAGTATTAGCATCGCACGGGGGAAAAAAAACGCATTCATCGATACATAATATATCCGCACCTCGACCCATTTTAAAACACGTCGGAGGCCAAAAAAAACAGTTTGTCCTATTCCAACAGCCTTTTAATTCGGGAGATACAATACTTTGTATCGTGTTTTATTTTCGAAGGTTTGTTTTACATATTCTATATGTAGCACTGTGATGTGACCATCTGTCAACATAAACTCAGTTGAGCGACACATGGCCGTTTTGGTTTTCTTTTTTACAACATATTGTAAGTACTCATACATCTTTAGGTCAAGTGTTTGGTTTTTAATAGCATTATACTTCAATAATTAGTGTGTTCATATATATCTTTAGCTGAATAATTCAAGTTCAAATAAAGTTAGTGTGTGATTTATTGAAATTTCAACAAATATGACCGGGTGCAATCTAGTGATCTTATACTGTACTATTCAGGTAGTTATTCCATACGGATCTTTTACCGAAAGAGCAAGGTATCAAAACGCCGATAGCGAAAGAAGGACAGAAACCAAAATGAAGGAAAATAAATTGCAAAAATGTCTTACTGAAAGGACACATTTGTTTGAATGAAATTGATTTTCTGCAAGACAAATTAAACTACTCATCATTATACTCCCTACTTTCAACAGCTTGGTAGATAAATAGGTTTGTATGCAAACTACTTAATGCACACGCAATAATATGGATAACTGTCAATGTGTCGACTAGCTAATCTTGAACGGGCCGAAATAGCTGATGGAGCGTATAAATTTGGGGGTATCGATGGTTAGTGCTTCGTAGCCTGAAAAGTAAAAAGTAGGTCACGCGATTTAATCTCTTGAAGTCGCCCTACTAAAGACCTGTGGCCTCCGCCGAGAGTCTAAACATGTGGTTATGAGTTGCAGGTTATTATATGCAGTTTCCTATTTTCAGCAGTGTCTGATTTATTGAATTTTAACAAAGATGGCCGATTGCATTCTAATTTCATTATGTTATACTATTCAGTTAATTATTACATACGAATCTTTTTCCGAAGCAACACTATATAAAATGTGGTTATGAGTACCATGTTACATGTATTATATGCTGCAAAATTTCCTCTCTTCAGCATTTTCGTGCAAACACACGTTTGCGTATGCATTAAAGAAAGCATCTGAATAATTAACGTGATACAACTAATAATTTAAAAACGTGTCATATATTATAGAAGTTTACTTGTGCATTTTTTCATAAATAAAATAAATAAATATGTTGTAAACGATTTCAATAATATCTGTGCGTGTAAATGACTTTCATTTCTTTCTTTTTTACCTCTAAAAGTGTGTCTACCTTTCCTATCTTGATAAATACAAACAATAGACCCTTTTCACATTCCCGTTATCGAGTACTGTAGTAGTTGTCTCCCTTGATAAAGCAAATCCAGAACGAGGCTGACGATGTTATCCATAAAGGTTACAATATACTAATTCCAATCCTTATGTTTAATGTAAAAGCGATAACTTTAACCAAAAATAAATGCAACATTTTGCACATAGAGACCCTCATAACCATACCTTTTCTTAAAGAGCACTCTAAGCTGAATTGATTTAAGCAATATAAAGGGTATGTCATGAAAGAACTCGACACTAAACAAAGTTGACTGTTTTATCACCATCTTTTTAGCGGCTGCTTTCTAGTTGAATGTAACCCGCCTCATAGCAAGTGTCATACTGTAGTCTCCCATCTAAAAACATATCAGTGATTTATTTGTGCACACCAATGCTTACCCTACCAACATCTCCAAAAACGAATATCAAAGCAAGTGTCTAAACATAAAAACATGTCTTCGAGTTAAACTTGTTGATTTATTTAGAGGGCGAAGCCCTACATGACCTATTTATTTAGTGTATTGTGACCTAGAAGACAACTTAAAGATTTGATATCGCGAAAAAAAAACACTTCTACATCATTATTAACATATTTCTAATGTGCATGCAAAATTTCAGACCGATCCACAAAGTAGACATGCTTGAAAACGCATTTGAGAATGATGCCTGATAAGCAATCTGGCTTGCGTTTTCAGTGCTTTGATAATATGGGGTGCCTGAGTAAAATTATGTACTTAATTCATAGAAATCAATCAAAATACTAGCATATGTTTACCTACTTTAATGCAATAGAGATAAATATTGTATAAACGTGTTCATTTTTGGTTTAAGCATGATTTAGTGTGCTGGAAGACGCTAAAGACGGGTTTCCGTTCTTTTTTTATTTTCTTTTTTTACTTGAAAAAGCGGTTTTCGCTGTAAAAATCGTAATGCACATTAAAATATGATTTTTATCTCATGTTTTCTATGAAAATTATTACAGCCAATAAAACCACACAGTAACATGGTGATTTTATGTACACATTGCCCCTTTAGTGCCGCTCCCCGTTTTGTGTTTAGGTTACAATATACTAATTCCAATCCTTATGTAATTTAATGTAACAGCGATAACTTTAACCAAAAATAAATGCAACATTTTGCACATAGAGACCCTCATAACCATACTTTTCATAAAGAGCACTCTAAGCTGAAGTGATTTAAGCAATTAAAAAGGGTTATGTCATGTATTATGCAAGAAAGAACTCGACACTAAACAAAGTTGACTGTTTTATCACCATCTTTTTAGCGGCTACTTTCTAGTTGAATGTAACCCGCCTCATAGCAAGTGTCATACTGTAGTCTCCAATCTAAAAACATATCAGTTATTTATTTGTGCACAACAATGCTTACCCTACCAACATCTCCAAAAAAGAATATCAAAGCAAGTGTCTAAACATAAAAACATGTCGAGTTAAACTTGTTGATTTATTTAGAGGGCGAAGCCCTACATGACTTATTTATTTAGTGTATTGTGACCTAAAGGGAAATAATGTTCAGTGGAGAAAATGTCGAATAAACTTATAAAATGTTGTTTGTTTTTTCATTAAACTTGTCTCTGTTTTATTCACTACATTATGTATACGTGGATATGTTTCAAATACTTAAATTTTAATGCAAATGATGTCGCAATCACACCATAGCCAAATCTGTTAAAGAAACTATGATACGGCTTGGGTAATTATATAACAGTTGACAGTTATAAATGCTATTATTATTATTATTATTATTGTATACTACTACTACTACTACTACTACTACTACTACTACTACTACTACTACTACTACTACTACTACTACTACTATTACTACTACTACTACGTGTATGAGCAAGAAAGTGATATCCCGGAGTATGCTTTGTTGTTCATCGGAGTTAACCAGAATTGATTAAAGATGCTTTTTTTGTACTCTCTAATGATAGAGAATCAAAACGAACAAAAATATTACTGAGAAATAAAACATCATTATTTAATATTACAACGTTAAAAAGCAGTTTTAATAATAGTTGTATATCTTCAAACTTTGGGTACAAACACATGACTGTACATTTCATTTATAAACTGTCATGAGTTCAAGCAAATGATCAGGATAAATGCGAATAAAATTAAATGTGTGTCTTAAAGAAAGTTATTTTCTATTTTAAATGATAATTATTTTACTTGTTATCAAGTAGATTCATGAAGTCAGTGCTCCCGAGACAATGACCCGTGTATTACTTCACTAATTAGTATGCACTTTGATAACCTAATTGTGTCACATGCTATCTTAAAATTAGGACCTACTAGTATATATACACATTCTGGTTACAAAATAATGGTCATGTGTTTATACGAGATTATGATCTTATAATTGATAAGACCAGGTTCGAACAACACGAAGTATAGTCTCAGAGAAAGTACTTACGACTAAATTGCATTTTTTTGCTTCATTTTTAGCGACGATATACTTATTAAACTGATACTCTCTTATCATATATCATAATTATATCATGTACCATGCCATTTCTGTTTATTAAGAAGTAAACTAAGTGAATATTTATAACATTTTAAAACGTATTAACGTATAACGTATTAACCACTATCAATACATCACGAGCCTCGTTTCCTATTTGCCGATAAATAATTGTGTCGTGATAATCGCTAAAACTGGGAATGTGAAAATCGTCTATTAAGGTCTGTCAGTTAGATAATAAGCACATATGGTTGAGTGCAGGATGCATATAATTTGTAAAATACAGTTTACATGCTATGTTTTGGTATCATTTTAAAGGTATATATGTAAGCACTAAGAAAAAAGGCTGTTTTTGTGCACTACTTTTGGTCTAGTGGTTCCCAGCTTCATAACCGTTGGCCCATGTATTCATGCGCAAAATGGCAGCTTCATGCCCGTCAAAACCAGTTTGTTTTTTCTAAGGTAAATATTTTGAGTTACAACGCATAGAATTTTTTGACATGCTGTTTTTTTCAAAAGGTTATGTCCTCATCTTTCCAACAATGTGACATATTGGAAAGTAGCTTGGTCATGGTGAAAAGTGAGATCAAATTTTGAATATTTTATATGTAACAAAGAAGGAATTTATTTGCGCATGCGTAACCTATTAAGAAATATAATATGTATTCCTGAGATACTATTATTGTTCACTGTTTCAAAATGAACTAAATTTACAGTTCTTGAACAAACAATATATTTATTCTACAACTGAAACAATCGTAAAATGCTCCTTCTCAGTCACTTATGCCAAGTTTCGGTTTATTGACACCCTTTAATGTGCGCATGTCGCATCAAATAAATACAATTAGCCAGCTTTTGTAATATGTAGTTTATCGTTGTCCAAAACATTTTTTTTTTCTATCTGCGTTCCTTAAAGCCACACAAAGAGTGGAAATGGCCGAATGCACAATTAAATTCAACCAGACATCATATAGCCTGGCAAAAATGCATAATTAAATTGTACGAGCTGAAACATGCTACATATACGTCAAGTTGTTGGATATATATATACTGTTTATTACAAAAGCACTGATCCTCCAAATAAACTGTTTATCACTTATTTGCGGATCATCCTGGCATTAAATCCGAACATTTGCCGTTAACATTCGGCGAGCTGCACGATATTCTAACTGAAATACAGTAACCTCGGTTAGCTTCGTCGTGTTGAAAAGTAAACAATAAACTAGAATTAAATATAGTCAAACACCATATATTTTAAGGAAATATGTTATAGTTTTTCGATCAGAATGCATTATTTTATGTCTTTACAAGATACAATATGTTGCACGCAAAGACAAACATTAAGAGTTTATTGGAGATTTGACAAAGCTAAAAATATATATGAACACACTAATTCTTGAATAATAATGCTATTAAACACTAAACACTTGACCTAAAGATGTACGAGTACTTACAATATGTTGTAAACAAGAGAGCCGAAACGGCCATTTGTCGCTCAACTGAGTTTATGTTGACAGATGGTCACATCACAGTGCTACATATAGAATATGTAACACAAAACGTCGAAAATAAAACATAATACAAAGTATTGTATCTCCGGAATTAAAAGGCTGTTGGAATAGGACTAACTGGGGCTTTTTTTGCCTCCGTCGTGTTTTAATCAAAACACTGACAGCGTAGAAAGACTGTTGGCGAAAAAAGAAACTAACAGCATGTGAATTATGAGTGCATTTTTACTACAAGGAAACATTTGTTTAAATGAAGTTCAATGTCCCACCTTTAAACTTTACAATTTGGCTTCTTATTGAATAGTATTCGACATCTTAATGAACACTAATTTGTAAGTAACGAAACATTATTTTGTTCGAGCTAATTATGTTATGCAAACGGAATTATTTACATGCCATTTAACAAGTCAATATGCAAGGGCCAGAATAACCGATAAAGCGCAGTAGTTAGGCGCACCGATTGTTAGCGCTTCTTAGCCAAAGATCTATAATTAAACATGTTAATTTATAGATCTTTGTTCGTAGCCTACTGAGTCAAAATAGATCATACGATGAAGCTCTCGATTGTGCAAAGTACAGTTTAAAATTAATAATTTTTTACAGTAAACTGTTGTAAAAATATTCAGAAATAGAATTGGTAGCAAGAAAAAACACTTTCGCAACGAGTCAAAAATAACCGATGTAACGCATTAATTTGATGGCCTTATTCCAGGACACTCCGGTAAATATTTCCTTTACATTCAAGTAAATAGCAAAAGTAGGGATGTCATTAGTTTAAAGTTATTTTGTCATAAATTGACCTTTTTACAAATTGTAATTGTATTAAATCACCTGATATACACATTATAATACATATTACATACATTATCTTAAATAATTAAAATGTAAGAAAACGAGAGTGAAATTTTGCTGTTTTGAAGAAGGACCCATTCTGGTTTCGATTTAATGACTAATAGCCTGCTAAGAAAAGAAGTATTTTTGCGCGATACCTGTTTTCCAAATCCCCCTCTCAATAGACCGTTGGCTTCCGCCAATAGTCTAAAAACGGGCTGCCGGTGTGGATATATTATGTATCGCTGAATGCGTTTTTGTTCCCCGTGCGATGCGTATACACGATTGTAATATTAAATACGTAAATTAGTTGAATGTTTTTGATTGCATTTATATTCAGGGTATGTATGAACCTTTTTCGTAAAGAAAATAATCATATGACCTTATATGAGACTATGTTTATTTTTTTCGTACCCCCCGCTGGATATGTTTATTTGACAAATCAAGATGATTTGAAGTAATCTAAAATTACTAAAAGAACACTTCTGTCAAGTTCTGTGAAATTAATTGGAAATCGATGCAGTGGTTTCATGGAAAATTTACACAATTTTCTAAACGAGGAAAGTTAACCCACCCCATGACGAATCAAGATGGTTTGAAGTAAATGGCAATAAGTCACACAAGAAATATTTATATAACCTACATTTAAAATGGTTCAATGGTTTCAGTGATTTTCAAAGTGGTCATTTGTTCATTTGAGGAAATCTTCTGGCGGCCATACTTGTTACTGAATACATGTGGCTTGAAGAAACTTGGTAGGTTGTCACCAAAGCAACTACTTTATACAGTACAATAATATAGAGTTTTGTATATAGAGTTTTATATTGGCCCAGTTGCTGATATACAGTTTTACGTTTTCCTTTCGATTATCATGCTAGCAAGATTTATTCATGGAAGAAATACATTAATGGAATGGAATAAATAAACACACAAGCAACATACATATCATTTTTGTCATCTTTCGTTCCGAAGTTTCATATTCGGAAGAGATGTTGTTTAAAGCACAATATAAACGACAGACCACTGACAACTACAAACCATGATAGATTCGTGCTTGGCGAGAATATATAATATTATGTAAATGATTTCTTTTATTTTTGTTAACTTTCTGTTTCTATGTTTAATTTGCCTATTTTTGTAAAAATTATAAATAAGTAAGATCTACTGCGAATGTTATCGGAAAGTACTTTAGTAACAACAGCGATTCAGCAAACTGAAAGAAACTTGAGACAGCTCTACTAGTAATATATATGCATTGTTAGGTGTGCGCGTGTTGGATGGTATGTCAAAGTTATTACGAATGAGCCAAAGTATGACGCAGCAGCAGTATCTTAGAGAATTTCTTTAATGAGCTCAAAATGATAAAACGCATAAATGTCCAGCAATACGAATTATTCACATTGCAACAAACTATTTGACTCATTTATGATGTGTTGCATTACAGACGACTCATATTTGCGAAAAAAATCGTGGAGTATATGCCAAAATAAATGCAAATACTGGTGATTATTAAATGGTAAATGTTAAAAGTAATTGAAACCCATCCAAATGGAGGGATGTAACAACATAATATTTCGACCTTTTATCAATTTAGATGCCAAGGTTCAGTAATTCTTCGGTTCTTAATTCCTAAACAACATACAGAGATGTGTATATATAGGCGAGGACGTATGTTATTACCATCAGAAGTATCTGTTTATGAACGAATAACGTGTAACTGTACACCCAAACGGAGCAGTCCTGCGAAAACAGTTTTGTGTTGGTAGATAGACAAACTCAGAATTTGGGTTTCCACCCTTGTTTAACGATTTGTGTCAGTTTTAAAGACCTCCAAGACCTACCGCTTGACAAAATTGATCCAAAACACACGTCTTAAAGAAATCCCCGTCCAATGTTTATTGCAAGCACATAACCGCCACTGCTGGATTATTTGGAAAACAGTGTTTCATGCATTTGTGTACTTCTAAGGCAGTAAAACTATAGAAGTCCTCATTGTGTTGCCAGTTGCCTGCTGTTTCTATTACTCCATGCTGTGCTTTTCTTTCTTCATATGCTGTATTTATTGTATTCTCCGTCGTATAAAACGGCGATTCCAGTTCTGTTGGTGTACTCGGAAGTGGGCCGGTTCTCATTGATTCTGAACGCATAGGTAGTCGTCGTTGTAACGATTTTGGATTGTTTGCCATTGGTAAAGGATGTGTTGACGGTGTTTGGAAATTTGACTTGTCGCAACGTTCTGTTTTGAAGACATTTATGATTCCCGCACTTGGTCTTTTCTTTGTGAGTTTGTTCCATCTTTTCCCTCCAATGTCTCGTAATCCGCATGCCTTTTGTTTGATTTTACTTCCCAAAAAGCTCAGCATTTCTTTATGGAATATATCAAAGCCGAGTTTGGCCTTTTCTTGCCACTTGTGAACCCATGATTCTTTCTCTTTAAAATACAACTCACACACATTTAATTTTATCACATCATCATGCTTGCATTGACGAAATAACACCCCGTGGTATAAACTTAGCTGTATTTCCACACTGTGGAATACAGCAAACACGCACAGTATAATGCACCATTTTGTTGTTTGTCGTGACGTCATTTTATACTCTTCGTGTTATTGAGTGTTTTATTTCTTTTATTTTCAAAATAAAGACAAAATATGATGGGATAAATAGAATTTGCTCGGCACGAAAACACGAACCACTCGCCGTCAAGGCTCGTATTTCATGTTTTCCAAGCTTTGCTAAATAAACTTATCTTTATTCAGCACTAATATAGTAGTCTCTATATTATATATGCAACTAAATACACCTGTATTCACCATTACATCATCAATTTTTATGTTCTCGGTACTTTAGAATCTGTTTTGCAAAACGTTTTTTAGACTACAGACACAGCAAAAATACATTACAAAATTAGTTCGTGTTGTGTGTATCTAAATTTTCTATTGCAATAACGATCATCGCCAATGGTATTTTCTGTATTTGTGTTATATTTGTATTCTCAAATATCACATATATAACCAATGTGTTTTTTAGACATGTGTGATTGTTCTATGCTTACGCCGTTTATAAAAACGTTTAACTATATTGTAATCAATTTATGGTACATTTTTAGTACAACTACACAATATAATATCAATTATCGGCAGTAAAGAGAATGCACGTGTAATAATTTAATTGTTTTTAGTAATTAGATTAAAAAAAACAACTTTTGCCTACTGTCTAACGACGGCAATTATTTATACAGAGAACATAACAAGCATTTTATTAAACATATTTATATTAAAGGTGTGTAGTGTGCGAAAATAACATGTAAAATATATGTTAAGCCACATACAAAAAAATATTTATATTGATACAAATACACGTATGCTATATTAGGTTTGGAACATTCTAAACAATATGCGTTTTGGACATTCAAATTATTATGTTTGTGCTTTAATATTTTGACTATATGTGTCATGTACCAATTGGGAATATTGATAATTCTGGCATTATTTCGTCATCTATTAAACATATTTAGGATCATGAAACAATCAACATAACCTGACAAGTATGATTTACTTGCAACCATACATTTTGTGTCTTTTATATGAAATGAAAATTGTTCAAACGAAAATACCTTCGGCGGTACTGGTGGCTGCACTGTCGGTCTGGGATTCTTGCGCGCAGAGTACACTTTCGGCCCTTGTCTCTAATAAGGAAGTAAAACATTTAAAATATATAGATCTACCTCATATGACAACGTATTGTATAAAGAACATAAATAGTATCATAGTAATTGAATTAAAAAAATTATTTGTGAAATGTATCCACCGCTTTTCGGCCAGTAGAGCCGCTACTGTAGTTCGGTGTATACGGTGCTGCAAAAAGAACACCAATTAAAGGGGCATTGCCACATTTACTTGATTGGTTTTGCTAAATGATAATGGTTTGTATATTGTAAATAATCATGTTTACAAAGTCACTGTTAAACCGGGCCAAGGAATATTCTATGCCAAAATTATACTCGACTTTACTTCTGTAAAAGATAATGCGCAAATGCAACATGCTGATTTATGCAACTGTATGTAATTTTCATTTTATTATATATACAATTTATTTTTATGTTACATTTTTATATTGCTCTTTATCGTATGACACAAAATTACACTAGTAAATAAACGGGGAGAATAAAAGTCGTTTTAAATGATCATAAAAGCAATACTGCGCAAAATAGTGAACACTTCCACCATCCAAGTAATTCATTGGCCAATCAAATCAAATACATATATAACAACTGTCCATTATAATGCCTGCGATTCATTACATTTTACACAAACGAGTAAGGCGTCGAACTATGTACAATTATCTGTCAAATTATATGAATACTATACATCAACAACTAGAACAGCAGAGAACGTGACATTCAGACAGACAACACAACGGAGAAGACTAATGCACACTCAATGGACGCACAGTCGGGCAGACAGACGTTAACCAAAATATATGCATGTGTAATATAATTTACTGAGTATGTTTGAGTGCTATTAGTCTATTTTAAAATACCTAAACATTATTGTGTATAATGAAATTGTTTACATACATGATGGTTCATAAGGCTCGGTGCAGTCTTTTGTTGGCAGATCATAATCTGAAAATAAAATTTAATCATTAGCAGTTAGTATTAGCAGTTAAAATTAAAAACCATTATTTGAATTCAAGTAGATAACGATTCTGTTAAATAAAAGATACTATTAAGAGTTAATCTTACTTTCAAGAATTTCCATTGCCTGTGTTATTAAGAGTAGCACCCATTTTTTTTGTAGTTGATAGCTTTACTTTCAAATATTGGTTTTGATCGACTATATGCTTCTCCTGCAATTGGAGATTATTAACCAATTTCGCGAATTCTTCGTGTGTTATGGTAAGATCACTTGGATATGACATGTGTTGAAAGTGAACTCGTGACATATGCCTACATACCAGTATTTGAAACATAATAAAAGTTCAAAAAGTGCGAGTCATTTGTGACGTCTACAATACAATACATTATTTGAAGTTACAGAACATGTCGATTATATAACAATATATGCAATTAAACAGTAATAAAATTTGGATGTAAATATGTCATTGCAAATGGTGGAATTTTAGGCAAACATTTTAGTACAGTAGAAAGTATGCATTGAATCGCGTTTAAAATATAATAATTAGTTTTAAATTAAAATATATTTAATGTATACATATTTTATACTGCATGTGTCGCAGCGCAACGGCTTTAATTGCATTTGGCATTGTACAAAATGCGCAATACAATGTAATATTATATTCGTACTCATGAAATAATCATGAAATTTGGCACTCATTCACTGGTTGGCTTCAACACCTGTATATACAAGCAAAGGGGATGTTTAAACAAATATAACCAGAAAATGTGGTTGAAGTTATAAATATGTTTACGTTTCCACACTCCTATTTGAAATAATAATAATTATTATTGTTCATCAGTATTAGTTCCTCATAAATCAACATTTATAAAGCACATACCTGAAATAGATAAGTACTCAACCAAGTCAAACAGAACTGTTTTCCACGTTTTGCGGGAATCACGAATAAATGTTCTCTAATCCACGCATTTTCTTGATAATCTGTATAGGTGGCTTCCACGAATGCAGCTGTATCTTCTTGACCATTAGTTTCATACACGCTGACTTCAAGAGTAGCCCAAAGCGATTTTGGAATCATTGCTAGGTGTCTGCTGCCACTGTCCTCTTGCTCAACCTTGGTTCAAGCAATGATTTGGTGCAACGTTCAAACTGCAGTACTTCTACTGGACCGTGAAATAGGGCGTACGCTTCGTATTTTTCGGCGTAGCTGTCTAAGATCACTTTCACCTAGATTTTTTTCGATAATTATTCAGCGGGAAAATTGAAGGCCAATAGAATTGAGCAAATTTTCTAATTTTAGGGAATGCAAACTTCAAACAATGGTTTAACGTATACCAATAACTGTTGCTTCTTTTTTGGGATTAAAAATTTACATAATTGTTACATAAGCGGTTAAAATGAAGTTATAAACATATCCTCGACATATACTCTAGAACTGAGGCTAATTATGAACGTATTTTCTCATTGTATGCCATAAACAGAATGCTATATTCATTCACGTAACGAAACAACTATTTTGTTTAGCCTACATTTATATAAGCGGTACGCTCTATAATTAGCAAATGTGCAACGTTCCCATTCATAAATCTCATTCGCAGAGTTGCCGTTCCATGTAGCCAATTGATTCTAGCGAGTTCATCACATTCCAGAAACAGTAGTGTCATTCTAAAAATAGCGCGCGTAGCTAGCAACCGTTGTATAGCTGTGTTAATATACTCATACATGCATCAACAATAGCGTTCGGAGAATCATAAACCTAAAAATTTCAATAAATGGGGAATTTATATTTATAAACTTACTGTTAATTTGAAATAAAATTGTGGTTACGATTTATTAACGAGTATTTATAATTGCATCTTTCTATCAACTTCTCCAGTAGATGTTATTTAATCTGTAAAAAGATGCTACATTTTCTATAGATACATTTTAATGAAAGAAGATTCGGAATACGTCGAATTGTTATTTGCGTAACATGAATACACAATAAGCAATACTAATTATACACAGGAACCCTTGATATATCATATTTCTACTGATATAATTTAAAATCGTCATAGTCTAATGAATTTTTATATTTGCGTTATCAAAAATAAAGTCTTAACATTTACAAAATCGCAGAATGTTCCCTGACTATTGCTTTTTATTGGGATATACACAGTATAAATGCTTACTTTACTTCAAATCGTTATTATATTAGATAACTAACATGAATGGTATATTATCGGTACTATAAATCACTTTACAGACTCGTCTGATACATAATAATTTTAATTCTTTCCCGATATTATTTTCTTACATTGTTAATTTGTTAAATTGGCTTGTCAAATTGAGATAATAATTATGTTAACCTAAATTATTTTGGTTATTCATATATCACTGGTGGAAACATAGAGCTGTATGATTGGTTTATTCACGGCATAAATATTAATGATAATTTTATTTAATTTTTAAATTAATAAATTTATCTCAAATTAAATTTTGGGTCCGAGAAGTTTTCTTATAGTATTCGAAAAATCTGGGGTCCAATAAGTCTCCTAATATTGGTGGGGACCAAAAAATCAGGGGTCTGAGAAGTCACGTAACCGATCATCTTGGCCGTCTGTTTAGGTAATTTTAAATGACATCTCAATATTAATTTCAACGCCGATTGGCTTTATTTAAAGACATTTCGTGTTTATTTTCGTCTTTAAGATAATACCGCTCAAAGGTTTTGGATTGAACATGATCTGCACCGTTAATTGAATATCCTTTTGCTTCAGGTCCAGAAGTCTATAGGACCCTGGATCATCTACGTACTTCCACCAGATTGGCCACTTGGTCGCCTCGAAAATAGTACACACAATAACCTACCGTACCTTTCAAAAATCTGTTGGAGGTATTTTCATTTCCAATTGCGCCGTGTAGTTCAAGAATAGCATTGTCTGATACAAGTTTTCCTGATCCTGGACTCAGCCCTTTCAAACACGATTGCATGTCTCCTCCGACTATAGCACACCTTGGGCAATTTTCTAGAACCTACATGAAAAATCAAAAGAATTTTAGTGTAAACGCACTTTCTGTCATTCATGTCACGAATATCGATAACTATCTTCGTTAAATTGTTAATGAAATTACACAACTACAGAATTTATTTTAACCACTTTGTACATAAAATATTTAGTAATAAATTCTAATACAACTAGTAGTATCAACAATGATTATCATTATACATGTATATCGATTAAGTTCCTGTATAACAGAATATAAGACATTCAAACAAACCTGTGCTATTGATATTCAAAGCGCCTGGGTGGTGATGAATGTTTTAAAACCTTTAATTTTCCCCTGTACTCCGCAGAAATCCAAAACTCTAATCCCTCAATCTTCTTGCGCTCGTTAATAACCGCGTCATCTTTTATTTTACGAATGATATCTTCGTCAGTGAATGGTAGGACACAAACCCGAGCTATATTCAGGTGCTCAAGTTTGTCCACAGGTATATCTTCATCGTCCGGCAGGTTTTTTTCGTATCGAATCTCAAAATCCGAAAGAAAAGTTCGAACAAGAACTGGAAATTTGGGATGATTGTTGATTGTTCTCAATAATTTCAGCCAATGTAAGAGCTCCTTCTTTCAGATTGATTGTTTTCGTCATTTTAATACCACACACGCACAATGTTTCACAATGCAAAACAAACAAAGTCTGTGTTTCATTCGACGTTTACAAGTACCTCCCACTATTACAGTCCTACAAGATTTACACGTTTATGTCCCAATGTAATGAAATATGCGTTTTCAAATTGCATTGGGTTACGTGATTTTTTTTACATCCACTGACGTTTTATTTGATTGTTAGCTTTCGTCTAACTGTCTAATCGAAAAATACAATCGTACACACAAAACTGCCCAAGATCAAGTTCTATGCATAGGGCTGTTCTAATGTTTTAAACAGTTTCGGTGTAGCATGATCATAATTTATTGATCACGTGATGCAATTGCAGTCTAGTTTCAGTCTATCCTGAATATCGCAATTATATTTTCTTCCTCAAATTTTCCTCACGTTCAGTTTGTTCGGAAGTAACCTTGTTTCTGTACTAATACTTAATAATCTGTTCAAATTGTTTATGAGATTATCACGTTTCTGTTAGTTCCGCCATAATTGTGAATAGGAATCGCGATACCGTACCTTAGTTAAAGGTGTAGCGTACACAAATAGCCTGATGATGATTTACTTAGTTATATATGTATTGCTTTACACGTAAAAGCAGTTAAAATCTAAGAGAAAAGCAAACTGTGACGGAATATTTTACGATTGATTCAGTAGTAGAATAAATATATATAGTTCATTTTTAAACGGTTTATAAAAAGCGTACGTTAAATATTATAGTATTATAATTCTGGTTGAAGATATTTTCAAACACCAATAACAACAGTAACTTAGTAACACATATTATATTTCTTAATTGTTTTTATTAACAAACATTTAAACGGTAGACAAACCTTTAACTTTAGGTAAAAAATAAATAAATAAAAGTCATGTACACACATTAACATCATTGAAATCGTTTAAAAATAAACATTCATTTATTTAGTAAAAAATAAATGGACATATGAACTTTTAGCACCAATGATACGTTATTATCTTATTAGTTCTGTCATGCGTAGTTATTCAGTTGTTTTATTTAATGTATACCCATGCATGTCGACAGAGGTTTACATCACCGTGCTACATATAGAATGTGTAACCCCAAAGGTTTGGTAAACTGGACAAATGTTTTGCCTTAAACATGTTAATATATTTGTATAAACATAATTTATGAATTTGGGTATCAGTTCCATTAAGCCAGTTTATATAAAATGCTATCAGTTATAAATATTATAAACTATGAGTGCATAATATATAGTAAATTCAAACTCTTTCTCAACTTCACTTCGAAAATAAAACAAAATATATAATAATATATAATGGGATTAAAAGGTTGTTAGTGCTCAAGGATGAGCTTTTCTGGTCAGTCACCGTCCGGCGTCCGTCGTCGTCGTCCGTCGTCGTCAACAAGTTACTGAAAAAATCTTTTACTCTGAAACCTCTTGGTGGAAATTAACCAAACTTGTTATGAATGTTCTTTGGGTGGTCCTATACCAAAGAGCTTCAAATTATTTTGATTCGTTAAAAAACATGGCCCCAGTGGGCGGGGCGTTTTTTCCTTATGTGACTATATAGAAAACTTAAAAAATCTTCTTGTCAGAAACCACTGGTTGGATTTTTAAATAATCCCACTCAAATGTTTCTTGGGTGACCCTCTACCAAAAAACATGGCCGCCATGGGGCGGGATCTTTTTCCTTATATGGCTATATTGAAATCGTTACAAAATCTTCTTGTCAGTAACCACTGGTTGGATTTCAAAATAATTTCACAGAAATGTTCATTTGGGTGACCCTCTACTATTATACTTCAAATTATTTTGATACGTTCAAAAACATGGCCCCCAGGGGGCGGGGCCTTTTTCCTTGTATTTAAAAACATTCAAAATCTTCTTGTCAGTAACCACTAGTTTGATTTTGAAATAATTTCACAGAAATGTTCCTTGGGTGACCCTCTATCAAAATACTTAAATAATATTATTTTGATACGTTAAAAACATTGCCCCTAGGGGGCGGGGTCTTTTTCCTTGTGTGGCTAAATTGAAATTTTTTAAAATCTTGTCAGAAACCACTGGTTGAATTTTGGAATAATTTAACAGAATTGTTACTTTTGTGACTACGAGATTCCTTTAAAACAAAACATGGCTGCCAGGGGAGAAGTTTTCCTTATATGGCTTTCATAAAAACGTTTCCAATATTCTATAACCACTAGAGCATTTTGAAATAATTTCATACAAAAAATGCTTCATGACTAGCTTTTACCAAATTCATTCAAATTATTTGGATACGCTAAAACCATGGCTATCAGTGGTCCATCATTGATGTCAGGTGCCAACTTTTACTTCACCTCCGAACATGCTTTAACAGTTTTACAAACCATACACACGGCCACTTTGGCCCCCTTGTTTAAACCTCACAATAACTTTAACATATGCATTTTGTAACCAAGGACGTTTTCTTTAATCAATGTATTGTGTTATGAAACATGTTTTGTTGTATTTTTGTTAAAGTGTTCCTTTTTGACGATATTGCACCGTTCCTAAATATATATACGTAAGAGAAACCAAGGGCAGTTTGTTTGCAGTTACTGGCTATTTCCGCCCCTTCTAACTAAACTCCTCTACTCGCGCCTGGGGTCAGTCGAATCCGGTCTGATATCAACATTCTTATTTTGCGTATATAATTTCTTTCCTTTTTGTTATGTTTCTGTTTCGTGTGTTAATTTCCCTATGTTTGTATAGTCTACATACGATTAAGTATCATCTACTGAAACTACTTTATGCATAGCAACATGTGCGCTTATTGGATAGTAGGTAGAAGTTACGATGGATGAGCCAAAGGGCGACGCAGAAGCAGTATCATAGAGAGGGGATTGTTAATGAGCTCAAAAAGGCAAAACACATAAATGTCCAACAATACAATCTATGTACATTGCAACAAACTAATTCAAACCAGTTGACTCATTCATGTGTTGCATGACATACGACTCATTTATGCGATTCTCCGAAATCGTGGAGTAGATGTAGAAATATATGCAAATACTGGAGATTATGCAATGGGAAAAGTTAAAATTGCTTGATACCTATACAAATGTAAGGACGTGGATTGTACTGACATAATATGTCATAAAAAAATACAAATCTCCCATCAAATTGGATGCCAAGTTTCAGTAATTCTTTGGTCCTAAATACCTAAACAATATACAGAGTTAATGTAAGTATATACAGGTAGAGCCATATTACTCTCTGAAGTATTCCATTTTACAGACAAACGAAATAGTTTGTTACGCCTTCTCTCACAATTTGGGTCTCCATCCTCCTTTAACGATTTGTGTCATTTTTATTTCTTGAAGACCTTCAAGTCCGACCGCTTTACAAAATGTATCCAAACCACACTGCCGAAAGAAATTCCCGTCCAGTTTTTCTTGCAAGCACATATCCGCAACTTTTGGATTGTCTGGGAAACAGTGTTTCATGCATTCGTGTACTTCAAAAGGAGTGAAACTGTAGAAGTCCTCGTTGCGTTGCCAGTTACCTGCTGTTTCCATTACCCCATACTGTGTTTTTCTGTCTTCGTATACTTTAATCCTTGTATTCCCCGTCCTATACAATGGTGATTCCTCTTCTGTTGGTGTACGCGGAAGTGGACGAGTTCTCATTGATTCTGCATGCATAAGTATTTGTTTTTGTGACGACTTTGGAACGTTAGCCAATGGCAAAGGAGGTCTTGATGGAGATTGGGGATTTGACTTTTCGCCAGGGTCTGCTTCTGTGTTGGTGTCATTAATGCCATCCGTAGTTGGTCTTTTCTTCATGAGTTTGGTCAATCGTTTTTCTCCACGGTGACGTAATTCACGTGCCTTTTCTTTGATTTCTTGATGGATTTTATCAAAGCCGAGTTTGGCCTTTTCTTGCCACTTTGCAACCCATCTAGAGTCTTTGTTCTAAAATACAAGTCAAACGTATTTAGTTATTATACATGTAACTCAATATCCACCATTACATCATCAATTTCTGAGTACTTCAGTCAGTTGTAGAAAAAAAAACGTGTGTACGACTAAAGAAACAGCAAATTAAGTTACATAATGAGTTCGTGCTGTATGTATTAACATTTTTCATCGCATTTACCATGATCGCCAATTGCATTATCTATTAGTATCAATAGGTATAATCTCAAATTTGTAATTGTGTTGCGCTGAAGATGTTGATAAAACGTTCTACTAAATTGTAATCAATCATTGTAAACCTTTTGAACAATTAAAAAATAGACTACATAATCAAATTACGGCAATTTGATAATGAACAAGTAATAAGTTGTTTTCAATTGAATGCAAAATATGTTGCAGATTCTATAACATCGACAAATATATATACAGTGAGCGTCACAAACGGTTTGAATATAAAAGATATGCATGTGTACGGAAGTATTATAGAAATATATATCGGATAAAGGTCGCATCAAAGTTGTAGTGATGTACACATTTTTATTCTCATTGTGCGTTTATATTAATTTTGAAACTGAAACTGTCGTGTACAGAAATATAGAGTAAACAGTTTTGGCATTCTTTGTTCGTCTATTATATTAAGCCATGATAATTACACACTCAATATACATTGACATGTTTGATTGACATGCAGCTGTACATGTTTTGTCTTTATATGAAATCGAATATGTTTAAAGTAACATACTTTCGACGCTGTTGGTAGCTGAATTGTCGGTTTGTGATTCTTGCGCGCAGAAGGCACTTCCGGCGCTAGTCCCTAATACAAACATAACAAGTTAAACATTTTTGATAATGTTTCCTGGGCCCGGGCCCGTATTCACCAACCTATTTTTAGAGTTAGTAATAAATAATACACTTAAGGCTCAATGAAAAAGCCTTGACTTGAGTGTTTGCAAATATGATAGTACCAATGTCGCTTTTGTCATTAACAAATCGTTCTTAGTAAAGAATGTTATCAAAGGAGTTAGTGAATACAAGTGAAATTCATAGTATCAGCCTTTTTAGAACAAAACAGTTTAAAGAATATTATTTATTCCTAAGTCTTGAGTCCAAGAATGGTTTGTGAATACGGGCCCTGAATTGCAATGGAAGCAGGGTTCCTACAGAACCACCATCGATTCCGTTTCCATGGTATATCCGTTACTTGTTGTCGTTGACAATCATCATCTGAAGAAATTGACATTTGTACTAAAATAGTCTTATAACCCATATGACAACGTATTGTATATATAACAGTACGTATTATCCGCGTAATATAATTACTAAACTGATTAGTGAAGTACACGTACCGTTTTCTGTGCAGCAGCGCCGCTACTGTAGTTTGGTGGACTTGGTGCTGCAAAAACAAACCCACATAAACGGTTGTCAAATTCACTTGGTGTACGTACTTGATGTGAATGATTTGCAAAAATGTTGTGAAAAATCGTGTTCAAAATGTGACTTTTTCTTATATCGTTTTAAGAATTCTGCCATCCAACGGAACTTTACAAACGTTATGATCGACTTACTTCTGTATTAGAAAAGCGATGATTGGCAAAGTGATGCAACGGTAAATTTTTTAAGTGAAATGTACAATTTATGTCGTTTTTTTCCGAGATATTTATAATGAGTCTGTAAAAATAACAGCCAATATCACGGCTGCGATGTGAACAATAAATACGCAAACGGATAATGCGTCCATTGATATGCAATATTGTGTCAAATCATAGGAATTTTAAAGACCAACAATTAGAACAGCCAACGGAGGGACATGTCCTTTCAGACAGACAACAAAACGGAAAGCCTGATGCACACTCAACAGAAGCAGAGTCGGTTAGACTGACCATTACCAATATACATAATGTACTGTTACGTTTGAGTGCTGAACTATTAAAATAACTACTTAACAGTTTTGGATATAATGGAATCGTTTACATACGTGATGCTGCATAAGACTTCGTGCAGTCTTCGGTTGGCGGATCATCATCTGAAAAAAATCAGTTATTCGTATGCTATGTCAAACTACTATAAGTATTTACAAATACAAAAAAAGAATTAAGATCAATGTCTGGATGTTTAAGAGTTTAGCCTATGTTCAATAGTTTCCACTTAAAGATTTCCTGGTTAAAGTTTATTTTTCAAAACTTTTGTAAGTTCAGAGCTACAACATTTTTAGTGCCAGTTTTAAAACATTGAAGGTTATCCTATTCTTTCAACATTTAAATTCAAAATGAGTCATACATTGCAAAGTATATTACCACTTCAAAGACTGATGGATCGAACACGATATTCGCACCTGAACTGTTATTAAATTTTGTTATTATTTCTTCATTACGAATGGTCTAATTTTTAGCAATTATATTATAACACAGTCGAAAGTATGGATTTTATCGCTTTGAAACTAAGGATTTTAATACATGTAATATACACATTTTCGTACTTAATGTGTCACAACGCGACGGTGTCAATTGCATTGGCATTGAACATAAATGCGCCATTCGATGTAAAGTATACTCGTACTCATGAAATAACCATCAAATTTGGTACCCATTTACGGGTTGGCTGAAAAACATACAGGTACAATGGGAATGTTTATACTGCCGGTGAACTGAGGTTTAAGATGTTATATGTGTTCACAGTTCCACATGCCTAGTTAAAGGACAAATATTTTTACAATTACATACACGAATTTTCTGATACGTTTATTCTAACTGCACATCTTTTATAGCGCGTGGCGGTGACGTTAATTTCAAAGGATGATTCAACTAAAAAGTAATATATACTTTCGATAAAATGCACATTTTTAAGTACGAAAAATTTACAACATTTATGAAGTTTTTCATAAAAATAGAAATAAACAAAACTATTTGAAACATGAAAACCCCAGAGTGTGTATCGAACTTCGACGTCGAAGCCCGTAAGAACAAAATGACAATGGACAGCGCATTAACCATCTGCGCAATTCTGACTTGTAATAAATGTGCATTATTATTCTGTATTATTATTCAGTATTAGTTGTTTATCATTAAACATGTGTAAAACACATACCTGAAACAGATAAGTACTGATTTGGACGTTTTAGCCACGTCAAATAGAACTGCTTTTCACGTTTTGGAATAACAAATAAATGTTCTCTGATCCATGTATTTTCTTGATAATCTGTAAAATTGGCCTCCAAGAATTCAGTTGTATCTTCTTGACAATTAGTTTCATACATGCTGACTTCAAGAGTGGCCCAAAGCGATTTTGGAATCATTGCTAGGTGTCTGCTGACACTGTCACCTGGCTCTACCTTTGTCCAAGCAATGATCTGGGCGCAACGTACAAACTGAAGCAGTTCTAATGGACCGTGAAATAGCGCGTATGCTTCGTATTTTTTATTTTTGTTTTTTAAGATAATATCACTTGAAGACATTGAATTGAACATGATCTGTACCGGTAATGGAAAACCCTTTTGCTTCAGTTCCAGCAGTCGGTAGGACCCAGGGTCATCTACTTCCACCAGATTGGCCACTTGGTCGTCTCGAAAATAGTACACACAATCACCAACTGTACCTTTCAAATATTTATCTGACATATTATCATGTTCTACTACGCCGTGTAGTTCAAGTATAGTACTGTCTGGTACAAGTTTACCAGAACCTGGACTCAATCCCTTCAAACATGATTGCATGTCTCCGCCGACTTTAACAAACCTTGGGCAATTTTCAAGAACCTGAAAGGAAACGAAGATTTTAAGTGTACACGTAGTTTATGTATGCCATTCGTGTCACGAATATGGATAACTGAGTTAGTTAAACTCTTACTGAAACAAAAACCCAACTACAAAATGAACATAATCTATTTATACTGTAGGGATGGCAAAACAAGTTTACCAGAACCTAGACTCAATCCCTTCAAACATGATTGCATGTTTCCGCCGACTTTAACAAACATTGGGCAATTTTCAAGAACCTGAATAAAACATCAAAGGAAATGAAGATTTTAAGTGTAAACGTAGTTTATGTATACCATTCGTGCCAGGAATATGGATAACCGAGTTAGTTAAACTCTTACTGAAACAAAAACACAACTACAAAATGAACATAATCTATTTATAGCAACGAATTCTAACACTAGTATAACAAAATGAAATATTGAAATCCGATTATACAATTATACATGTAGATCGATTAAGTCATGTCTGATATAATTGACTATATTCAAACAAACCTGTGCTATTGAAATGAACCGTCTGGGTCGTGGCGAACTTTTTAAAATCTTTAATTGTCCCCTATACTCCGCAGAAATCCAAAAGTCTTGTCCCTCTATCTTCTTTCGCTCCTTAATCACAGCGTCACCTTTCTTGTTACGAATGACATCTTCGTCAAAGATTGGAAGGACTCGAACACGCGCTATATTTAGGTGCTCAAGTTTGTCCATAAGTATATCGTCATCGTCCGGCAGGTCTTCTTCGTTTGGAACCTCATAATCCGAAGTAAATGTTCGAACAAGAACTGGGAATTTGTATTTATCGTCCTTAATAATTGCAGCCAATGTAAGAGCCCCTTCCTTCAGATACATATTTGTCTTTGTCGCCATTTTAATTCCACATACCCACAATTTTTCACAATTCCAAACAAAATAGTTTATGTGAACTGTACACCATTCAAAGTTTACAATTACCACTATTCAAGTCCTACAAGGTTTACACACTTATGCCCCGATGTAAAGCTTTTTCCAATTGCTTTGGGTCACGTGATTTATTCGAATGCACTGAGTTGTTTGATTGCATTTAAAAATACATACGTAAACATAAACATGCCCAAGTTAAGATCAATGCTTAAGGCTGTTCTAACGTTGTTCACATATTGGATGTCGCAAGATCAAATAGTTGATCACGTAATGCAGCTGCAGTCTAGTATCAGCCTATCCTGAATAGCGCAACTATATTTACTTCCTGAATTTTTCCTCAAGTTGAGTATATTCGGAAATAACCTTGTTTCTTTATAAAAATCCAATGATCTGTTCAAATTGTTCATGAGATGATCACATCTATGTTAGTTCCGCCATGATTGTTAATAGCAATCCATAAACTTAATCGTACCTGAGTTAAAGGTGTAGCGTACACAAATAACATTTACTTAGTTAAATATGTATATATGTATTGATTTACACGTAAAAGCAGCTAAAGTTGAAGAAAAAATAATGCCGTACAAGTTCCATATGTTTACTGTTAACACTTTGTCACATAAACATACACGTTTACACAAAAGGTCTTCGGTTTTCCAGATCGTAGAAAATATAAGTCAGTGTCTTGTTTGTGTAATTTTTATGATGAACATATATGTTCGCGAAATTTAAAATTTACTATTATGCTCCCATTAAAATTAAAGGCTCAAATAATATTGTATTCGTATACTTTTCATAAGTTTAACTCGGACTACTCCGTCATTGCTTTATGACTTTTTGCAGAAACACTTTTACATTAATAATACGTGTATTCATCAGTAAATAGTCATTGACAGCTTTTGTGTGAACACTTACATAATTTTCATAAAGTGCTAGTATAGACAATTCAGCTGCTTTGAATCACTTACATGTAATTAAATTATGTGAAAACTACTAAGAAGTGCTTATCCAATCATGTACGTGATTTGAAAATTGTTGTTGGTTTATTTACATCGATTTCATTCAAGCATTCGTGCATACTCTATGTTAAAATCCTTTAAATAACAGTTAATCGATAGATGTTAAAAATGAAAATTCATAATGAATCTCGTCGACCAGTTCATCATGAATAGAAACATTTATTTACAATACAGATCAAACACTAATAGGCATTTTAGTTGTTGTCACTAGTAATTAAAGATCCACCGTAGTTCATCATGCACCTTTCAATATTTTTCCCCAGGGGGTCGCGTGCTGACCCAGGTGAATTTTACTTATTTTATTTTTTGGGTTCTAATTCCCCGCCCTAGAGCCTAGAATTTTGTCTAAATCCCCTCAGTCGGAAATGCGATAGGTGTATCAAATATCCCGGGGTGGTGGTGGTGGCAATATTACCCGGATCTAAAATACGGCCAAAGTCTATTTCCCCTGTACTCGGAATCATTTGGCATGTCAAATTCCCGCCTGTCGGAAATCGCTGTCAGTCTTAAGTCCTGTATATGCCCGCCGCTCCCCCCCCCCCCCCCCGGGGTGGGGGGGGGGGAAACTATTGATAGGTGCATCACTGTGGGGAGTATATATGCTATAATATATTCTAGCGTGCGACCAGACAGCGACCACCTCCGAAGATTTGATTTCTCTGTTAAATGTTATCAAGATCACGTTGCATCACAATGACAATCATATGCTCACTCACCAATCATAGGTTCGGTCTTAGAAAGAGTCTCAGAGACAAACCCAGTATAAGTTTCTCGGAGCCAAAACACGTACGTAGTATTTATTAAAAGTATGGGTCCATGACGGTCCATGCCCTTGCATACTTCCCACAGAGATGAACAAATTTATGTCATCTTTTATTTGGTCTCCAAACTGACCATTATTATACGCTTTAGACAGCGACATAACAACCACAAAAATAATGGTGATACAATTAAAAGCATATGTGTAGTATATATTCTTAGTTGTGTGTAGCCTTGAAATTGGCTTTAAAAACAACAACAACAACAACAACAACAACGAGGAAGAAATATGTGTAAACGTGCACTAAATATTCATTGTTGAAGCAACTTGTGTCGACATCATAATCTATTCGATAAGGTTCGTTTTTTGATATGGAAAATGTTAGTATTTTCACAAGAATTTTTTTTTTTTTATTAATGGAAATTGAATTAATGTAAATACAAACAAGGGTCTTCATTAAGGATGAAAATATTCGGATAGTCACTTACGAAATATTAAGGCAAATTCACCAAGGTTCGGACGAAGGTTGAATGCTTTCTACACGCTGTAATATGTTACCGTGCGTAAATATTGTACACAAATAGATGCATGTTTGTATCATATAAAAGACATTTAAAACGCATTTTAACATGATTTGTTGTCATTTCGGTTTGTTGTATATTATAAAAACCAGTCCGATAAAGATACACTAAAAATACCATTGGTGATTTAATTGTAAAGATATCGAAGAAAATGAAACTTTAGTAAATAAGTCCGTTAGAGTATGTATATTCACGACCATTAAACGTTTAAAACACAATTTACTCGCCGCTTCCTTTGTTGATAATATCCACATTTAGGTTAGTTCCTAAATATAAAAGCATTTTTATAGTTACTTGCCTTTATATTTCGGGTAAAATAATTAATATAATTCCAAAATTTGGAATCCGATTTCAGTGAAAATTCTGACTTTTACGTAACTTTTCTTATATCCGAAATATCCAACATCCAATTTTAGTGTTTGAGTGTCATAAACACATTTTTTAAATAGTCTGTGTATTTCATGTAAATCCTTTGTTTTCGAGAAAAGCGCGCGAAAGTTATGGTGACACAATTGACGTCACGTTCCACACATGGAAAGCGTGCATGTATCGACCATGTGCTTTAAAAAATATATACATGTCATTTGGGAATAAAAACTTTGTAGTGCAAAAACTTTGAAATCTTTTATTTTTGTATAAAACTTTCATAGTGCAAAAAAATATGTGGGAGTTTAAAACACGCACATCACAAAACGTTTACCTAACGGGATGGTGTAACAAATCACTTGCCCCTTTACTGAGGGCGTGATAAACTTTCTATCAACGACGCTCATTTGCATATTGGAAAATTTACGCGTTATCATTGGCTGACTGGGTTGGCTGTAGTAAAACTGACGCCTCCTGCGTCTAGAATATATGGATAACTGATACACCGGTGCCGAAGGGGAGTGTGTTAATTGCCGAGTAGGCGTTCTTTGTCTTTGATAAACAAGCGTACGCATCCTAGAAATGGTTGCATCCTAGAATCTAACTCTGAATCTCATGGCGTCCTTAATGTATTGATACAAGGTTATCGTGTACTTCCGTTGAATTTTAAAATAGATGTTAATATGATCATGTGCTGTTTAACTTTCTATTTGATAGAAAATATTTTAGTCGGACATTTTGGGTCGACGAACTTGAAATTTATTTCAGACCTTGACAAATTTAGTCGGTCAGGTCCGTAGGTCCGACGGAGTTTCGTGAAGACTGCTAATGGGCGGAGCAAAACGGTAACTTAACCGCGGATGGACAGCGTCTGTTAAACGATTGACCCCGCCTCCAACCAATAATCGCCATGTTTTATCAAATTTGACATCGCTGTTAGACTGATTGGGATAATCAGCCAGCCGAGTTATACTGTATGACACAAGTCCGGAAATTGCCCCGGGTCAGATGTGACGCATGAAGTAATTACCTTGCGAGTCAAACAAGGGTATTTTGAAATGTCCACGCGTCAAAACCCGGGAGCTCAGGTCAAAGGAAAGCCCTGTGCAGCATTTGCCTTATACAGTTGTGCCTCCCAGTGTAAGTACTACAAAATCCCATGCTGTTTAGTGTGTCGATTAAAAACCAAGAGTCAAAGTGATGATGAAGTTGCATACAAGGACCTAACTGCAGTGATGCTAGAAGACCCATTGGGTGACTTGTTTGGATGATGCATTGACCTTTGCTGGCAACTTTAGTTTTCATACAGTCAACCAATTTCAGAAACTCCTGCATACTCTTGGACAAGAATTCTCTTTGATGAAGATACATCTTCAAAAAATGGCATAGAAATGACATAGAAGTCTTTGGAAAAGACGATGTCGTATATGTCACATTTAAATAGCGTGGCTGTTGTTAAAATAATATTGGACTTTTTTCCATTATTTTGTCCTTTTCTGTGTCTTTTCATTACAATTGTGGATAATTGAAGAACATTTTGTTTTAATGAAACTACGTCACTTTTTTCATTGCTTATAACAACATCATCATTAAAGTGCTGGATATATTTTTCTTCATGTGCTTCAAAGAATAGGCTTTCTCGCCACATAATTCTGACATTTTCATGACATTTACACACATTGTGTAATTGTCCTACACATTCAATATATTCAATTATATTTTAAAAAGCATCTGTTTGTTCACATTTTTCAGGCCTTCCAGGAGTTTTGATTTGTTTAACATCAGAATTATCTGCTTGAAACGCCTTTGGGGTTATCTTTACCAGTTCGAAAATGTACACTGCCTGAATAATGGCATATGGCCTCAACCGAATGTCCCCTCGCTGCTGACAAACATCAAGAGCAGGTAGCTTGAAAACATAAACTGCGATCTGGGTAAACATCTATTGCCCTCGTTTTATTAGAGGACGAACATTTTGTTTTGAAACCACAAAACAAACAATGACATTTAAAATCGAAACAAGGCGTGTCCAATCTTAAACCCTGTGATCTTCCCTATTGAAAGGATTTTTGCCTTTTTTGGACTTAGTGCCTTATTTGTAACACCTTTACGATAGTGGATGTGTAAGATGGCACCTGGATTCACCGCCATTGGACGATTGCTTGAACTGCTTGCACTGACTATCCCATCACACCCCTTCTGACCAATACGTACAGTTGATAGACTATCTGAGAGACTTCCACTGCATTTGTGACAGGTATTTACCCGAAAATGCATTAAATATGATGTAAAAATAACACATATTTTATAGTTGTTTGGTGTAACTGCTGTACAGTTAAAGCGAAATTTGAGACCGATATGTTCACACGATACAGCTTTTAAACTCGTGCCATTGAAAATATAAATAACTTAAGCATATATATCTACTGTATAACTTAATTTGAAAAATAAATATGGTGAACACAATTAATTTGGTCTAGGAAAGATATAATTTATACTTCATTTATATTTTAAAGTTGTTTAGAATGTTTTTTGAGAAATTCTAAAATTATTTTGTCTTCGGAACGTTAAGTGTATTTTTTACTCCAATGGCCTTCCGTAGATTTAAAAACTCTGAAATGGAGCAGTACCTATATCAAATATTTTTTCAAATATAAAAAAAACAAACTAGTTTCAAATTGTAAAATGAAATGTTATTGACATACCACTGCAGTATATATCACTTAAGTAATATATATTTCTAAGTTTGTTGAAATTAAACTCATCAATAAGCAATTTGCTCTATGAATGGGAACAAAGACATCAACAACTGCTCTAAGTGCTCTACAACATTTGATAAGAATTCATTAAACTTAAACATACTGTTCCATGAGCTCCGCGTTGTAAAACATTCTTCAAATGCGAAAAATAGCGATAAGAAACATATTTATGAATTCATCGCTGTCAATTCAAGGGCCCCGCCATGTTGTAATTTGATGACATTTGCTTGTGGGACATCATTAAAGTCTTAACTTAGAATGTAAGGTGTTCTACTTAAGTCATAAAAATAAAAGATTTTGATCCAAGTTAAAAATCGATTGTTTGTTTTTATTTTAAAGCCAACACCGGGGGACTTTTTGCTGAGAGATCTTCATTAACAACCCTATCATATGGTGCAATAACATTTTCTGTTGCAATTAGTTCTACCTTAAATGCTAGACTGACTGGACTAGTTGTTGTTGAAAAGGCATTGCAGCTTACACCGTTCAAAGTTTGGCGCCGATTTTTTTCATTAGTTATTTGATGACGTAATTTTGGCGCCATTTTACGCGGCGGGAAATCTTGTAGGGGAGACAAATAGTGGCAAATAATTATTCATAAAATGTCCGAACCATGGTATAAAATATTGATTGTACGAACCTTGGTGAATTTGCCCTAATGATTTTCTTGTATTTTACTAGTGTTTTCAAAAGTGTCTTCTAATTTCTTGAAATTGTAAAAAAGTAAAATTTTGTTATTAGATGTTCATGTACTAACAAAGATTGACATAGTTTAAGTTACATGTAGGGGCAATCCGGAGAAATACGGACAGCGGGTATCTACGGACAAATGCATTAGTAGACCGACTTTTCTACCTGTTTTCAAGTTACTTGTTATGATTTTGACTTATATTAGAAGAGTATTGTTTGGTTTAATACATGTCTAAAAATAGCAAGTGACACAATGCGTTGGTTATTTTACTTGTTGCATGATGGGAGCAACCTATTGATTCTGTCCTAGTTCTCCTGAATTTTAAGTATAAACTAGTGTCCATAGTTTCCCTATGTAATTTGCAATAGCAAAACTAGTGGCGTCCGTATTTTCCCTACTCTGTCCGAATTTACCCGGTATTGGGTGGCCTCAAATTCTGACGTAGTTGAAGTATTTTTGAATGAAATCAACAATAAAATCAGAGGAAGACAGGGTTTCCCCAATTACCTCATCAGCATATGCAGATATACTACAGAGCTAGGCGCAACATATTGACCAGGGGAGTCCTTGTAAAACTGTCTATATTTCCCCGGATTGCCCCTACTTTGTTTGAAACTTTTTTTTTTAATAACAGGTAACGTAATTGTGAACTTAATTTTGCAACTTTAACAAGCGCCTATTCTAGCCGCTATTTCCGATCTATAAGGTTATCCGGATATATATTACATATTAATATCCGGCATACATGCCATCATTTTAAAAATCATTTCTGGGAATCTGCCTGCAAATTTCCGTGATTTGTCTTTTCTGGGACATGCACTTGCATTAATTATTTGCCCAGATAAGTGTTCTGATTTTGGCAGGAAAATCGATTTGGCGGGAAATAAGGGAATGTTTTCATATCAAGTGAAATATCAAACTCCTTGCAGCGGTTACCTCCCCTATCGGTTAACGGTAACCACTGCCATCACAAGTAAAATCCTTACAGATCTGGAAGGATTACGTGTTTGTAACTTTTACTTATTTAATGCAACTCAGTGCAATTTTCTGCATAATTGGACTTTTTATATACTGTTTGCAGTCAATAATGAAAACAGAAAAAGAAAATAACTAATTAAAACCATAAATAATATCTAAAAGATTTAAATCGATCATCATCACGTGGTTTGTTATGACGCCAGGGATTTGAATAGAGCTATGCTCGGAACCAGTCAAATCTCTGTTCGGATGTTGGTGAAATATCAATTCAGGTTTAAAATACGCATTTATTCCAATCAAAGGCAATGTACTTTCATATCATGAAAAGTTTCATTGTTGCAATGTATACGTACTCATGGCTAATTAGCAAATCATTCATTAAAATGCTTAAGATCACAAAGTCATTGTACTACGAAACTTTTATACAAAGAGTAAAGATTTCAAAGTTCTTTCACTACACATTTTTTATTCCCAGTTGACATGTCTACATTTAGCAAATTTATGGTCGGTACACGCACGCTTTCCATGCCTGGAACATGACGTCGTTGGTGCCTGCAGACGTTTCACGCTCTTTTCTAGCAAAACACTGGTTTTACATGGCATGCATATACACAGAAGTTATAAAAAAGTATGTTTACAACACTTGAGCAGTAAAATTGGACTGGCATTTTGGATATTCAAAAATTTATGTGCAAATTCAAAGTCAGAATTTTTTATTTTTTAGCTCGACTATTCGAAGAATAGGTGAGCTTACCTACTACCCCTGGCGTCCGCGTCTGAATTTATGCCCCTTCCACTTTCCAAAATATGTACCAACTGAAATACTTCGAATAGTATAGCGAGAATTCTGGGACTGTTGGAGGGGCACTGCATTTCCGGGACATCTGGAATGTATGATATCCGGATACTAGTTCTGGTATCGGTTGACATCCCAGACAATGACACAAACTCTCTTTTTCCAACACAGATCAGCAGTGGGTTAATAATAGTCATGTTAGTTTGAATTTGGTCTAAGCTAGTAGTAAGTTAGATTTTAAGTAACACCGCTTTGTCAGTATCATGAATGATCCAAGTGGACAATTAAATACTGTATTCGTTCCATTTGACGCACACACCCTATTAAACCCGCATCCCAAAATTTTTCAGAAATGGTTATGATTCAAGTAATTTTTTTTTCCAAAAAACCCCTTTTCAAAGCATCAATATTGTAAATATCTTGGCCATTGTTTAGAGGATTTAGAGGGGGCGGAAGTGGCACCCCCCCCCCCCTCCCCCTAAACATGTCAAAAAATTAATTTGTAATAACTGGAAATTATTTTCTCATCGAAGTTTATTATCTTTCTTTACATGTTATATTGCACAGAAGGATGGTACATGTCTAGAATCTCTTAAAAAAGCGGAACTATGATATCGCACACATAAACTATCGTTTTGCAAAAAATATATTTTATGCCTATATATGTTGGAATGGAAGGTACTGAATATTTCCATTCCCCTCTAACTCCAAATCCAGTATCCACGCCAGTTTAGTCAATTGTTTCAGAAATTGTAGTCAGTTTGTTAAATCTAACAGAATGTAAACATTGGTAAGAGCATTCTAGTTGCACTTATAAGTGCTATTATGACACACTTGAGTCTGCAAGGAAGTGTAAAAACAGAAATCTGCCATTTGCAATTAAGTTTATTATATTAATGTCTGTTCTGTAGTGTGCTCTGAGCAGTTATCGATGTTCTTTATTTATACTAGATACTGTAGAATATCCATACTATGTTATTGTCGTTTGATAACTTTTGAATTTTTTAATTAATCATCAGTGAAAGAGACTGTATCTATATTTCATATGATACCAATATTTTTACCATTGTACAAAGGTATCCGGACACATGCCCTCCCAGACATATACCCTCCCAATAATTTTTAGTCAGGCGGACATGATGCCCTCCCAATAGGGATTTACAACTACGTCTCTGATATCTGTTATGTGTATTACGTGTGCACACTTTCCTGGACGATCGGACAAACAACTGTTAACTGGGCTATTTCTGATAAGATATTTGCTGTAAAATTAAAGAAAATGATATACCTGGAACAAAGTTTTGCTTATCTGAAATATCTGAGCATTCTGTTGTTAAACTACATAGATAGTGAAGAGTGCTTAAGTTTAAAATCATCATAATGAACATGATGATGATGATGATTAGGATTAAGGTAATGGAGGTGATGATGATGATTACATTAGTGATGATAATATATCTCACCTTGTTGTATATTGAGAACTTTTGTTTTTAGCTAAGGACGGAATGCAGTAAGGTTTAAATCCTAAATACAGAAGCAGAATTTGCCTTATACACAATTTACTAAGCCAGGACCGAAGTATGGCTGATGGTGGCTCCAGCACAGACACAACCCACGAGTCACCAGTTGATTCGGAAGTGATTCACTGCGTGAAACTTCAAGTGAAGCAGAAAAACTGTGACGTGACCGTGACGGCAACTGAACTGTCCTGGGTATTCGAGGACAAGAAAAAATTAGGTAAAAAACCGCATAATGTGTAATTCATATACGTATACTAGTATATAACATTGCATTTTGAATTAGGTCTGCCTTGCATGTTGTGTAATTACTGGTATGCAATATATGTCTCTTTCTGAACACCTAAATTAAGACACAAATGCAAAATTCATAAAGCATGTTGTCCTTTAGTTATTAAAGTTTTTTTAAACATGAGCAATGAAAACAGAGCGAGCATCAGGTTTGGAAGTCCAATTAAAGGCAATGTTTTTATATTGACAGGTACCATCTCTGTGCGTCGGCGAGACCTGGTGGCCATTAAAACAAAGGCTACCGTAAAGGATAAAGACACGACAGTCCTTACAGTTGTATACGTGAAGCAGCAAAAGGATTTTGTTTTGAAGCGCTGTGAAGAATCATTTACTGGTGGAAATGATGTGTGCACTTCTGTGGCAAAAACCCTTCAGGATGGAATAAACCAGTGTAAGAATTTTTATTTGTAGTGCTCATACTTTCTTTTATTAGCTCACCTGAGCACGAAGTGCTCGGTGAGCTATTGGTATAGGGGACCTCTCTGGCATCGTCCGTATGCCATCAACAATTTGGACCGTTATTGCGATAAAGACTACATTTTAAGCTCGACTATTCGAAGAATAGATTAGCTTTCCTACTACCGCTGGCGTTGGTTAAAGTTTTTATTCAAAAGTCTTGTAACTTCAAAACTACATAAGTTATTCACTTGAAACTTGGAATATACCTTTGTCATCAACTCCAGTGTCAGGGGCAACATTCTCCATAACTCTGTTTTGTATTTTGACAGAGTTATGCCCCTTTTTCACTTAGATTTTCTGGTTAAAGTTTATATTCAAAAGTTTTGTAACTTCAAAACTACATAAGTTATTCACTTGAAACTTGTAACTAACCTTTGTCATCAACTCCAGTATCAAGGGAAACATTCTGTATAACTATGTTTAACTATGTTTTGTATTTTGACAGAGTTATGCCCCCTTTTCACATAGATTTTCTGGTTTAAGTTTATATTCGAAAGTTTTGTAACTTCATAACTACATAAGTTATTCAATTGTGACTTTGAACTAACGTTTGTCATCAACTCCAGTATCAAGTGCAACATTTCCCATAACTCTGTTTTGTATTTGACAGAGTTATACCCCTTTTTCACATAGATTTTCTGGTTAAAGTTAATATTCAAAAGTTTTGTAACTTCAATACTACAAAAGCTATTCACTTGAAACTTGGAATATACCTTTGTGATCAACTCCAGTATCATGGTGAACATTCCCCATATCTCTGTTTTGTATTTTGATAGAGTTATGTCCCTTTTTCACATAGATTTTCTGTTTAAAGTTTATATTAAAAAAATGTGTAACTTCAAAACTACATAAGTTATTCACTTGAAACTTGGAACTAACCTTTATCATCAACTCTAGTACCAGGCGCAACATTACCCATAACTATGTTTTGTATTTTGACAGAGTTATGCCCCCTTTTCACACAGATTTTCCGTTTAAAGTTTATATTAAAAAGTTTGGTAACTTCAAAACCACATAAGTTAGTCACTTGAAACTTGGAACTAACCTTTGTCATCAACTCTAGTATCAGGGGCAACATTCCCCATAACTATGTTTTGTATTTTGACAGAGTTATGCCCCTTTTTCACATAGATTTTCCGTTTAAAGTTTATATTCAAAAGTTTGGTAACTTCAAAACTACATAAGTTATTCACTTGAAACTTGGAACTAACCTTTGTCATCAACTCCAGTATCAAGGGCAACATTCCCCATAACTCTGTTTTGTATTTGACAGAGTTATGCCCCTTTTTCACATAGATTTTCTGGTTTAAGTTAATATTCAAAAGTTTTGTAACTTCAATACTACAAAAGCTTTTCACTTGAAACTTGGAATATACCTTTGTCATCAACTCCAGTATCAGAGTGAACATTCCCCATAACTCTATTTTGTATTTTGATAGAATTATGTCCCGTTTTCCCATAGATATTCTGTTTTAAAGTTTATATTCAAAAGTGTTGTTACTTCAAAACTACATAAGTTATTCACTTGAAACTTGGAACTAACCTTTATCATCAACTCTAGTACCAGGGGCAACATTACCCATAACCCTATTTTGTATTTTGACAGAGTTATGCCCCCTTTTCCCATAGATTTTCTGTTTAAAGTTTATATTCAAAAGTGTTGTTACTTCAAAACTACATAAGTTATTCACTTGAAACTTGGAACTAACCTTTATCATCAACTCTAGTACCAGGGGCACCATTACCCATAACTATGTTTTGTATTTTGACAGAGTTATGCCTCCTTTTCACACAGATTTTCCGTTTAAAGTTTATATTCAAAATTTTGGTAACTTCATAACCACATAAGTTATTCACTTGAAACCTGGAACTAACCTTTGTCATCAACTCTAGTATCAGGGGCAACATTCCCCATAACTATGTTTTGTATTTTGACAGAATTATGCTCCTTTTTCACATAGATTTTCTGTTTAAAGTTTATATTCAAAAGTTTGGTAACTTCAAAACTACATAAGTTATTCACTTGAAACTTGGAACTAACCTTTTTCATCAACTCCAGTGTCAGGGGCAACATTACCCATAACTATGTTTTGTATATTGACAGAGTTATGCCCCTTTTTCACTTAGAATTTCTGGTTTAAAGTTTATATTCTTCAAAACTACACAAGTTATTCACTTGAAACTTGGAACTAACCTTTGTCATCAACGCCAGTATCAAGGACAACATTCCCCATAACTCTGTTTTGTATTTTGACAGAGTTAGCCCACTTTTTACACAGACTTTGTGGTTAAAGTTTTTGTTCCAAAAATTTATGTCCCTTTCACTATCCAAAATATGTACTAACTGAAATACCAATAGTCGAGCGCGCTGTCCTCTGACAGCTCTTGTTTATATTCAATCATGACCTAACTCTCACAGTTTTTTCATCCAATCTTCACCAATCTTGCACAGTTTGTTTATTATCATGAGATTACAGTTGAAGTCGAATATACATGTAAGCAAGATCGGACCAGAAACACCAGAGTTATTGCCCTTTGTGTGTGAAAAAACTTTGCAAAAATGGACATTATTCAGGATAGAGACTTCATTTTTCATCCAATCTTCACCAATCTTGCACAGTTTGTCTATGACCATAAGATTAATGGTGAAGTCGAATATAAGCAAGATCGGACCAGAAACACCAGAGTTATTGCCCTTTGTTTGTGAAAAATATGCAAAAATGGATAGAGACTTCATTTTTCATCCAGTCTTCACCAATCGTGTACAGTTTGTCTATGAACGTAAGACTACAGGTGAAGTCGAATATAAGCATGATCGGGCCAGAAAAACCAGAGTTATTGCCCCTTGTGTTTGGAAAAAAACATCAACAAGTTATCAAAGATTGGCTTGCACACACGATTTTTGATTCAATGTTGACCAAACTTACACAGTTAGCGCATGACCATTACAATTGATTGATACAATTTGATTTCCAACAGTTGCAAGACTTGCATGCAGTTATTTGTACACGCAACATTGATGTCTTCACCCTTCTCGAAAAACTGTATTTAATGCCCATTAAACGCGGCGGTATTGGCATCGTATTTTTTCTGCGTTTAATATGCATTTGATACACTTGAAAATGCAGAAAAAAATACACTTATTACAGAAATAAAGTGTATTTTTTCTGCTTTTTTCCTGCATTAACACTTAAGTGCATATGAAGTGTATTTTTCTCCTTGAAAAATACACTTGATCTTCAAAAAATTCACTTAAGTGTATTTACAGTGTATTTTGAGTGTATTTTCTAGTGCATTAATACACTTTTTTGTAAAAAATGCTGAAAAAGTACAGAAAAAATACACTTAGTGTACTAAAAGTGTATTTAATGCGCATTTAACGCAGTAAAAATATGGTGCCAACACCGCAGCATTTAATGCATATTAAATACACTTATTTGAGAAGGGCAGAGCCTGCATTAACATCATTTATCATCATTGGACAGAAAATTATCAAAGAAAAAGCAAAACTTTACCTTATAGCACAGCCATCACAATTATCGCATTGCAACTATTTCTCCAAAACTGTTTGTGAAAAAGACATCAAAATCTACTGTTTCTGCATTTTCCAGTATTGTCAATGACTAAATGAAAAAGGGTCAGGTAAGAATATTGAGAAAAATGATTTGAGAACCATTAGCAAAAAAAAACACGTCCATTACCCAACTCATACTTCAGTGAGCCGGTTGCACTAACTGATGTTTTAAATCAAAATTGATCCTATCCCCCTCTGCGTATTGTTCAGATATCATTATTTTCAAACCTGTCACAACAGTATTGTCTTCATCTGTACCAGTTCTCAGGTGAGCGCTTTGGGCCATCATGGCCGTCTTGTCTTAAAATTAAGGAGATATTAATTTTTCATTAAAATGAAAACGTTATTACAGGTCAGTATTGGTTTACAATAATTATGGGCTTTTTAACCCTGCAATCAGTTACATGAAAGTACATATTTGTGCTGAAATAATATTGTTTCCATATTATTCAGTTTTTGGTATTTGTCACAATTGATGAACACATTTTCTATTAGTTGAACAGCAAAAAAGCATGAGCGCATCTTCCATTAGTTGAACAGAAAAAAGCATGAGCATATCTCCTATTAGTTCAAAAGGAAAAAGCATGAGCATGTCTCCTATTAGTTCAAAAGGAAAAAGCATGAGCATGTCTTCTATCAGTTCAACAGGAAAAAAAGCATGAGCATATCTTCTATTAGTTCAACAGGAAAAAAGCATGAGTATATCTTCTATTAGTTCAACAGGAAAAAAGCATGAGCATATCTTCTATTAGTTGAACAGCAGAAAAAAGCAGTGCATTGTGGCCTTAAGTGTGAAATGGCAAGGCCAAGGTTACAACCATCATGCTAGAGTGCTAGAGACAACTTGTTTTACATATGCACCTATCAATATTTCCCCTCAGGGAGGGGTGGGAGCGCAGGAAAACCCAGGGGAATTTGACTGTATTTTTGGGGGTCTAATTCCCCACCCTAGAGCCAAGCATTTTTGGCTAAATCACCTCGATGGGGGATGATTAATTGGTGTTTAAAATGGCCCGGGGCCAATATTACTGGGATTTAAAATCCGTATAGTCTATTTCTTGGGACCCAAAATCATTGAGCGTGTCAAAATCCTGCCTGTCGGGAATTCCTTCCAGTCTAAAGTCCCGTATATGCCCCCCACTCCCCCTCTTGATGAAAATATTGATAGTTGCAATATACCTACATTCACCATGCAGGTCAGGACAGACCCAAGCGCCTGCTAGTCTTGATCAATCCTATCAGTGGGTTTTCGAGAGGAGTGAAGAATTACGAAAAGATTTGCGCCCCTATTTTTGAGGAAGCCGGCATTCAAACAGAAGTCATAGGTAAGTGTGATAAATTTCTGTTGTTAGTTATTTCACAGTTATTGGTTTACCCGTAAGCATGTACACAATAATTTTCCATGTCTTGTACTGTAAAGTTGTGAAGAAGATTCCATCTCAAATAGAAATTTCTTTGTTTTCACTTATACATGAAAATAAACACTAAAATTTATTATTGGAAAATGTTTGTTATTGTCTATAGTTAATTGATTTCAAAGAAGCCCTTTGCCATGGTGGTTATGTTTTTGCCTGGTGCTGGTATGTCAGTTTGTTTGTTTGTTCGTTATCAACTTTGTGTAACAAGTATTGCACAGATTTGCTGGGAGGGTTGGAAATGGTCCAGTTAAAAAATGATCAGATTTTGGTTGTTTTATCTGGATCTGTGAATTTTTCTAAAGGTATCTTTATTATTGAGAGATAGAGCAAATATGCCTTGGCGATCTCGGAGTGCTTTCCAGTGTATTTTTGTGTCACAGAAATAGTGTTAAAACTAAAGCAACTATTTTTCACATTTAGCCCAAGCATAAGCTGTATTTATGGTAAGTTTGGCAAAATTAAGGTTTTGTTTGTTTGTGTTTGTTCTGTTACAAGTTGTTACGTGTGTGAGGGAGGGAAGTAGGGGCCAATAGTTCATTTTAAAGTGCCAACGGTTCACACTGATGAGATAACTTTTCTACCAAACTACTATGGACAGTTTTTGTTACACTTGCTAGCTTCTGAACTTATGATAAAATGTAGCAAACTAACATGGCTTGAGATTTTGCTAGTGTTACATTTGATGCCCCAGTGCGGAGCTGTGGTTGATATTATGAAAACCCATTTTAGCTCACCTGAGCACGAAGAGCTTGGTGAATTTTTTATATAGGGGACCTTTCCTCCGTCGGCCATATGCCTTCAACAATTTGTTGGTTCGCTTTACTTTTTATCCAATCTTCACCAAACTTGCACAGTTTGTCTATAAGCATAAAATCTCGGACGGGGTTGTTAAGGCTAAAGAAAATTAATGAATTGTTTCTCAGGTACTTTTTCCAACAAATCAGGAGGGAGGGCGCATTTTTTTTTTATTGAAGTATTTTTTTATATATTTTTTCTCCTACTCTTTTCTACTGGCACTATGTAATGGCTAATTAAAACAAGTAAATAAGTACAGATTAAAGAAAATTTTAAGGTTTAATAACAACATAAGCATCCCTTTATAGCTCACCTGAGCACGAAGTGCACGGTGAGCTATTGTGGTCAGTCTTTGTCCGGCGTCCGGCATCCGGTGTCCACATTTTACTTCAAACAACTTCTTCTCTAAAACCACTAGGTGGATTTTAACCAAACTCAGCAGGAATGTTCCTGGGATGGTCCTTTACCAAATTCCTTCAATTTATTAAAATATATTAAAAACTGGTTGTCATGGCAACCAAAAGCTTAAAAACTGGAAAACTTAAAAAATCTTCTTGTCAGAAACCACTGGCTGGATTTGAAAATAGTTTTCACAGAAATGCTCCTTGGGTGACCCTCTACCAAATTCCTTCAAGTCATTTTGATTTGTTAAAAAACATGGGCGCCAGGGGGCGGGGCAGATTTCCTTATTTGGCTATATTGAAAACTTTAAAATCTTCTTGTCTGAAACCACTGGCTGGATTTTAAAATAATTTCAGAGAAATGTTCCTTGGGTGACCCTCTACCAAATTCCTTGAAATTGTTTTGATTCGTTAAAAAACATGGCGGCCAGGGGGGGCGGGCCAGTTTTCACATAACTATATTGAAAACTTAAAAAATCTTCTTGTCTGAAACCACTGGCTGGATTTCAAAATAATTTCACAGAATTGGTCCTTGGGTGACCCTCTACCAAATTCTTTATATCATTTTGATTTGTTAAAAAGATGGCTGACACGGGGCTGGGCAGTTTCCCTTATATGGCTATATTGAAAACTTTGAAAATCTTCTAGTCTGAAACCACTGGCTGGATTTCAAAATAATTTCACAGAAATGCTCCTTGGGTGATCCTCTACCAAATTCCTTCAAATCATTTTGATACGTTAAAAAACATGGCCGCCAGGGGGGAGGGGCAGTTTTCCTTATATGGCTATATTGAAAACTTTGAAAATCTTAATAGTCTGAAACCACTGGCAGGATTTCAAAATAATTTCACAGAAATGTTTTTTGGATGACCGTCTACCAGACTCCTTGAAATCATTTTGATTTGTTAAAAAACATGGCCGCCAGGGGGCGGGGCAGTTTTCATTATATGGCTATATTGAAAACTTTAAAAATCTTATAGTCTGAAACCACTGGCTGGATTTCAAAATAATTTCACATAAATGTTCCTTGGGTGACCTTCTATAAAATTCCTAGAAATCGTGTTGATTCGTTAAAAATAATGGCCGCCGGGGGGGCGGGACAGTTTTCCTTATGTGGCTATATTGAAATCTTAAACAATCTTTTTGTTAAAAGCCATTATGATGCTTTACACTCAGGTGAGCGACCTAGGGCCATCGTGGCCCTCTTGTTATAAAATTCTAAACATAAATTTATTAATCACAAATGGCCATTTATGCAAGCAGACGTAAAAAGACAATCAATTTGAATGTTCATAATTAACACAAGTGCCTTCAAATTGAAATGTCATTAAAGTACTTCTATTTATAGAATTTAACTTATCATAATTCATATTTTTATAACTGTCACAAATAGTAATTATTTTTGCACTAAATCACCAATAATTTTTGGAAAGGAAAATCAACACTTGTAAATGCAGCTGGCATTTTCGTTTGTTTCCATTGGACTTATATTGACACAGATTTTCTTTACAAAATATGGAATGCTATTATTCAAGCAAAAGCATCTACGAAACAAAAGTTTAAATCAACAAATAGACAATATTGATAAAGGTTCCCAATTGAATATGTCACCTTTTTTTGCAAAATTTACACAGTATTTCACAATTTGTGTATATCCGATTTACTTAGTATAATTAAATCAGACAGAAAGAAATTGACTGGAAATACCGAAATCTCCACCGGGTTACTCTTCTTCAGCTATATTTAAATGCGGATTCATTTAGTTTTAAGGCGCTGTCATACATCACAATTTTAGTAATAGTTCTTTTGAACATTTATGGTGTTTATTCGTCCGAAATATGTTTCTTATTTACGAAAGGCATTGTTCAAAAGCACTTGGTACGAACGGAATACACTATATTGTATATGCTTGTTTACTCCAGAGTCATCACCAGTTATCGCATACAGAAAATAAACCATAGCGAGTTACCAAAATGTTAATAATTCACAGATTTCAATGCATAGGTTTTGTATTTTGTTCGGTAACATGCCCATTAAAGACACTTTCTGTGAAAAAAATACCATTTTTTCAATGTTGACCAGACTTGCTTAGTGTATGTATGACAATAAAATCTTAGTTGGGATTGGTAATGGTAACCAGATTGCCCCAGGAACGCTTGAGGTATTGGCCCAAATTTATGAAAATAAAAACAAGGAAACAATGCCTTTTTCCAAAATACAGACTTCATTTTCGCCCTACCTTGACCAAATTTCGGCAGTTTATGTATGACCATAAGATCTCAGCAGAAGCCAAAAATGGGTTAGATTGTGCAACAAACACCACAGTTATTGCCGTTTGTTTAAAAAAAAATGCATACATGGACTTTATGCCGGATGGAGACTTAATTTCTCATCCAATCTTAACCAAACTCCCATAGTTCCTGTATGACCATAATGGTCTGAGCAGAAGCCAAACATTAGCCAGATCGAACCACAAACACCAGAGTTTTTGCTCCATGTTTGTGCAAAAAAAGAAGAGATAGGGACTTCATTTTTCTTTCAGTCATGACAACAAGCCGGTAAGACTCCATGCATGTGACTTTATTGACATTTTTAATAAACTAGATGCTTTCACAGAGTTTTGCATTTACATGTCAGAGCTTCATTTTGGTTATTTGGTTGAAAACTGATGAAATGGGATTTCCAACAATTGCAAACCTTGCATGCAATTATCTGTATAAGCAAGGCCCAAATTAAAATTAACTTTGTTTGCTATTACCTACCTACCCGAAGAAAAGGTCCCTACTCAAAAGTTTTTTTCTTTGTTAAATCAAACCAGATTTTTTTTTAAATTCCGAATATTCTATTTTTTCTATGGGTTAAATAAAAGCTCACTCTTTTCATTTTTTTTGGTTTTCCATTGGGTTAATAAATTAACTGTATCAGCTAAACCCTTTCTTATAATTGGCCATATCAAAATGCAATTCTGATGATGTTTTATCAAACTTGTGAAAACAACAGGCAGTTTGTCAGCATTCATTGTCTAATTAAGGATGATTGCTAGCAAGCTCTCGTTATACCCACAGACACTTGATTCTATTATTAAAATCAATGTCTGTGTTACATGTTATATGTTGACGCTAAATGGATCATAAATAGATCTACATTTGTTTTCAAAAAAAAATAAATGCCTGCCTACCTACCCGTTACCAGCAACCTTGGGTAGGCAATGGCAAACAAACAATTTTATAAGGTTTGCCCAACATTGATGGCTTCAGAGCCTGCATCAACATCATTTATCATCATTGTAAATTATCAAAGAAAGGGCCAATTTGGGGTCCTCCAAAACAACCTGCGAAAAGACATCAAAATCTGCTGTTTCTGCATTTGCCCGAACTGTCACTGGCTTAATGAAAAAGGGTCAGAAAAGAATGTCGAGAAAAAAATATGAGAACTATCACCGCACATTCACTGCCCAGCCCGTATAGCCCATTGCACTTGCTCGGTGCATGAAATCAAATCGATCCAAACCCCCTCAGCGCATATGTGTGTAATCTTCAGATATCATAATTTTCAAACCTGTCACAACAGTATTGTCTTCGTCTTTGCCAATTATCAGGTGAGCAATTTAGGCCATCATGGCCCTCTTGTTTTGCATTGGTATAACTTCCAAACATTTTAACATTTTGCATTGTTTTGATTTATGTCGTACATTTGAATCTTTAAGAATTCTACTTTTAAGTAAAATCGTTTGAAATTCTTTGTATATATTTAACATTATTCAATACATGTAATTTGCTCGTACAGAATTTCAAGGAGAAAAAGTTCAAATGTTATATATATATATTTGTGGAATTTAATATAATAAATACATTTTGAAATATTGTAGTGACACAGAGTGCTGGGCACACTACAGAAATCATCACAGAATGTAATCTTCAACAACTGAAGGGTTGGTTTTAATGTCTATGTTACGGATACGGGTATATATAGCTTCGTGCTTGTGGTAAAATTATTTCGTTTTCTACTGTCAGTCAAAGAGTTTTGGAACACTCGGGCCTTTTTTTTTCAATTCAATTCCCCCACAAAGTGGGAGGCATTAAGCATTGCACTTATTTTTCCGTCTGTACGTCCCGACATTTTGTGTACTCAACCGCCCCTTTAACTGCTTGGCGCATTTCGCTCGAACTTCCACAGGTGAAGAACCATAACATGTAGGTGATCGTTAAGGAAGGAATTTTTGCTGCGACCAATTTTGGTAGAATTATGGCCCTTTGTCATTTTGTCCACTTTAGCATATATACTTCCCGAAATTTTGTGGACTCAACACATCTTTTACTGCTTGCAGGATTTCACTGAAACTTTCACAGCTGAAGAACCTTAACATGTAGGTGATCATAAAGGAAGGAATTTTGGCTGTGATCAATTTGGCAGAATTATGACCCTTTGTCATTTTTTATTCTATAGAATTTATTTGAAAATAAATTTGTGTTGGCAAACATTAGTGTGTCTGTGACACATCTGTGACACATCTAGTTGTGTCTTTAAATGGCTTCAGCTTTGTGGGTTTTGCAAGGAGTTTGTGTTCGCAAAGGAATAATTTTAGTATTAAGATCAATCTTAGCTGATCTTGATCTAGAGGAAATGTAAGGAATATGTAGTCTTATTTTTGAAAAAATAACAACATTTCTTCTTATAGGTAAAATATTATGAATTTGTGTTTTTTTTTTATGACAATCTTCTTGTAAAACTGCAATGTACACAAGGGGAGGTGTTGATAATTATTTTGAACATGTTTTAACCATTAGTTTAAATTGATCCAGACTTTTAAGTGGAAACCTTTTTATGCTCCACGCAGGGGGGGGCGGAGCATATAGTCGCCGCTTTGTCCGTCCGTCTGAATTCCAATTCTACTGCCATTCAGTTTTTTTTCTGGGTGTCCAATGAATTTCCCGGACAATTTTATCCATCATACTCCAGTACTTCGATTCCTCGAATTCAATGAAACTTTATATGCAGCATCCCTTTATAGAGGACATGGGCATACTGTCAGGTCATTCCACAAACTCCTCGCAGTGCTTACTTCCCCATTGGTACTCTTCTCAGTTACCGCTGCCACCTTGAGTTAAAAACTTACAGATTTTGAAGTTTTCAGGGGAGACGATTATGAGGAGATTGAAGATTTATTTTGTACAAAATTTTAATTTTATCATTATTTTATATTTTTGTAACAGTGACACAGACATGTTGCATTATTGGTCCAGGTATATATATTAAGAGTTAACATGAACACAAAAAATAAATAAATAAGTAAACATAACAACGCGAGATTTTACGTTGTCCATGTTTTTATCATGTGCTTGTCCACGATTTTATTTTGCGCTAAGTGTTTGCGTATGGTCATGTGGAACTTCATGCCGGCAAGGTTTTAATCAGTTAAATCTCTGCGCGGAGGTCGGTCATTCCAGTCTGATTATTTTTCCAGGAGTAACTGCTCTTTGACTGTAAATTGACTTTTTTGCTTGTCCACACTATAACTTGGCCATTAATGGAGGAAATTTAAAATAACTAGGCACACATGTTTTCAGCCTTTAGCTGGTTTGTGACCCTCATGAATCAGGTAGGTCAAGGGTCAAGGTCACACTTAGAAGTAAAAGGTCAAAATCAGCTTTTTGCTTGTCCGGACTATAACTTGGTCATGGATTTAGGGATTTTTCAATTACTTGGCCCAAATGTTTGCCTAAATGATATGGCATGTCTTGCTTATAAACAAGGTCATACTTAAAGGTCAAAAGTCAAAATTGGCTTTTTGCTTGTCGGGACTTATAACTTGGCCATGAATGAATAGATTTTTAATCAATGTACACAAATGTTTGCCCCAGCATGACAGCGTGTCTCCGTGTGAATCAGGTTCTTAGGTTTAAAGTCAAGACCACAATTAAGAGGTCAAAGCAGCATCAAGGAGCATCCATGGGTTTTACAGATATTCTTGTTAAAAATAAATTATTAAATGATGAAATACTATATTGATTTGCATATGATTGACATTTGAGGAAACATCAGTTGTTATCAAGGGTAATATCTTCTTTGAGTATTTAGTTATATACTAAAAAAAAAAATAATTTAAAAGAGTTTTTTTATGAAATATATTTTTCTTGTTGCAGCATCGTCTTAGTGAGTGGTGATGGCATGTACCACACTGTGTTGAATACTTTGTTCAAACTAATGGCCCTGGAATCAGGACTGGATGTCAATGATCCTGGATATGAACCGCAAGAGTTACCTCTGCCTGTGGGACACATTCCTTGTGGGTAACAATTACTACCATGTATTTTTGTACCCCTACTTCTTGTGAAAGTGGAAGCTATATGGGCTTCACTCGTGTTTGTCCATCCCTGTGTCCGTCTGTCTGTCTGTCTGTTCGCATGTCTGTCCGTATTTAATTTCTGCTCCATAACTTGCAAATGCCTAGAAGAATTTTTATGTTCATGAAGGTTATTATTCCTCGTGACCAGATGATCTGTCACATACAATGACACAAGGTCGTCTGTCAATGATCAAGGTCACAATTAAAGGTTGTTTTCTTTGTCAGAGCAGTTGTCGGGGTATTGATTACATTTGAGGCGTATCGTGGGAACCCGGGCTTAATGCATATGCGTAAAGTAAAGTGTCATCACGGATTGAACTGGGCATTTAGCACAGGTTAACCCAGGATGACACTTTCCGCTTTTATGACATTTTCTGTTTCATAAATCCACTGTAGGCAGAAAGTGTTGTCCCGGATTATCCTGTGCGGACTGTACAGGCTAATCCGGGATGACACTTTAAGCACATGCATTAAACCTGATTTTCCCATGACACGCCTCATTTAGTTTCCATCAGCTTACTGGTAATTGCATTTCCTATAGTTTAATTGTTTGTGTGCAGTGTTTTCTGAAGGTATTTTATGGACATGCAGTTATCCCGATATATGTCGGACCATTACTAGTATTATGATGTCATTCAACATTCATGAGTCATGGTGAAATGTATGTAAACATAGGTAATATGGAGAATAAATTATCAGTACAAGAAACGTAACTGCCTTCAATATTTATGGAGATACACCCCTTTATTATATACCTATTTATATCCTCCCATCTGCTGTCGTCATTCGTACCATGTGACTGTACAATATTTCACCATACTGGACGGGCGTGCGTACAATATATTCCTTATTGGACATTCTGAGAATAAACATAATGTCCGAGTACTCCAAAACTTTACGAATATGTCACTTTAGTTTTACCTCGATTAATGACGACTCCGATCCACTACTTCGAAAAAGTCTTTTAAAATCAGGCAACAGTCATTTCAAATCCATTTCATATATCCACGCTGAATTTTCTCTTGCGAACCTTGCTAACCAGAAACGCGATTTGTTGTCTAAATCGGCATGTCTGGTCAGCACGTTTGCTTTGTGTAAATGTTAAGTTGTCTCCAAACCTATATCCGATTATAAATATCACCTTCTAAAATTATTTATTGATTTTATTTAACTGTTTGTAACGTTACCAGAAATAAAGCCTGCAGCACAACAAAAACCTAGAGTTCAGCAACATCTGGTTTCTGTCGTCACTATCCATTATTGTTTTATACTTAACATATAACATTCCTGATACAGATCTATATTGCGTTATTCTAGTTCTGAATATCCATAACAGTCTCCCTGAAAAACCGTCGGACCTCGGACATTGCAGATAAAAATCAGTGAGGTCCGGGAAAAAATGTTCGAATAATGGTCCTCGTGTCCGGTGAAAATTTTTGTAAAAAATATTTTATGACAGCGATTGCTGTATCTCTTTCCACAACAGTCATAACGTCATACTTGAGGGTCACCGATTGTGTTGAGGACGTTGAAGGGACTTTGACAAATACACTTGAATTCATATATATCTTGCAAAATTGACATGCTGATAGTACATGTAGTAGCTTTAGTTAATAAAGCACTCTCAAGTGTATATTGTTTTAGTTTTCTTTAAAGATATATTGTTTTTATCGTATTTAAATGTTTCTTGCACAAAATAAGTGGCCAGTAGTAGTTTGTCCGGGCCGTAATATTTCGGGCATTACCGGTCCTCTTGGCCAGTAAAAAATTCACGACTTTCGAGGAGACTGATCAAACACTTTTAATCAACTTTAAACTGTTCAATTTGACAACTTGCATCAGTGTGTAATACTAATTTTAACAACCGTGCTGCAGGAGCTTCCTATTGATCACGCCACCTTTTAAAAGTGACACGTCTAAATATAGTTTCTACACACTCAATGTTTACAGTTAGTACAAGGTCATGGTGGCTTTCTGTAAAATATATTCTGAAGTACGGAAAGCTGATTATGCAGTAAACATTAATTACTTAATTAGATGTTAGTGCATAATACAGAATAAAAGACAAACATTTATGTTTGCAAATTATGCAAGAGCGACGTCATATATAATATTGTGAGCACGCGAACTGTTCCGCGGACTGTGTTTTTAATGAAAATAATACAAAAATATGAATAGGTATATAATAAAAAGATTATTTAACAGCGTTCTGTACAATATCGTGGTATATTTGTACTCGTACACAGCTGACATACTCACATTGGACTCGCTTCTCGGCTAGTCCAATATGGTATGTCAGCTGTGTACTCGTCCAAATATATCACCGTATTGTACAGAACTCTGTTAAATAACCTAATATTATTTGAGTGCATAACTCCTTTGCTGGTGAATAGCATTTAACCAAAACACAGAGTATATACACCACAATTTTTTACTCACTGCATTTGTAATAAGCAATATGTTTTAACATCTACTTTTAGCAGCCAGTCATATGTGTTTTATATAATGTATTTGATGGTACAATTGTCAATTTCTTTTTCATAAAATATTTAAAAAAGTTAAAATACAATATACATGTATTAAAATGCTTATTTGAAGTTTACACAACAAAAGTAATATTAAGAATGTATGAACCCTGCGTTTTCTCGAAGACTTCATGACATGATATTGTTTCATTTTTGTTCAAGATAGCGGAAACAGAATGGCCTATGGAGCTAATGGTTGTTTTGACATTGCAACTGCAGTCTATGCCTTAGTTTTGGGTAACCACTTCTTTAGCATTTTATTTCTGTATTGTTTACCATTTACAAATTGTATATAGTCGTTGGTTTATGCAGTCTTTATTGTACTGATTTTAAATAGAAAAGACAAAAAACATTATCTCATTTCTTCAAGTCAGTAAGATTACTGGTACCTGAAGACGGGCGGTGTGTAGTGTGTCATGTTTAACTAAATCAGAACAATTTGATGATGATTCAATTAAGGTAATGACCACCACTAATGTATTAAATATATGTCATTGTTATCCGTATTTGGTAGAAATTTAAAAAAAATTACATGTAAATGTAAAAATGACCTCTGTGTTCTTTGACTATTGGAAGGATTTATTTGCTTGACTATTCGAAGAATAGGTGAGCTTTCCTACTCGCCCCGCGTCCGGTGTCCGCGTCTGATCTTGGTTAAAATTTAGTTTTAAATGTCTTGTAACTTCAAAACTACAGAAGTTATTCACTTGAAACTCAAAATATATCTTTGTCATTAACTTCAGCATCTGGTGCAACATTCTTCATAACTGAGTTTTGCATTTTGACAAAGTTATGCCCCTTTTTCACATGGATTTTTCTGGTTAAAGATTATATTAAAAGTCTTTTAACTTCAAAACTACAGTATTTTTTTTCTCTTGAAACTTGGACTATACCTTTGTCGTTAACTCCAGCATCAAGTGCAACATTCCCCATTATTCAATTTAACCAAATTTTTGGAAGAAAAAATTTCGGTTATTAGATTAGGGTGTGTCGTTTGTTGTGTGGGGTGACGGCGTCAACTTTTTGTTTCCGCTCTCTAACTCTAGAACAGATTGAGATGTTGTAATGAAACTTCATATATAGATACCTTATATCGAGACCTTGCTTGGGATTGCATATGGGGTGGGTGGGGTCAAGGTCACTGTTACTAAAAATAAAAAAATGGTTTCCGCTCAATAACTTGAGAAAGCATTGAGATATTTTAATAAACTTTCATACAGAAATACCTTATATCGAGACCTCGCTTGGGATTGCATGTGGGGTGGGTGGGGTCAAGGTCAAGGTCACTGTTACTAAAAGTAGAAAATCTATTTCTGCTCAATAACTTGATAACGCATCGAGATATTTTAATGAAACTTAATACATAGATACCTTACATCGAGACCTTGCTTGGGATTGCATATGGGGTGGGTGGGGTCAAGGTCATCATTACGAAAATAAGAAAAACGGTTTCCGTTCAGTAACTTGATAATGCATCAGTAACTTGATAACGCATCGAGATATTTTAATGAAACTTCATACATAGATACCTTATATTGAGACCTTGCTGGGGATTGCATATGGGGTGGGTGGGGTCAAGGTCAATGTTACTCAAAGTAGAAAAACGATTTCCGCTTAATAATTTGAGATTGCATCGAGATATTTTAATGAAACTTCGTACATAGATATCTTATATTGAGGCCTCACTTGGGATTGCATATGGGGTCAAGGTCACCATTGCTAAAAATAGAAAAATGGTTTCTGCTCAATAACTTGAGAATGCATGGAGATATTTTAATGAAATTTCATTCATAGATGCCTTATATGGAGACCTCACTTGGGATTGCATATGGGGTGGGTGAGGTCAAGGTAAAGGTAACCGATACTAAAAATAGAAAAACGGTTTACACTAAAAAAATTGAGAACACAAAGAGATAATTTAATGAAATTTCCTCTTTAGATACCTCATATTGAGACCTCGCTTGGGATTGCATATGGGGTAGGTAGGGTCAAGGTCACCATTGCTAAAAATGGAAAACAGTTTCTGCTTAATACCTAATGAAACTTTATATGTAGATACCTTATGTCTAGACTTCGCTTGCGATTGCATATGGGGTGGGTAGGATCAAGGTCAAGGTCACCATTACTAAAAATAAAAAAAAAGGTTTCCACTCAATAATTTGAGAATGAATTTAGATATTTTAATGAAACTTCTTATGTTGATATCTTATATTGAGACCTCGCTTTAGATTGCAAGGTCAAGGTCACCATTTCTTAGCCATATGTGCATGACCTTCACCTTGCACCCAGAACTTTCTTTCCTAATTGTGCTTACTAATGTATTTCGTTTGAACAATTTGGTTCTTGTGGAATTTCCACGTTTCTTGTTTGTATTTTGACAGACTTGTGCCCATTTTTCACATAGATTTTCTGGTTAAAGTTTATATTCAGAAGTCTTATGACTTGAAAACTATAAGTTATTCACTTGAAACTTGGAATGTACCTTTGTCATCAACTTAAACATCAAGTTCAACATTCCCCATGACTCTTAATTGTATTTTGACATAATTATGCCCCTTTTTCACATGGATTTTCTGATTAAAGTTCCTATTCAAATTCTTATAACTTAAAAACTACACAAGTTAATGTCTTGAAACTTGGAAATGTACCTTTGCCATCTAGTCCACCATCAAGTGCAACATACCCGTTAACTCTGTTTTGTATTTTGACAGACTTATGCCCCTTTTGCAGATAGATTTTCTGATTAAAGTTTATATACAAAAGTCTTATTACTTGAAAACTACACAAAAGTTATGCACTTGAAAGTTGGAATGAACCTTTGTCATCAACTCCAACATTAAGTGCAACATTCCCCATAACTCTGTTTTGTAATTTGTCAGAGTTATGTCCCTTTTTAGCTCACCTGAGCACGAAGTGAGCTATTGGTTTAGGGGACCTCTCCGGCGGCGTCTATCGTCCGTCGTCAAGATGCTGTCAACAATTTGGACTGTTATCGCGATAAAGACTACATTTTTTATTCAATCTTGACCCAACTTGCGCATTTTGTGTAAGACCATAAAATCTCGGATGGGATTGTTATTGGGTCAGATCACACCAGTAACACCAGTTATTGCCCCGTTTTCATGCAAAAAAAGTGCAAAAGTGCCCTTTTCCAACGTATAGACTTTATTTTCCATCCAATCTAAACCAAACTTTCACAGTTTGTGTATGACCATCAGATCTCAGCAGACGTCAAAAATAGGCCAGATCGGTTGTCAAACACCAGAGTTATTGCCCTTTGTTTATAAAAAAATATACAAAAATGGACATTATTCAGGATAGAGAGAGACATTTTTCATGCAGTCTTCACCAATCTTACACAGTTTGTCTATTACCATGAGATTACAGTTGAAGTCGAATATAAGCAAGATCGGACCTGAAACACCAGAGTAATTGCCCTTTGTTTGTGAAAAAAATATGCAAAAATGGACATTATACAGGATACAGACTTCATTTTTCATCTAATCTTAACCAATCTTGCACAGTTTGTCTGTGACCATAAGATTAAAGGTGAAGTCGAATATAAGCAAGATTGGACCAGAAACACCAGAGTTATTGCCCTTTGTTTGTGAAAAAAATATGCAAAAATGGACATTATTCAGGATAGAGACTTCATTTTTCATCCAATCTTCACCAATCGTGTACAGTTTGTCTATGAACGTAACACTACAGGTGAATTTGAATATAAGTATGATCGGGCCAGAAAACCCAGAACTATTGCCCCTTGTGTTTGGAAAAAACATCAACAAGTTATCAATGATTGGCTTGCACACACGATTTTTTATTAAATGTTGACCAAACTTACACAGTTTGCGCATGACCATAACAATTGATTGATAAAATTTGATTTCCAACAGTTGCAAGACTTGCATGCAGTTATTTGTACATGCAACTTTGATGTCTTCAGAGCCTGCATTAACATCATTTATCATCATTGGTAAGAAAATTATCAAAGAAAAAGCAAAACTTTACCTTATAGCACAGCCATCGCAATTATCACATTGCAACTAGTTTTCCAAAACTGTTTGCGAAAAAGACATCAAAATCTACTGTTTGTGCATTTGCCAGAATTGTCAATCACTTAATGAAAAAGGGTCAGGTAAGAATACAGAGAAAAATGATTTGAGAACCATTAGCAAAAAAACGCACATCCACTACCCAACTCATACTTTAGTTAGCCCATTGCACTTACCGATGTGTAAAATCAAAATTGATTCTACTCCCACTGTGTATTGTTCAGATACCTTAATTTTCAAACCTGTCACAACAGCATGGTTTTCATCTGTACCAGTTCTCAGGTGAGTGCTTTGGGCCATCATGACCCTCTTGTTACATAGATTTTTAGATTTAATTTTTGGAAGTTGATAACTTCAATACTTGACAGGTTATTCACTTAAAACATGGGCTAAACCTTTGGTATCAACAGCGTCAGGTGCCACAATCCACATAACCCTGTATTGTATTTTGAGTTATGTCCCTTTTCACATAGATTTTCAGTGTTAAGTTTTTATTGATAAGTATTATAATTTCTAAACTACAAAAAGTTATTCACTTGAAACTTGGAATACTTCTTTGTAATAACTCCAGCATCAGGTATAACAATCCCAGTGACTCTCTTTTGTATTTTGAAAGTTTGTGTTCCAAAGTTTTTTGCTCACCTGAGCACGAAGTGCTCGGTGAGCTATTGGTATAGGGGTCCTCTCCGGCGTCCTCCGTCATCCGTATGCCGTCAACAGTTGGACCGTTATCGCGATAAAGACTACATTTTTTATTCAATCTTGACCTAACTTGCACAGTTTGTGTATGACCATAAAATCTCGGATGGGATTGATTATGGACCAAATCGGACCAAGAACACCAGAATTATTGCCCCTTTTTAATGTGAAAAATGCTGAAATTGCTTTTTTTCCAACGTAGAGAGTTCCTTTTTTATCCAATCTTGACCACACGTACACAGTTTGTGTATAACTATAAAGTCTTGGTCACAGTTGAATATGGGCCAGATTGGACCAGAAACACCAGAGTTATTGGCCCTTGTTTTTTGTTTTAAAAATGCAAAAAATGGATCTTGTGCGGAATAGAGACTTTATTTTTATCCATTCTTAACCAAACTTGCACAGTATATGGAGGACCATTTGATCTCAGACATAGTCAAATGTGGGTCTATTCAGACCAGAGTTATTGCCCCTTTATTGTTAAAACAAAGCAAAATAGGACTGTGTTGATATAAAGTGTTTATTTTGCATGTAGTCTGTACAAAACTTGCATGGATTGTTCATTGCAATTATATCTCAGACAAGTTTAATAATAACCAGATCAGAACATACATACTGGAGCTATTGCCCTAGTTTGATAATAAAATGCAAACACATTTCATTATTTTTCCCAAGTATATATTCCTGAAGTAATCTCTGTGGTCTAAGGGAGATAAGTGAATTGGAACATGTGTAGTCTCCCTGGAAAATCTATAGGTTAGATACCAGTAATTCCAATTCCCATAGGGTCCCATTATAAAATGGCAAACTTTCCAAGCATTTTTCTAGCATTTCCTTTATTTCAGATTGTGCAAGCCTGGTATCAAGTTAAAGATCAATCTGTCCTCTTCCAACATTTGCAATAAAAAAGATATGTCATGTTACTTCTAAGAAAATACATTTCACTTGAATGCAGGCACCGGTAGAAAACAGGGTTTCGGCAGTTCTATTTCGATAAAAGCCCCATACTACAATAAACACACCCCAAAAGTTCACCTTTCAAGTTAGCCTTCCATGAAATGCACCAAAATGTTGCAGACAAGCACAGGATATTAGAAATAACCACAAAAGGCATGTCTGAGATACCTAAATGGCTTTTATGCCAGAAGAGAAGAGGAACTCTTTAGTAATAGGCACTACTTTTGAATGGACCACGGAGGGATACACAATGATTTACTGGTATCTAACCTATATGCACCATCATAAGTAGCACTCCACAGAGCAGTACATCAATAGCCATAACTAGAAACTTGATAGTGGGCAGTGTAAGCACATGGCCAGTGGTTAGTGAGTACACACCCAGATACTTCAGTGGGGCTGTTTACTGCATACTGGATTTAATTGTCCACTTCTGTGTATTATTTTTAATGCACAGTATGTTAACTCTCTTATTTATTTGACTGTTTAAACATTTCTGGATTTTGAATTCTTGCTAAGTAGAACAGAAAACTGCTGCAGTTAGGTTTATTATTGAGAAAGAGAGAATCTAAAGACTGTAAGTAGCATTCACTGAAAATTAAGTTGTAAATACAGACAATTGCCATGCTATTCAGTTTGATTATCATAAATAATAAGACAAATGGTCAGCTTTTGATTGTCGACACCAACATAATGCCAGCAAACAATATTTCAAATTCGGAGCAAATTTATCACTGAAACATGGGAAACCTTCATTGTCTGGCTAGTTGCAAAATGTTGAAGATAACTAGAATTAGGGATTGCTATTGCATGTGGCCTTTTCGGATCATATTCTAATGGTTGGATCATATGCACACTTTTCGAGTGTAACATTTTTTTTCTTAAATGACGGATCTGGTTAACAATGTCCTTGGTTATGAGATATTAGCCAGTTTCTCACCTTTAGACATGTCTGCAAACACACAACTTGTACACACGATAACAGCATTTGTCTTGACTGACGAACTAATGTACAAATGGCAAAATTTGTTAAAGACTGAGTTATTGGTAAAACATGTCTTTTCAATTTTTTTATTATTAAATGACCGAAAGATTTATTTCGGATAACCAAACATTTTACAGAAAAAAAGATACCAGAATATTTTTGTTACGGTTATTCTGCTGGCCCTGCTCGTTATCTCACCTGAGCAGTAGACATAAAAATCTACAGTTTCTCTATTTGCCCTAACTGCCATTGACATACCGCGGTAATAACAAAAAATCCATAACAGACTGTGAAGAAACATGATCTGAGAACCATAAGCAAAAAGAAAGTATCAGCACCACTCAGACAGGATATCACATCACACTGCCTGACACAAGAAATCAAGGAGACTTATCAAACCCATTTATGTATTCTTCAGATTTCTTCATGAAAGTAGAGTCCTCACTTGTTGATATCCATGAGTTTTATTGTTTGTTTTTGATATGCAAGGGTAAGCTGTGGAGTTAAATAAATATGACAGTTAGTAAGCTAGTTGAATGTTTTTATGCCCATTATGGCACACATGCTTTGAATAACATTTTTTCAAACCTGTCACAACCGTAAGGGCTTCGTCATTGCCAGTACTCAGGTGAGTCCTTTGGGCCATCATGGCCCTCTTGTATGAATTCTAAACTGCTTAAGGTATTCCAATGAAACTTGAAATAATTTGATAACATAATTGCCATTGCTCAGTTTTGTATTTCAACTGGTTTATTCCCCTTCCACTTTTCAAAATGTGTACGAACTGAAATACTTCGAATAGTCGAGCGAGCTGTCCTCAGACAGCTCTTGTTTGTCTTATCATGACCAAACTTGCACTGTTTGTGTATGACCATAAGGTCTCAGTCGAAGTCGAATATGGGCCAGATCCAACTAGAAAGACCAGAGTTCTTGCCCCTTCATTGTGAAAAAAATCAGTAATTTGTCAACTGTTAGCTTTCCATCTCTATAGAGAATTAAGTTTTCATTCAATGTTGACTAAACTTACACGGTTTGTGTATGACCGTAAGATCTCATATGGGTGCAATGATGGGTCAGTTAAAACCAGGAACACTAGAGTTATTTCCCCCTTTTTTATGAGAAAACTTGCCAAAAATGGACGTTGTGCAACATAGAAACTTCATTTTTAGCTTGACTATTCGAAGAATAGATGAGTTTTCCTACTCGCCCCATTGTTGGCGTCGGCGTCTGATCTTGGTTAAAGTTATTATTCAAAAGTTTTGAAACTTCATAAATTCCATAAGTTATTGACTTGAAACTTGGCATCAACTCCAGCATCAGGTGCAACATTCCCCAAAACTCTAGTTTTGTATTTTGACATAGTTCTGTCCCTTTGAACATAGATTTTCAGATTTAATTTTTTATTCAAAAGTTTTATAACTTCAACACTTGATAGGTTATTGACTTGAAACTTTGAATATATCTTTGTCATCAACTACAGCATCAGGTGCCACAATTCACATAACCCGGTTTTGTATTTTTGAGAAAGTTATACCCCCTTTTCACATAAAAGTTCAGTGTAAAGGTTTCATTCAAAAGTCTTATCATTTTAAACTACATTAGGTATTCAGATGAAAATTGGAAACTTTTTAACAACTCCAGCAGCAGGTGCAACAATCCCCATAATATTATATTGTTTTGTATTTTGACAGAGGTATGCCCACTTTTCACATAGATTTTTGGGTTAAAGTATATTTCCAAAGTCCTATAATTTCTAAACTGCATAAGGTATTCATCTGAAACTTAGATTGATAACACAATTGCCATAACTCAGCTTTGTATTTCAACAAAGTTATGCCCCTGTCACTTTCCAAATTAAATTGATAAAATAATAGCCGTAAGTCAGCTTGTATTTTAACAAATGTATGCCCCTTCCACTTTCCAAAATATGTACCAACTGAACTACTTCGAATAGTCAAATGCGCTGTCCTCTTACAGCTCTTGTTTTTGATTCAATTTCTGAATCCTTTATGTTGCACGGTTCAGAATAAAGAACAACATTTTCAGTGTGTATTCAGGCAATAAGCATATTGCCTATGCATTCATGTTGGCTAGTGGTCCATGGTCGGACTTGCTGCAACTGAGTGAGAGAAGGCGTAGCATGGGCATCATCAGGCTGCCATTTAAAAGAACTTAAAGCCTTAATCCTTTTCTACAGTCTACATGACAAATTTTAATAAAATAGTGCAAGTAAAGCTGCTGTGGCCCGGGCATCTTGATGTGGGAGGCATATAGTGATTGCCCTGTCCTTCTGTAACCAACACCGCTTACTATAACACTTGGATACTTAAACAAAAGTTGCTTATGACCATTCTGAAATCCACCCATATCACCCAACCTCACTTGAACCTTGACCTTGACCTAATTTGGACTTAGAATAATTCAAATAGGCTATTTATTGGTTAACTAGATTTAACGATTTCTTCTATCATTAACAACGCGCACTACAACATTTGGATACTTAAACAGTTGTTGCTTATGACCATTCCCAATCCAACCAAATCACCCAGCCTCGCTTTGACCTTGATCTTGACCTAATTTGGAATAATGGGCTGTCCAACACCAACCGAGAGCATATGTGTTTATCAAACACAACGTCTTGTTTCAGGTAAAGTTTAACTGGTAAATTTAAGAAACATGTGAACATGCAGAATAAATGATCATTATAAATGGCATTTACACTAATGTTATTGCTCAAGGCCTGTTTTGAACTCTTCACAACTTTTAGAACAAGTACAATTGTAAGATTTTTTTCATTTTCTACAAGGATATTGGTAAAATAGCTACTAGGTTTTGTTAAATTTAAGTTAAACGTATATATATAAAAATATATTTGTTTGTTCATGTATAATGTGTTGCATGTGTGTAATATATTAACATTGATCAGTATATACCTTTCAACAAAATTGTTATCAAGTTCGATAATCAGCCAAATTGGCTTAGGAATTGTATTATGGCCCTTGAATTATCTAAAATTAACCTTTTTAGACGTTCCACTCTTTTAAACCAAAAGTTTTCATCCAATCTTCGCAAAACTTCAGGAAAATATTTGTGGGCAAAATATCTACGTCAAATAAGCAATCGACCAAATCGCCCCAGGAATTGTGGAGCTATGGCACTTGAATAATTTAACATTGGCCTTTTTAGTTATTTTAGCTAGAGGGCGCATAACTTTGTAACAAACAGCTGTTGTTATTTCAGTGTCGATGATCCAGCAATTCATTTTCAAGAGTCAGAGAGAGACAGAGTTGACCATTGGTGTTAAAGCTCCCCAAGAATTTTTTGACCGGAATGCCAGGTTATTACAGAGATTGGTGAAAGATGAGCTTTACACAGGCAATTTTGGAGGGAGCTCTGTAGACTTGCCAGAAAATTCTAGTGAGAATAAAGCATTTAATTCAAAGCGAAATGATGAAGCATCAGTTGAGAAAAAACAAGAAACAGAGAGTGTAACCCCTTCTAAAGAGGTCCTGAACACTAATCGTGATTTTGTTAACAAGCCTTCAGATGTTGGCAAAGGATCTGAAACTGCAAGTGTAAAAATTACGGAAAAGAATAATATAAAGGAAAGGTAATTTACGCCTTGTATATGAATTTACTTTTGATATTGCTCATTTTAGCTCACCTGAGCACAAAGTGCTCATGGTGAACTTTGGTGATCGTCTTTTGTCGGTCGTCCGAGTGTCCTGGCGTGCGTCCGTCAACTTCATTCGAACAACATCTCCTCCTACACCGCGTTGTAGATTTTCACAAAACTTCTCAGGAATGATCCTTGGGTGACCCTCTTTCAAAATTATTCAAATCGATCCGGTCCGCTAAATATGTAGGTCACCTGAGATAAAATAATTGAACAAGTGAAAATCTTACCCTCTGAACCGCAAGGCTCAGGGCTTTCATATTTGATATGTGACATCCTCAAGAGGTTCTCTGCAAAGTTTGTTTAAATTATTCTCCTGGGGTAAAACGTGGCCACGCCCTGGGGGTCACATGGTTTATATAGACTTATATGGTAAGTCAACTTTAAAAATGTTCTCCTCTGAAACCACAAGGCCCAGAGGTTTCTGTATTTGGTATGTAACATCGTATAGTGGTCCTCTACAAAGATTGTTCAAATAATGCCACTGGGGTCAAACTTGTTCACGCCCCTGGAGTCACATGGTTGATACACATTTAAATAACAATATGCCTTGGGAAAAAAGAAGCCATGCCCCGGGGGTCGCACGGTTTCTGTATACTTATATGGCAAGTAGACTTTTTCTCCTCAAGGCCCAGAGTTTTTGTATTAGGTATGTAACATTGTGTAGGTGTCGTCTACAAAGAGAGTTCAAATTAAGCGCCATGGACAAAAGGGACAACGCCCTGGGGGTTGCATGGTTTATATAGACTTAAATATCAAAATGTCTTTAAAAATCTTTTCCTGAAACTGTAAGGCTCAGATTATTAGTCCCCTACCGGTGTTTCACCGGAGGGGACTAGGTTTGCCCTCCGTCCGTCCGTCCATCCGTCTGTCACGCCGTCCGTCCGCAAAATTTGGTTCCTGCGATAACTCAAAAAGTACTGAAGATACTTCGATGAAACTTGGTATACATATAAACGACAATGTGAGTATTATGCACGACCTTTTATTTTTTACCAGACTTCAAAGGTCACGTGACTGTTACTAAAAATAGAAATAAAATCAAACAAACTGGATCCTGCAATAACTCAAAAAGTACTGAAGATATTTCGATGAAACTTGGTGTACATATAAACGGCAATGTGAGGATTATGCAGGACCTTTTAGTTTTCACCAGAGGTCAAAGGTCACGTGACGGTTACTTAAATAGAAATAAACTGAATACTGTTATAATTCGAAAAGTACATAAGATATGACCATGAAATTGGTACAAAGATTGAACTATAGGTTTGCCATCCGTCTTTGTGTCTGTCTATCTGTTCGTCCGTATGTTAGTCCGTTCGTCTGTCTGTCCAACCCCAAAACCTGGTTCCTGCAATAACTCAAAAAGTACTGAACTTATTTCGATGAAACTGTATATATTAACAGCAATGTGGCAATGTGAGGATTATGCATGACCAAAGGTCACGTGACTGTTACTAAAAATTGAAATAAACTAAATACTGTAATAATTCGAAATGGACATAAGATATGACGATGAAACTTGGTACAGAGATTGAACTATAGGTTTGCCATCTGTCTGTGTGTCGTTCTGTCTGTTCGTCCGTATGTATGTCTGTCCGTCTGTCTCCAAACCCTGGATCCTGTGATAACTCGGAAAGTACTGAAGACACTTTGATGAAACTTTGTATACTTAGCAACAGCAATGTGATAATTATGCACGACCTTTTATTTTTCACCAGAGGTCAAAGGTCATGTGACTGTTACTAAAAATAGAAATAAACTTAATACTGGAATATTTTGAAAAGTGCATAAGATATTATTATGAAACTTCATGAAACTTGGTACACAGATTGGACTATGGGTTTGCCCTCTGTCTGTGTGTGTCTGTCTGTCTGTTCATCTGTCGGTCTCACTCTGACTGTCTGTCCCGTCCCCAAAACCTGGATCCTGCGATAACTCAAAAAGTACTGAAGATTGATGAAACTTTGTATGCATAGAAAGAGCAAGGTGATGATTGTACACGACCCTTTATTTTTCACCAGAGGTCAAAGGTCACGTGACTGTTACTTAAAATAGAAATAAACTTAATACTGTAATAATTCGAAAAGAACATAACATATGATCATGAACTTGGTACACAGAATGGACTATATGATTGCCCTCTGTCAGTTTAGTACTGCAATAACTCAAAAAGTAACTCGAATGTCTGGTCAATGTTACTAAAATAGAAAAAACAACAACTTGATCCTGCAGTGACCAATGGGATTTGAATATGAAACTTTGTACATTTACAGATAAAGGGCGATTTGACAGTATTGCACAATGTTTAATTAGGGGTTTTCACCGGTAGGGGACTCCTGTATTGCTTGCAATACTATCAAAGCCTTGTTAAACATTGTTTGCAGTGCTTACACTGTCATTTGGCTAAAGGACATTCTGATTTGGCTATAACATTTTCTATGATTTGGCTATAGAAACTTTTTAGCCAGGGGAAGCCTTGCGTTTATTTAAACATATACATTGTATATTTCAACTTATTTCAACAGTTTTACTATGCTTGTACACCACGTTAGCATGTTGGTTGTTGGCATGTTGGTTGGTTGAAGTATGTATGTGTTCAAGGTTAATTTAGTGTAATTAAATGGCTCATAACAGAATTGTGACTTTTGGTTATGTACCCTTGTTTATATCCAACACAACATATTTGAATATAGGACTGGGACGAAAGCTACAGGTGAGCTTTTAAATATGAGGCGCGTCGTGGGAAAATCGGTCTTAATGCATGTGCGTAAAGTGTCGTCCCGGATTAGCCTGTGCAGTCCGCACAGGCTAATCTGGGATGGCACTTTCCGCTTTTATGGTATTTTCTGTTTTAATGAAGTGTCTTCTAACCATAAATCCACTGTAGGCGGAAAGTGTCATCCTGGATTAGCCTGTGCGGACTGCAAAGCTAATCCGGGATGACACTTTACGCACATGCATTAAGTCCGGTTTTCCCACGACGTTCCACATATGTTGTGTTGGATATTAAAATGTGTAAATAGCCAATAGTAATGAATAATACTATACAGTGGAACTTTCACCAAAATAATCAGAATTGTCATTACAGAAACGCAGAATATTATGATTTGACAAAGGTTTGCACATGACCATTGATCAATGTAAATGCATTTAACACATGTGAAGTTGGAATAAGATGTCAAACATAGAATAAACTGTTTTAATACAGCAATGTTTTATATTCAGTTCACCATTTGTAATTTACGAATTTTGCAGATTAACTAGTGAAATAGACACCTGCATATAACTGCATCAGTAAAATTGATTTTACCACAAAACTGTAAACTTGTATGTATTAAAAACATTTCACCAAAAATTTGAACTGTGTCCATGCGTGCATGAACACAGTTTATAAATACAGTAAAAATGATCAAAGACACAATCAGTTTTAATGAAAATGTCATGGAAAAATGCTTATTACACCAAAAGTATTGACAGAATATAACAAACATAAATAAACAACATGAAATTCTCAGTTTTATGTGAAAAAAGAACAAAAATCATGTCCATTCTATGTTTTACGTCTTATTATAACTTCACATAATACATTGTTATTTTTATTTTTTCCAGTGAAACCATGACAACGGTTAGGTGACTCTTTGTTGCTCTTATTGACTTAGACGTAATGGTGTCATCGGTTGTCGACAAGTTTCGCGTCCCCAATTTCCATTTGATAACCGAGGCTTCACAACTGGTCATTCACAGACCATGCAGCAAGTGGGAAATGCTGAAATCTGTGTGGAACATGGCTTTGTTTAACAGCAGTTTTGTATGTATTTAATTTTCATGAAAACATTGTCCTTGAGTATGAATCTGTAAAATTGATAAAATGGAATCAATATTGTAATGTTAACTGTATAAGGGTTAACAAGCTTGAATACATGCATTTTATCTACAGAATATAAAGAAATAGTACTGCTTATATAGACATAGTCTATTAATACCTTTGCCTGTACCCTTTAATGCATAAAGCATAATTTAAACTATTTATAGGATCAAAATGAAACTTCATGTAAGCATATGACATGCGAAACATCTGTCTTAATTCAATAGATACCAGTTCAGTCTGTCACACTTATTGTCCAAACATTTCTTGATCTCGATAGTAATTTCAAGGACGCCCTTCAAAGTGACTTGTAATGTAATCAATAAACAGCAATAAAAAAAAAAATAATAATAAATAATAATTATAATAAATCTAATAAATAAATAATGTAATCAAAGTGACTTGTAATGTACGGTATTCAATAATTTGTAATGTAATCAATAGACAAATTATTCTTCAACTCTCTGCAAAATGGCATTTGTTTTAAAACACAGTTTTCGTTCAAATCAAGTCTGTTATTTGAATTTGTAATATTTATTATCGAAAATGTTAATTAATAATTTTTTCATGTGAACATATAAGTCAACAATCGGAAATGCACGTGTACTTTGTAGGCTGATGAACCACCAGAGCACACTTTGTCATTATTTGTTACCGAGTTCTCAGTCAAGTGAATAGCCCACATGACCCTGAATCCGACTTGAGACATCTTGAGCGTGTCCTGTCCTGTCCATAGATGGCGAGATATTTACCCTGAAGGAACCAGAATACAACGCCCGGTAGGTTGGGGCTTTGATAAAAATTGGATGGATGCTGCTTGTAATATTTTATTCAATCACATTACGCTGTCCCACATTTGATTTAATGAATTGAGTGTTAAGTTTTTAGCTCACCTGAGCACAAAGTGCTTGGTGAGCTATTGGTATAGGGGACCTCTCCGGCAGCGGCCGTCCTTCCGTCGTCAAGGTGCCGTCAACACTTTAGACCGTTATCGCGATAAAGACTACATTTTTGATTCAATCTTGACCAAAATTGCACAGTTTGTTTATGACCAGAAAATCTTGGACGATTTCGATAATGGGCCCAATCGGACCAATAACACCAGAGTTATTGCCCCTTTTTCAGGCAAAAAAATTGCAAATGTGCCCTTTTACAACGTATAGACTTCATTTTCCACCCAATCTTAACCAAACTTTCACAGTTTGTGTATGACCATCAGATCACAGCAGACGCCAGAAATGGGCCAGATCGTGTTTCAAACACCAAAGTTATTGCCCTTTGTTTATTAAAAAAATATACAAAAATGGACATTATTAAGGATAGAGAGAGGCATTTTTCATCCAATCTTCACCAATCTTGCACAGTTTGTCTATTAATATGAGATTACAGTTGAAGTCGAATATAAGCAAGATCGGACCAGCAACACCAGAGATATTGCCCTTTGTTTGTGAAAAAAATAATCAAAAATGGACATTATACAGGATAGAGACATCCAATCTTCACCAATCTTGCACAGTTTGTCTATGACCATAAGATTAAAGGTGAAGTCGAATATAAGCAAGATTGGACCAGAAACACCAGAGTTATTTCCCTTTGTGAAAAAAATATGCAAAAATAGACATTATTCAGGATAGAGACTTCATTTTTCATCCAATCTTCACCAATCGTGTACAGTTTGTCTATGAACGTAAGACTACAGGTGAAGTCGAATATAAGCGTGATCAGGCCAGAAACACCAGAGTTATTGCCCCTTGTTTTTGGAAAAAAACATCAACAAGTTATCAATGATTGGCCTGCACACACGATTTTTGATTCAGTGTTGACCTAACTTACACAGTTTGCGCATGACCATCAAAATTTCTTGATAAAATTTGATTTCCAACAGTTGCAAGACTTGCATGCAGTTATTTGTACCTGCAACTTTGATGTCTTCAGAGCCTGCACTAACATCATTTATCATTGGAAAGAAAATTAGAAAGAAAAAGCAAAACTTTACCTTGTAGCACAGCCATTGCAATTATCGCATTGCAACTAGTTTTCCAAAACTGTTTGCGAAAAAGACATCAAAATCTACTGTTTGTGCATTTGCCAGAATTGTCAATAACTTCATGAAAAATGGTTAGGTAAGAATATCGAGAAAAATGATTTGAGATCCATTTGCACAAAAACGCACATCCACTACCCAACTCATACTTTAGTTAGCCCATTGCACTTACCGATGTTTTAAATAAAAATTGATCCTACCCCACTGTGTATTGTTCAGATACTTTAATTTTCAAACCTATATCTCAACAGTATGGTCTTCATCTGTACCAGTTCTCAGGTGAGCGCTTTGGGTCATCATGGCCCTCTTGTTTATTACTCGCATGGTTTTCAAAATTATGTTTGAATTTTGTATTTAATCTGTACTGGTCATTAGTAATTAATTATTGTTTGAGTTTACATCTAACATGATATTAATGAAAACTTGAAAAAAGATGCAATGGAAAACAATAACGATTATTTGTACGTGTTCTTTTTCATACATGTATCACACTCGACCTTGTACGTATTGTGCATACATGTACACAATTTGTGGCATGTTGTGGGAAACCCGGGCTTAATGCGTGTGCTTACAGTAGATTTATGTTTGGAAGAGACTTCCTTGAAACAGAAAATGCCATAAAAGTGGAAAGTGTCGTCCCGGATAAGCATGTGCCGACCGCACTGGCTAATCCGAGACGACACTTTACGCAAATGCATTAAGCCTGATTTTCCCACGACAAGCCTCAACCATATGTCGTTTGTTTCAGTTATTTTCCCAAAAAAGTACCAATCTTTTGCAACATCCTTTGTGTGACAGGAAGGGTCGGTTAAAGGGTTTTCTGCAAAAATCGCGGTATGGATTAAGGGGGAAAAAAAAATGACGCCACGACATGGACATAAATATATTTAAATGTCTGTATATATAAACTTAATTGTTACGGCAAGTTACTATTTACCTGCATGCATCATATGCATCGTTGGAAGCATACTACGAACATCGAATAAGACACAAATTATATTTGACTGTTATTTTCATAACCATTGTTGTTGACAGTTCTGTAACAATTTGATACTATATAGTTATTATGTTTACTTTCTAATTATTATTGTATGTTACAATCATCATAAATGTTTTGTGTGTGTAAATTTACAAATTATACAAATAAGGTGCATGCATGTGCAAGTTGTGTTTCGATGTATTTCAAAAATTGCTGAGTTGCATTCAGATATGATTAAAACTATTTATTGAAATGTTTATGTTGTTGTGCAAGTATGTTAAACATATTATACTGTGTTTTACATGTATTTGGGTTTGGTACTTGCATGTACTTACGCTATTCATGTTATAGTAATGGTGCTATAATTATGCTTGTTTGTTTATATTCAGAATTATCAGGTAATGCAATTTTACTAGTAGTTGTTGTACACTGTATTTTTAATTGGAAGTCCAACTACACAGCTGTACAAATAAATTTTTGCTTTCCTGTTGTCATATTGTATATTAATAGGTTTGCGGATTGTTGGTCAAAGATTATTCATGACTATGAAAAATACAATGGGCGTTGAAATGGCTCACAAAAATGGGTCATTAGCTCAAACATATACTCCTAGTCGGATTCAAAGCGCAAGTATTTGAGCATTTCTCATTGTGCCCGACATGGGCCAGTTTTTGACCTTCGATGAAAGTTCATAATTGATAAAGTCACTGTATTTCTGAACGAATGTGGTCAATTAAATGCATTTCATCGCTAAAGATACGCATCACAACTTGTAACGAGTGAATAAGCAATATTTTGCAATGTAGTGTTTGAATATAATGAAATAAGCAGTTAAAAACGAACAATATACCGCATTCATTTCACAGGGTATTTGTTTGACGGAACCTTGCAAAGAACTACCGTTTCTCTGATAATTATTGACGAGACTGTATGGATAACATTGTATTAAATTGCATTAACATCAGATAAGTTTGCAGCTGAAGATAAAATTTCTTCAAAATCGGTCTAACATTAAAATAGAATATACAATAATGATCAAATATAGATAAAACTATACCGAGATATAACATAGATATATAGCAAACAATTGGTAGTTTTTTTTATCTTATACAAAATGCATACACAGTTGAAAAGAAAGGGTTGCGTTTGTGTATACTGATATTATATTTGGTATTATTTTGACTTTCTATACACTTATAATACTTTGGTAATTATTTTTGTTATGACTTTAAAGGGAAATGTTTCTTTGAATCCTTACAATAGGATAAGAAACATCGGTATACACGAACGTTTATAAATATGAAAATTTGCAATAGCACTTCGTGATTTGAATATTGGGCTTGTAGTCAGTTATGGTATAATCTGCAGTTTTATTTGAATCGGTAGAAGTGTATTATATATTATAATAAATGTTGTGTTATACTAAAAATACGAAACAAAACACGTACAAATTGCAGGAAAAATTTTGATCGAACTTGCTAGTTATTTGTGTGACCCTGTCTCGATATTTGTTACGAAAACGTGTTCGGATTCTTTTGAGTTTGTAACTGATTTAAAATTGGTAAGAAACCCGTGTATACTTGTATATTTGTCTGTCAATCTGTATACTAAATTAATAATATATGTCCACCACCATCAATAAACATAGTTTTATTAAATATTTGCTTTATAAATAATGTCAGTTTGTTTCATTGTTATTTGTTCTCAAAGTTGCTTAACCGGACTTTAGTAAAATGCTGTGTTCGTTAAGCAACAAAAATACTAACATATCCATTTGTACTAATTGCTTACCTCTGCCTTATAAATGCTGTTACAATGCACGTACAAGTTAACGTGTTTTTGTTTGCTTTATTTATGACAATAAAGTTTGTCGATATTGGCTAGTTCGCCTCCATAAATCTGTATTTGTATTGTATTTGCCATTTCAGTCACTGCTAGAGCTCACCATACAGAGGAAATTCTTTCTTCTTACGACCTTCACTCTATTAATGGGTATTTTACTATATTCTTTTTATGCCCCCGAAGGAGGGTATATAGTAGTCGCACCGTCCGTCTGTGGGTGGGTGGGTGCGTGGGTGGGTGTGTCCGTCCCTCCAGACTTCGTTTCCGCTCTGTAACTTTTTAATGCCTGGATGGATTTTAATATAACTTCAGATTATTATTTCCCCTGACTAGACGATGTGTCTTGTACAACTCCCATCCTCGTCGGTTAAAGGTCAAGGTCACAATTCAAGGTCACAGGTCATGAATTTTCGTTTCCACTCCATAACTTCTAAACGCCTGGATGGATTTTAATATAACTTCAGATTATTATTCCACATGACCAGACGATATATCACATACAGTCCTATGCTTGTCGGTTAGAGGTCAAGGTCACAATTCAAGGTCAAAGGTCATGTATTTTTGTTTCTGCTCCATAACTCCTAAACGCCTGGATGGATTTTAATATAACTTCAGATTATTATTCCACATGACCAGACGATGTGTCGCGTCCAACTCCGATACACGTTGGTCAAAGGTCAAGGTCACAATTCAAGGTCAAAGGCCATGAAATTTTGTTTCCGCTTCATAACTTCTAAATGCCTGGAAGGATTTTAATATAATTTTAGATTATTATTGGCCATGACCAGACGATGTGTAGCGTACAACTCCCATGCTCGTCGGTCAAAGGTCAAGGTCACAATTTAAGGTCAAAGGTCATGAATTTTTTTTGTTTCCGCTCTGTAACACCTGGAAGGATTTTAATATAACTTCAGATTATTATTCCCCATGACCAGACAATGTGTCGCGTACAACTCCCATGATGGTCGGTCAAAGGTCAAGGTCACAATTCTAGGTCAGAGTTCAATTTTTTTTTGTTTCCACTTCATAACTTCTAAACGTCTGGAGGGATTTAAATGTTACTTAAGATTATTATTCTCTATGACAAGACAATGTGTCGCATACAACTCCCACGCTCGTATGTCAAAGGTCAAGGTCACAATTCAAGGTCAAAGGTCAAGGATATCTGTTTCTCCACCATAACTTCTAACCGTTTGGAAGGATTTTAATATAACTTCAGATTATTATTTCCCATGGCCAGGCGATGTGTCGTGTACAAATCCCATGGTCCTCAGTCAAAAGTTAAGCTCATTACCTTCTAAACGTTTGGAAGGATTTTAATATTACTTGAGATTATTATTTCCCATGACAAGGCGATGTGTCATGTACAACTCCCACGGTCTTCAGTCAAAGGTCAAGGGCACAATTCAGAGTCAAATGTAAAGGAATTTTCTTTCTGCTCTATAACTTCCAAAAGCCTTGAAGGATTTTTATATTACTTCAGATTATTTTTTCCCATGACCAGATGTGTCACATACCTCTTACATGCTCCTCAGTCAAAGTCTGTGGGTCCAAGGTTACACTTAAAAGGTCAAATATTAGAATGAATTTTTTGTAGGAAGCATCATTTTTGCCAACATGTAAGGAATTAATAACTTGGTGGGAATGAAGATTGTGAGGCAGTTTGTCACAACAACAAACAGCTGTGTTTCTGAAATCTCAAGATATTTGTCCAGGGCATAATATTGTACTGTGACATTGTTTTGCCTTCCTATGACAAGCATATGCTTTGGGGGCATATGTCACATCCTGTGACGAGCCTTTGTTAAAAAATATTATGATATTTATATAATGGATGGGGACATAACGTCATTGTATATAATGTATTGTGCAAAATAATTGCGCAACAGTCAAGTATATTTGTTGCTTACTTGTCAGCCAAAACAGTACATGTTGAATGATGAGACTAATCACATACATCAGTATGCTTATGTACCAAACTAACTTTGTAAGGTTGTTCCTTTTGTGGAAGCGACATCTTCAATCTGGAAACGAAAATAATATTATGTGATTACAGACTAGTTCTTGTTGGTGGTGATGGCCTGTATCACGAAGCTGCCAATGGGATTGTTCAGCGAATGGCGACTGAAACAGGAAGTGCTGTTAGCGATGTTAAATTCTCTCCAGCAGAGTTTCCGGTTCCGATGGCATTGATTCCATGTGGTACTAAAGTTTTTTATGCATATATGAATTTTGTTTGCATGCGCTTTGAGATCATCATACGTTTTTTCGTAATATTCACTTGACAATTTGATTTTTTTGGCATAGCAACACACTTCTTTTCTGTAAAAATCGTCAATTTGTATTGCAACTATTGATTTGATATGCCTTGATTATATAAAAGTTTTGAGGATTGTATAATTTATGACATAACTAGAAATTTTGCCTGTCTGAAAGCCATTTTATTACACAAATGTGTTTGACACGTTTCATAAACTTTCATTGGTGTAGAGAATATACCTAAACGATTTGTATTGAGCATTGTCTTTTTACAATTTATCACGATTGTTATATAATAACTTTCTTATTTGTTATACAGGAACAGGAAATGGAGTTGCTAAGGAATTTATCGGAAACTATGACATCACAACTGCAGCGTATGCGGTTGTCATTGGTGCGGAAACTATTCCTTTTCTACTTTTTATCTTTGTTTATTTGGTATAGTTGTGATTCCTAATTGGAGTCTTTAATTGTCTTTAATTATGAAAGAATCGCCACAAACAAACTTCAGAAATCCTCCATTACACTAATTATCCGTCCCAAAGTCTAATATTGCTGATGATGTTTTTAAAGGGTTAAAAGTGAGCCTGACTATTTATTACATTTAGAATATAAGGCTCGTATTGTTGCAAACTTGCAATTCATGTTTAAGTATTAAATATAACTCATTTCACAGAAGCTCTCTACAATAATTTTACCCATTTTGACTTGGGATTGACAATACTTCCAATAACTGTTTTGCAGGGTTTTGCTCTAAGGCAAATCTATATAGCGTATTCTCCAATGGAAAATGTCTTTCCTACTCCGTTCTTCTTGTCGGCTATGGTATATGGGGAGACATCATATATGGGGCTGAAACAAAGAGACATTTGGGTGTTCTGCGATATCCAGGTATTTTACTACTGTTCTGTATCGTGTAAACATTGAATATTTTTTATAATATCCGTATTGTGGACATTTGTTTAATATAGTAGTTAATGGGACTTGTTCACAGATTAGCAAATTGACAATTTTCATTTTTTTCATAGATCCCAAGAAGGAAAATAATTACAGTATATATAAACAAGCAAAATAACACAAGGGACAATCAATATATTGGAAATATAGTGTCGTTTGTGAAAAATAATCAATTGAAATAGATAAATTTATATTTTTATTGGATTTTTGGGAAACATGTTTATCACTAACAGCGTTTAAAATTCAATAAATTTGTAAGTCAGAGTACGGAGTGGTTAGTGCGACAGACTTTTGATCCCAGTGGACGGGGTTCCAGTCCTGGGGAAGGGATCCCGGGGGGACGTGGTTCAAGTCCTGGGGAAGGGATCCCGGAGGACGGGGTTCAAGTCCTGGGGAAGGGATCCCGGCGGACGTGGTTCAAGTCCTGGGGAAGGGATCCCGTCTGACGTGGTTCAAGTCCTGGGGAAGGGATCCCGGCGGACGGGGTTCAAGTCGTGGGGAAGGGATCCGGGCGGACGGGGGTTCCAGTCCTGGGGAAGGGATCCCGGCGGACGGGGTTCAAGTCCTGGGGAAGCGATCCCGGCGGACGGGGTTCAAGTCCTGGGGAAGGGATCCCGGCGGACGGGGTCCAGTCCTGGGGAAGGGATCCCGGCGGACGGGGTTCAAGTCCTGGGGAAGGGATCCCGGCGGACGGGGTTCCAGTCCTGGGGAAGGGATCCCGGCGGACGGGGTTCCAGTCCTGGGGAAGGCGGACGGGGTTCAAGTCCTGGGGAAGGGATCCCGGCAGACGGGGTTCAAGTCTTGGGGAAGGCAGACGGGGTTCAAGTCCTGGGGAAGGCAATTTGATCCTGGCGGACAGGGTTCAAGTTCTGGGAAAGGGATCCCGGCGGACAGAGTTCAAGTCCTGGGGAAGGCAATTTTTTAAATTTATTATTTGTTTCTTTATATTAAATTTGTTTTTGGTTAGTCCAACTGTTTTTGTTTTTGCAGATAATACATTAAATGACATTTTTCAAAAATACGAACACCTGTGAACGAGTCCTGTTAAGTTCTCTTGTTCATGTGTATGGCCATAAGTTCATATATTTACAGCATCCTTTTTGTCCATGCTGTTTGGTCAATTTCGAACAATGAACCTCAAGCTAGAGGTTAAAGCTCCACCTAAGTTTCTAGAACGCAATGCAGCCACTATGGCTGCTATAAACAAACCCTGTGAGGCTGGAATCAATGATCAAAGCAAGGAGACTGATGGGGTAGACAATCCTGGACAGGAGTCTGAAGAAGGGGGGAATGAAAGAGATGTTGCTTCGCAAAGGTAAAAGTGCGGTCGAAGCCTCTATTTTTTGGAGTTACGCCACTTTAAATTTGCGTATATTTCCGTGTACTATGTCATGCCTTGTTCGATTTAAGTAAACGTTTTATTATTGTGTTCATGAGTATTGCCATGCAGTTTGTGCGCCTCATGCAAAGCCTCGTTTTTTGTTCAATCCAGTAAGTGCAGAGTATATGAGGATAGTGAAGAGTAGGTTAGGGTAGTGACATGCTTTTATACAAAACCAATAAGTATACATAAGATCTGTGATGGGAAAATTTAAATTTTACGTTCAAAGCTTGTTTTAAAGATTTACACTCCAACAACCGATGTTTTATTAACGGTTTCGTCTTATAGTATGCCTTGTTATTTTAGATCTGAGTTTACTTCATACGAAGGATATTTCTCAGGGGCTGGTCTGTTTGCAGAGCTTCTTTCTTCATATGTTGACATGTTCAGAAATCCAGCCAAGGAACCTGTTACAAACGTAACACAACTCTATTTATCCAAACCTTGCGGAAAATTCAAGTTTTTCAAGTCTACTTTTAAACTAATGAACATGGATCCCGAATTCGTACGTAACTAATTTATTACTTGTCATACGCATATTGGTATTAAGATGATCGAACATACTTTGTGAAAAAAAGTATTAAGAGAAAAATGTCCAATTCGGTTGAAAGGAACAATGCTATGTATGTTCTATATATTTTATTTAGCACAAGTACTGTTTTACATGGTAACAAAAGCTGTTTGTAAAACCGTTATGCTCCATCTAGGTTAAAATAGCTAAAAAGGCTAATTTTAGTCTACATAATTAAGGGCCATAAATCCATAGTTACTGGGACGATATGGTTGATTTTCAAATTTAACCGAGATAATACGTCCACAAAGATTTTCACCAAGTTTAGTGAAGATCGGATATGAACTATTGGACTTTGAGAACAGAAACAGTTAAAAAGACCAAATTTTAGATAATTCAAGGGCGATTTGGCTGATTATTAAACTTAGCCAAGATATTATGCCCACAAACATGTTCATGAAGTTTGGTGGAGATTGGATGAACATTGTTGGACGTAGAGACGTAGAGAGCGGAAACCGCTAAAAATCCCAATTTTAAATAATTCAAGGGCAATACTCCACAATTCCTGGGCTGATTTAACTGGCTATTAGACTCGGTCGAGATATTATTATAACAAACATTTTTTAAGTTTAGTGAAGATCGAATGAAAACTGTTCGACTTCAAGAGCCTAAAACGCTAAAAAGGCCAAATTCAGATTATTCAAGGGCAATAACTCCACAATTCCTTGGGCGATTTGGCTGATTATCGAACTTGACCGAGATATTATTATTACAAACATTTTCATGAAGTTTGGTGAAGATGGGATGAAAACTGTTGGACCGACCGACATTAGCAAACCAATATACCCCGCCATCCTCGATGGGGGGCATAATTACACGGGAAATTATTGTCATAGCTTGCTCGTTCGGTTTTGTCACAATGATCTCATGACCAACTAAATGCAACTCACTGATCATTTGTATTTGAATAATTACTGAGTAAACTTATTAGTACTGCACGAATGTGCATTATGTTAATCAGACGCCACTTAATACTAATAATAAATTGCACCGTTTTATAAGTTGAGTAATGTTAACATGTTCGAATGGTTCTTACAGGTTAATGCGCCACCAGAACCATTTTCAGAGCTATTTTTCAACGAGCTGAAAATCAGACTGTTGAATCCACACGAGGCAACATCTGACTGTGGAAGAAAAGAACTAATTTTAAATATCGACGGAGAAATAGCCAGGCTGGAACACCCAGAGATACATGTTAAGTAAGTGTACAACGTTATACGCATATGCACAAAGGAAAACCTGATTGGAATAATACCAGAATGTAACCGAAGTAAATGTCGAACATGACCCATGTAGGGCGTACACTACTAGGTCATATAACATAAACACTTTGTACACATGTTAGAGCTTCTGTTTGTATATCAGATTAACATAATCTCCGTGCCACGTGCGAATCAGAGTTCATCAAATCGATCTTCGCAATAAAATAAATTGTTATCATGACCCACTTGTTATTTGATAAATGTGATTTTTGTGTGACTAGAACACACTCAGTAGTTTAAATGTTGAAAAACTCGTATTTTCAGGATGTTTCCACAGCGCATACCGTTGTTTTGCAACATCCCTGCCATCACGGGTAGATACTGAAATCGTTTCACCAAAATGAAATTCGTGGACCAGGGTGATGTGTACCATGGTGGAAACAGTGTAATTTTTATCAATCTTTAAATTATATGACTTGAAGTATGTCACTTTAAACTTCATCATGAGACATTTACAGCAGCATTAAAATAGCATACATTTAGTAGCGATTCTACAATGACAACATGTTTTTTGTTTTCATTGTATATTCAAATATTAAGTCAGTTTTAACACTACGGTAGTTTACTCAGGAAAAGAAATATAATTTTGTACTGGATGTTGTTCACTGTTGTAAGCACCATCATTATTATTACTTATAGGTTGTAAAGCCAAGACATAAAAAATTAAAATGACAGAATTGGGCAACTTCGATTGCTGCCTCCCTGTTTCTTAGTTCAATTTACTGGAAAGAAATAATGTGAACGATTGACATTTTATTGAATGACATTTTGCAAAATAGATACATACTAATAGTTGATCGTTAGATAGATTAACAAGACATCGTTAGGTACCATATTAACTATTATTCAATCATGCCTTTTTAGCTCGACTATTAGAAGAATAGGGGAGCTATCCTACTACCCCCGGCGTCAGCGTCCGCATCTGAATTGGTTAAAGTTTTTGTGTCGCCATATAGGCGACATATAGGGGTTACTTATGTCGGTGTCGGCGTCGGAGGTAGCGGCGGCGGCCCCTTTCGCTTGTCCGGAGCATAACTCTTAGACTATTAAAGCTATCAGCATGAAACTTCATAGGTAGATAGATCTCATTGAGGAGAAGTGCAATGCTCAAGAACCGTAACTCTGCATCACATACTTTGGGAGTTATTGCCCTTTGTTTATTGTCATACTTATTTTTGTCCGGAGCATAACTCTAAGACTATGAAAGCTATCAACTTGAAACTTCATAGGTAGATAGATCTCATTGAGGAGAAGTGCATTGCACAAGAACCGTTACTCTGCACTTCATACTTTCGGAGTTATTGCCCTTTGTAAATTTTCATACTTATTTTGCGTCGCATTTTTGGTTTCAATAAGTCTTTTCTTTCGCTTAGCCAGAGTTCAGTGCTTTTGAAGATTTCAATAAATCTGTTAAAAACAATTTGAGCATTAACCATAAGTGCTTCTTCATTTGGATTCATGTAAGCTTTCCGGCGTCAGGCGACACATCCGGCTCGCAGAGTTCTAGTTATTCAAAAGTCTTGTAACTTTAAAACTGCATTAGTTATTCACTTGAAACTTGGAATATACCTTTTTCATCAACTCCAGTATCAGGGGCAACATTCCTCATAACTCTGTTTTGTACTTTGACAGAGTAATGCCCCTTTTTCACTTAGATTTTCTGGATAAAGTTATATTCAAAAGTTTTGTAACTTCAAAACTACATAAGGTATTCACTTGAAACTTGGAACTAACCTTTGTCACCAACTCCAGTATCAGGGGTAACATTCCCCATAACTCTTTTTGTATTTTGACAGAGTAATGCTCCTTTTTCACTTAGATTTTCTGGTTAAAGTTTTTATTCAAAAGTTTTGTAACTTCAATGCTACATAAGCTTTCCCTTGAAACTTGGAACTAACCTTTGTCATCAACTCTAGTATCAGGGGCAACATTACCCATAACACTATTTTGTATTTTGACAGAGTTATGCCCCCTTTTCACATAGATTTTCCATTTAAAGTTTATATTCAAAAGTTTGATAACTTCAAAACTACATAAGTTTTTAACCTGAAACTTGGAACTAACCATTGTCACCAACTCTAGTATCAGGGGCAACATGACCAATACCTCTGTTTTGTATTTTGACAGATTTATGCACACTTTTTAAATAGATTTCGTGGTTAAAGTGTTTGTTCCAAAAATGTATAAACTATACAAGGCTTCACTTAAAAGTTTTGTATTTTAACAAATTTATGCCGCTTCCACCACCATCCAAAATATGTTCCAACTTAAATACTTCGAATAGTCGAGCGCGCTGTCCTCTGACAGCTCTTGTTATAAATCAGTGGAATGTAATCAGAAAATAGTTGTGTGAGTGTTGTGCATTTATGGCATTATTTTGTTATTTTGGAGTTCACTTTAATACGTGTACCTTACACCAGGTCACGTTCGCTTGTTGAAGAACGTTGAGTTTAAAGGGACAATTTCACAGTTTGGGGTTGGAAAATCATTTTTCTAAAAATGCAATTTTAAAACAGGAATTTGTAGAATATATCAAAACTTTTTGTCTTTTGTACTGTTTTGGTTGCAAAACATAATTATTTGATATTGCTTCTGCCTTTTTGTGTAAAAAATTAGTAGGGTATGTCTACCAGGTAGCAAATCTTTCTTGAAAGATTACAGATATTCGTCAAAAGTTTAACTTTGCACAAACAATGTGCTTTTCAAACCTTAAAATATGAACCATAACTGTATTATAGAACAGAAATTTAATCAATTTTAAAAAATTATTTATCACAGCCAAAAATTTTGAAACTGCACCTTTAAGGTACTTGTTCATTTACTATTTTCTGAACTATACTACTCTATAGTTTGCCGCAAAATGACTAAACTTATATTTCACTTCTGCTCAGTCTGAGGATAGGGTTTGTGTCTGTGACGCGACCGCCATTTATATAATGGCGACAATGTTTAATTGAATCATAAAAGTGTAAGTTGATTTGAAAGTGTTTTATTTGTAGAAAGAAGATGTATTCTTTTAACAATATTTTATTAACTATGTATATAGGTCATGATTGTAGTATAGAGCTTAATAGAAAATGTTTGTTGTTGTTTTGTATTTGTTCATTCATATTTATGATTCTTTTCAATGACAACAGATTATAAACATATGTTATTATTTTATATTTATTCGGAGCCTGTTTCTTAACACGCATTTTTATATTTTATTTAGGTATACATTAAATCTAGTATGTACATTGAGAATGTGAATGGTGCTATAATTTGTATTGCTTAATAATGTCTTATTTAATGTATATGTTTATAGCTTCAATAAATACATGTTTATATGTCTATCAATTGTTATTATATGTGTGCATTTCCAAATTGTTTAAATATAAAGGTTTACATGAAAATGAATGTTATTACTGTGCAACTGTGTTTAATAAGCATTTATGTACAATGCCAATATTGCCACAGCTGTCTCTAATAACTACTTATTAATAGTAATGCAGCACAAGTTGCATCGGCTGTATGGTAATGCTTTTCACAGTAGCAATTTTGTTCCGTTGGGTGACGGATATCCCCCATGCCACAATATTAAATAGAAGACGTAACACGGGAAATAATAACTAAACATTAATATCGTTTAGGCGTATACAACATAAAATTTTCTTCAACAAGTAAGTTTGGTTGGTGTGTTTAAAATCACTTTATTATATATGAGAATATTTATGAAATGTTGCGATCAGTATTGCATGCAAGTGTTTGCTTTTAACCGCCGGATGCATGGTATCGAACCGCATAATTAAGCGTAACTCAAATGTGTATGTCTGATTTGTGTGTCAAATAGTCTGCTCTTTTCGGGTTTCTAGTGCATAAGAAAAATCAGCGGTACGATAATCATTTCCTATTAAGAAACAAACAAGCGGAGATATAATATATATATTATAATAATATTCAACAAAGACAATTGGCTAGGATTGCTGTAGTAGTCAGCGATGCATGATAAGCCCCACCAATATCCATGCTCGTCGAATGAGATGTTTAATATAGCATCACCAACATTCATGCTCGGCAAATGAGATGTTTAATATAGCATCGCCAACAGCCAAGCTTGGCAAATGAGATGTTTAATATAGCATCGTCAGCAGCCATGCTCGGCGAATGAGATGTTTAATATAGCATCGCCAACAGCCATGCTTGGCGAATGAGATGTTTAATATAGCATCGCCAACAGCCTGCTCGGCTAATAAGATGTTTAATATAGCATCGCCAACAGCCATGCTTGGCGAATAAGATGTTTAATATAGCATCGCCAACATCCATGCTCGGCAAAAGAGATGTTTAATATAGCATCGCCAACATCCATGCTCGGCGAAAGAGGTGTTTAATATAGCATCGCCAACATCCATGCAAGGCAAATGAGATGTCTAATATTAATATTTTGTATGTTAAACGCAGATGCTCTTAGTTATTCGCAGAGAAAAACCTATTACAATATCCTCTGCAGGCACTTGTATAAACAACCATCTCTTTGAGGGTCTTGTGCATAACAGTTGGTATAGAAGGAAAACTTCATTCGAGGTCATGTTTGATTGATGATATAAACGTGTTGCGTGATGGGATGCACGCACATTTCCCCACCATTCTGATACTTTAAAACGCCGCACTCTAACGAAGTTCATTAGCAGCACTTTTTAGGTCGTATGAGCACTTGGTCATCGTTAAAAAAACGAGAATATTCCGTACTGTAGTTGACATCGTAGCAATCACGGAGAACTTTCGTATTGATATCCAAACTACTTGCAAACACTACAACATAACCATAATAATTAAGGTGTTCTGGTAAAATGGCGGGTACATGTTGGTAAACGGTTAATGATGACAATCAAGGATTCCAGACGGCGGTCCGGAATACTACCGAAACCTAACCCTTTGTAGATTGGGTCGTTCCCAGAAAATTGCATGCGAATCAGTTAAAAACATTTTGGGGTAAAGTTGCTGGCTTTAGCGGAGGTACTAACACTTTCTATGATGAACTTTGTGTTAAGTTGGTATTTATAAAAATGTGGTGTTGATAATGACAGTTTGTGTCGCCATAGTGGAAGTAAAACATACACACGAGACAACACTAGCACAAATACCATAATGATGCACCGAGAAACATTGGGAGAAACCTGTCAACAACGGCACCTGCATATAACGACATCCGATCTTATTTGACATTCTTTTGCATTCCCGGCAGCATCCTTCCATATTCTATATAGTCCAAACCTGTATATAACAGAACCTGTAAGAGAAACATGTCAGTAACGACACTCAGAGGTTCCGACAGAAAATGTCCGCATTGTAGATAGTTTGTTGGTAAACGAATTGGTCGTAGCCATTCTTAGCTATATGATTAAATAATAAATTACGGACCTGTGTTTGTTCTTTCAGTAACGGTTAGAGCTCACCACACAGTAGAAATTCTCGCTACTTTTGACCTCAGCTCCATTGACGGGTACGCTGTTGTTGTCATAATTTTGGACTTATGATTAAGCGAAATGTTGATTTAAGTTGAATTACAAGTAATCAGTTATGTACTTCAATCTTAGCTTTTCTGGTTAGTGGTACTTTTTGTGCATTAACAATTTCACCATCTGGAAATTCGTTATATTTGTTGAGTTGTTGAAGATCCCTAAAAATCCACAGAAGCCGTGTCATGGCAATCAAATCAAGATTTGTACCACAGAATGGTGGTTGTAAGCTCCACTGGCCGATGGCCATTGCATTTATGCCATGGTGATTCGTCCGCCGTGCGTGCGCAAACCTTTCTTCAAACGACATCGGAAACGACTAGATCGACTATGATGAAACTTGGTGACACAAATGTAACTTGGTTTGCGTCTGCCAAAGTTGTTCATATGGTTTTGGTCCGCTAAAATATACACATTTTATTTAATTGATGTGTCGTGGGAAAACCGGGCTTAATGCATGTGCGTAAAGTTCGTCCCGGAATAGTCTGTGCAGTCCGCACAGGCTACTTTCCGCCTACAGTGGATTTATGTTTAGAAGAGATTTCCTTGAAACAGAAAATACCATAAAAGTGGAAAATGTCGTCCTGGATTAGCCTGTGTGCACAGCACAGGCTGATCCAGGCGACACTTTACGCCGATGCATTAAGCCCGGATTTCCTATGTCACGCCTTTAATATATGTAAGGCATAAAAAATATGTTTGTTTCAGGTTACATGCCCAAAAAAATTAGGGTCGGTAGGTCGGGAATTAATTTAAATTTTTTTATATTTGGTAAATGGTCAACTTGAAGATTCTAAAACTGAATAAATATTCAAAACGTATCAGTAATATCCTTAAAGATTGTTTAGCAGTAGATACTATCAAAACAAAACACTTATTTATCCAAAAACACATTTAATTATTGAAAAATGTAAATAAAACAAAAATCAATCTGACAAACCCAATAAAATGTTCTAGGGTCGGGGCACTTCTTTAGGGTAGGTCGGGTAACCTGAAACAAACACATTTTTTTACGCCTAATTTAAATAGTATGTTTTCTTTTCGTGACATGACTGTACTTACTCATCTGAAACAACAGAGCCAACCTTTGTGAAGAAATATTTTTAGCAATCTTTACCAGTCGGTCAAATGGTTTCGGTCCACTGCACAAGATGGCCGATAAAGTAATTTCCCTTCTGAGATTCCTCACTTCATAAGCCAGTGGAGCATAACAATATTAGACACTTTTGTGCCATTTGTTTGTCCAAATCATTGAATGGATCTATTGTTACACTGCTCACATTCTCTATAATAACATTTTTTTCCAATATAGAGTCTTCTTTTTTCATCCAATATTTGACCAAACTTTCACGTGTGACCATAAGATTTCAGTAGAAGCCAAAGATGGACCAGGTTTGGCCACCAAAACAGGAGTTATTGCCCCTTCTTTGTGAAAAAAAAAGCAAAAAAAGCCTTTGTCCTTGAAGAGACTTTATTTTTCAACCAATCTTGATCAAACTTCCACAGTTTGTATGTGACCATAAGAGTTTAGTGGCAGGTAAGACTGGACTAGATTAGGCCACAAACATCTGAGTTATGACACCATGTTTGTGAGGGAAAAAGTGCAAAAACTGTCTTTGTCCTTGTTAGAGACTTTATTTTTCGTCAAACCTTCACAGTTTGTATGTGACCATAAGGTCTCAGCCGAAGCCAACAATGGGCCAGATTTTATCACAATCACATGAGTTATGGCCCCTTGTTTGTGAAAAAAGCACAGATTGCCTTTTTTCTGCATATAGACTTCATTTGTGATCCAACCTTGATCAAACTTCCACAGGTTTTGTATGACCATTTGATCTCAGCAGAAGCCATAAATGGGGCAGATCAAGCCACACACACTTGAGTTATTGCCCCATAATTGTGACAATAAATGCATAAGTGGACTTAATGCAGGATAGCGACGTCATTTTCCACCCAATCTGAACCAAACGTGCACAATTTGTCTATGGTGAAATCGAATTTAGGAAGGGTACATGGCAATACGCTCAACTCTTCAGAACAAGATGGCAAACATGGCTTTACCTTTCCACAGCTGTCGCCATTCAGCATTAACACTATACCTCCGAAACTGCCTTTAAAAAATGGAAACCATGACCACGAGTTTTATGTTTGTTTTTGATAAGCAAGGACAAGCCAAGTAGCTGAAGAAATATAGCAGTTAATCAGCTAGACAAATGATTTAAGGACAATAATGTGCCGTACATTTCCAATTGTTGTTCAAGCTGTTCACAACAGTAAGGTCTTCATCTTCGCCAGTACTCAGGTGAGCCCTTTTGGCCATCATGGCCTTCTTGTTTCCAATACAGGATAGCCGTGGTGGGTGGAGACGGCCTATACCACGAAGCGGCCAATGGAATTGTTCGGCGTATGGCAGCTGAAATGGGAAGTGACATCAATGATCCCAATTTCACACCAACAGAATTTCCGGTTACAATCGCTATTATTCCATGTGGTATGATAACCTTTATTGTACTTGGCACAAATATCTAACTTTATATTCCGTTTCTTGCTTAAATGTCATATTGAATGGGTGTAAAAAACACACACAGGGGTTTTTATACATAAATGTTGATCAACCATTCCTTTCATTTTAATTACTGCTGTTGAGTAATTCATTCGAATCAATCCATTTTACAGGGACCGGAAATGGAGTGGCAAGGGAACAAATGGGAAATTTTGACACCGCAACTGCCGTTTATGCGGCTGTTTTAGGTAAGCAGCGGATACCTCGTCATACACGTTACATTAAGTTATAGTCTACACAGCATTCGTTAAACCGTTGTTGTGAATTACCGACATAGTTCTTGTTAACCTGTTGTTGTAAATTATCGACATATTTCAAGTTTACCAGTTGTGGATTACATACATAGCTCTAGTTAATCAGTTGCGGTGGGTTACCCACATAGATCTAGTTAATCAGTTGCTGTGAATCACCCACAGAGTTCTAGTTAAAGAACGAGAAATACTCACAGAACTGTTTAACAAATTCAGTATCTGGGCCCGTATTCACAAAGCTCTTTATGGAAAACTTAAGTAAATTTCCTAAATTCATAAAACTCCTTTTAGTCTGTGACTGTTACATGTCATTTTGCATTGAAATGGTCCAAACTAGTAAATATTGCTTATGTCGTTCATATTTTACCAATTGGTAAACATATATCATTGGATTTAACATAAAAATTTTCATATGAAATTTTCACTTAAGTTAATCATAAATAAAGATTTTTCCCTTAGGAGCTTTGTGAATACCACCCCGGTCATTTATGTTTTATCTCATGTTCGTTATTCCACCGAAATGTCGAAATTTGAAATGTTGTGCTTACTGTGTTGTTAATACCAGGGGCGTAGCGTGGCCAAATTCGTTGTTACTCCAAATATTAAAATAAAACAAAGTAAGCTGGGATCCAGGGGGCCGCTAGGACCGCCAGTGGGTCCAGGGCAAAGCGTTGGCTAGGGGTTCAGGGGGCCGGAGGCCCCCGGAAGCTCGAGAATTTAAAATTCTATGACACACTAAAACGCTATTCCTGACAGACCATTATATTGTCTGACAAGGTTGGACCGTCACTTTCAGGAGTTGCTCTTCAAATATGTGTATCGGCTGGCGCTTAGTTATTAAACAACGCTGATTTTGTTAGTTTTATAGCATATCTTTGTAAAATTTGCAGTTTATATGTCATCAATTTCGACAATGTTACACTTTAAAAATCAAATCAAGTGGCCTTTCCGTTCGTCTTGCGAAGATGTCTACCACCGTATTAGAATTTATTTCTTTTTCGCGGTAAATGTTGAGAAGACCAATGCCGGAGAGACTCTCAGTATTCAGTACGCAAATGGGGTTCATTACTCTGTGAGCGCAAACAAACATTTAGTTTTCAGTACGCAAATTCAATTTTACGCAGTATTCAGTACTCCGGCCCTAAAGTTAGGCAGTATTCCACATGCAAAGGGGATAGGGGTGACACCCTCTGGTTTGTAGTGTTTAATCTAGAACGGCAGAGGGGCATGGCGCTTGACTTGGAAAAAGGGCATTTTGTGTATGGTGACATTGCTAAAAAGGGCACATTAGGGTTATAATAGTTTTTTTTCCTGAAGTAATATTTCAAACCAATAATACATTTTTAATTACTGACTGATTCAGTTTACCAGTTGATGTTGTTTATTCAGGTTAAATGATTAACACATTTTCATTTTACATTATTATTGCTTCCTATTATTGTCAAGTTATATAATTGCAAAAATCAGACAATTTTTTAATCATCAGAATATGTGCAATTTGGGCAATCATACATGAAAACTTATTGACAACTGTCAAACTAAAACTATTTATGGGCAAGTCAAAATCACGCTTATTAATGGTAAAAGTCTTATACCCTGGTATTAAATTTCATCTTTTTTTTTATTGTAGGAAATATTTGTATTTTTACTTTTATGGTTTATATGTTGCTGATGATGAAATTGCTGCTAAAATTTAGATTAATGATGAAAAGCTTAAGTCAGGATAGAAAATTTAGAAAACGAACACTGCAATTCGGATTGAATACAGTATCCGAATACGTTTGTCCGAAATAATAGTTAGTTTCGGCAATTCGTTTTTTTTAAAGGATTTTTGTTTATGATTTGAAGAAATATTGTATACACCTGTATTTTTGTCATAATTAATGATAAAAGACCACATTGAGTCTACATTTATATGCTTTCTGCCCTTTGTTATCAGATTGATCATAAATATTGACGAAACAAAAACATGTTAGAAATTGCATATCAAAACGAGGCTGTTAAAAGCAGACGATTTATGCACATTTTATAACAAAATAAGCATTTTTTTTTATTGCAGGCCTATCTTTACACTGACTTGTAAGCTGACTGGCCCTACTGCTGATCTTATCAGTTGGTCACTGATTAATATACCATATTATACCATCACTAAGGGCCCTCATTAAGGGCAATACAGTCGATAGATAAGAGGGCACGAGGCGCTAATTGCCTTTGAAAAGGGCAGGGTGGCGGATCAATAAAGGGGCGTGGCGTGGCGCCGCGCTTTCTAGGTCTAGATAAACACTAGGTTTGCTACCGAATTATGACAAAACTAAACTTCACTAGTTTTAGTAGCATAATTAATTAAGAGCAAATAATTCAAAATTACCATTTTAAAACTGACATTTATTTTGGACCGATCCATTAGGAAATACAAGTATGCACATTTAAGGAATGTATGTTGTTTTGCTTTATGTTTTTTCCTCTTTTTTGAGAAGTGTACTTAGACCCAGTCTGTAATTGGATGGATATTATAAATCATTGAGCTTGTCTTCTGTATTGTTAAAATTCAATAATATCAATTAACATTGAGGTAATAATTCCATGTGTAATACCATCATAACTAACTAACCAATTTTGCATTTACATTTTAATCATTTAGTTCAACGTAAAGTCGTAGACATGATCAAATGTTTGTAAACGACATTGATTTAAAATAAACAATATTCGGAGGGGTTTATTAGGTTCATGGTTTCATTATACCTATTGGGGAAGGCGTAAGGATGTGCCAGACCCCACTTAGATGTAATCATTTTCATCTTGAAGATGCCGTCCTTGCTTTGTGTACATAAATCGAGGAAAACGTCCGGGTTATGCCCCGGTCACACTGTCACGATTTTTGCTACGATTGCCCACAATTAACAAATTCTTGGTGGAGCGTGGTAAAGCGTGAACACATACGTACTGGCATCTGTATGAATCTTGAAGAATACTAGCGCATCCTTGTCGATCGGGAAGCGCTACGACAGTTTTAAACATGTTCAAAACATTCGTGGCTTATCGTAGCGCCACCACGATTTTTCCAAAACGTAGGACAATCCTAGTGCCATCGTATCTCAATCTGGCTTATTCTTACAGCCATCTTAGAGGCATTGGTGGCCTTTCGTGTGTAATCGTGACTGATTTTATGACATATATATTACAAGACTGTAGTATGTTTTGCTACGTATATGGTACGGATTTATACGCTTGCCCTACGAATCTGTTACGATTCAAATAGGATCTTTACCGACAACTATCATGACTACTCAAGAATATACATGATGGACCACGACAACGCGACGATTGGGTTGCGTTGCCTGTACGGTTTAGCGCGATGTTATTACGCACTCACCAAGTTTGCCTACGTTGGTGTCACGATTATGCACGAGGCATCGTGATGCCTTGAAGCATAATAAAGCGTGAGAATTATTGGCTGCTCATAGGTTAATCGTGATGACTCTTCTGTAATCTTACTACAATCTTAGGGGAAACGTTAACAATCGCCTGTAATCGTGTGTTGCCGTAGCGTTTACCTGACGCTAGGGTATTACAATCGTAATATATCGCATCACGTCTTGGTAAAACCACGGTGAATCGACTGCGGAAACCTACAAGTGTCGATATTCGTAGTCTCTTCCTTCAATAACCGTAGGTATACGTAGGAAGACACAATCGGGACACTGTGCATCCCGACTCATCACCATTAAAACGTCCACGACCAATCGTGGTCTATCGTAGCCAAAATCGTGACAGTGTGACCGGGGCTTTAGGCGGATCGCTGGTAGACGACTTATTAATATGATGCAAACCATGGCGTTTAGCAAGACAAGGGAAAGTATACATTACGCACAGAAAAGAACAAACGGTTTACAAAAAAGAAAAGAGGTGCAATTTTGTTGTAAAAATAAGAACACGGACCGGCAAAAATAAAAATAAACCGCCAATGTCTGGATTTATGAGAGTATTGTTTACCCCTAACCACCCTTTGGCACTGATTTTTATTTCATTTTTCGAAGTAAATGTCTTTTTTTTTAAGATTTTAATTTTAATGTTTACTCGAACGAGTAAACGAGTATGCGGCGCTTCGCGCCTGATTACAGTGTTTCACAACTAGATCTATAGTGATCGGAAGTAAATAAAATTAATACCGTACATACACAATTCGTTATAATCGTAAATTCTAAAATGTTTGATTTCTTGCATGTATACCGACTTACACAAGTTTGAAAGAACTAACATTATGTAAACAATACATATGCAAAAAAAACTAATGTGTACGTTATATATAAGATATATAAACTGGAATCCTATGTAAATGTACAATGTTCTGCAGTATTTATTTGCATGCATTTTCTAAGTATATCTTATACAATGTTGGTGACTGAGAGAAATGTTCATGAAGATACCGCATTGATTGTTGTTCTGAATCTACTTTTAAGCAATCTCATTAAAATCAAATCCTAGAGTTGTTAGGATCTGAAGGCATCGCATAACAGGTCACGTTAAATGACCTTCCGAACAATAACAATCTCAGCCCTGCTACGCCCAATGAAATTGCTTTCTGCACAGCAAAGTTTGGCACGGTTTTTAAATAGGTGATGCACTTCTAACTGATCATCAGAAATAAATCATGTTCAGTTAATTTTCACCTTGATAACAATGGATATACTGGTACCTTAGCCGACTAAATAATCAAAGTTCACGTTAATTTCGTGCATAGTTTTTGTGGTTTATATATAAAGTTATACCGCAGCATTTTGAAGGCAGCAATTTGATTGGCTCCAGGAAAGGTCATCTGAACGTGACCCCTAATGCGAAGTCATCAGATCCAGTCCACGGATAGTATAGCAGCGTCAGACTGGAAATGATTTTAATGAGATTGCTTTTTAAGCAGATGACAACTAAAACGGCATAACCAAATTGCATGTTCTTTTGGTGAATGATTCTATTTAATTATTGCATATAACACCTACAAGATACATTTAAATTTAATTTGTTTTCGGGAAAAAGCACATACAATAATGGTTGTTTGTTGAGGACTATAAAACGTGCAGCTTTTAAAATATACATTTGTGTTTTGTCACTATTGTAATATATCATGGTTATTATGGTATTGCATGTAATGTTTCTTGTATCAGGTTTCCGCTCAAAGAAGAACCTAAGTAGTGTATTTTCGAATGGAAAACTTCTCTCCTATTCCATTCTTCTGGTCGGCTACGGTCTATGGGGTGACGTAGTGTATGCGTCTGAAACTAGAAGGCATTGGGGAGTTCTCAGGTATCCAGGTACGTCGCTACAAATCCATCAATTGCACATTTAACATGTTTGATACATGTATGTTTATATGTGGAAATGTATATAGCCTAATATATGCATTAAAAACTCAAATTTTATTATAGGCTAACGTTGTACATTAAAATTGACGCAACTGATTTGTTGAAGATTGACCATTTGTGGTCGGTGGTTGTCCTTCGTCGATTGCCAACATTTCGCTTCTCTCCTGGATACATATTGAAAACCTTGCATGTATGTTCCTTAAGCGGCTCCCTATCACATTCCTCCAATGATTTTTTGTTCTTTAATTGCTATACAATGTTTTAAATGATTCTCAAATCCCAATTGACCAATTTCAAATTTCTTGCTAATCCTCATAAATGGGATTAGTAAGTGACCATTGCTATTTTAACCCGGCTTGTAGTTATTGTTCCCTGGAAACGCAAGCTGCTTATTTTGCTAAAACTCTGGTTAGCGACACACGGCCGTATAATTATATGAAAATGTTGTGCATTTTTAGCTCGACTATTCGAAGAATAGGTGAGCTTTCCTACTACCCCCCGGCATCGGCGTCCGCGTCTGAATTTGGTTCAAGTTTTTATTCAAAAGTCTTGTAACTTCAAAACTTCATAAGTTATTCACTTGAAACTTGGAATATACCTTTGTCATCAACTCCAGTGTCAGGGGCAACTTTCCCCATAATTCTGTTTTGTATTTTGACAGAGTTATGCCTCTTTTTCACTTAGATTTTCTGGTTAAAGTTTATATTCAAAAGTTGTGTAACTTCAAAACTACACAAGTTATTCACTTGAAACTTGTAACTAACCTTTGTCATCAACTCCAGTATCAAGGGCAACATTCTGTATAACTCTGTTTTGTATTGTGGCAGAGTTATGCACTTTGTTCACATAGATTTTCTGGTTAAAGTTTATATTCAAAAGTTTTGTAACTTCAAAACTACATAAGTTATTAACTTGAAACTTGGAATATACCTTTGTCATTAACTCTAGTATCAGGGGCATCATTACCCATAACTCTGTTTTGTATTTTGACAGAGTTAGCCCACTTTTTACATAGACTTTGTGGTCAAAGGTTTTGTTCCTAAAATTTATAAACTATACAAGGCTTCACTAAAAAATATTGTATTTTAAAAAATTTATGCCCCTTTCACTATCCAAAATATGTACCAACTGAAATACTTCACATAGTCGAGCGCGCTGTCCTCTGACAGCTCTTGTTATCAACGCGGGCATGTTCCCAAACTGTGTAGCAACGTTAATAAAATTAGTTTTTGTTCGATTCACTGTGTGAATTGTTATAGTTGTAGTATACTTTGACAAAATATGTTAGTTATTTAACGAGCCAGCAGGGCGAGATTGCATATTTAACATATTGAGGTCAAAGTGTTTTATACCATATTTACCAATCACATCGCAAAAAAAGATTTCCTCAATACCGAATCCAGTGGGCAGTTCCTAGACGTCACGTGATCTGACATGCTTGACATCTGTTATGTTCCAAATTTAGCGCTGTCGCAAGGTCACGTGATACGATCTGAATGTGCAAGCTTACCGTGCAATAAGTAGCGTGCTTATAAATTAAAAGTAAATTTCAATATACTGATTGCTGAATAAGCTTACTTATTAGGCTCCGCCCACCAGTTATCATTCTGATATCACAGTTATTGCATACCGAAAAACAAAGAAAACTCTGCAATATGGTATAAGTTATATTTATCGCCCTGTTTCCCGAAACATACACTCAACATCGTAAAGTTGTTGTGGCTTGTTGTAAAACTTCTCCAAATATGGTCGTATAATTGACCTGTGTTATTTCGCCTAAGGCATTCTGGATTTTTATGCCCCCACCATTAATGATGGGGGGCATATAGAGTTTACCCTGTCCGTGGGTACGTACGCATGTACGTGAGTATGTATGTATGGATTCTTGTCCGGACAATAACTTTCTCCAGCATTGTAGGATTTTCAAATAACATGGCAGAAATGTTAAGCATAATGAGTTGGTGTGTCGCGCGCAAGAATGTCCCTAGGTTCAAGGTCAATTTCAAACTTAAATTTCGAACATTGAATATAAGAATTTAAGCCATAGACCCTGTCCGGAGCATAATTTTTGTTGAGGCGGTGTGTCGAGCGCAAGAACCATGTCCCTAGATCCAAGGTCAATGTCACACTTAAAGGTCAAAGGTGAAATATAAGAATTTAAGCCATAGACCCTGTCCGGAGCATCATTTTGTCCAGCACTGAAGGAATTTCAAATAACTTATCACAATTGTTAAGCATGGTGAGACGGTTTGTTGCACGCAACAACCAGGTCGCTAGGTCCAAGATGAAGGTCACACTTAAAGATTAAAGGTAAAATATAAGAATTTAAGCCATAGACCCTGTCCGGAGCATAAGTTTGTCCAGCGTGGAAAGAATTTCAAAACACTTGGCAGAAGTGCTAAGCATGTTGAAACGGCGTGTGGCCCGCAAGAACCATGTCCCTAGGTCTAAGGGAAGGTCACACTTAAAGGTCAAAGATAAGAATTTAAGTCATAGACCCTGTCCGGCGTATAATTTTGTCCAGCAAAGAAGGAATCTCAAATAACTTGGCACAAGTGATAAACATTATGAGGCGGTGTGTCGCTTGCAAGAACCAGGTGGCTTGGTCCAAGGTCAAGGTCACACTTATAGGTCAAAGGTCAAGTATATGTATAATTGTTAAGATTTATAAAGAGTTTTTGTCAGGACTAAAACTTTTGGTTGGCAATGTGTGATACCTCAGCTTGCTTCACAGAATAAGACAATATATTAGCAAAGAGTACAATATAAAAGGACAATTCTCCTTTTGCAAAATATTTTGTATGCATATAGACAAAGCGGGTCATGTAGAACAGGCTGCATAGGTAGACACATATCTAGTTATCAGATAGGTTTTCGCTGTCAACATAACTTGTGAAAAATCTAATTATATCAAATGGTCCTGTGAAAAGCAAAATCAGCTGTATTGCATTTACATCAGGTCACGTTCCTTCGATGAATAACGTTAACCGTATCTGTAATTACTATTTGCTGAACTTTATTTCGCAGCTTTAATGCTGTGTTTGTATAGAAAATCAAACATTTATAGTAACTCGTGTTAGGATGGAGGTATGTGTCTTTGACGCGACCGTCATTTACAGAATGCACAACATCAACATCTGCCAGTTGTTTCCGTTATCGCTCATACTTTAAGATTCAAGGCCAATGTCTTACAGATTGACCTTGTCTACATATTGAAAATGGAAGAAACACAAACTTCAAGATTAATTTGTAAACATTATTTCCAGCATCCATAATGTTGATGATGTTTATGCGTTTCCGGACGCGGAGTCTCAACATAGAATTCAAAGCTCCACCTGAGTTTGCAGAACGTAATGCAGCTACATTAGCCAATATTAAAGAATCCATTGACTCGGAGAACAAGTCCGATGGCAAGAAAAATGTCGACAATATTGAAATCGACAAAAATATGTGTGAGGCAGAGTCTTCCAAAATTGACAAGTCCGAGAACCCATCTGAAGGAGATGAGAATGTAGCCGTCAGTCCAGGCAATGTGGAGAATTTGTCAGCTTCAGAGGCTACCAAAAATGACAAATCCGAAAACAAGCCTGAAGAAAAGGCCAATGACGGATCCAACTCAGTACAAGACAAGAAAGGGTCTAACGCAGAATCAAACAAAAAGAGAGTGCAAACATCTGATGAACGAATTGTTAAAGAACAGAGGTAAATAATTAGTCCAGTCCATATTATACATAGAAGAACATATTTACAACATAATACGCTAAGCAGTAATGTATATATGATACCGGGCCTCTGTATTTTAAAGTTTAATCATTGACATATTTAAGTAAAATGAGGTATTGGTTTTATTAGATTTAAATATTTTTATACATTATTTCCAAGTACCTGTAATACTCAAAAACTAATATTGTTCCATTGTAAAGAGGCATTTATGAAATGGCAGTGCAAATATTGTTTTTCAAAATATTGTATAGATTGATTATTGCCCATGCAACAATTGGTTGAATATATGAAGACGGCATTTTTATTGCTGAATGTACTAGATATACACGTGTTTGTAACTTTAGATTGTTTGTTGTTGTTTGTTGTTGTTTTAAATTATTCTTTGATAAATGTGCAGGATCTCTACTTTCTGTTTTAGCCCAGGATTTACTGCGGTCGAAGGAAGATATACTGGCGTTGTAATGCTTGCAGAGATGATTTCCTTAAGCTGTAACCCGTCAAAAAATCAGGAAAAAGATCGTGTGACCAATACTGTCCATCTAATTTTATCCAAACCAGGCGGGAAATTCCAGTATTTAAAGCTCCTTTACAAAATGTTTAGCCGGGATCCCGAACTAGTAAGTACTTTAACTATACTAGTTACTGAATTTCATGTATTAATAGTTGCCAGTTTCTGGTCGCTTAATCAAGTCTTAACATTGTGGTATGGCATCAAACTCAGTTATTCCTCAATCATATGACCGCTCCTGTGTTCACCACCATTGCAAATATAGATGATGTTAGTTATTGAGCATCCAAGTTGTAGCAGGATACCTAGTTCAAATAAGTCAAATTTACCAAAAATTTATACTTATTACATGCATAAATGAATGGACAAAATACACAGTTTAAATATTGATAGGTAATTTCTCGTGTTATGGTAAATACTGGCCGCTCGATGATGTGACACTGCAACACAAAGTTATCATAATTAAATTTGGAACCGTGGTCATGAAACCAATACACACAATATGTGGTTTAAATGTCATAAAATAAAGGTCACAAAATATGTGTCATTTTTTTACAGGACTTTAATGGTAAGGAATATGAAGTATTGTTATGCAACCCATCAAAGATGGCGAGGTATATTGTTTTGCAATTGTCGGTTGATCGGTCGGTCGGTAGACCAATGTTGTTTACGTTCTCCCAAGTCCAAAGGTTTTCTTCCGATATTCCCCAAACTTCTTGAAATTGTTTGTGGGCTTAATATCTCTGCCAAGTTTGATAATCAGCCAAATTGCCCCAGAAATTGTGGAGTTATGACCTTCGAATTATCTAGAAATGCCTTTTTACCGTTTCCGCTCCATAAGTTTCCATCCGATTTTCACCAAACTTGATCAAAATGTTTGATACCGTAATGAGCAACCAAATCGACCCAGGAACTGCTGAGTGATGGTCTTTGATTTATCTTAAATTGGCCTTTAAGCAGTTTCAGCTCACCATGTCCAACAGTTTTCATCCGATCTTCCACAGACTTGATATTTTAAAGATTGCTTTTAACCTAGAGGTAGCATATCGGTTTTACTAACAGCCCTTGTTCATCTTTAAGACTTCTATCGGACTGTTTTGCTGTATCAAATGCGTCTTTAGAAAAACAGTACCGGATTGTTTTTCTATATCCAATGCTTGTTTAGGAAAGCAATCTACCGGATTGTTTTTTTAGTGCTATATCAAATTCTTCTTTAGGAAAGCAATGTACCGGATTGGTTTTCTATATCAAATGTTTCTTTAGGAAAAACGCTATCAGACTATTTTACTGTAGAAAATGCTTATACAGGAAAACACGTTAGCGGATTATTTTGCTTTATCAAATGCTTCTTTAGGAATGCACGATTGCGGAATGTTTTACGATATAAAATGCCTCTTAGGAAAACACGGTAACTGATTGCTTTACTATATCTAATGCTTCTTTAGGAAAGCATTCTACCGGATTGGTTTGCTTTGTTAAATGCTTAGGCCATACCAATTTGATTCTATGTTTAGCGTCCTCGGGCTGATTTTCGGATGCATGAACGCAAAAAACAACAATTTTGACAATGTGAAACAATTGAGTTGGAAACGAATATAAAAAAATTGAAAAAATTTACATGTGTTTTTACAAATATTTGTAAAACATAGCGTGCAACTAGTCAATTTACACAGTTTAAATACTGTATTACAGTATGTTCCAAGTATGAAGATGATATATTACAGTTTTGCAAGTAAACTTTTGCTTTAGCTTGTACCAATGCCATGAATAAGTTGTGAAAGAAAAATTGTTATTTTATTGACTCATTGTTTTATCCTGCCTGGTTGGTAGGTTTCGAAAAAGCATGGGGACGCTAAACATAGAATAAAATGTGCACGGCCTTATTAAGGAAAGCATACTACCGGATTATTTTACTATATCAAATGCTTCTTTAGGTAAGCACGATAGCGGAGTGTTTTACTATATAAAATACCTCTTTCGAAAAACGCGGTAACTGATTGCTTTACTATATCAAATGCTTCTTTAGGAAAGCACGCTACCGGATTGCTTTACTGTGTTAAATGCCAACGAGATGAAGATTCGACTGACAGACCCTCACGATGAAGCCTCGCACCAAGGCAGAAAGGAGTTGATTCTGAACATTGATGGGGACATTCAGATACTCGAACGTCCGGAAGTGCATGTGAAGTAAGCGTATATTTTATATGCTAGGAATTATCATAATCTGCAAATGAAGTTTAAGTTATAAAGATTTCGTATTCGCAGTCTATATTTTACCAAAAGTCTCATTTTGACATATACCCCGGTAGTTAATTATAATTACTAATATATACAAAATATTATCAGACTTTAATATAATCGCTTTGACGTTAAATTTTAATATAATTATGCGAATTGTTGTCTCTAAATATATTAATTATGTTAATATAATATGTATTTTGTGTGGTTATATATGTTAAATATGATACATTAATTTCGTAATTTTATTATGGTTTTAAAGCATAATGTTCCTTTAAGTGATCGATAGGAACTCGTACTGTTTTAGAGGACGCTTTTGCAGAAGGCGTAATGTCTCTAGCATAAAGACCTACATTTACAAAGTGTAGATCGTATTGAGTTTTTCTAACTATATTGCATCTGAAATACGTTTCACACGGTTAAAACTACATGTAAGTAACGATATATTTGAATAATGTACATGTATATTGCATTGTGTTCGTTCAATGGTTGCGATTTTTTACTACAGAACTACATTGCATTAACGATGTCAAATGTTTAACTTTTAACCTAGCTTCTTTACACAAAAACACTGGAAAAAGCTTGTGTGGTATTTATGGTGATAGATTTATAGAAATTAATTCGTTGACAGTGTCTGGAGTAGTTTGAAATGCTAGTAGCAAAACCTAGAAAGGTATTTTATGAAATATCAATTTCATATGGGCCTCTGATGGTCCTATGGGTTAGTTTCACATCTTCAGTTATATATCGGTTTGGACTATTAATGCATATGCTTTTTACTTGCAGGATGTTTCCAGAACGGATCCCGATGTTCTGCAACATCCCGGCGTTCACTGGCCGGCACTGAAGAGGATCCGAACGTATAGCTTATTGTATGTTGCATACAGATGACCAGTTTAGGCGTGTACATGGAAAAAAACATAATATACGCACATAAAATAATATCAGGGCATACTTTTACGCACGAAATTTTAAATATTGAAATTAAAAATTGACCCATAAAATAATATTGGGCCGTTTGAGGTGTGCATGTTAAATTCCTTATTTATAATTATCTGATTGTATTCTTAAAACGTCTTTTCATTGTTTAAGGTTATTCCATTGCATTTTTGCACTTTTAAGCTTAATGGATTTCAGACTGAAAGTGTAATTACATGATTTTGCAATTCTGACATGACACGCGGAGAGTTTTCTGTAGACAAGAACAAAAATCACCGTTGTTAGACCTCAAATAAACAACTTAAAAAATAGTTCCTAAATTGTAAAATATAGTTTGCATTGTAATTGCAGGAAAGGTTGTCAGGTCATGTTAGAATCGATATCATTTTCGCATTATCGTTGTTAATCGGCTAATAAATACCGATTTGTCGTTCTGATGCGGTATATTTATCGCCCTCGCGATTTAATTAATACGTCATCAGAACTCCAAAGCGTTGTTTATTAGCCGATAAACAACTCAAAATCGACAAGTATTGTTTAACTAATGTACATTTACCTTCTACACCATAACATATCTGGAGCACTGAATGCATCATATATAGGACTACTGGAATGCTGTAATGGGCTATGGTAAAATACTGATTGATTATATAACAGGCTAGCATATGTTGGAATACTGGTTAACCATGTCTAGGCTATGTTGAACTATTTTATAACCTTATCAGGTAACAGGCTATCTTTGAAAACTGGTTAACCATATCAGGGATTATTTTTGTGGCGAAATACTGCTTTGCAATTTAAATGAATATTCTACATGTATGTTGATTTAATGATTAACCAAATACACGCCAAAAACGTATTAACTATGTAATGGACCAATTTCAATGTTCTATTGAATTTGTCACGAGTTAGGCAACCGGTATGTAAATATATTGATTACCCAGACAACGTTATTTCGAAATACTAACTAACCATATATGTAGGTATATGCTAGGTTAAATATCATGAACCATATAAGAGACTTGGCTATATTAAAGTACTAACTACTATGTAAAGGAAAATCTGTGTTGAAATACTGATAAACCATAAAAAGGATTTGTGCTAAGTTGTTGAAACACATAAAAATGTTCGGTGCCTTTTAAAATGTATGCTGTGTTGAAATAAATTGAAACAATGGTGAAATAAGTACTATACAATTTAATACTATTTTATTGCTTTTTATGTATATACAAGTGATAAACACATACAAATACATCATGGTGTTGACAAATTAAATAATAAATATTTACATGTTTCCAAAAAGCAAACTGGTTGGGTCACAAGTTTTCGCAACATTAAATGACGACCCTTCCCGAATGGTTAATACCGTGCAGAATATTAGGTGCAATGTAATCATAAATTTAATGTTGTGCTTTAATGATGCAATGGAATCAGCCATTAATGGTGTTTTTATTCTTAGAATAGTAGGTTTTAGTGTAGAAATCATGCAGTATAGTCAGCCATTGTTTGTAATACTTAGTGTGTAACGAAGTCTAGATCTACATGTAATAAATTTTGATTTGAAGAATAACATCTTGAATGTTTTTATTGGTTCATGTAGTTACAAAATCTTAATTTTGCTTTGAAATTAATAAAACAAAAATAAAAAATGATTATATTTTACATGTACTATGGAAAGATTCTCTTGATCAGATCCAAATGTAATAAAAAGGATTCCAAAAGTGTCGCAAGAATACAGTGAACGCAATTCTAAATAATGAATGAAAAACACAACGATTTTAGATTATTTTGTACATACAGAGGATATTTGTTGATTTTCTATTAACACGAGTGGAATAAAATTCGAGCATTCATCGAAATCAACAACATTTCTTTGTATTGTATGCTTTCGGACAATAAATAAATAAAATTACGCGAGATACGCTTAAACGTCACAAGTTCTGTGGCCATAAAAATGACTATAAAGGATTTCAAAATTGCCGCTCAATAATATGGTTGGGAAATTTAGCCATATTTTCTGCGTCATTGTCTGTTAATTATATTTTTATTGAATTTCATAATGTTTGTCTGTTTTTTTCATGTATATAAAATTGCGAAATAAGGCTCACCACTCCTGGTGTGCTATTTTTTGAAAAAAAATGTCCGTTTATTTTGTATTTTCACTGTAAAGTAAGAATATAAAATGCTATTTTATACTTAACGGTGGTTCATAGGGAAATATCAGTGAAATAAAATTGTTTTATATCAGTGCAAATAACATTGGTAATTCGCAGTTTTAAACATTGAAAATTACCACTTTGATAAAGGAACTGCTTTTTAACCGGTAAGTCGGAAATGACAAAATAACACATTTTAAGCATAAAATAAAAATAAAAACATGGTTTCGGTAGAATATCGTGTTCCAACAGTGAAATTGTCTATTTCACTGAAAACATATAATAAATGCTTATTTCTCATTAATTTTTTTTGAGTTCATAAATAAACAGTTTATGCGAGAAAACTTCTCAGAATACTTAATTACGCATTAAAGGACGTTTGCAAACCAGTATATTTGTGAGAACAATTCCATTCGCAGGCAACTCTGTAGTCATTTTATATTATGCCATAAACATGGCATTTTGTAGGTTTTGTCATTTATTTTTCTACAGAGACCAAAGCTATTTTGTATATCTTATCCATTGAAAAATGGCTTTACTAGGTGTACGTTATTTGCAATGTGTGTGTCGTACTGTTCTTGTGAAAAAGTATTATATTGTTCTTGCTTTTCATTGTTTGTGTTGCTTGAATAAACAGTCCTATTTCTGATTTTGTTGATACATAAAATAATAATGTTTATTTATGATTTCACTTCTGCCGCAGTTTAACGACGCTGTTGAAAGACTTGGACTAAAGTCGCAAACACTTGAATAAGTATTGTCAAACTCCTCGCAGCGTTTACTGTACTGCACCTATCGGTTAACAGTAAGAGCTATGCTCGGAACCAGTCATATCTCTGTGCGGAGGTTGAAGTATTGTATGTTTAAAATGTCGGTTCGATATGTATACGGTAGAGCCGTAAGGCAAATTTGTCGCTAGCACACCGGCTACATTCCATTCATCTCTGTTGTTGGCTCGGAAAGAGGTGCACACTCATGCACGTGGCTATAGACACATGATCATTACATTCAAACGCAACGCACAATACCATCCACTCATTTCGTTTACATCTGCGAACTGATTCCATCTGCGTAAATGGGCATAAAAATAGTTCCAAAAATAGAAATCAAAATAATCATTTTTCCCCATTTATGGTAATTTAAAAACCATTTATTATTTCTTTCTATGCTCGTGGTCCGAAGAATCGACTTAAATGTACGTTCAATACATTTTTTTTCGTTTTGACAAGATTCTTGTCATTGAGTTCATTGCAGAGGTGTATGGTGCGAGCAACGAACGACAACTCTGCTAGGAGATTGAAGGCAAATATTTCCATTCCAGGCGTTACGCAGAGCGAAACATTCAGCAAACATACACATTTTTTAAGAGAAAAAGAAGAAAATGAAATGCAGCGACATAATGTGTACGTTCTTTGTCCACATATTCTTTATATTGCTGGGTAGTTTGCGTGTAACTTTTAAAGGGTTTTTTGGGGCCAAGAAACAACGCAACATTTTATTTCAAACTGAGTCGTAACAGACAGTTAAGAATGATTGATTGACCCAGTTATTCAAAACAGTTGCTCACGGCTCAGATTTGACTGGTACCCAGCACAGATCAACAAATCCCTGCCGACATCATCTTCCACGTGATCATAGCCAGACCACATGTAAATTAAAATGGTGAACACACAGAAGAAAACAACGCGGCACCGTAACATCCTCGAGTTACGTTTTTTTTTTAATGCTAGTAATTATGCCCCCCTTCGAAGAATTGGGGGTATAATGCTTTGCACCTGTCTGTCGGATGGTCGGTCGGCCTGTCTGTAGAACATTTCGTTCCCGCACGATATCTAGAGAACGCTTTGACCTACGATCATTTAAGTCGGTATGCTGGTTACTTGGGAGAAAAGGAAGACGCCTATTGATTGAGGTCAGCAGGTCAAAGGTCAAGGTCACAGGGGCTTGTAACATGAAATTCGTTTCCGCGCGATATCTAGAAAACGCTTTGACCTACGATCATTTAAGTTGGTATGCTGGTTACTTGGGAGGAAAGGAAGACGCCTATAATTTTGAGGTCAACAGGTCAAAGGTCAAGGTAACAGAGGCTTGTAACATGAAAACTGTTTTCTCTGTAGACCATTTCGTTTCCGCATGATATGTAGAATACGCTTTGGCCTACGATCATCCAAGTTGGTATGCTGGTTACTCGGGAGAAAAGAAGACGCCTATCAATTTGAGGTAAACAGATCAAGGTGACAGAGGCTTGTAACATGAAAACTGTTTTCTCCGTAGACCATTTTGTTTCTGCAGGATATCTAGAGAACGCTTTGACCTACGATCATCCAAGTTAGTATGCTGGTTACTCGGGAGGAAAGGAAGAAGCCTCTCGAGTTTGAGGTCAACCAGTCAGAGGTCAAGATCACAGGGGCTTGTAACATGAAAACCGTTTCCACACAATATCTAGAGAACGCTTTAACCTCGGATCATATAAATTAGTATTCTGGTTAGTCTTGATGGAAGGACCCCTATCGATTTTGAGATCAAAGGTCAAGGTCACAGGGGCTTGTAAACAAAAACATTTCCACTTAATAATAGATGAACCATTGGTACATGGTCCTCATTTATAGGTACAATGGTCAGTTTGAGTAGATGACCTATTACATAGTGATAATTACTGAATACTTGGGTCGAGTCTTCAAAGTTGATAGAAGAATGCTCTTGCCTAGAAGACTACTCCTATCAAGGTAATGGTTAACATGTCTCAGCATAGATTTTTCAGAAACAGTACACTTCTGTGATGAACAAAGGCTGCAAGTCGGGGGCATACATGTTTTACAATGTTTTGTTTATGTTCTGTCAACCATTGACACAGACATTGTCAGTGTCGAGTCAGAGAGCAAACTTGTGTCTCTGGGGCAAGTTGTGCAGGTTGATACCCACCAGCACGGCATTTTTTTTAATAGTCTGACTTAAATGCAAGTTAAACAATAAATGGAACAAACTGTTAGAGGGTTTATCTATTGCAACTTACTTTTTTTACATCCTTTTCAACAGTTTTTAACGAAACTGATAAAAGTCCCAATTTGGCTGAAAACTCCGCTTATTTTCCCAAATTGACAGGTACAGGTACCATTCCCAAATTGACAGGTACCGGTACCATTCCCAAAGTGGTGCGAAAAAACGCTGTAATCACAGAAAGTGGTATCTTTTTAAATGGATACCACAGCAAAAAAAATATATTGAACTGTGTAGCGACAGATATCTATACTGAACAAAAAAACAAAGTATCCAATAATATATGTTCATGTTTTTCGATACCTGTATATAATATTTAAACAAACACTATCGCCTTTCAATAAAATGCTATCATTTGTTTCTGAATAAATTCCATATTTATGGTTAAACACAAAGCAAAAACTTAACAGGTGCAAAAATAAAAATCACAAAACAGGAACGTGTGAGTAGACAGTTAATTGTCGCCCTTGTGCCATTAAACGTTCGACTCATGTCGGTTCAAATCCGTCTTGCTCGCAGGATACCAAGAGCCTGGTTTTGCTAGTCCGTAGTTAAACATGCCATGGTAATTTCACATGATTTGGATGATTTTATGAACCGACTATCCACACAGAATCGATTTCAATGACAACTTGCTCAAAATGTGTGCACATATTCACTACACAATTGGTAATCGAGTTTTGTTGGGCTATTTGGTATTAAATGATACGGTTTAACAGTAAAATTCACATGATATTGAATGTGGAAGAATATGATCTTTATATCGATAGTCATAAATAAAAATTCTTATACAAATTCCTGTTTTTTAAGATACAGATGTTTAACATTGGATACTTTCTTTTTTTGTTTTGACTATGTTCTTTGTGATTTTCATTTTTACACCTGTTACGTTTGTGTACTATGTTTGACCATAAATATGGAATCAATTCAGAAAAAAATGATAGCATTTTATTGAAAGATGATTAAAGTTACATTGACTTTATTTTTGTTTAAATATTACATACAGGTATCGAAAAACAATAAAATATATTAGTGCATACTTTCTTTTTTCGTTGAGTATAAATATAGCGGAATTTGGGGGTTCCAACCTGCCGTATCAATACCTCACAGTGATCTCTTATGCTACACGAAAGCAGTGGAGTGTCAATACCTAACAGTGATCTCTTATGCTACGCGAAAGCATTGAAGCAGGGGAGACCACTGTGCAACGGCCATGTCAAAAGCGATACAGGGCTGATTTCGATTTTCGATACTAAAGACTCCGGCTGTCGCCGCTCCGGCTGTCGCCGCAGTCTAATAACGTGTCACATAAAAATACAACGTGCGGTAAACCGTTTTGTTTTGGTTACGTAAATTGTGAGTGCATTTAAACGTGAAATTATGTAACCGAGAAAACACTCGATAATTTTTTTTTTCTAATACACTGAAACGTAGTTATTGGACCGTACGTGGATGTCCGTTGATAACATCTGGTGTAATAATGAGACTATTTTGAAACATGGCGCGGTCCGTTGGACTGTTTAACGGCTGTTTACGAATATGTGTCAATACGTTGGGATTTATTTTGTTCTGAAATGTAAACGAGATCAAAGCCCACGATTTTCAAGCAACTGGTTGTCATTTTACCGAATACTTCATAGGAATGACACTTAATTACAGATTTTATAACGTGTTGTTTTTATCAAAAGACTTCTCACGTGGATAATGAGAGGGTGAACAAAACGATGAAGCCATTTCCATCGCTTATTCATAATTATCTGGCACTATCACTGTCAGTGACGTGTAATTTCGTAACATTTGATACTATATTAATTTGTCGTTTTCCCTTAAAGGGACCTGTTTACAGCTTGACAAGTCGACAATTTTCAAAAATTCTGTCAAGAGATCCACACAAAAAAAACAAGGGCCATGGAGCCATGATGTCCCAACGCGCTCACTTTAGTATTGGAAAAGATGAAGAACATACTGTTGTGACAGGTTTGAAAATAAAGGTATCTGAAGAATACACATGTATCCGCTGAGTGTGTTAGAACCGGTTTGATTTGATACATCGGTTAGTGCAATAGGCTAGCTAAAGTACGAGTTTGGTAGTAAAGGTGTTTTTGCCTATGGTTCTCAGGGTGTTTTTCTCGATATTCTTTTCTGACCCTTATATTCATTAAGCCATTGACAGTTAAGACAAATGCAAAAACAGTAGATTTTGATGTTTTTTCGCAGGTAGTTTTGAAGAACTCGTTGAAATTGCGTTGACTGTGCTAAAAGGTCACGTTTTGCACTTTCTTTGATAATTTTCTGTCCAATGATGAATACAGTATGTTAATGCAGGCTATGAAGCCATCAACGTTGCATGAGCAGATAACTGCATGCAAGGTTAATAATTGTTGAAAATCCAATTTCATCCGTTTTCAGCCACAAAAAAAATAAAATTAAAGTCTTCAATTGTCTGACATGTAAATACAAAACTGTAATAGTACCTCGTTTGTTACCATCGTCAATACAGTCACTCATTTTGCATGAACAAAATGTTAACTGTGCATGCATGCTCACCGGCTGGCTGTCAAGGCTGGATGAAAATGAAATCTCAATCATGCATTAAGTAAAGTTTTGCATTTTCTATAACAAAAACAGGGATATAACTTTGGTGTTTGTAGTCCAGTCTGGCAAATGTTTGGCTTCGGCTCAGACTATATGGCCATTCACAAACTAAGTTTGAATGGAAATTAAAGTCTCTATCACGCATAAAGAACATTTTTGCATATTATTTTTTCGAAATAAAGGGTAATGTGTGTTTGTGGCACGAACAAGTCTAGTTTAGGCTTCTGCTGAGAACTTATGGTCATACCTTTACTGTAAAAGTTTGGTCAGTTGTTTTTGAAAACAGGTATATTTGCATTGCTGTTTTTTCAAATGAATAAGGGGCAATAACTCTACTGTTACTGGAGCAATCTGGCCGATTACCATTAAATCCAAACTACGATTTTATGGTCATACACAAACTGTGCAAGTTTGGTCAACATTGCATAAAACATCGTTTGTTCAAGACAGTCGTTGATAATATATGGATTTTTTTTTCTACAAAAAATTAAGGGGCAATAACTCTGGTGTTTCTGGATCGATTTTACTTATATTCGATTTCATCTGTAATGTTATGGTCTTAGACAAACCGTGCAAGATTGGGTGAAAAATGAAGTCTCTATCCCGAATGTGCCAAATGTCAATTTTTTTTCACAAACAAGGGGCAATAACTCCGGTATTTGTAACACGCTCTGGCCCATTGTTTAGCTTCTGCTGAGATCTGTCATACACAAACTGTGAAAGTTTGGTCAAGATTGGATGGCAACTAAAGTCTGTATGTTGGAAAAAGGCATTTTGGCATGACAAGGGGGCAATGACTCTAGTGTTACTGGTGTGATCTGACCCAATAACAACCCCGTCCGAGATTTTCGGTCATACACAAACTGTGCTAATTTGGTCGAAATTGGATAAAAGGTGAAGTCTCTATCGTGAGAACGAACAAATTGTTTACGGCATACGGACGACGGACGCTTGACGACGGACGACGCATGATAGGTCCATTATACCTGAGCACGAAGTTAAACTTGATGGTATACACTCAAAAAAGTTATAACGCACCAATGGAAATCGTCGCATTTTCTTTCTACATAATTTCATCTGCGCCATGGTAAACACGAATTTATTTTCGTATGTTTCCAATATGTTGGTATAATTGAAATAATCATAGCCTACATTTCAATATGAAATTCTTATAAATAAAGGAACCACAACAATTTCCATTTGGTGCGTTATGACTTGTTGAGTGTATAAACAAGCGAAATGACATTACTGACAAAGATATGTAGTGAAACTGAACGGCATAAAATTATAAAGTGTTTGATACGCTTTCCTTCGATATTTTTTTTAAATCGTGTATCAATTGCATAATGTTGAAAATGTGATTGTAAATCAAAATGGCCGAGAGGTTAGTGTGACAGATTTTTGATCCCGGCGGTCTTAGGTTCGAGTCCCGGGGAAGGCATATCTTTTAATATTTTTTGTTTATGTAATAATTTGTGTTTGGTTAGTTAAACGCTTTAGTTTTTGCAGTTAAGACAGTAAATATATTTTCAAAACTACGAAAATCTGATAACAAGTCCGTTTAATGCAATATGGGTTAAGTCCGATTACGTATATAGTCATATTTTGTTAGAAGCCATAGCATTCTTACATCAAGATAAGATTTATTTAAAGTCCGTAAGACAAATAACAAAACAACATAAGCTCGCAAGAGCTTTTAAACCGACTACAAAACATGTATGTCATTTGCGACGAATACGCATTGTGCATTGAATATATGAATTTCGTTTTCATCTAATCAGTTAGATTGGTTCGCTTGATGGAATCTTTGGCCGATTCGAATATATGTGTCATGTGGGGTAAAACTGGCACTGAGTCAAATAACATGAAATGTATATTTACACACAAGATTAACACTCTGGGTACACAGGCGATTATAAAAATAAATCGCCTCTGTACATCATGCGACATTTTGGACTACTTTCAATCACATGATCATCAAAAATGGCTGCGCCCATAAGCTACAAGTAATGAAATTCCAATTAACAAATGCTCCAGAAAATGTTGAAAATCATTGGGAATTATTATAATCAAAATAATTACCCCAATAACAGTACGGTAAATAATACGAGATGCCATTCAGCTCAGAAATAATGATATATTCAGCTCAATTTGAAGCCAACTGGAGTTTTAGAAATACGCTGAGTTATCTTCAGCATCATTTCTGTGGAACACTGAAACATAAGTACTAGTGTTTCATGGTGTTTTTGACATCATTCACTCAACACCTTGATCGTAATGTAACTTGTCCACAGGTAAAGATGTTTTAAGTTTTATGCAGAATGTGTAACTGCTATTTTGCTTTCTTTTTCTTAATAAATGTAGTATAAACTGTTTCCTTCAAAGTTCATCAACAAATGCACAAGAAAATGTTGAAAATCATTGGGAATTATTATAATTAAAGTGGTCGGAGTTAATAATTACCCAAATAACAGTACGGTAAATAATACGAGATGCCATTCAGCTAAGAAATAATTATATATTCAGCTCAATTTGAAGCCAACTGGAGTTTGGAAATATGCTGAGTTATCTTCAGCATCATTTCTGTGGAACACTGAAACATAAGTACTACTGTTTCATTGTTATGGTGCTTTTGACATAATTCACTCAACACCTTGATCGTAATGTAACTTGTCCACATGTAAAGATGTTTTAAGTTTATGCAGAATGTGTAACTACCATTTTGCTTTCTGTTTCTTAATAAATGTAGTATAAACTACCAAATTTTGCTTTTGTCAAATATACTGATTGATGAATCTGTAATATTAAAGTTGTATCCATACTTATTTACCAATCTGCCATTTCCGCATGAAATTGTGTGTTGAAAAGTAGCTCATATTCCGGTATAATATGACTTAAATTTTTGGATTTGCTTAATGATATTACCAACATGCACCGGATAATATTAATCAAATGTATTATAAAAAAGCCACTCACTTTGATACTATTATGGACACCCAGTCTTGGATAGGGATTTCAATTGATGCCAAATCGTGCTTTTTGATGCAAGCAAATTGCAATTTTTTCATTTCTGACTCAAGCAAATAATGTGCCCTGCATCATTTTGATCCACTTGTTTTCAATAAGCCAACTTCAAAAGCACTAAAAAATAATAATTTTATAACACTCGTATTTTGTTTTAATTGAAAAAAATAATCACAAAACAACTTTGGAAAACAAGAAAATAATGAAAAATATCTACCATAAGATCAATAAAATCATTTATACCCACTGACCATGTATTCAACTGACAGTAATTATGTCAATTCAGTTTGGCAATTAATTTAAACAGCGTACCACACAACAAAATAATCACAGTACTTCAATTTGTTTATAAGCATTGCACATATAAATGCATACAAAAATATAGTTAAATAAACCAGATGAGTACAGATTGTTATATTTCATATTTTGTGTAAATGTCACTTTCATGTTTGATTTCAGGATAAAATTGATATTAAATGGTTATAATTTGTTAAAAACAGAACTTTACAACAAATAAGGTGATTTACTTTATCACCATTAAATTCATTACACTATATATTGCATACTGTTTCCTTCAAAGTTCATCCTTGCAGATACATCACTAAATACAGTACAATTGGTAATCTTGTTAATAAAAGCATATTCCACGTGTTTCTACTGGCTAGATAAAACTGAGTACTATCATATAAAAAGTCCTGTCTGGGTTGTTTACTTGCTTGTAGAAATAACGCTATGTTACTGATTTCATTAATTCCAAAATGTAGCTGTATTATTATATACATTTTATATGGGAAATATATCAAAGCATTATTCAAAGCTATATAAATGTATAACCAGTTATAAAATATATGTGCTTCAAATACATTAAGGTATTGCAAGTTCAGGACACAGAAGCTGAAAACAGCTTAAAATTGTCACAGTACATGATGGTAAATTCAACCTGTGTTCCTTTCATTTCAATTAACAAATTGTAGTATCAAAGTCAGATTTACATACAACTGGCAGTCTTTCATTATATGCTTGGATAATAGTTGGTTGGTCTGCCAGATTACACTCTAGTCGAGTTTCTAACTGAAAGTTCTCATTGAGCTCTTGTAGGGATACCTGTCACAGCCAGGTTTGATATTCTTCGGGAGATGACCATATTAATCACAGACTTGCAAAATTTAGTTCACCTGTAAAAAAGAGAAATGTGACTAAATTTTAAGGAACATTTTGTAATTTAGCATGCGATGTAAAGGTAATCATAAACAAACAGTAAAAGACTACTTAGACTTAAATTAGTTGTACTAGTTAACAAGAATATGCCAACTATTCATAGCTTAAGTAATAATATTAATGCTGCAAAAACACTATAATCAGAATAACTTATGGTGAATTACTAATAGGAAACAATGGACATTAGATAAAAGTGAATGAATAAAATGAAACAAATGATATAATAATAATAAGAAAAAGAAGAAATGAAGAAGAAGAATAACAGAAATACTATTGAATTGCATATATTTAATTATTGTATACAAATGAACGAACTGGATATTCTGAAGAATATCATAATACTTTATGATAATAACATTAACAACATAAAATTTATAAAATAAATACATTATTAATTACAAAAAAGTAATCAATCTATTATTAAAACATGTAACTTTACCTGACAAATAAGGCCTTTTTCAAAGCCAGTAGTAAAACGATACGGCAGCGGGTATTTTTTAGACATTTTCATTATCTTTATTTGATTCTTCCTCAGTGTAATTTAACTTAACATCTGTTTCACTATTAAGTCTAGTTTCGCTTTAAGTTTGGATAGTTTGTGAACACTAGAATCAGTTTCGATACCGGATTATAATTTCTTGAACTTATATTTGCAAAGTTAGCCTTTTGGATAATAGGTCAAGATGCCTGTAAAATATACATCTACCTTTCCTCATTTATCATCGTTTCGACATAAAATGTGGTGCTATTTCAATGCGCGTCGTGTATAGCCCTATAATACAGGCGGATCACCGTTGGGTGTATCAAGCCAAAATGGCTCCATGATAGACACGATATCTATCTTACGGAGCACTCCGGAGATAGTCGATGTATCACGATTAACAAGATTAAGTTGTAGTTATTCCGAGCAGGTTTAAAACGTCAACGTCCACCACCGCGCAGAGATTTGACTGGTTCCGAGCACAGCTCTACTCAAATTGCCGTTATCCGATAGGTGAGGTAACTGATGCGAGGAGTTCGGTCAACGTCAAGTAAAAGTATGGATCATATTATGTGCTGATTAAGAATATCACTAGCTCAAATACTTCGCTAGGACGAATTAATTAGATATGGCGCTGACACAAGTTGTAATGACTAGGGCGTAGAACTACTAAGTAACTACTACAGTGAAGTAGTAACGAATATGGCGAAGTGGTAACGACGCTCAGAAGAAGTTGTAACGACTAGATCGACGTAGTAACGACGCTGAAACGAAGTACTAACGACTAGATCGAAGAAATAACGATGGTGTGATGACGTAGTCGAAGTAGCAACGACATTGTGATGAGTAAACACTTCTCTGGGACGAAGTAGTTACGACGCTGGGACGAAATAGTAACGATGCTGTAACGAAGTAGTAATATCTTCTAGACTATATATTAACGACGCCGGGTCGAAGAAGTAAACGCTGTGACGGAGTAGCGACATTGTGACAAAGTAGTAACGACCCGGTGACGAAGTAGAATTGCCGCTGTGACGAAGTTACGACGCTCGGAAAAAGTAACAACGACGCTGTGACGAAGTTGTCCCCACTCTAACACCAAGTATTAACGACGCTTAGACGAAAAGTATTTTGATGAATTTCAGTAATAACGCTGCAACAAAGTAGAAACGACGCTGTAACAAAGAAATAAAGGTATTGTGACGTACTAGAACGACGTTGTGACGAAGAAATAAGGGTATTGTGACGTACTAGAACGAAGTTGTGACGAAGTACTTACGACTCTGAGACTAAGAGTAACGACGCTGTGACGAAGTAGTAACGACGCTGTGGCGAAGAAGTAACGACGCTGGGTGGAAGCAGTTACGACGCTGTGACGAAGTAGTCACGGCGCTGTGACGAATTAGTAACGACGCTGGGAAAAAGTAGTAACGACGCTGAGAACACGTAGTAACGACGCTGGGACAAATTAGTAAAATGACGCTGTGACGTACTATTAACGGTATTGTGACGCACTAGTAACGACGCTGTGACGAAGTAGTAACGACGCTGTGACGAACTAGTGACTGTGACAAGGTAGTAACGACGCTGAGAAGAATTAATAACGACACTGTGACGAAGTAGTTATGACGCTGAGACGAAGTTGTAACGACGCTGAAACGAATTAATAACGAAGCTGAGACGAAGTAATAACGACGCTGAGACAAAGTAGTAACGACGCTGAGACAAAGAAGTAACGACGCTGAGACAAAGTAGTTACGACACTGACAAGGCGACGAAGTGATAACGACGCTGAGACGAATAGTAACGGCATTTTGACGAAGTACAGTAACGACGCTGCAACAAGGTAGTAACGACGCTAGGACGAAGTAGAAACGACGCTTTGACTTACTAGTACGACGCTGTGACGAAGTAGTAACGACGCTGAGACGAAGAGTAACGACGCTGCGACGAAGAGTTACGACGCTGAGACGAAGAGTAACGACGTTGTGACGAACTAGTAACGACGTTGTGACGAAGTATTAACGTCGCTGTGACGACGTAGTAACGACGCTGTGACGAAGAAGTAACGACGCTGGGAGGAAGCAGTAACGACGCTGAGACGAAGTAGTTACGACGCCGGGACGAAGTTGTAACGAATCTGTGACGAAGTAACGACGCTGTTACGAAATATAATAACGACGCTGCGACGAATATAGTTAAGGTGCTGCGACGAAGTAGTTATAGTTCTATGGAGACAAATATTTCCTGTTACGTTATAAATGCATAATTAAGTAGTAGAAACCAGTAGGGGTCGTATTACTTGCATCGCTTGAAATCGTCTAAAAGAATAATTTAATCGTTTTTCTTCACTTAAATAAAAACATTAGATATTTCATCGTGAGTGGGGAGCCTAATATAATCAGCAATATTTTCTAGATATTCTGGAGAAGGCAAACTCCTAGCATCTCGTAGCATGAACGTGCTGCACTCGAAGCCTCTGTCAGAATAGCGTTATGTTATCCTTGTACGTGCAGACTGAACCGTTTGCGTGCACTTTTAAAACAATGAAAACGGGTCTACACATTGAAATTTTCTATATTTGCTTCTTTGTTCGATTTTATATGTGTATTAAATTAAATATAATATATATATATATATATATATATATATATATTTCGTAAGATGCTGTTTCATAACTTGTTTCATATGATTTTATTGTTTTCAAACTTACAATGACGATATGGTGATGAATATGATGATGGTGGTGATGATGATGATGATGATGATGACTACGATGATGATGATGATGATGACGACGACGACGATGATGATGATGAAAATGATGATGATGATGATGACGACGACGATGATGATGATAATGACGACGTCGACGACGACGATGATGATAATGATGATGATGATGAAAATGATGGTGATGATGATGAAGAAGATGATGATGATGATGATGATTAAAGGTCTGTGATCGGCCATTAAATCGATGCACTGCTGTCTTAAAAGAAAGACTGGCCGCCGGGCCAACCTAATTATTTTCCGGTTAAGGGAGCCAGTCTTTTTGCATCTCGGTTGACAACGTCCGCCGCACAATTTATTTGCCGCGGGCGCTGAAGTCCAGGTGAACGTATTTTGAACGGCTAAGTATGGAACGCCAATGCCGCCTTCTGATGGCACTGGTCTTTATGTTCTGTGCATTTACTAAGTTGTTTTGTGTTAACTACATTTTGTCCTGTAGAAACATCATTTTGTTCTGTACATTTTTCATTATGTTATGTGCATTTGCAATATCGTTTAGTACTAACGACATTTTGTTAGGTGCATACATCATTTCGTTCGGTGCATTCGTCATTATGTTATGTGCATTTACTAACCCGTTCTGTACTAACGACATTATGCTTTGTGCATACATCATTTCGTTCTGTGCATTTGTCATTATGTTATGTGCATTTACTAACTCGTTCTGTATTAACGACATTTCGTTTTGTGCATACATCATTTCGTTCCGTGCATTTGTCATTATGTTATGTGCATTTACTAATTCGTTCTGTACTAACGACATTATGTTGTGTGCATACGTCATTTCGTTCTGTGCATTCGCCATTATATTATGTGCATTTAGTAACTTGTTCTGTACTAATGACATTTCATTCTGCGCATTTGTCATTATGTTATGTGCCTTTACTAATTCGTTCTGTACTAACGACATTATGTTTTGTGCATACATCATTTCGTTCTGTGCATTTGTCATTATGTTATGTGCATTTACTAACTCGTTCTGTACTAAAAACATTTTGTTAGGTGCATACATCATTTCGTTCTGTGCATTTGTCATTATGTTTTGTGCATTTACTAACTGGTTCTGTACTAACGACATTTCATTTGTGCATACATCATTTCGTTCTGTGCATTTTTCATTATGTTATGTGCATCAACTAACTCGTTCTGTACTAACGACAGTATGTTGTGTGCATACATCGTTTCGTTCTGTGCATTCGTCATTATGTTATGTACATTTAGTAACTTGTTCTGTACTAACGACATTTCGTTCTGTGCATTTGTCTTTTTGTTATGTGCATTTACTAATTCGTTCTGTACTAACGACATTATGTTTTGTGCATACATCATTTCGTTCTGTGCATTTGTCATTTAGCTATGTGCATTTACTAATTCGTTCTGTACTAACGACATTATGTTTTGTGCATACATCATTTCGTTCTGTGCATTTGTCATTATGTTATGTGCATTTTTACTAACTCGTTCTGTACTAACGACATTGCGTTCTGTGCATTTGTCATTATGTTATGTGAATTTACTTAATCGTTTTGTACTAACGACCGTTTGTCGTGTGCGTACATCGTTTTATTCTGTGTATTTGTCATTATGTTAATTGCATTTGTCAGGTTGTTCTGTACATACAACAGTTTGCCCTGTGCATATATCATATCCCTGTGTATATACACCATTTCGTTAAGTGAATATGCCAATGTGTTCTGCGCATTTTCCATGCCGTTCTGTTATCGGAGTTGACACCTACCATGGCGGACACAGGAGTTTTGTTTTTTCAAGTAGAGGTATTCCATAATAAACACGTATTTAAAATGATTACATGCTTTCTATTTGTTTTGTTTCTTGCAAAGTATCAGAAGAAGCTTTGCTTCTGTTATTTTTTATGTTAAAAGTTCCGAAATATAACGAAGGCTTAGGGTTCTCCAGGTATAAACGTAGTGGAAGGGGTAAGGCTAGTTTTACATCTGTAAACGGCCGATTTTTTTGCATTACAGTTCCTTTGTGCTAGTTTCAAGAAATCATGCCGTGACTTCTAGATGAATGTCGGATGAATTATTTTTCTTCAGTTTTTCTCCAAAATTGTGTCTGTAGCTGAGTGTAGGAGGAGTGAAAAATATATATCTGATCAAGTAGATATATATAATAAGCTTGCCCATATTAACGGTCGGCATAATAAAATTACAGAACATCATATTTTGATAGTAATTTCTTATGAATGATTAAACGAGCGTTATAATTATTAATATGCTTTTTCCAATTTAATATTTAAAGAAGGAATATAAAAATCTTTGTTTTCTTTTGGCAAAATTTAGGGTAGGAACGTCCAACATGCTAAAATCAAAGAACTCTAGGCTAAACTACCTTTCAGACGTGTAATACTCCGCCCAGCGGTTCTATATATTGTCAATGTTTACAGTGAAACTTTTTTATTCGGGGTATAATTGTCCAAGCTAGACACTTTTGACCTAGATTTCTTGTAAATGTGGACCTATGAAATGATAGAAATGGCGCCAATAGTTAATTATGCAGCGGTACAATAGAATACCATTATTCTTTTTTTTGAGCGGGAGGATTTTATCGAATTAAAACTTACTACACTGTTTTAATGTCTACCAATCTTAAAAAGTCCTGATTTAAGAATCATTAAGAATCTAAAGCGCACAAAAAAGTAACATAAAATAATATAACGATAAGTTAATAAAGGGTTTAGTCTTATTTAGTATGTGTGTAGTGTGTGCTTTACTGATCTAGTCTTACATGAGATAAATGAGTAAATTATAAGTGAAAATCCACAATTACACATACATTCGAACACCGTTGTTTCGAAGTCGTCGGTACCGGCGAGAAAACTTCGAAATAACGATAAATTCGGGACTAGAAAAATAATTCGAAATAACGCTGACTTCGAATGAACTGAGTTCCAAATAACGATGTTCAAATGTATATCAGTTTTGAATATTTATGTAGCAAATTCAATTGACACTCCTTATTTTCAAACTTACCATATACGCCGAATATCTTTTTAAAATATGTTTCTTGTTGTTTCAGAATCTGATTTGAATGCAAGAAACTGGTTGCAACATAAATGTATTCACAAGCAGCTGTCGTCTTTAAGTGCTGTAAACTCTCAAATCTGAAATGGCTACAGAAATGGAAAACATTCTTAATAGATTGGGTCTTGGCTCAAATATTTCATCATTTGAACAAGAGAAGATAACTCCAGATATTTTGTGCAAATTATCAGTGCATGAATTTAAATATTTGGGGATTAATTATAGCAGCGATATGATGCGACTTCGAATTGAGTGCATGAAATATGGTCAAGGGCATAGTAATATTTCTAGGGATTTGGATGAGCCGAAATTCGATATTCCTAAAGAGATACTCGTTACCTTAATAGAATCAGGATTTAAAATTACAGAAATTTCGAAACTGCTGTCTGTATCTGAGAGGACAATTTACAGGCGGATGAACAAATTCAACATCACCTGTTATGATTTCACTGACATAGATGATTTAAACCTTGAGACAGAAGTCAGGCATGTGATAGCAGAGTTCCCAAGAGTAGGCGAAACAATGATTCGACAGATTCTTCATGAAAAGGCAATAAAGGTAGCTGTTATATGTTTCCATAGTATGATATAATAATAATAAAATAAAATTAATAAAACTTGGTGATACATGCACGTAGCTATTGTAGACAGGCCGGCAGGCAGTCAGATAGACACACAGGCAGACATATAGAACTATTAGATGCAATGGCCGATCCGTGTTAATATTACACATCTGTGGCAATAGTGTTCCTGTTACTAAAATTTGAGTACCCTTTCACTTATTTAAAAAAGCACGATGCAGTCATGCTGAGTGCGTAGCTACAAGGCCCTTGACCTAGCAAACGTTGCATGCTATGTAGTGGGTTCTATTGTGTCTCAGTCATAACTTTCATCAGTTCAGTCAGTAGTTCGAAGGTCAAGATTACGACCATAATAACTTTAACTTTCCATATAAGTATATATAACTTTAACTTTCCATATAAGTATATATAGCGGACTGTATTGTGTGTCTCAGCCTTAACGAGTACATGACTGAAGATACATTATGAAAGAATGAAACTGAACGCTTGTCAAGCAACAGGAAATGTTTCACACACTCCATTCAGGTTCGTCGCTAAAATGTCAAGGGTATAAGGCCCTGCTTGAAAATTTTCAGTAAGTCACGATTACTACGATGACTACGGTCGCCATAGGATTTTGGATATAAATCGTACAGCGCCGGCGCTGAAGACATCGGGCGGGCACCGTACGACTTTGGCCAAATTTCATTCTTACGGTAAGTTATATAAGAACAAAACAGCTGTATAAATTACAAATCGTACGGGCGCCGTAGGCATTTATGATGCATTTGTGACATATGCCTGGTTTATATTTGCCCCGGGCGCCGTACAATAAATTCCTCTTTGATTTTCCGTACGATTGTTTAGGTATCGTAGGTGGCACGGCGTCTGTGTTCACATTGTATACGATCTCCGTGCGATTTTTTGTACTGACTTTCGAGAGCAGGTGACTGCAAATCCGTACAGAGACAGCACGGAGGTCGCACGATGGTTATACGGAAATTGTGAGATTTCCGTGCGGCTGTCCGGCGGTCTCACTTCTCACGGAAATCCTACGGATTTGGGTGCCGCGCGATGATCGCGCAATATCCATATGATTTCACGGGTACCGTACGAGCATCCTGCGGCTACCTTGCGGTACCTGTGTGAGAGCCCTACAGATGTCGCACAATACACATGTACTACGATAACCCGGTGTGGTTTCGGAGTGGGGGGGGCAATGTGCACACAAAACCGTGATTTTGCCGCACGATCATCAAATGGCCTCCGCAAGATACCATTACGAACATCGTCCGGTGCCATCTACAATATGTTTATGGGCAACGGGCTTACCTTTAAAACATTTGTATAACTTTCAGTTAAACAAAATCGTAGATATTTTTTTTTTTTTTTTTTTTTTTTTTTGTAAAATTTTATTTTCATCATAGAATAATACATACATGCATGTTATATACAGAGTAGTTCTTGTAATTGTATTGCAAAGGTGTATATAAATTCAGTTGTAAACATACAATCATATACAATATATACTGTTTTATATTTCAAAACATTTTACGCAAATACTAACTTGCACAAACATTCTATATAAAGTTATAGATGTGAGCATGCATATCTTCTATCTATATAATACTGTACATAAGCAGGATAACCTGAGTACTAAATTGCATTGTGTATAATACATTGATAATGCAGACTTAACAAAATACTGGTGTGGTAAACAATATATATATTATGTGTTATGATGAATAGTGTCGTTATAAGAGATGTCTGTAAATATTTTGACAAGGGACCAGTCTCTCAATTCTTCGTCTGTTTTTATTGTAGTTATATATATATCAAACGTTTGCTTCATACTATTCACAAGCCCAAATTTTGAAGGACTTCTGTTTTTCCTCTGACACTGAAAGATATACCGTTTAATTTCGAGGCACAGAATGTTTAAATCATTCATTTTTGGATTTGTAATTCCAAGTATTAGGTCCTGACATGTCAGCTGAATAGGTGAGTTTGGTCTACTTCTATGAATAATCTCAACAGCAAATTTCACAATTTCTTGGGTATATGGACAGTACCAGAACAAGTGCGTAATGTTTTCTACTTCATTGTTACAGAATGTACATAGATTGTCAGCAGCCATTTTCATCTTGAACATAATTGATTTTGTTCCCAAGATTCTGTGGACTATTCTACACTGGAACCATCTAATATATGTATCCTTAGTTATATTGAACACAAGTGCATGTACGTTTTTCCAGTCAATATTAAAAAATTCTGAGTTCCATTTTGTTTGACTAGTTGGAATGTCGCTATTTTGGATTAATATTTTATAAGTATGTTTTTCTTCTTTAGGAGTGGTTACTATTTTCTTTATGTAAGTTGGTAATATAGGTCCTTGAGTTTTATTGTCAAAACTTGACATATCTTCAAAATTTTCAATATATTTACTTATTATGTTAATTAATCCTTGGTACAATAGGAAATTTACGTTTGCTCCGACATGTAAATCCAAAGATTCTTTGGAAATAAAACAATCTCTTTCTATCATAATGTCTCTCACAAAACGAATACCTCTTTCATAGAGAGTTTTAATATAAATATGACTATTGTTAATGTTAAAATTATGGTTATAAAATAGGGGCATATCCAGAATATCATCACTATTTACTATTGGCAGCTTTTCAATATACAATATATAGTTTTTCAAGACGTCCTTCCAAAAATTATTTTTCAATTGTAAGCATATTTTCTCGGCATACATTTTACCAGTGTTAAAAAGTGTTTTAAAATCTATTAACGATTTAACAAGTGAATAACAATTTCCTTCGCCTGACACTAATCTCTTAAGCCATGTTATTTTCATGTATTTTTCAAAAGAACATATATCTATCATATTTAACCCACCTTCATTATATTCCTTAACAATTACAGTAGCTTTTATTTTGCTTGGTCCTGCCCAAATGAAGTCATAAAATTGTTGATTAATTTGCTTCATGGTGTCTACTCTTGGTGTTGGTAGTGATACAAATAAATGTGTAAGCAAAGGTAGAAGCATTGATTTGACAATAGTTATCTTTCCCAGCGGTGTAATATTTCTTCGATTCCAATGACTTATTGAACTTTTAATACTTTCGATTTTGTCTTCAAAGTTTTTCATTATCATGTTTTCTAAGTTACTATCAAACACTATCCCAAGAACTTTAAAAGTAGTTGCTCCCCATGTCGGTTTGTATTTAGTTTTTATTGATCTAGTACTATACTTCATAGAGCCTATCCAAATTAAATTAGTTTTTTCATAGTTAATGTTTAGTCCAGAGTATCTTGAAAATTCATGAAGCATGTCTAACGTACAATTAAGGGATGATTCAGATCCATCAAGAAGTAAAGATGTATCATCAGCAAATTGAGATATTTTATATTCTATGTCTTTTATTGTTATACCTTTTATATCTTTGCTTTCCCTTATTTTAATAGCAAGAATTTCTGCACATATAATAAAAATATAAGCACTAATTGGGTCTCCTTGGCGACAACCCCTCCCTATACTGAAAGTATTTGACAAGAATCCATTTATTTGTATGGAGGCCATAGTATTATGCAAGAACATAGATACCCATTTTTGAAACATTGGTCCGAAATTAAAAAAACTAATAGTTGTTTCTATAAACTGGAAAGACAAAGTATCGAATTCTTTTTCGAAATCGATTGTCATTAGTAATCCTGGTAAGTTATTATCTTCAGCATATTTTAAGATATCGTAAAGTAGTCTAGTGTTTTCACCAATAAATCGGCCTTTAATGAAACCAGTTTGGTCTTTGGAGATTAAAATATCAAGTACTGTTTTTAATCTATTTGCAATGGAACCTGATGCTAATTTGTAAACAACATTTAATAATGTTAATGGTCGTAGATATTACGGCGCCCGTAAATCCTTACGATATCGTACGAAAATGGCACTGCGTCCACAAGGCGGCCGCACTGAAAGGGAGTTACGGGCAGTTTACGGGCGCCGTAGACGCATCTTAGTCCAAATGTAAACTTGGCATTAATTATGGCAGTTCTTGTCCTGTCTGCAACAGGAATCTACCGTTTAGTAAAAACTAATATAAATCAGAAATTTTATTTTTACTGCAGGTTACAAGATCACGTTTGCGAAAGCTTTGCACATATAGACCAGGTTGGTGAAACAGAAAGGCTACGTCGTAGGCTGCATCGCAGAGTATACAACGTGTCAGCCCCAAACGATTTAAGGCATTTGGATACCAACCATAAACTTATCAGGTGGCATTTTATCATTTGTGGTGGTATTGATGGATTTAGTAGGTTTATCGTGTATTTGAAATGTGAAAATAACAATAAAGCCGAAACCATTCTGCGGTGTTTTTCGGACGCTGTTGCCTCTTATGGAACACCATTGAGGGTACGCACAGACCAAGGAATGGAAAACGTAAATATTGCTGAATATATGATTCGTGCACGTGGGTTGAATAGGCGGAGTGTAATTGCAGGCAAGAGTACACACAACCAAAGAATAGAAAGACTTTGGAGGGATGTGTTTGAAGGGGTGCTTTGTTTCTATTACGACCTGTTCCACTTCATGGAAGAAAATGGAATCCTTGATCCTTTTGATGAGACTCACATTTATGCACTTCATTTTGTCTTCAATGACCGAATTAATGAAAAGCTTCAACTATGGAAGATGGCATGGGCAAGACATCGGTTGCGAACAGCACGTTCGTAGCCTCTGCGGCTCTTCACTGCGGGATCCTTAAACTGCCCAGTTGACATGCCAGATGCAGATCTAGATATGTATGGCGTGGAAGGAAATATAGAGTTAAACTCAGCTGAAATTAATGATACCAGACCGGCCCTGGGTGCACTTGACCTTCAAATAACCGATGATTGTAGGCAAGAATTAGACAGATATTGTTCACCAAACTGGAACTCAAATAATTATGGTATAGATATTTACATAAAAGCAGTAGAAATTATTGGGAGACAAAATGCTGTAAATATTTTGAAGAACATACATGTAACAGGATGGTGGAATTAAAATTGTTGGCATTTAAAGCATTCTCAGCTAGTAAGCAGATGCCGCTTCAGAACCACTTGTCTTTTATATTGGACATTATGTTAAGTTGTTCACATGTTTTTTCGTGATTGTTCCCAGTATGAACATAGACTTGGCCGCTCTTCCTCAATGGAAAAACGGGCATGGATGCTAGTCTTATAATGCAAAAGTACTTTACATAAGTCCCTCTATTTACGTGACATATATGGGATCATATGCAGCGGGTGGTTCGCTTCCATTTAAAGGGTTTGCTCTCTAAGTCAAACACTTTACCCAAGATCAAACTAGATAACAGTGTTAGTGGGAAAACATCTCTGTTAAGTTCCAGAACCATCCACATAGTCCCAGACATTACATGTTCCAGTTTTACTTTAACCTGTATGTATATACATGTATCATGATTATAGTTGTTCTTAATAAGGGTTGTTAATAGAAATATTGCACAAGCTTAATGCACTGTATTTGGCGTGTTGTACAAATGCTGAAGATCTGTACAGAGCTTGATTGTAAATTAATGCTAAAAATGCAATGTTAAGGCTTTTTTGTTCAATGAAATATCTCGACTCTCATTAACTACATTGCATTGAAACTACAAATAAGTTTTTTTGGTATTTACCCAACAGAACAACCAAGAACAAAAGGGCCGTGAAGCAGATCTTTAAAATAGATTCCCAGATGGTGATATGTAACTAGATGTGGCCGAAACAAACAATCTCTTAGTTTCATGAACCTTCATTTGTGTCAAGAATTTACAAAGATTTGACCTATTGACCTTTTTTCCCAACGTGGCCCATATTTGAATTTATATAGATTATACATATCCGTTTAAAAATTAAGCCGCAATATACACAATTTTCACAAGTTTTATCTAGTTTTGAACTGACCTGACCCATGTTCAGATCAGGCCTAGATATTATCACGGCAAACATTCTGATAAAGTTTCATGAAGATCCATTCAAAATCGAAGCATATTTTGTTTATACAAAGATTTGAACTTGTGACCTAATTTTACCCACCGTGACCCATATTTAACATTCATACCTAGTTTTCGACCTAATTTTGATCTTCACCTACATATCGTTGTATACAAACTATCACAGTTTCATGAAGATCGACTGAAAAATAAATTTTATATTGTGTAGACAATGTTTATTTTACGATTTGACATACTGACCTAGTTTTTCAACCGATATGTCCCATATTAAAACTTGAACTAGTAAATGTCAAAAACTAAATACATACCGGACAGTGTTTCTTTAAGAAAATAATGTAATGCAACCACTATTGTGTAAAGTGAGCTAAAACTGTGTATTTAAAGATATTTAACTGCAAAATGGTCCAACTGACAGAAAACAGAAAATTGTCAAAAATACATGAATATTTGACATAATCGTATAGAACCCATTACAAAAGAGACATGTATTTTGTATTTACTTCAAAACACTCAAAATCTCTTAACTGCATCGTTTCTAAAGTAAATAAAGTGTGTTTCTCATTTTTTTCTCATTTTTTCAATGTGCTTTATACGAATGTTAAATATCCATGAACTTTTGACAATTTTCTTTTTTTTCCAACAATTGGACCATTCTGGAGTTCAGTACCATTAACTTTATACATATTTACATTGTGTCCATTTTGAAATTAACGAGGAGTAAATGCAAAAAGGTATCATCGGCCCTAATTTAAAGGCCAACATACCTTTTTGCAATAACACCACCGTATCCCCTTTTTGCAATAACACCACCGTAGCCCTTATAGACCTGTTATTTAATTTGTCCATACATTTTTCTTTTCAGGCTATACTTTTAGGCAATTCTTCAAATAGGCTGATGCGGGTTTTGCCACGAATAGATTAAACTCCTCCCCAGCTATTGTTAAAGAATTAATTTCCATTAATCGAAAATCACAAACATTACCACATGCGCTGTTGAATACCACAAACATTATCCACGTGATCTTTAGAAAGAAATAGTTTAACCGCTAAACACGTGATATCCAATATCAAGTGCGATGATTGTGTAATATTGCAGATTAAGTGTCTACAGTCGTGGTGTATGCTTAGCAGTTCTTGTTTTAGAATCGAATAAAGACACAGCAATACTTTTATTCAGTTATGTAATTTATAAAACTGAACATTTAATACAACAACCTTTTAATAACAAATGTGTTCATAACAATAAACTGGAGATCAAACAATAATCACTATAACGATGTATTCCAACAGGTTTAAAACGCAAGTTTGTCGTATTGATATCAATCGAATAAAGCCAATCACAAGAGGACCAAATAGCCCTAAAGCGCTCATATTTGTTTAATGAAGTCAGGCCTATTATCAGATCTCAATGAAAATAAATGTTTTTATAAAGGCTCCAATTTTGCAAAATAAAGGCTTTTTGCAGGGATTTCAGTTAAATGAAAGAGTAAAAATGAGGCTACTTTTGACATTCCAATTCGATGGACATTTAACGAAACATACATTATTTGAGGAAATAACCATAAATTCAATATGAATTACTGATGAACAATTTTCTACTTTTTCTAAAAATTGTCTCTTTATGATCTTTCAATGTTGAATTATTATGAATTAAATGTACTTCAACTGTAAATAAAACAATAGCAACAACAAAATAAACACTGCGAAAATCCATATGGAAAAGAACATATTGAGGAAAAGATCAAGAACCAAATAGCAGATTCGTGTATATTTCTTTTTGTTTTTTTATTTATTTAATGATTGTTTTCTTTATAAATAATAATTACTTTTGTAACAAGTGATACGATCATTATATACTGAATTATAGACTGATTTTCGATAGTTGACAGAAAGTTTCTTTCTAATAAACAGATGTAACTAGAATTGGCACATGAGTGACGGATATACCCCCATAGCCTTGTCACAAAACTATGGCATCCATTCGAAAGAAATGGACACAAAGAGAATGCTTAAATTTTCGATTGTTAAACAGTGTGTTTGGAAAAATTTAATTTCAATAGGAGCCATAACTCTGTCAACATTAAGTGGTTTGTATCCAAAGATGAACTTGATCTGTATTTCATGATGTTACACCTATGTACCAAAAATAATTTAAATATGTGAAGCCTTTCATGAGCTATTGTCCAAAAACCATGTTTTTTTTTGGAATTTAAGTCAAAAAGGGGCCATAACCGTGTCAAAATTTAGTGGTTTGTAACCAAAGTCGAACTTGACCTGTATTTTATGATGCTACACATTTGTACCAATAATTATTTAAATATGTCAAGCCATTGTTGAGTTATCGTCAGGAAGCCATGTTTTTAGGGAATTTCAGTAAATAAAAGGGCCAAAACTCTGTCAAAATTAAGTGGTTTGTAACCAAAGTTGAACTTGACTCGTATTTTATGACGCTACATATGTATACAAAGAATTATTGGAATATGTCAAGCCATTCTAGAGTTATCATCCGGAACATGTTTTTAGGAAATTTAAGTTGAAAAGGGCCCATAACTCTGTCAAAATTTAGTGGTTTGTAACTAACATCGAACTTAACCTGTATTCTATGATGTTACACATATGTACCAAAAATTATTTGAATATCTCAAGCAGTTCTTGAGTTATAATCCGCAAACCAAAAAACCAACCGACAGACCGACAAGCTCACTCCTATAAAACCACTGCTAAACTTCGTTTGTGGGGGTATAACAATGTAATACATATGTTTGTGTCAAAACATCCTCATTAGATGATGCTGTTGAAAATTTCTTTTGATTTAAAAATGTGTAAAACAAGAGGACGCTCACATGACCTTTTAACCCAATTCGAATCTGCATCCCCAAGACGTGGCTTATTTTTATCCCAGGGGCATAATTTGAACACTTTTGGAGGACAACTATATAATGTTACATTAAAAATTAAAACCTCTTTGCATCGCGGTTTCAGAGAAGATTTTTAAAGTCATTTTGCTATTTAAGTCTATATAAACCATGTGACCGCCGGTGCGTGGCCAGTTTTGATACCACGGGAATAATTAAAAACAAACTTTGTAGAGGACCACTAGTGGATGACTCATATCAAATATGAAAGCTCTCAGCCATGCGGTTTTAGAGAATTTTAGTTTTCACTTTTTAAATCAATTTTTAACTCTGGTGACCTACATATGCAGTGAACCAGAACGATTTGAACAATTTTGAAAGATGGTCATCCAAGGATCGCTCCTGTTAAGCTTGGTGCAAATCTGACAAGCGGTTTAGGAAGAGTGAATGAAAATGTTGACACACGACTGACGACGGACAAAGGGCGGTCGCAAAAGCTCACCATTAGCACTTAGTGCTCAGGTGACCTAAAAATAAAGGTTAATAAAGGTTCAAAATGTCACTCGGAGGCCTGGGAAGTGTAAACAAGTTATTTCTTGGAATAGCCCCTGTGACATACTTTTTGACGCTAGGTGACTTTCAAACTCATCCATATTGGCATATAACGCAATGTTTCAAAGGTCTAGACCTTGTACTTATAGGTCTTTTCGGAAACTAGGTTACTTCCCTGCATGATCACAAGTGATGTCCACTTTTCACTTCCGGGGACGTTTATTTATTGTAAGGCGGGATTACAACATATTCAGATATACCATCAAACATTCAATACATCTGATTTTCAATCTTCATATAGTAGGGGCCTATTAAACAAAGTTATTTATTTCATTCTCCTGTTACTGAGTGGAAAGCATTTCTAACTTTTAAAACAGTGACCTTGACCCCGCCCACCCCATATGCAATCCCATGCGATGTCTAGCTATGTGGTAGCTATAAATTATTATTATTACATATTTATCACTATTTGCATTTTTTCTTGAGTAATTGAGCAGAAACAGTTTTTTTTCTATTTTTAGTAGCGGTCACCTTGACCCCACATACCCAATATGTAATCCCAAACAAGGCCTCTATATATGGTATCTATGAATGAAGTTTCGTTGAAATATTTCAATGCGTTCTTAAGTTATTGAGGGAAAACGTTTTACTCCTTTTAGTAACGGTGACCTTGACCGTGACCCCACCCACCCCATATGCAATCCCAAGCGAGGCTCGATATAAGGTATCTATGTATGAAGTTTCATTAAAATATCTCAATGTGTTTTCAAGTTATTGAGCGGAAACCATTTATCTATTTTTAGTAAAGGTGACCTTGACCCCACGTACCCCATATCCAATCCCAAGCAAGGTCTCGATAAAAGGTATCTATGTATGAAGTTTCATTAAAATATCTCGATGCAATCTCAGGTTATTTAGCGGAAACTATTTTTCTATTTTTAGTAACAGTAACCTTGACCTTGACCCCACCGAACCCATATCCAATCCCAAGTGAGGTCTTGATATAAGGTACCTAGATAGTTAGTTTCATTAAAATATTTTTTTCCATTCTCAAGTTATTGAGCGGAAACCGTTTTTCGTTTTTTTGTAACGGTGACCTTGACCCCGCCCACCCCATATGCAATCCCAAGCAAGGTCTCGATAAAATCTATGTATGAAGTTTCATTAAAATATCTCGATATTTCTCAAGTTATTTAGCAGAAACTGTTTTTCTATGTTTAGCAACGGTGACCTTGACCCCACCCACCCCATATGTGATCCCAAGCGAGGTCTCGATATAAGGTATCTATGTATGCATTTTCATTACAATATCTCAATCCATTCTGAAGTTAGAGGGTGGAAACCAAAAGGTGACTCTGCCACATAACGACAGACCCCAATCTAATAACCGAAATTTTTCTTCGAAAAATTAGTTTAAACAATAAAACAGTAAAATACAAATACCAACTATGGAACACACCAGCTTCCTTAGCTGTAAGAACATATGACGACTAGAACATTCAGTATATACATTTAAAAGGGTTAAAGGCACAAAACTCACAATGGTCCAATTGTCAAAAAAAAGAGCTGTCAGAGGACAGTGCACGCGACTTTTCTTGTACTTGTCAAGGTTATGGGCCTTTTTTGCTGAAACAAACTTTTTGGATAGTAGGGGCCAATTAAACAAAGTTAATTTTGTTAACCAGTTACTGAGTGGAAAGCATTGACCTTGACACTACCCACCCTTTATGCAATTTTATGCAATGTCATGCTATACGATATCTAAACATTGAGTTTCATTCAAATATTTCAATTTGTTCTACAGTTATTGAGCAGAAACTGATTTGACACAAATGCAATCCCTATTCAGTATTGCTTTATGGCATCTATGTATGAAGATCCATTCTTGAGTTAGAGAGCGGAAATCAATATTTGACGCCAAACCGCAAGAATGTGAAATTTTAAGTGTATAAAGACCCATGCTTTTTACAAACTTCAAACTAGAGTTATCAAAATTGGCCTATGGGTTAATTTTAATATGGGGAATAAACGTTGTAAGTTTGAATGAAATCCCTTAAGCCCTTCATCAGAAAATAGCCCGAAGCCCACGCAGACGCTGGGGTGAGTAGAATAGCTTGCCTTTTCCCTACTTGAACGGTACCGGTACCATTCCCAAAGTAGTGAGGAAAAATGCTGCTGTGTCCACAGGACACAGGTGCCCCCACATTCCACTAGTTGTCACAAAACCCTAAGCAATTACTATTTCCAGGTGCACATGTCTATATAGATAGTTTCATCACTCTAGCAGTTATTCTTGTTGAATCATGTGCAACACAAGTCCAAAAATGTCAATTTTTTCTAAAAAAGTGCCATAACTCCGATGACTTCTGACAAATCTGGACTAAAATACCCAGGTGCACAAGTTCACATGCTGATAAATATGATTATACAGTTTCATCACTCTAGCAGTTAAACACGACACAAAAATCCGACAAACGGATAGACTGACGGACAAGGGCAAAACCTGATAACCCCTCCTAAAAGTGGGGGCATAAAACAGTTTAGGAACGAGATAATCCTTTGAAGCTTTACTACAAATCTGGGTAAAACTTATGACCCCCAAGGGCGAGGCCAATTTTGAACTCTTGGGGCACCATTTAAACACCTCTAGGCCTATAAGTTTCAAAAATGGGTGATTTAAAATGAAGCAATGGGACAAATATTCAATTAATGTGTCATGTAGTGCTTAAAGTTTGTACATCTTCATTATTTTGCTACTCATATCCAAAGAAAGCATTTACAAATGCCAAGTCAAAGAACTTGAATAGCTCTTCTGAAGGTGGTAATGGAAACTCGTTTGTGGCCACAGGAAGGTTAAGTCTGTTTGCACATGTATTCGCAGATAGCAGGAAAGGGCCAGGTCCTCCAGGCACGAAATGTAAACTAGGCTGGATGGCGAAACCAAGCACCGGTTCCTCCTCAGCACCAGTCACAAACCTCAGCACGTCGCTCAGGCTCACGCCTTGCCTTCTTCCAGCTGAAATGATGTGTTGTAATTTTTAAATAATCATGAAAATAAAAAATATTAATACTCTTAAGATTTCAGATTTGCATAACTGAATTTTCTTAAAACAAAAGAAATGCAGAACGGACAACATTGGTCATCCCATTTTAATGTGGCATAACAAAAAAATTATGAACACCAATCATTTATAGAAGGAAATGGACACAAAGAGGATGCTTTTGTTGATTTTTAACATTACGTTGATAAAACTGAAACTGTATTTTGGCTGTTCTTACCAGCTGCTTCTCTGAAATACTTGTTAAATTGTTGATAAGCAGTGTTCTCCGCTGATCTGTGGTTAGACCCTTCAACACTGAAGTTTGGCTTCAATAGAGTTGACAGCATTCTGAATGTTAGTGACACTGTTTGTGGAGTGAACAGGTGCACAAACACAGGAAGACGGCTAGCCAGCTGAAGTTAAGTCAGGAAATATTTCCTCACATTTTATAGCATGCTTCTTGTTCATGGTTCTAAGAAACAATTGTGATTTTATAGAGACAATTTCTTTTTGCAAATATTTTTGGTTTTAGTTGCGCAATGTAACTTTCAGAACCTTTAACACACATATGAAACTGCATGGATTCAAATCGTGTGGTAATTTAATATAAATTTAGCACAAAGTTACACCAAAAAATGAAAGTGACAGGTTCGAAGTGCCTCCAAGTAAAGATGGACAACAATAGCTAAAAGAATGCCATATACCCCAAGTAGAAGTCAGTTTGTTTACAATACTTGCATTATTTAAGTTGCATAGATGATTACACTCTTAGGCCACTTTTATAAATATGTTTGTTTGCAATTGCTAGAGTACCCTGACCTGCTCCAAAAGATTTTTTAGTAAGTCTTTTTTTTGGGGGGGAGGGGGGGGGGGGGCAGTGGGAATTTTGTTTGGTTCTTTAATAGCATTAATTGTCTTATATTATAAACTGATGATCTATGATCTTCCAATTAAAAAAATTAACACCAATAAGACATTTGTCCATAGGACACGGATGACTCCAATACTACCTTGTCATGAAAGCATTAGGGCCTTTGCAACAACAAAGCCTAACCAATATTTGTGTGATGATTGGTAACTGGACGCCATTTAGAAACGAAACAGTGCAACAAAATTGTCATACGAAATGATTAATTTTGACTATGTCTAGGGCCATAACTCAGGTGTTACTGGTGTGATATAAACATTAAAACCCAGGTGCAAAGCTTGTCCCAATAAACATTTGTGTTAAGTTTGTTCAAGGTTTAGGGGGCAACACAAAATTTTCTGGATTGTCATATAAATGTCTGTTGGCACACAAATGTCACTTATACATCCGGACAACGTACCCCCCAAAAATGCGTCCATACTTTTTACGACACCCCATCTCTAAGGGTCAGAGGGGAATCTTTACACCCATTTTAATGCATAATTTTGATCTTTGTAAGTTAATGTCACGAAAAATGTAAAATCAAATAAAAGCACTCTGGGCACAAAAAAGGTCACATAACCATCATTTGAAAAACATGGACAGACGTATGAACAGACAGATGGACAAGAGCAAATCTATATGCCCCCATTTTTGTGGGGCATAAAAGCGTACCTACCTACCCACTCCCTGCAATCCTGGGCAGGCAATTTAAACAAACATATTTTTAGGCGGGCAACCTTAAAAAAGTGTTTGTTTGCCATTGCCTACCCAAGGTTACTGGTAATGGTAAGTAGGTAGGCATTTTTTTTATAGAATTTATTAATGATCCACTTAGCATCAAAATATAACATATAACACAGACATTGCTTTTAATAATATTATCAAGTGTCTGTTGATATAACGAGAGTTTGCTAGCAGTGTGCTTTAATAAGACAATGAATGCCCATTGTTTTCACAAGTTTGATAAAACATTATTAGAATTGCATTTTGATATGGCCTATTATAAGCAAGGGTTTAGCTGATACAGTTAATGTATTAACCCAATGGAAATCGACCGACATGAAAGAAAGAGGTTTTATTTAACCCAAAGAAACAATAGAATAATCGGAATTTAAAAAAACAAACTGGTTTTATTTAACGAAGAAACAATTTTGAAGTAGGGACCTTTTTGTCGGGTAGGTAGGCAATGGCAAACAAAATTAATTTTAATTTTGGCCTTAGCCCTACGTGAAACAATCCCAAGGAATCTAATCCAGATCTCAGATCTGTCACAAACTGTCTTGGAGTATCACTATTAAATACTTCCTCCATCAAGTCTGCAGATAGTATTCTTGGCAGTTTACCATTCTGTAGAGTACTCAGTGCTGAAAAAGACAAGAAGGTCATGATGGCCCTCGATTACTCACCCAAGTTCCATGGTTGTTAATAAGCAACAAAAGGGCCATGATGGCAGAAAGCTCTCACCTGAGAAATGGCACAGATGAATGCCATACTGTTGCGACAGGTTTGAAAATAAGGTATCTGAACAATACGCATGTTTCCGCAAGGGGTATAGGATCGGTTTGATTTAAAAAGGCTGTCAACCAAGTTAGCAAGAAACAAGAGCTGTTTGTAAAACAATTATACCCCCTTTAGGCTAAAAACAATCTGTGAAATATAAAGTTTGGTGATCGGAAAAGACATAGACATAGGGAGCAAAAACTGCTAAAAAGGCTAATTTTGGATAAATCAAGGGCCATAACTCTGCAGTTCCTGGAATGTTTTGGTTGATCATTGAACATGGGGAAGATATAATGCCCAATGACATTTTCAGCAAGTTTGGTGAAGATCGGATGAAAACTGTTCGACTTAGAGAGCAGAAACGAAAGTGGTCTGCCGACAAACCGACATTAGCAAAGCAATATACCCCACCATTTTCGATGGGGGGCATAAATATAGGAACAATATAGGAATAATTTCACTAAAAGTACAGGACTTTTGGTTGATTTTTTAAAGAAAATATAGGAATTTTATAGTAAAAATACTTCATTATAAGGATGAGATGGGATCATATTTTAGCCTGACAAGTGATACAGTTTGTGTCTTACTTAATGAACAAATCATTTGCTAAACATATTCATTGTAATCAATTTGCAACCGAGACATGCATGTCATGACCTAAACAGAATTTGAATATTTAAGTTAGATGCGAGCGAAGCGAGCAAGAAAAAAATCCATGCATAGGTTCACGATACTGTTCACAGACCAATTTCAGGCGCGTGAATGACCAAATTTAACAAAACAAGAGCTGTTTGTAAATTCGACTTCACCTTTAATCTTATGGTCATGGACAAACTGTGCAAGATTGGTGAAGATTGGATAAAATATGAAGTCTCTATCCTGACTAATGTTCATTTTTGTATAATTATTTTCTTTTACAAACAAGGACAATAACTGCAGTGTTTCTGTCCCAATTTTGCATATATTCAAGTTGACCTTTAATATTATGGTCATAGAAAAACTGAGCAAGATTGATTTTTCACTACACAAAGGGAAATCTGGCCCATTTTTTGGCGTCTGCTGAGATGTGATGGTCATACACAAACTGTTAAAGTTTTGTTAAGATTGGATGGAAAATGAAGTCTATATCTTGGAAAAAAGCATATTTGCACTTTTTTGCATAAAACAGGCAATAAATCTAGTGTTACAGGTGTGATCTGGCCCAATAACAATTCTGTCCGAGATTTTATGGTCATACAAAAACTGTGCAAGTTTGCTTAAGATTGAATGAAAAGTGAAGTCTCTAAAGTGAAAACGAAATGAATTGTTGACAGCACATGGATGACATACGACCGACGACGCAGGAGAGGTCCCCTATACCAATAGCTCACCGAGCACTTTGTGCTCACTTGAGCTAAAAATGTTCAGCACTGCAAGCTGTATGCCGAGTCCTAATCAAAAAATGCAGCAATGCCACAAAACAAGGTTTTCAATATTTGACTGATACCAATGTATGGTGTTTAAAATAATTGCACATGGTATATTAAGCTTCTCAATAATCTCAAATACTGTACAAGAGAGCCACAGAGTCAACGCTTGTCTGTTTTTCAAGTTGAAAAAGGGATAAAACTTGAGGACCAAAAGCCCAATTATCTCAAAATACTGAATAGAAATGGTTTTCAATCAGGAGATCAGTGTAACCTTGACCTTTATTTTACTGATCTACACTGTATATGGAGCACATCACAGCAATAGTAGCAATAGGACACCTTTGTCTGCTACTTAGTTATCTCATACTGCCTTACCCATTATCTTTCCAACGACCTCATAATCGCCCGACCATTCCTTGACTGGACTGAAATACTCTTGTTGAATTTCTTGAAGAACTAGGCAGAAAAATTCCTTTCTCGGACCACCAAGGTCAACCGCTGACTGAAATCAGAACACGTCGTTATTTCACCTGAAATGAGATCTTATAGATAAACTGTACAATATGGAAGATTAACCGTGAAGATTGGATAAAAAATGAAGTCTCTTTCCTGAATAACATCTTTTTTATTTCACACACAAGGGGCAATAAACTCCAGTGTTCATTTACGATCCTCCCCATTTTTGGCTACTGACAAGATCTTATGGTTATACACAAACTGTGAAAGTTGGGTCAAGATTGGATGAAAAATAAAAGCTATATCTTAGAAAAGGGCATTTTTGCATGAAAAAGGGGCAATAACTCTCTATCTTCAGTATAAAAAAAAATATTGACAACAGAACAAATAACGCAGGAGATGTCCACTATACCAACAGCTAAAAATGTTTGTTGGCATTTCCTTTCTAACAATGTAAGAAATGGTTAGACGAGATGATTAACATTTTCTTACCCATCTCATGATCTGATGCATATTTATGAACTATATAGAGCTATAATAATATATTGAAAAGAAATAATTGGATATATATTTTGGTAAAAAAATAGTAAGTAGCGCCACTTTTCGTGAGTCAGACAGGAAATGCCAAACAAACATTTTTTGTTGATGTCTAATGGTATATACGACCGTTTTTATTGTATTTTTTTTAAGCCCAACCCACATTTAAGCCAAAAAAAGATATTGCACAATTATGTTTAAATTACATACTAATAATGAGTCTCTACATATAAACACATATCTAATAACACTTATATACTGTAAGTAACATTGTTTATTTCTATTTCATGTGGAAACATATTGATAATTTCTTCTCTTTTTCACAAAATTTAATAAGAAATATTTGGTCAGTCTGGAAAATACTGATTATTACTTGGCACCAGTCTGTGTTTTTACTCACTTTCATTATATTTTTCTCAGTATATAGATGTATTATGTAACAGAATTATGTTCATGAAAAAAGAAATGAATTTTTTAAGAGAAATTTGACAATTCTAACATATTTTTATGTTATAAAATATTTTAGTTCATGCCATGTTTCAACAAAACCCTCTTGCAGCCCAATGCTATACATTAAATTAATGACACAATATTGTGATATCATTTATGATTCATCCACAATATGTACATCCTCTTAAACAAACACAAACATTGAATGAATTGACAGATGCAAGTGCTCAACAAACAGTTAAACTGGACCCCTTAAATAAACATTATACCTATCTCAGTGATTTTTTTTTTTTTTGTTTATTTGAACAGAACAAGACTTTTATTTTCACCCAAGTATATAACATATACAATTAGGGCAATATAACAAAGCAAAATTGTTAGTAAATTAGTAACTTTAAAATTAGTAAATTGAGGGGTCAGGCAAAGTCCCATGTCAGTTAGGACCTTTGCCAAACCGTGAAAACATGCATTGATAGGCACCTTAAGTGACTGATTCTTGCTGTTAATTGTGCATCAGTATAAAAATAATTATTTTTTATTGCTTCATCATTATCAATCCTGCTTTTAAAGTGAAAAAAATGAAAGAAAGTAATGAAAATATAAGATATAAGTGATTTGTCCAGTAATCCCCGGTAGTGCCCAATATAAGATTATTAAAGAATAATGACGTGCTTGCATTATTATCAATAGAAGGCCTCCCTAAGTGTTATTGTTAACAAAAAAAGAACAGTCCAATGCAAGAAATAGAAAAGGATGAATAAGTGTACACATATATCTAGAAAATGATGAGTAAGTGTAGACATATATCAATATCAAGCAGAATCATTTCACAAACAACACAGAAAATATTTCATGATCAGCGTAGCCATCGACATATGTATGAATAAACCAGTGGATATGTGCCAGCACTTAAAAAATATTGTAACTATGCATACATTGGCTCTGCAAAACTAAACAAGTCATTTTCAATGACATAAGTTAACTGTGCATTTAGATTTATTTAAACAATTAAAACTGCATATTAACTGAAGAAAAAACAGCATTGCCCAGTTACCTTCTGTGGCCCTAACTCCTACATAACTGAAGAGTATTGACCGGGGCGGGAAAAACCAATAAAACCCGCCGAGAAAACCAGGAGGTCGGTGATTCGTGCCAACCCTACCAGTATTGGATTTGGGAGTTTTGCTGAGACTGGTGCCGTATCTTATTCATACAAAGTGTTAAATATTTTACATGGTTTTAACCTTAAACAAGAATGACTAGTCACTACCAGCACTGGTTATTTTCGGTCCAATTTGGGGCCAAAATTTCGACCCCATTCCCCTGCTTAAAAATTATATAATTTCCCCTGTATTTACCTTAAAATTCCTCTCAGAATGTAAGCTTTATTTTTTTTCATTGACCACAATCGGACAAAAATTGACAAATAATATTATAGAGAAATTTTCGTTAACAATCCCAACAATTTTTTATCAAACCAAGTTAGTGCATAATCTAAGTTATTATTTGTAGCAAAACAATTCATTAATGTTTTATAACAAAGTAGAAAATAAACATGTCATTATAATAATAAAAAAAAAACATCCACTTTTGTCGTAAAATTCCCCATCTGATGGGCCCCAACACCTTTCCCCCAAATGTGAAAAAAAACACTGACCAGACTAAAGTCAAAATATGAAAAGTCTGGTAGTATTCAAGAAACAGTAAAATAGCTTCCTTTTGGTACTTTATAATAGCCAGTGCCTATACAATCTTTTTTTGAAGAGATAAATAATAATTTTATAAATTTAAAAATGCTACAAATGCAATAAAAACAAGATGGGCTGAGATGATGGCTTAACTTTGTCGGTTGTGATGATACTTCATTTATCAATGACAGGGCTCGAATTTAACTGTGTTTGCAACTAGCAAATATTTGAGAGTGGCTTCTATTTTAGTTTCTTCTTGCAATTCCATTAAGTACCTATTAATAGCAAAATAAAATACCAGTTAATGCCTTTACTTTAGTTGTTAAAACTTTGCAAAGTTGGGTTTCATTGTACTGTAAGGACCTCTTTGGTTGCTTACACATATTTTTCACTTGCAATTTTGTGCAAGCAACAAAAAAAAATTCTCGCGAAACTAATTTTTTACTTGCATTTTGCGAGTGCTAAATTTCAGCCCTGCAACGATTACTTTCAATATTAAATACCTTTCAATAATAGAACTGTGCTCTTATTTTATTCTTACAAAAATGGTGTTTAGATTAAGTATTAAAGTTGTTTATAAGTTCAAAAAAATGTAACCATAAATAAAAGCCTGTCACTGTGTTATTAAGTCAAGTGTGCATAGGCTACATTTTTATACCCAAGCTACGCCCCTGAGAATGACTAGAAAAACGGGATGAAACAAATTATGGCAGTATTAGACGCAAGCCAAGGGATGTAACTTTCATATATTATATAATGATTGAAAAAAACAAAACTTTAAACATCAACTTTAAATTTTCTTCTTAAAATGTATCTTTATTACAATGGTATACCAGTATACCTGCTGCTTATGGTGACACAGTTCCTGTCGCTGGCGTGCTACTGTCAGTGTCAACACTGACTGTGTGATTTTGATGAACTGTATCAACATTCTGGCTGAATTTCTGCAGGGCGGAATGCTGTGCTATTTGTCGCAGCCGTACGCGATCACCAATGGTCTCCACTCCGATTCGAATCAATTAACGATCGGACATTTCTTTCATAATATTTAAATCAATTTTTTCGTCAATAAACCTCGGTAAGATGGCGCTTAGGCCAACAGCCGCGAGAGCGTCTTCCAGCGTCCTTCGATTTACGCCATTTTTTTCGCACCGGTGTTACCTCTTTTATTGCCCAGTGTAATGTATCCGAACATGATAACGACGTTGGCACATAACGAAATATTGAAAGCATAAGACGAAATAGAGTCAGTACCGAACAACTTAATAACTGCACATAACGACTTACCAAATGCACATTACAACTTACGAAATGTACATAACGACTTACGAAATGCACATAACGACTTGTCAAACAGACGCAACAATCTAACAAATGCACACAACGATTTGTTAAATGCACACAACCACTTACCAAATGTACATAACGACATATCTAATATATAGCACGACTTTGAAAATGCACATAACAACGCACCAAATGCACACACAACTCAGGAAATGCACATCAAGAAATGCTAAATGCACATAACATAATGAAAAATGCACAGAACGAAATGATGTATGCACAAAGCATAATGTCGTTAGTACACAACGAGTTAGTAAATGCACAAAACATAATGAAAAATGCACAGAACGAAATGATGTATGCACAAAGCATTATGTCGTTTGTACAGAACGAGTTAGTAAATGCACATAACATAATGACAATTGCACAGAACGAAATGAAGTACGTACAAAACGAAATATCGTTAGTACAGAACGAGTTAGTATATGCACATAACATAATGACAAATGCACAGAACGAAATGATGTATGCACAAAACATAATGTCTTTAGTATAGAACGAATTAGTATATGCACATAACATAATTGACAAATGCACAGAGCGAAATTATGTATACACAAAACATAATGTCGTTAGTACAGAACGAATTAGTAAATACACATAACAAAATGACAAATGCACAGAACGAAATGTCGTTAGTACAGAACGAATTACTAAATGCACATAACATAATGGCGAATGCACAGAACGAAATGATGTATGCACACAACATAATGTCATTTGTACAGAACGAGTTAGTAAATGCACATAACATAATGACACATGCACATATCGAAATGGTGTGTGCACAAAACTAAATGTCGTTAGTACAGAACGAGTTAGTAAATGCACATAACATAATGACAAATGCACAGAACGAAATGATGTATGCACCTAACAAAATGTCGTTAGTACAGAACGAGTTAGTAAATGCACATAACATAATGACGAATGCACAGAACGAAACGATGTATGCACGAGACAAAATGCCGTTAGTACAAAACGATATTGCAACTGCACAAAACATAATGAAAAATGTACAAAACAAAATGATGTTTCTACAGAACAAAATGTAGTTAACACAAAACAACTTGGTAAATGCACAGAACATAAAGACCAGTGCCATCAGAAGGCAGTATTGGCGTTCCATAGCTAAGATTGTTGTTTTATTGTGCGGTGGTATAAATAAATGTTGGTTTAACACACGATTTCAGTATTCATTTGATAAAGCATTGATAACACGAAGGTGATAGTGCAGGCTGTTGGACTGTTGTTTTAAATAAAAGAAGACAACGCGTCAAACTTATTTGAAAATATTAAGGTCTTCGGATTTGAAGAAGAGGTACATTATTTAATGAATTCTTCTAGTATTCAACATTTTAAATTCATTTAGTGCCAACGCATTCTTTTCTGACAATTTTTTTCAATGTCATTAATTATTATTGTTTTTTCAAATAACAAATTATTGCAGTTATTTGATAAAAATGATAATTTACTCAGTTGTTTTACGGCTATTTCAAATATCAATTTTGTATCGAAATTCCATTTACTGTCAACGCTTAAATACCAATCTACATATATTTTCAAATTTCTTGAACAGTAAACGTCGTTCAAAATCATTTCACAAATTTTATTACGAAATATTTTTTTATTTTTATAACTGCAGTCACACTATGTTATCATATGCTCCTATATGTTAATGAAAGCATCATTGCTAAATTGCAAGGTGTGTATTTACAGTTTCTATGTGTTCAGCATTTAATTAATTTACAGCGATATGTTATTTCTGAACAGAACAGTTCTTTTCTGTCCTGATATGTTTTTGATAAATTTGCATATACCGGTGGTAGTAAACATGTTGTCAATGTTTTTCTTTTAAGGAGTAGAAATGCGAACATACTGTATTTTAAAAACAAAAGACGTTCGAGTACAATTTTGTCTGATGTGCATAGATGTCTAATGTAAGGCTCCTTGTTTTAGTGTAACAAAGCCAAAAAAATAATTCTGTGTTTCGGGCAACCCGACCCTACCTAGCGAAATTCCCCGTCCCTAAAGTTTTTTTAGAGACGATCGTTTTCCATGAAATCTGAATTTTTATTTATTAAGGATGTTAAACGTGATTAACTAGAGAATCCGTGTTGAAAGGGCGCTTTATATGCTTTGGTGGTATATTATGTAAGCGTCTTGATGCACTGGACAATTCTATGGCTCGACTTAAAAAAATCAATCCCTACCCTACCAGACCTTTTTGAGACAGTTGCCCTAAACACACAATTTATTTATTGTTTAGGTCCAAAATAACATTGCGCGTGTACGCTGGTATATGTGAAATAGCAGCGGGCAGACACAGCTTCAATGGAATGGACTTGGTGCTCGTATAATAGTAACATCATTAAGTACGATGTTTATTTCTTTATCTGTCAATTGCGCAAAAAAACGGGTCATTGCACCGTTCAGTGTTTCGTATAATAAATTAATATTCAGGTTTAATAATTCTGGATGCAATTTCTTGGTAACAATTTCATAAAAACATTATGGTACATGGGAAAGGTCGTGAGCTCTTGATATATTCACAGGGGTGTGGGTGCGCGACTATTTCTCCTGAAATAGAACACAACGCAGTTTATCACTTACAGGCTTTCATTCATGGAAGTTTAGAAGCAATTTACTGCCGGGTTTTGTCACAGGAATTCCAAAATTGCAGCCATGGAAGTTTCAGAACTTCCAAAATTGCAGCCATGGAAGTTCCATGTGAGGATGAACAAGTTAGAAGAAAAATTAAGTAATTCATCTAAATGTATACCTCTTTCACTGAATAAATTGGCATATAAACACGTGATGAAAAAGAAGTGACATTAAAAAAACTTGAATTTTATACTTAATTTCATTTCTGAAATGCTCAGGACTTATGTAGCAGAATACTGTCAAAACTTTCAAATATTATGAGAAAAACTTCCAAAATCATAGGCCAGGAAGTTCAAACTTCCAGTTTTCAAAAGTAAATGAAAGCTCGGCACATTGTCCTGAAATAGAACACAAAGAAGTTTATCACTTAGTCCTGAAATAGAACACAAATAAGTTTATCACTTAGTCCTGAAATAGAAAACAAAACAGTTAATCACTTACTCCTGAAATAGAAAACGAAGCAGTGTATCACTTAGTACTAAAATAGAACACAAAGCAGTTTATCACTTAGTCCTGAAATAGAAAGTAAAGCAGTTTATCACTTCGTCCTAAAATAGAAAACAAAGCAGTTTATCACTTAGTCCTGAAATAGAAAACGAAGCAGTTTATCACTTAATACTGAAATAGAACACAAAGCAGTTTTTCACTTAGTAATGAAACAGAACATAAAGCAGTTTATCACTCAGTACTGAAATTCAACACAAAGCAGTTTATCACTTAGTCCTGAAATAGAACACAAAGCAGTTTACCACTTACCGGTAGTCCTGAAATAAAAACGAAGAAGTTTATTACTTAGTTCTGAAATAGGACAATAGGCAGTTGATCACTTAATCGTCCTGAAATATGAAAGTCGCGTGTAGGCAGTGTTTTACTTAAAATTCGTCCTGAAATAGAACACTTATCAGTGGATAACTGCTTCCTGGTGATCGCTTCGTTGATTAGTTCGTCCTGAAATAGGCCACATACATGTATCGGTGGACTTTTTCGACCTGGAGAAATACACTTATCAGTGGACCACTTTGTCCTAAAATAAGACACTAGGCAGCGGATCACTACATCCGCCAACCGTAGTAAAGTACGTTCAGTGATATTCGTATGGGTTTAATATGCGTCTGCAAAATTGCTCTGCTTCTGTTGTACTTTATCAGTTTGGTGTTTGGACGATTAAAGAGTGTCATTGCTCTAGAATAAGACATGATTTATGTAACAATTTGCACAGGCGTTGTAAGACAAACGTTCAACGATAAACAAAAGAGATGAAATGCTAGTAACCATCGTCTATGTTGTTGCGTTTCATTTATGCTTTATTACTAGTATTTCATAGATCATCCAATAAAGGTTATTATAAATACGTGCCTTAAATAAATGAAAACTTCTTCTTAATAGAAGTTTCCCTACAGCTACTACGGCTGGAGTTTTATATATTTATACATTAATGAGGCGTGTCGTGGGATACCCGGGCTTAATGCATGTGCGTAAAGTGTCGTCCCGGATTAGCCTGTGCAGTTCACACAGGCTAATTCGGGACGACATTTCCGCCTACAGTGGATTTATGTTTAGAAGAGACTATCTCGAAACAGAAAATACCCGATACGCGGAACATGCCGTCAAGGTTAGCTTGTGCGGACCTCACAGGCTAATCCGGGACGGCACTTTACGTACACCCATTAAGCCCGGTTTTCCCACGACATGTCTTATTTATATTATACATTTATAAACGAGGTGGACGTGATTGTGTGAATGGGATACTGTACTATTGCGTCACCAACCCGGTCGTCTCAAAGATGGACCACAACTTAACTGACTGTTAACTGTTGTTCTTGCCTTTGGGGTGTTGGTTTAAATAACAAGATAACAAAAGCGTGGTTATCTATGCGAAAATGCAATGTATTTGGTATTCAATCAAGCAGTTTAATATGGTGGTGAGGTTTGAGGTTCAAGTGAGACAGCAATTACATACCTGGCGTACGAAATGTTCTTCGTCATACGAAATTGTCACGTAGACCATGCGGATGTTACGGCAACTTTTTAACACAGATCATGAACTATTATTGGCTGTTGCACTTTGGAAATGGAGTGGTTCAGACACAGCTTGACTATAATAAGGAAAGATCTTGAATTAAACAAAGGTACAGGATGCTGCCAAAAAGATGCAGGAGAGGGGGAGCCTGATCGCTCTTTGACATTTTCTAATAATTTGCTAAATTAAACCCCTTTATCATTGTAATGGTTTTTCATCATGATCTCTTCATTTATCATTGAATGTTAGTAAATGTTAGTAAAACAATATTAAATTTGCAAAGATATTCAATATTCATTACTAATGATTATGTTGACAAGAACACTGGGGCAACAGGAGGGAACTGAAAGGGGTCAGGGTGCAGCACCCTTCTTTTTCGCGTTGGAACTAAAAGGGGTCAGGGTGCAGCACCCTTCTTTTTCGCGATGGATCTTTCCATACTATAGTGAGCTGAGTATAGATCGACTCACTGTTTTGTGTGGAACGCCTAAGCTGTCTTCTATGGACCATCTTTATTAAGTTCTGTATCCTCCTTATTATGATGTGTACAAGTCCTCATTATGTTCCCTTCAAAGAAGACAGCTTAGGATTTCCATAGTTTTGCATTCTACTAGTATATGTGATTCCATTTCCATTCAGTGCACTTCTGTATACAGCCAAACAACAAGAAAACAAAAAAATACTGGTTTTACTTAGAATTTAGCATAAAATTACTTTCCTCGCAGAGTTAATTACAATCTTCAGATACAATATACTATACACTAATATATCGTTTCTTGAAAATGTTGACGTAATATTGACAGATGGACTTTGCTGGAATTTGTATGGCTGCTGGTGTTAGTAAATCAATAACACACGCATCTTATGGTTCAGTACGCTAATTGCATTCGTACACAATGAGTATAGTTAATAGCAACTAGAGGCGTAGCAACGGATGAAAATTGTATACGCAGACGAGAAAACCCATTAAGGGGGAAGGGGGTGTCCCTCGCGCCGTGGGGATCTCCCCCGAAAAAAAGGAAGGAAACGGTACATTCTGGAGCAGTTTGAGGTACCTTTCTAGCGTTAGATTTTAAGAAGTAATTCTATTCTCTGATATAGAAATTTATTTTCAAGATGAAACGTCCATGTATATTTGTCCACAGTCAAAAACTATTTAATCTGCATAACTGCTTAAGCGAATACTTCTTTATATATGTTATGCTCCGCAGTTTTGTATTACGCATGTGCGTATTGTGCCTATTGTGCGATACGCCCTTGGCAACTGTTTTGTGTTCAGCCTTGAAATTTTATATGAACGGTAGTTGCAACAAAACCTTAAATTGCAAGTGAAACCTTATGGCAATAATGGGAGCTTAAGCCTGATTTCAACAGGCGGAATGCTGTAAACCGACACATTCATTATCTCAAACATTAATTCACTGCAAAAAATATTTTCTTTGCTTAATGCCGTCACATCTAAAGCGCTTATGTACGATCTTACAACCGTACTAAACAATCTCGATTTTCCCCTTACCCGGTTAGGTCCGTTGATGAAATCATGTCTGCAAGAGATTGCATGCATAAGTGTCTTCTTTCAGGCCCCCTGCCTCTTAAGAATCTCTAATAGATGTACATTGCGACATGCAAGTACCTATCTTGTGTACCCGTATTGGTGTTTTCTTTGTTAAATTATTGCGATAATAATTTATTTATTTGTTTGACCTCTTTCAAACTATATTGTAGTTCAGAGTTGGTATTCACGAAGCTTCTAAGGAAAAATTTACGGTACGGTTTACTTACATCCCAGTTCAATTTTCTTTACGAAACTTGATGATTTCGGTTCACAAAAGTGTGAAATACCAAACACATAAACAATATTGACTAGTTTAAATATTTTGATGACAACGGACGGACACATGAAACAGCCAGAGTCTTAAGGAATTTTACGAAAAAAAAACAAACGAACAACTTTCCCTTAAAAGCTTTGTCAATACGGACCCTGGATAGTCAAACATATCATCGTCATCGTCTTCTTCTTCTTCATCATCTTCGTCATCATAATCAACATCATAATCAACATCATAATCATCATACTCTTCATCATCATCATCATAAGAATCATAATCATCATAATCATCATAATCATAATAATCATCATAATCTTCATCAACATCATAATCATAATCTTCATCATCATAATCTTCATCATCGTCATTTTAATCATCCTCATCCTCATCGTCATCATAAGCATACTCATCATCTTTTCCAATCAAGATATTGTAGTTCTAGGTGTTATATACATGTTACAAAACAGAACGTAATTACTAGGACATGGTGTGAACAAATTAATTAGTTTTCGCGGGTTGGAGTTAATTGTGTCAATAATTAATTAAAGGACATGGTGTGAAAGCAAACTGATAATTAGGTTATTTGTTATACATGCGCCTTTCAATTTGAATCATTATTTCAATTACAATAATTGAACAGAATAGAACTCGCCTTTTATTATTTATATTTATACTAGCACGAGCAATCTATAATAATAATAATATTATTATTATATAATAAATCATAGCAACTAAGAAACACTAACTCTAGCATTACAAGCACTGTTAAAAATTTACCTCGGTAAGATGGCGCTTAGGCCAACAGCCACGAGAGCGTCTTCCAGCGTCCTTCGATTTCCGCCATGTTTTTCGCACCGGTGTTACCTCTTTTATTGCCCAGTGTAATGTATCCGAACATGATAACGACGTTGGCACATAACGAAATATTGAAAGCACAAGACGAAATAGAGTCAGTACCGAACAACTTAATAACTGCACATAACGACTTACCAAATGCACATTACAACTTACGAAATATACATAACGACTTACGAAATGCACATAACGACTTGTCAAACAGACGCAACAATCTAACAAATGCACACAACGATTTGTTAAATACACACAACCACTTACCAAAAGTACATACCGACATATCTAATATATAGCACGACTTTGAAAATGCACATAACGACGCACCAAATGCACATCACAACTCAGGAAATGCACATCAAGAAATGCTAAATGCACATAACATAATGAAAAATGCACAGAACGAAATGATGTATGCACAAAGCATAATGTAGTTAGTACACAACGAGTTAGTAAATGCACAAAACATAATGAAAAATGCACAGAACGAAATGATGTATGCACAAAGCATTATGTCGTTTGTACAGAACGAGTTAGTAAATGCACATAACATAATGACAATTGCACAGAACGAAATGAAGTACGTACAAAACGAAATATCGTTAGTACAGAACGAGTTAGTATATGCACATAACATAATGACAAATGCACAGAACGAAATGATGTATGCACAAAACATAATGTCTTTAGTACAGAACGAATTAGTAAATGCACATAACATAATTGACAAATGCACAGAACGAAATGATGTATGCACAAAACATAATGTCGTTAGTACAGAACGAATTAGTAAATACACATAACAAAATGACAAATGCACAGAGCGACATTATGTATGCACAAAACATAATGTCGTTAGTACAGAACGAATTAGTAAATGCACATAACATAATTGACAAATGCACAGAGCGAAATTATGTAGGCACAAAACATAATGTCGTTAGTACAGAACGAATTAGTAAATACACATAACAAAATGACAAATGCACAGAACGAAATGTCGTTAGTACAGAACACATTACTAAATGCACATAACATAATGGCGAATGCACAGAACGAAATGATGTATGCACACAACATAATGTCATTAGTACAGAACGAGTTCGTAAATGCACATAACATAATGACACATGCACAGAACGAAATGGTGTGTGCACAAAACGAAATGTCGTTAGTACAGAACGAGTTAGTAAATGCACATAACATAATGACAAATGCACAGAACGAAATGATGTATGCACCTAACAAAATGTAGTTAGTACAGAACGAGTTAGTAAATGCACATAACATAATGACGAATGCACAGAACGAAATGATGTATGCACGAGACAAAATGCCGTTAGTACAAAACGATATTGCAACTGCACAAAACATAATGAAAAATGTACAAAACAAAATGATGTTTCTACAGAACAAAATGTAGTTAACACAAAACAACTTGGTAAATGCACAGAACATAAAGACCAGTGCCATCAGAAGGCAGCATTGGCGTTCCATAGCTAAGATTGTTGTTTTATTGTGCGGTGGTATAAATAAATGTTGGTTTAACACACGATTTCAGTATTCATTTGATAAAGCATTGATAACACGAAGGTGATAGTGCAGGCTGTTGGACTGTTGTTTTAAATAAAAGACAACGCGTCAAACTTATTTGAAAATATTAAGGTCTTCGGATTTGAAGAAGAGGTAAATTATTTAATGAATTCTTCTAGTATTCAACATTTTAAATTAATTTAGTGCCAACGCATTTCTTTTCTGACAATTTTTTTCAATGTCATTAATTATTATTGTTTTTTTCAAATAACAAATTATTGCAGTTATTTGATAAAAATGATAATTTACTCAGTTGTTTTACGGCTATTTCAAATATCAATTTTGTATCGAAATTCCATTTACTGTCAACGCTTAAATACCAATCTACATATATTTTCAAATTTCTTGAACAGTAAACGTCGTTCAAAATCATTTCACAAATTTTATTACGAAATATTTTTTTATTTTTATAACTGCAGTCACACTATGTTATCATATGCTCCTATATGTTAATGAAAGCATCATTGCTAAATTGCAAGGTGTGTATTTACAGTTTCTATGTGTTCAGCAGTTAATTAATTTACAGCGATATGTTATTTCTGAACAGAACAGTTCTTTTCTGTCCTGATATGTTTTTGATAAATTTGCATATACCGGTGGTAGTAAACATGTTGTCAATGTTTTTCTTTTAAGGAGTAGAAATGCGAACATACTGTATTTTAAAAACAAAGACGTTCGAGTACAATTTTGTCTGATAAATACCACTATACCGGTTCATTGTGCATAGATGTCTAATGTAAGGCTCCTTGTTTTAGTGTAACAAAGCCAAAAAAATAATTCTGTGTTTCGGGCAACCCGACCCTACCTAGCGAAAACCCCCGTCCCTAAAGTTTTTTAGAGACGATCGTTTTCCATGAAATCTGAATTTTTATTTATTAAGGATGTTAAACGTGATTAACTAGAGAATCCGTGTTGAAAGGGCGCTTTATATGCTTTGGTGGTATATTATGTAAGCGTATTGATGCACTGGACAATTCTACCAGACCTTTTTGAGACAGTTGCCCTAAACACACAATTTATTTATTGTTTAGGTCCAAAATAACATTGCGCGTGTACGCTGGTATATGTGAAATAGCAGCGGACAGACACAGCTTCAATGGAATGGACTTGGTGCTCGTATAATAATAACATCATTAAGTCCGATGTTTATTTCTTTATCTCTCAATTGCGCAAAAAAACGGGTCATTGCACCGTTCAGTGTTTCGTATAATAAATTAATATTCAGGTTTAATAATTCTGGATGCAATTTCTTGGTAACAATTTCATAAAAACATTATGGTACATGGGAAAGGTCGTGAGCTCTTGATATATTCACAGGGGTGAGGGTGCGCGACTATTTCTCCTGAAATAGAACACCGCAGTTTATCACTTACAGGCTTTCATTAAGGGAAGTTTAGGAGCAATTTACTGCCAGTTTTTGTCACAGGAATTCCAAAATTGCAGCCATGGAAGTTTCAGTTAAACATACGATTATCCGCATTTTAGCAAACTAAGCGGTTTAAAATATCCTCGGTATAAAAAACTGCCGCAACACTCCTTAACTGCTTTTACATGTAAAGCAATACATATATAACTAAGTAAATCATCATCAGGCCATTTGTTTACGCTACACCTTTAACTCAGGTAATCACTAATTTTCGCGGTGGTCTTATTTTCGCGCTTTTCGCCCTCATGCAGTTGCGCGAATGTATGACCACAGCGAATACCTACCGATTTCGTAGTGTAGGGGGCACTATACAGTTTCTAGGGCTTTGGACTCGGCCTAGTGGGGACTGGGTTCTAGCCGTCTTGCACACACTGATGATGTCAACACCTGAAAACAAACCAAACATCATTTCAATATTGTTGTGGCTGTGGCTTCACAAAAATGTAGGGAAAAGAATTATGTACACAGTTCCACTATAATTTTAACATGCATGATCAGCCAATTTTGGAGTTCAAATGTCACCAGTTTTCGCGACCATTTCGGTGATTTTCAACATCAATTTGCAACTTTCCTGCGAATGCGAGCACTTCAAACGCTGCATGCCTTTCTGCGTAACTTACCAGGTACTTGATTGCAACTGAGTAAACTGGGGGTCAACCATTCAGATTTTCCAATAAATTCCAATGTATGTACGCCCTTTTGAATATCAAGCCAAAATGGCGTTCAGAGCTAGGAATCATCATCCACGAATTTTATGTGCAAGGTTGCTCAACACATACACTGGCTTTACATAGGTCATATTTTTGAATTCACTAAGCATGCAATTAAAAACTCCAGCCCTTAAATCTGATACTTACAACTTCTAAAACACTCAAAAGCCTGCTCAGTTTCTCTGTATCCCTATTTATTAGAATTTTCTCCCCTGTCAATTCGAATTTTTGGCTGAAACTGTATAGTGCCGCCTTAAGGGAACATTACACTGTTCCATAGAGCCAAACTGAAATCATTATCTTGAAGTGCAACCAACACCTAGCTTCCATAAAAAAAAATTGATGAATATAATGTCTTCTTTTAATTTTATTCATGTTTAGCACCCATGTGACATTGCGGCTTTTGGTCAGAATTTACAAGTGCAAAGAAGCCGCACTATGGGAATGGAAACATTGCTAAAATTACACTTTGTAACAATCGCAGTCTAGATTTGATGGTTTAAGCACAGTGCGGAAACACCTAATCCAATTTGCACACCAAGAGCACTTTCCACATTATAACAGAACCCCATGAATGAACAAAGCATCACCAACGCTCAGAAAACTGCTAGTTACACAGTAATTTGTGGTATTCTAACTGACAGTATGATATGTTTCAACCCAAACAGGCCCAAGAATGTAACTAATGAACCAAGCACACAAGAAGTATAAACTTGCATGATTCATAACTGTAGTCATATAATGTTGAACAATATGGGGCATACCAATCAGACCGCTAGCACCACAAGGCCCTGTCGGATGGGTCCGGAGCTGCAGGGCACAGATTGTGGCCGCGGATGTCCACAACAGATGACAGCTGATCTTCTTAAGGCAGTTCACCTGCTGCAAAAGAGTGACAAAAAACCTCAGATTGAAGAACAAGTAAACATTCATTTATGCGTGCAAGCTGGAAACACATGCGAAGTCACACGCATGCAACTTGAATACTGTTTGGACCGGACAGGAAGCGACAATGAATGTATGCGTTTATGCGGACCATTTTAACCGATGTACCAACTGGTTGAAAATCACTTGTTTTCCAGCATTTTCTGTATCACTAAGGAAATTTCCTACTCAATTTGGCAATGATTATTCTAATCTGGACAAGGAATATTACATTTGTTTGCCCGTATAGCTATTTACAAAATGGCCGAGAAACTACATTTTTGAATAAAATAGGCAGCAACTGCACTGGCCTGAAGCCATCACATCCATTCTACAAACACGTGTCATTTCTGTCCAAAAACCTTTCAAATCCATGCAAAATAAGTTTGCGATATCTTTTCAGCTGAAATTTGATGTATTTGAACCATCTGTAACTGCTCGTTCACTAGTGTGTGTCTGTGTAGAGCGCACGGGCTATTTTATCCACCCCAAAAGCGTAAAAGACACAAATTCAATGCACAAAATACATAAATATACCATTCAAATGTGTGTTAAGTTGTTTGTTTAAGCTGTTACAAAGCAAAATGCTTTATTATTTTTTTTCGGTATAAATATATTCTTTAAATGAAGCTTGTTTTAACACCTTATAGTGCTTTTTGTAAAATGCCAACAAATCCAGCTACTGAGTTACCTCCCTTGTTTGGGACTCAATAATCATCAAATTATGGCCCGGACATTGACAAAACTATCCCATCCAGTGTGCTGAGGTGCAAAACAAACTAAAAAATGCCATATCAAGAGAATATGCTGACTTTCAGAAAATGCTATGTTACCTTAAGTGGGCACTGTACAGTTTCCCGAGCTTCGGACTCGGCCTGGTGGGGTCTGGGTTCGAGCCGTCTTGCGCACACTGATAATGTCAACACCTAAAAAAAAAAAACAACATCATTTCAATATTGTTGTGGCTGTAGCTTCACACAAATGTAGGGAAAAGAATTATGCACACAGTTCCACTATAAATTTAACATGCATGATCAGCCAATTTTGGAGTTCAAATGTCACCAGTTTCCGCAACCATTTCGTTGATTTTCAACATCAATTTGCAACTTTTCTGCGAATGCGAGCACTTCAAACACTGCATGCATGTCTGCGTAACTTACCAGGCACTTGATTGCAACTGAGCAAACTGGGGGTCAACCATTAAGATTTTTCAATAAATTCCAATGTATGTACCCTTTTAAATATCCTGCCAAAATGGCGTTCAGAGCTAGGAATCTTCATTTACGGATTTTATGTGCAAGGTTGCTCAACACATACACTGGCTTTACATAGGTTATATATTTGAATTCACTAAGAGTGCAATTAAAAACTCCAGCCCTTAAATCTGATACATACAGCTTCTAAAACACTCAAAATGCTGCTCAGTTTCACTATATCCCTATTTATTAGAATTTTCTCCCCAGCCAATTCGAATTTTTGGCTGAAACTGTATAGTGCCGCCTGTAGCAACACATTGGGAGCTTACTCGTTCGTTCAAATGTATATCGGTAATCGTTCGTAAATATGCTCATATAGCCCTATATGTTACGATGCGAATGTTTTAATTAACGTTTTTGATTGTTTTCTTCGTCGGCTTCATTCTGATTAATGAATGCATTGTTTTCTTTTAAATTAAATTGTGGGAGTTTTCGTACATTTAAATGCGGTCATACACAGCAGATCCGCTATAACGCGATTCGCGGGGTCCATATATATAAATATTCATGTAAACACGATAGCCCATTTCGTGACCTCTAAACATAAACGTAATACACTAGCATTTTCCGTTGTTGTTTACATTCTTAATGTGTTATATCCGTATGTAATTTAGTCCATTTGTATATAAAATATAGAGATCTAATATTATTCCTTGTAATTAATTTCAATTCGCGTATAATCATTTCGAAATCCGAAACGTCTTTCCGAATATTACTGTTCACGTGATGTTAAAACGAATTTATTTACAATTAAACTGCACGTATATTTCATGTTAATCCTTTGTTCTGCTAAAAAAAAGCGCGAAAATTATGCCGACATGCAGAACGTCACGTCTTCCGCATGGAAAGCGTGGGTACTGATTGCCATAAACACACTTTGTAGCGCAAAGTACATTGAGATCTTTACTTTTGTATAAAATTTCGTAACACATAATAACACAATTGTAATTCTATAACACAGTTAAGCTAACGCACGATTATGAACAACCGTAATGCAATGAGTAAAAGGAACATGAAGATGTTACTTTTCACAAGTTGATCGTTTGAGTATAGAATGAGCGCCCTCGATGTGGAGCCGAAACTAGTATTTTAATCGGCGCTTAATTAACAAGGTGTCAGTTTGACATAACGTGAATGTATCTGTTGTGTCGCATAAATCGCGACCGCGCGAATTTGTCCGCGATCGCAAGTGCGCGAAATTTGTACCCCGCGAATTCAAGTGATCCCACAGTATAGCCATTCCTATTCACAATTATTGCGGAACTAAAAGAAACGTGATATCCTCATAAACAATTTGAACAGAATATTAAAGGTGAACGGCCATGTTTTGACATACTTTTGATATGTTGTAGTTAAAGGTCAGTATATTACAGTGTTGCTTATGTAAAATTTGAAAATTCTTAGATTGATGCTTAAAAACGATGATTTTGTTCATCGGCAATTTCCGTACGCCACTCGGTAATTTCCGCCGCCATTTTCTTGATGACGTAGTTAAATCCCAACGCTCCATTAATAAAATAGGTCGCCATTATTACTTACTAAATTTCTTTAACAAAAATTGTAATTTGAACAATTCTTTTATGACAATATTTTGTGTTTAGGTATTGTTAGCCGTTGTGCTTGCTTTTAACATGTCACAACAGCTATTTAAAATGAATTTTATCATATTTAAACAACGTCTTGCGGGACGAGTAAATGACAATTAGCACATGCATCATTTATAAGTATATTATGCTAATTTTTATTACTTACCTCTTCGTTGATCATCAATCTAGCTGATCCATAATTATTTTGATTCTTTTATATTCCCATACAAGTATAATAATAAAGAAATACGATTTAAAATAGAAAACTCCGATCACTTTTCAGACAGATCACAATCGTATGTTTGGTAGTTAATCCTGTTATTTGTTTATGTTGCTCATTTATATAGATTTTTTATAACTGATTGTTATTTAACCGTTGCATTTTTTCACTTTCAACTATATTCAAGATGTCAGTTTACACTGTCGATGTGTCATCATGCCTTGAATGAATGGCAGTTTGTATACGACCCCTTATTATGTCATGTGACAAACAGGATGTTGTTTCGATGATTTGATACCTCTCTTACAAATGTGCGAGCACGTTTTCACAGTTTGCTACGTGTAATGACTATAATTAGCATCTACAAAAGAAATATGTTCGTGCAGTGAAAGTTTATGAATGTGAAATATTTGCGTGTCTTTTTCAATTTTTCATGCACTTTAACTAAAAAACATACCCATTTCACGATGTTTCACATAGAAAAAGTATATGCATGTGATATGCTAATGCACATACATGCCGACAATTTATGTATTGTTTTATTTTTACGCGTTACTCTACTTTTCAAAAATACTTGCATACTGCAGATTATCATAATATTGCTTACAATATATGTTCAGTATATCTATAATCGGGATAGTGAATCATTTTTGGATATACTATTTTCTCATATTTAATAATGTCAATGTTTCAGCAACAGGCTGTATATTATTATACTAACATCGTCCTTTACAGTATTGTACAATTTTATTAGATGGGCTTCTTATATAGCCATAAATCTGAATTATCTACAACATTTGTATTGAAATAATTCAGTACTAGGGCTTTGAAAAACATTAAAACACTACAGGAAAAATGCTATTCTTTTTTATTTTCTTTTGACTACGTTTACAACAAAACGCTGCATTTTTTTATTTCGTACTGTTTGATTATAAAGATAGTTGAATATAAATTGCCAATGCATAAGGCTGAACTGCTGCAACAAATCAGATTACGTCTAAGCCCAGTATAATTATGATTCGTAAACTTATCAACAAATCAGCAATCAGGATTTGCCATGCCCCCAACTTGTCAAACCTTCATATTACTTTTGACACGTTATTGTGTAGAAGTACACAGTATATTGTCATCGATATGATCTCGGTCGTGGTGACAGAAGGAAGCCCAGACTACTAAGGATCCATTTCCATTGATCTCAAAGATAAAATATGTGTATCAGTTGTCTACTAGTTAAGATTACTGATAAATTGATAACACAAAGTAGTACTAAGTAAACGATCCCTATAAAAGATGTCTAAGCCGAAGAAAGTAAGGACTATGTGTTGTCTACTTTTATCAAATGTTGCCAAAAACTTAATATAACCTACATTTATCTGACACATCATTCTTAATATAAATTATGTCTTAGGTTATAGCAACTTAATGAAATAACGCGAGTTTTGAAGTAATTTGTACAGTCTATATATAAAACAATCAACGGCTTGGGAAGAATATACGTCACTTCCGGTTTGAAACAAAATGGCGTATCGATGGAAACATGCGCAAAATCGTGTTGTCTTTTATGCTATACCCGCTTATAAAAGCGTAATTAATAAAAACTGATACGAGAAGTTGATTTGTTATGGCTAAAACTATGTTTCTAAAGAATAAATAACATTTGTAAGAAGTTTGGCCTTTAACTTGTAAGTATTTGTACAGAAACAGAAACTGAACTTGAGGAAAATTTTAGAAAGGAAATATAATTGCGATATTTAAGATAGGCTGAACCTAGACTGCAATTGCATCACGTGATCAATAAATTATGATCATGCGACACCGAAACTGATTAAAACATTAGAACAGCCCTATGCATCGAACTTCATCTTGGGCAGGTTTGTGTGCACGGATGTATTTTTCGATTAGACAGACGAATTTTGCAATCAAACAAATAAAACGTCAGTGGATGTAAAAAAAATCACATAACCGAATGCAATAGGAAAACGCATATTTCATTACATTGGGGCATAAACGTGTAAATCTTGTAGGACTTTAATATTGAGAGATAATTGTAAACGTCGAATGGAATACAAACTTTGTTTGTTTGGCATTGTGAAACATTGTGCGTGTGTGGTATTAAAATGGCGAAAACAATCAATCTGAAAGAAGGAGCTCTTAAATTGGCTGAAATTATTGAGAACAATCAAAACAAATTTCCAGTTCTTGTTCGAACTTTTCCTTCGGATGTTGAGGTTCAATACGAAGAAAACCTGCCGGACGATGAAGATATACTTGTGGACAAACTTGAGCACCTGAATATAGCTCGGGTTCGTGTCCTTCCATTCACTGACGAAGATGTCATTCGTAAAATTAAAGATGACGCGGTTATTAACGAGCGCAAGAAGATTGAGGGATTAGAGTTTTGGATTTCTGCGGAGTACAGGGGAAAATTACAGAATTTAAAACATTCATCACCACCCAGGTGGTTTATATCAATAGCACAGGTTTGTTTGAATGTCTTATATTATGTTATACATGAACTTAATCGATATACATGTATGATGATAGTCATTGTTGAGACTACTAGTTGTGTTAGAATTGATTACTAAATATTTTATGTACAAAGTAGTTAAAATAAATTGTGTAGTTGTGTAATTTCATTTCAATTTAACGAAGAGAGTCGATTACTTACTATTTTATGTACAAAGTGGTTAAAATAAATTCTGTAGTTGTGTAATTTCATTAACAATTTAACGAAGAGAGTTATCGATATTCGTAGCATGAACGACAGAAAGTGCGTTTACACTAAATTTGATTTTTCATGTAGGTTCTAGAATATTGCCCAAGGTTTGTTAAAGTCAGAGGAGACATGCAATCGTGTTTGAAAGGGCTGAGTCCAGGATCAGGAAAACTTGTATCAGACAATACTATTCTTGAACTGCACGGCGTAATTGGAAATGAAAATAAATCCAACAGATTTTTGAAAGGTACAGTAGGTGATTGTGTGTTCTATTTTCGAGACGACCAAGTGGCCAATCTGGTGGAAGTAGATGATTCAGGGTCCTATAGACTTCTGGACCTGAAGCAAAAGGATATACCATTACCGGTACAGATCATGTTCAATCCAATACCTTTGAGCGATATTATCTTAAAAGACGCAAATAAACAGTACGAAGCGTACGCCCTTTTTAACGGTCCAGTAGAAGTCCTGCAGTTTGAACGTTGCACCCAAATCATTGCTTGGACCAAGGTTATGCAAGAGGATAATGGCAGCAGACACACAGCAATGATTCCAAAATCGCTTTGGGGTACTCTTGAAGTCAGCGTGTATGAAACTAATTGTCAGAAAGATACAACTGAAATCGTGGAAGCCAACTATACAGATTATCAAGAAAATGCTTGGATTAGAGAACATTTATTCGTTATTCCCGCAAAACGTGAAAAACAGTTCTGTATGACTTGGTTGAAACGACCAAATCAGTACTTATCTATTTCAGGTATGTGCTTTATATATGTTGATTTACGAGGGACTAATACTGATGAATAATAATAATAATTAATTTTTCAAACAGGAATGTGGAAACGTAAACATATTTATCACCTTCAACCACATTTTCCGGTTACATATTTTTAAAATTTCCCTTTGCTTGTATATACATGTGTTGAAGCCAACCAGTGAATGAGTACCAAATTGCATGATTATTTTATAGGTACGAATACAATATTACATTGTATTGCGCATTTTGTACACTGCAACATGCAATTAAAGCCGTTGCGCTGTGACACAGGCAGTATAAAATTGTATACATTAAATGAATTTTAACTAAAAACTAATAATTATATTTTTAACGCGATTCAATGCATACTTTCTATTGTACTACAATATTTGCCTAAAATTCCACCATTTGCAATCACATATTTATAACTAAATGTTATTACTGTTTTCTTGCCTTTATTGTTTTGATCCAGAGTGGTCTTACAAATGAGCACACATTCACAATCTTCTCACTTGTAAAAGTCCAAGAGACAACCGACATGTTCTGTAACTTCAAATAATGTAATGTATTGTAGACGTCAGAAATGACTCGCACTTTTTGAACTTGTATTATGTTACAAATACTGATATTTAGGCATATGTCACGAGTTCACTTTCAACACATGTGATATAAATGTGATCTGACCATAACATACAAAGAATTTACGAAATTTTTTGGTTAATAATCTACAATTGCAGGAAAAGGATACAGTCGATCAAAACCAATATTTGAAAGTAAAGCTATCAACTACAAAAAACTGGGTGCTACTCTTAATAACATAGGCAATGGAAATCCTTGAAAATAAGATTAACTCTTAATAGTATCTTTTATTTAATAGAATCGTTATCTACTTGAATTCAAACAATGGTTTTTTATTGTAACTGCTAATACTAACTATAAATGATTGAGGTTTGTTTTTCAGCTTATGATCTGCCAACAAAAGACTGCACCGAGCCTTATGAACCATCATGTATGTAAACAATTTCATTAAACACAATAATGTTTTTAGGTATTTTAAAATAGATTAATAGCACTCAAACATACTCAATAAATTATATTACACATGCATATATTTTGGTTAACGTCTGTCTGCCCGACTGTGAGTCCATTGAGTGTGCATTAGGCTTCTCCGTTTTTGTTGTCTGTCTGAATTTCAGGTTGTCTGCTGTTCTAGTTGTTGATCTGTAGTATTCATATAATTTGCCACCTAATTGTACATAATTTGACGCCTTACTCGTTTGTGTAAAATGTAATGAATTGCAGGCATTATAATGGACATTTGTTATATATATTTATTTGATTTGATTATCCAATGAATTACTTGGATAGTGGAAGTGTATACCATTCCGCTCAGTATTGCTTTTATAATCATTTAAAACGCCTTTTATTCTCTCCGTTTATATACTTTAGTAATTTTGTGTCATACGATAAAGAGCAATATAAAAATAGCATAACAATAAATTGTATATATAATAAAATAAAAATTACATAAAGTTGCATGTTGCAGTTGCGCTTTATCATTTACAGAAGTAAAGTCGAGTATAATATTTGGCGTAGAATATTCATTGGCCCGGTTTAACAGTGACTTTGTAAACATGATTATTTACAATATACAAACCATTATCATTTAGCAAAACCAATCAAGTAAATTTGGCAATTCCCCTTTAATTGGTGTTCTTTTTGCAGCACCGTATACACTGAACTACAATAGCGGCTCTACTGGCCGACAAGCGGTATATAGATTTCACAAATCATTTTTGTAATTCAATTACTATGATACTATTTATGTTCTTTATACAATACGTTGTCATATGAGGTAGATCTATATATTTTATTGTAATTAACATTCAGGAAACCTTTTACTTCTTTATTAGAGACAAAGGCCGAAAGTGTACTGTGCGCGCAAATATCCCAGACCGACAGTTCAGCCACCAGCACCGCCGAAGGTATTTTCGTTAGAACAATTTTCATTGCATATAAAAGACAAAAAATGTATGGTTGCATGTAAATCATACATGTCAAGTTATGTGGCTTGTTTGATGATAACAGATATGTATAACAGACGACGAAATAATGCCACAATTATCAATATTCCAAAATTGGTACACATAGAGTCAAAATATTAAAGACAATAATTATAATATATTCCAAACCTAATATAGCCTACGTGTATTTGTATCAATATAAAGATTTGTTTCGTATTTTACATGTTATTTTCGCACACTACATATCTTTAATATAAATATGATTAATAACAACAACAACAACAACATTTATTAGCTCTTGAGCATACAACTGCTTTTTAGACATATACAAAAATAACACAAGTGCTATACATGGATTAGAAAAATAGGAAAAATAGGAAATTAGGTAATGAACAAAATGCTTGTTGTGGTCTCTGTTTAAATTATTGCCGTCGTTAGAGAGCACGCACAAGTTTTTTTTTAAATCTAATTATTAAGAACAATTAAATTATTTTTAAACGTGCATTCTCTAAACTGCCGATAATTGATATTATATTGTGTAGTTGTACTAAAGATGTACCATAATTGATTACAATATAGTTAAACGTTTTATAAACGGCGTAAGCATAGAACAATCACACATGTCTAAAATAACACATTGGTTATATATGTGATCTTTGAGAATACAAATATAACACAAATACAGAAAATACCATTGGAGATGATCGTTATTGCAATACAAAATTTAGATTCACACAATACGAACTAATTTTGTAATGTATTTTGCTGTGTCTGTAGTCTAAGAAAAGTTTTGCAAAACAGATTCTAAAATACGGAGAACATACATATTGATGATGTACTGGTGAATACATGTGTATTTAGTTGCATATATAATATAGAAACTACTATATTAGTGCTGAATAAAGATAAGTTTATTTAGCAAGGCTTGGAAAACATGAAACACGAACCTTGATGGCGAGTGGTTCGTGTTTTCGTGCCGAGTAAATTCTATTTATCCCATCATAGTTTGTCTTTATTTTGAAAATAAAAGAAATGAAACACTCAATAACACGAAGAACATAAAATGACGTCACGACAAACAACAAGATGGTGCATTTTACTGTGCGTGTTTGGTGTATTCCACAGTGTGGAAATACAGCTAAGTTTATACCACGGGGTGTTATTTCGTCAATGCATGCGTGATGATGGGATAAAATTAAATGTGTGTGATTTGTATTTTTAGGAGAAAGAATCATGGGTTGAAAAGTGGCAAGAAAAGGCCAAACTCGGCTTTGATAAAATCCATACAGAAATGCTGAGCGTTTTTGGAAGTAAAATCAAACAAAACACATGCGGATTACGAAACATTGGAGGGAAAATGTGGAATAAACTCACAAAGAAAAGACCAAGTGCGGAAATCATAAATGTCCCCGAAACGGAACGTTACGACAAGTCAAATTTCCAAACAGCGTCAAAACTTCCTTCACCAATGGCAAACGATCCAAAATCTTTACAACGAAGTATACCTATGCGTTCAGAATCAATTAGAACCCGCCCACTTCCGAGTACACCAACAGAACTGGAATCGTTTTATACGGCATTAAATACAGTATATGAAGAAAGGAAAACACAGCATGGAGAAATAGCAGGCAACTGGCAACACAATGAGGACTTCTATAGTTTTACTGCCTTAGAAGTTCACGAATGCATGAAACACTGTTTTCCAAATAATCCCACAGTGGCGGATATGTGCTTGCAAGAAACATTGGACGGGGATTTCTTTAAGACGTGTGTTTTGGATCAATTTTGTCAAGCGGTAGGTCTTGGAGGTCTTCAAGCAATAAAACTGACACAAATCGTTAAACAAGGATGGAGACCCAAATTCTGAGTTTATCTGTCTACCAATACAAAACTGTTTACGCAGAACTACTCCGTTTGGGTGTAAAGTCACACGTTATTCGTTCAAAAACATTTACTTCTGATGGTAATAACATACGTTCACGCCTATATATACGAACAATATCTCTGTTTATTGTTTAGGAATTTAGAACCGAAGAATTACTGAACCTTGGCATCCAAATTGATGAAAGGTCGATATTTTTTTGAAATATTATGTCGTTACATCCATCCATTTGGATGGGTATCAATTACTTGTAACATTTCGCACTACATATTCACCAGTATTTGCATTTATATTGACATATACTCCACGATTGTTTCGCAGATATGAGTCGTCTGTAATGCTACACATCATAAATGAGTCAAATAATTTGTTGCGATGTGAATAAATTGTATTATTGGACATTGATGCGTTTTATCTTTTGGAGCTCATTAAACAAATCCCTATCTAAGATACTGCTGCTGGTCGTACTTTGCCTCGTTCATAATAACTTTGACCTCCCATCCAACACGCGCACATGTTACAATGCATACTACTAGTAGAGCTGTCTCAAGTTTCTTTCAGTTTGCTGAATCGCATGTTACTAAAGTTCTTTCCGATAATAAATCTTACTTTTTTTTTAATTTGTACAAAAATAGGCAAATTAAACACAGAAACAGAAAGTTAACAAAAAAGGAAAGAAACCATTTACATATATGTGGTCGCCAAGCACGAATCTATCATGGTTTGTAGTTGTCAGTGGTCTGTCGTTTATATTGTGCTTTAAACAACATCTCTTCCGAATATGAAACCTCGGAGTGAAAAATGACAAAAAAGATATGTATGTTGCTTGTGTGGTTATTTATTCCATTCCATTAATGTATTTGTTCCATGAATAAATCTTGTTGGCATGATAATCGAAAGGAAAACATAAAACTGTATATCAACAACTGGGCCAATATAAAACTCTATATACAAAACTCTATATTATTGTACTGCACAAAGTAATTGCTTTGGTGACAACCTACCAAGTTTCTTCAAGCCACGTGTATTCAGTCACAAGTATGGCCGCCAAAAGATTTCCTCCAATGGTTGAATGACCACTTTGAAAATCACTGAAACCATTTTACCATTTAAAATTTATGTTATATAAATGTTTATTGTGTGACTCATTGCCATTACTTCAAACCATCTTGATTCGTCATGGGGCGGGTTACCTTTCCTCGTTTAGAGAATTGTGTAAAATTTCCCTGAAACCACTGCATCGATTTCCAATTAATGTCCCAGAAACTTGACGGAAGTGTCCTTTTAGTAACTCTATTACTTCAAATCATCTTGATTTGTCAAACAAACATATCCAGCGGGGGGGGGGGGGTACGAAAACAATAAACATAGTCTCATATAAGGTCATATGATTATTTTTTACGAAAAAAGTTCATACATACCCTGCATATAAATGCAAGCTAAAACATTAATTTACGTATTTAATGCTACAATCGAGTATAAGCATCGCACGGGGAACAAAAACGCATTCATCAATACATAATACATCCGCACATCACATGGCGACCCATTTGTAAAACATGTCGGAGGCAAAAAATACAAACCCGTTTGTCCTATTCCAACGGCCTTTTAATAGTTTGTATCGTGTTTTATTTTCGAAGTTTCGTGTTACATATTCTATATGTAGCACTGTGATGTGATGTTCTGTCAACATAAACTCAGTTGAGCAAAAAATGGCCGTTTTGGTTCTCTTGTTTATAAAATATTGTAAGTACTCGTACATCTTTAGGTCAAGGTTTAGTGTTTAATAGCATTATAATTAAAGAAATAGTGTGTTCATGTATATTTTCAGCTGAATAATTCTAAATTCAAATAAAGTTAGTATGTGATTTATTGAAATTTCAACAAATATGACCGAGTGCTATCTAGTGATCTTATAATGTACAATTCAGGTAGTTATTCCATACGGATCTTTTACCGAAAGAGCAATGTATCAAAACGCTGATAGCGAAAGAAGGAAAGTAACCAAAATCAATGAAAATAAATTGCAAAAATATCTTACAGAAAGGACACATTTATTTGAATGAAATTGATTTTGTGCAAGACAAATCAAACTACTCATTATTATACTCCCTACTTTCAATATCTTGGTAGATATATAGGTTTGTATGCAAACTACTGAATGCACACGCAATAATATGGATACTGTCAATGTGGCGATTAGCTAATCTTGAACGGGCCGAAATAGCTGATGGATCGTATAAATTTGGGGATATCGATTGTTAGTGCTTCGTAGCCTGCAAAGTAAAAAGTAGGTCACGCCATTCAATCTCTCGAAGTCGCCCTACTAAAAGCCTGTGGCCTCCGCCGAGAGTCTAAACATGTGGTTATGAGTTACATGTTATTATATGCAGTTTTCTATTTTCAGCAGTGTCTGATTAATTGAAATTATAACAAAGATGGCCGACTTCATTCTAATGTCATTATATTATACTATTCTGGTAATTATTCCATACGGATCTTTTACCGGAACAACACTAGATAAAATGTGGTTATGAGTAACATATTACATGTATTATATGCTGTAAAATTTCCTCGCTTCAGCATTTTTGTGCAAATACACGTATGCGTATGAATTAAAGAAAGCATCTGAATAATAAACGTGATACAAGTAATAATTTAAAAACGTATCATAGATAATATAGTTTACTTTTTATATTTTAAATTAAATAAATGAATATTTTGTAAACGATTTCAATAATATCTGTGCGTGTAAATGGTTTTCATTTCTTTATTTTTTACCTTTAAATGTGTGTCTACCTTTCCTACCTTGATTAATACAAAGAATTAAGAAATATAATATGTATTTCAGAGTTACTGTTATTGTTAACTGTTTCAAAATGAACTAAGTTTACAGTTTTTGAACAAACAATTTATTTATTCTACAACTGAAACAATCGTAAAATGCTCCTTCTCAGTCACTTATGCCAAGTTTCGGTTTATTGACACCCTTTAATGTGCGCATGTCGTATCAAATAAATACATGTAACTAGCTTTTGTAATATGTAGTTTATCGTTGTCCAAAACCTGCGTTCCTTAAAGCCACACAAGGGTGGGAATGGCCAAATGTTGACTGCACAATTAAGTTCAACCAGACATCATATAGCCTAAATGCATAATTAAATTGTACAAGCTGAAACATGCTAAATATACGTCAGGTTGTTGGATATATATATACTGCTTATTACAAAGCACTGATCCTCCAAATAAACTGTTTAACACTTATTTGCGGATCATCCTGGCATTAAATCCGAACATTTGCCGTTAACATTCGGCGAGCTGCACGATATTCTAACTGAAATACAGTAGCCTCGGTTTGCTTCGTCGTGTTGAAAAGTAAACAATAAACTAGAATTAAATATAGTCAAACACCATATATATTAAGGAGATATGTTATAGTTTTTCGATCAGAATGCATTATTTTATGTCTTTGTCAAATCTCCAATAAACTCTTTATGTTTGTCTTCGCGTGCAACATCTACTAAGTGCCTTTAACTTTATAATATAGCGGTTCTACTAAAGTCCTTTAGATGTAAGGAAACATCCAAAATATCTATGATTAGCAGTCTTCACGACAAACCAGTGGACCATAGACTGAGTCCAACAAATTTTTGCTAGGTACCTCAGAATTTGTAAGCTTACTGGACCGGCGGTCCATCAAGTTAAGGTACCTTGCAATGCCAGGAGCAATGTGGTAGAAAAAATGGATTTCCCATTTAATGAGAGGAAAACGTCTGAACAACATTATTGTTTTTAGTTATTTATATAACAGATTGAATACAAAAGTGACAGAACATTTCGAAACCATGGTCCACTTAATTGTAATCCGGTCCAGTCTTTTTAGCTGGCTTGGTGGACCAACGGTCCACTGATTTTATAATTTATTTCTGAAGACTTGATTAGTTTCATAAATGTAGGCCAATGATCGGACATGATCATCCAGATAAATACATGAAGGATTAAACGATATTTTTATGGTGACTTAATGCAAATACTGACTGGTGTCAATTGCATGAATAGAAATTTCAACTATTATTTTCTTGTGATGTTCGTTTATAAACGCTCTTCAGCTCTGTAGTTGTGAATTCAGAACTTTGCCAAATATTATAAACTTTATCTTGATGAATATTGGATTATTTGGTTTAAAGTTGTTGTTTGATTTGTTGTATTGTACATAATTCATTATAAATAAATGTATGTCAATCATTTATGCATTTTTCAAACTTCCGTTACTTATATACCACTTCGATGCTTAATATGCTGTGTTTATTTCCAATAAAACACCCTTTTTAAGAAGACAGTCTCTATTCTCTATTCTGTCGCAAACTGCCTAATCCAACATAATTACACAAGTTGATTCCATTTTCACATCGGAAGCCCATCTATAGGCGATTAATGGAGTGCAAAAAAGGTCGTCCATAGCCCACAATGCCTAGCACTGGCGTATTTCTGCCAATTGCGAACACGGCAATGTATATTAACACAATGGCCGGACAAACAGCATACGAAATACGATATGTGGTACAAATGGTAATTTCTAACGACAAGAAAATAACATGTGGTGAGGTGGTATACTGCAGTTAATTTCTAATGACGAAGTAACAGGCGACTCGAAAAATGAAAAGTGGTAGAAATTGTATACAAATGTTGATTTTTAGTGATTAAATCACTCGAAAATTACGGTTATTTCAAATTTAAAAAACGAAGATAATTATAATCCAAACCTTAAATTACATTAATGGGAGTTTTACAGAATTCTTTTCAAAATGGTTGATATATCATAGTTTCATATTTTATTGATAATACGGATCATCTTACTATATTATAATGTATTGAGACACTGTACCATGGACATGGATACTGTATCGGTACTGGCAAAGATGGCTGATAACCATACTAGTTACATTATTCAAGCATCTTGTACTTTGGCTAGATACAACATACATTTCAGTTGTCATAATTAACGCATGCCATTTTAAGAGGCTACATATATATCCACATTGTTGTATGGATTTATAAAAACAAAAGAATAGAAAAAAAAAACAAAAAAAAAACGTTACAACACTATCATCACAAAAGTAAAATGGGGAACGTATAACGAAAGTTGTCAGATTGCTTCACAAAATAAACGTGAAGGAAACAACTGATGATGCACGATTGTACTGCGAAAGCTGGTACCAACTGCAGCAGAACCAAGTTCATGTTTGGCAACACCACTGAAATACTAAGCGTACATAAAAATCTTCTACGCACGTAGGATCGCTCCTTGCATCATATATTACAGGATCGGCGGATACAAAAGTTCCAAGTGAGTTATAATGCTGTTTTTCTGAAGTCCTTGGGTGGCTTCATACGAAACAGCAAATATTGCATATTGGGAATTTCACAAGTTAAGTAGTTAGTTAGATATAGATAGATGTATGTTCACGTTGGTTCGGTAATTTCATCAATTTACAAAACGTATGTGTGTACAAGTAAAACTTGATTAGAAATGTTCAGTCTCCGGCACATAATACAAGCCTTCAAGCATCAATCAACTGTAGTGACAATTTGTACAGATATAAGTAAAAACAATAGCAATGCGTGTGACATGTAAACATACAATTCAACCGTTGTCATTAGACTGACAATAGTTAGAAACATGTTGTAATATACCATGCGTGATTTATTTGACGTATGGCCACAGAACAAACGCAAATGATTTAGTGACAAAGGAACACAAATTCAACCAAAGAGTCAAAGGGTTTCTTCCACCCAAATCGATCGCTTTTTAGACACCGGAACGTTGGAAGAAGGTTGAATAAGAGCTGCAATTCCCAGCTATTTATAGTTTCGTGCTTTCGGAATTTTGTCGTGTTCATGTGATTTTGGGAAAACACGGACTTCGCAGTCGTACGCACATGCATTAAGCCCGGTTTTCTCACGATACGCCTCAGGTGCTGGGACCTGTAGCTGAACCCCGATCGCCAAGGTAAGAAACGGTAGTGATTCCATAATCTGTCCGCACCAAGGATTTCCAATAAATTATTAGATCTATATCACTAACTTGGTAAGCTAGTTAGAGTTTTATCGTTGTATGGTCATATTTTTTTAAGGATCTACAGATCTCTGCTGTATTAGGACTATGATAGGTATTCTAACTTAGTTTTTGGTGAGACAGATCTTCGAACCTGTCTGCACACATTATTACCAATTAAATCTAAATATTTAATTTATGTTTCCTTTCCCTAGTGGACACGTTATTGGGACCCTAACTCTTATGATAGGGTACAAAACATGAATTTTATAAATTACTTGGAGTAAATCTATATCAGCCTAAGCTACAAACAAAATTTCAGCATCTGCCCAGACGACCAGATAAGGCGTGTGTACACACGCGTAATTTACGCACAAAAATGCATGATACGCACAGAAAATAAAATCAGGGTGTACATTTGAGTAGGAAGTTTCAACCTTTGCCCACGGCCTGTACCCGGATAATCCTAAAGCAGTGCAGCGACCCTAACGCAGTGCCAATATGGCGGATACAGAGACAAAGTATGTAAATGTTTGTCAGGTTTTTTATCATGTTTTTATATTTGTGTATCAGCGTAAAGCTTTTAAAAGCTATAGTGTCCTGTGCTTTATGTACTCAATATTTTGTTTGACAATTACTCTATGATGCTGGACGTCATTAAAGTGTACTCGAAAAAGTCTTCATAAAGAACAGTTTTACGTGTCCGACCGTTTTAAAATATCTTAAAATGCAGTAGTACTTTACTTGTAATATAAATTAGTTAAATGAACATCTCTATGAAATGTGTAATCATATCAAAGTTTAAAGTTGATGTTTATTGATAAAACATTGTATTTATTCTGAAGTGGTTGTGGGCTTGCGGATAATTCTTGACCGATGTAGGAAACTGTGATTGATAAGTACACACTTAAAACGGATAATACCTAAAAAAAAAAAAAAAACACCGATGCATGAACTTTTTTGTTATTTCTGTGCTTTATTTTGTTATCAAATGCCTTTACAGGTGTATTTACAGTCTCATGGCTACACTGTTTCTGACGGATACAAACAATATTATGTTTTACTATAAGTTCCTTGCCACTTCATGTAAGGCGGAAGGAATAGTACCTTATGTAATTTTGACATTTAGCCATATTTGTACCATGCATACACTCCAAACTAAATTCTATGTATTTCAAAACATTGCAACTATGTTTCGAACGGCAGTGTTTAATAATTTCCTCTAATTTGTCAGAAGATGTATCGCAATATACACACTAATTAAACTTTGGACGTTCAGAAATATTCAAACGAGTGTCACTTTGATTGCGTGTTATCCTTTTATAGTTTAAAGCGGCCTTGGCATGTTCTGTTCCACTTTCATTATTTTTAATTATAACTACGTCGTCTTTGAAAATATATGATTTTTTTTCTGTCTTTTGCAAATCGTTTGGCACTATATAAAACTTTATTTCCCACTATTCTCGTCCAGCACAAACTCGCGATATTTTCAACACAGGTCTTCATGGTAAACAGTGCAATGGGTAACAATCTCTGTCGTTTAAGTGCATGCCTACCCACATCTATGACATTTAAAGCAGTCCATAGTTTCTATCATGAAACGATATAATACACGTTGTCACTGTTGAACGGGCAAATTATGCAATACGATTAAAACGAAAATAGAAACTTTTATAGAGGCTCATTATAGTCGTTCATCTTACATGTATTTCAATTCATTTATATTGAATATTAGTTGGTAAGGTGTTTATCCTTCACGTTTTATGCGTTGGTTTGGTTTTTATCCGTTCCTATTATACATTGAGTTCGGTAGTTATCAACTAGAATTTGGGTTTTTATCCATTTTCGCACAGTCTGCACATCTGAAGGAGTATTGTGTCCATATGCAGTGGTATAACGCCATAGTGCAAACGGGCTTTTGAAGCAGTATATAATTGCCTTCAAACAGCAAAATAGTATGGCCATTTAAAGTCTTTCTTTTTTTTAATATAAATATTTTAATTGAATGTTTGGCCTTTTTCCTCAGCATTCCATCTTACAACACAATGTTTACTAGATGGAACATTAGATCTATTGAAATAAATACTCACTTGATCAGTTACGACAGATATTACGACCAAAACAAACCTGTACATAAGGAAACTTCGCATTAAAAGTACAACCGTCTTTGCATCCGCCATATTGGCACTGCGTTAGGGTCGCTGCACTGTGTTAGGATTATCCGGGTACAGGCCGTGTTTCCGTACACACGGAAATGAACCAACAACAAATAGGACCTAAATGTTATCCGACTGTTAGAAGTGTGAATTATGAAATGTAGAAATTCCTCATTTAAAACATTTCATTATCTTCATGAAATGTCTACTAACGTACGATAACCTAATATAGTCATTCTTATGCACATGTATCAACTTACATATTTTTTCATTTGCGTCAATGATTCCCGCATGGTCTGATATTTTACCGGCAGCCTTTCTGCACCATACAACATCAATTTGAAGTCCGAATAAAATTTACCAGTAATTGCAACGAAATAGCAATGTTTTGGGAGCAATGGTCGCTCTGACGACTTTTAGTTTCATAGACCTTAAAGTCCTCCAGTGAATTATCGTAAAGTCGTCGTGTGTCCCTAAAGTCGCCATTACATCGAGTTTTTACTGAGCTACAGTTGTCACCACTTTCCTGTATGGATGGTAGGCCCGGGTTCTGTGCCGAAAACAAGTACAGCTTATAGGACGATTCTATCAACGATTCCTCTCAGCCATCAAGTGGCGTGACTATGTGACAAACGCAGAAGACTTGAAGCGAGCCAACGTTCCCAGGTACGCCTTTGACAAGTCAGCTCCGCTGGGCTGGACACTTGTCACATGTGGAGGACACACGGATGCCCAAAGTTGTGTTCTGTGGAGGACTAAGCCAGGGCAAAAGGATCAGGAGAGAAACTGCGGAGGCGAAGCGCAGATGGAGGAGAGCAAGAGCAGCCCAGAGTCCCACTGGCCAATGATTCCCTTGTCCAGCGTGTGTCAGAGTGTGCCGCTTGGTGAGTAGTCTACGCAAGCACCAGAGAACGTGATAGAGACTTTCTACCCAATCATCCGAAGAACAAGCCATCATCATCATCAAATTACAACAAATAATGTACAATAATTGCTTAACTTAATCAAACGGAATACTCAATACAGATTACAATTCAAGTCGGAAACTGCTACCTTGCAAAGTGCTGTACTGCGAGGGTCTTGTTTTCCAAAAAAAAAAAAAAAGGAACAAAACACACCATCGTCATTGACAGAATATCGAAGCCATTTATGAGCTGTGAGCCACGCTGCTTGCATTTCCCGCATCTCTCCACCGTTGTTTATTCTTATAATGAATTGCATAACAGAAAATGTTTAGTTTAGTTTATTAACTTTAACATGCATAGAGCGGTAATAACTATGGCACTTAAAATTAAAATCATAAATCTATCCCAAGATCATTTACAGTTTTGCCTTATTATTTCGTTTTAATTTCAATCAAACCTGGTCAAAGGGGGGGGGGGAGGGTAAGAATGTAATGCAAAATATTCGCGTCAAACAGAGTTATTCCAGACATATATAGCAATAGCGATAAACATCCACGTTGCTTTCGCGTTAATACATTGTCTAAGCGCTTAGGTGTTCGCCGATGATGAAAACAGTAACAACAAATAGGCGATTGGGAAAACGAACTTTTCAATGAATCGTAATTCAGCTCTCATCATCACATAATAATAGGCTAAACAAGAAATATATTTACAAAATATATTCGGCGTCGGTAATGGTTATAATGCAAATAAGGAAGGTAAATTAAACTTCCAGCATACATATTCATGACAATGTAACTAAGACTAGAACCGAATGGCACACACTACTCAAATTTTAAATAATAGTTTACGCCCCACACACATACCATTATATATTTATATTATACTTTATTAAATATATGTTGTTTTTTTAAACATCAACATTTATATACGCTATTCGGTTAATTTAATAAGGATTATCTAATGAAATTAAACCGTATATTCAGCATCACAGAACATGATGCATCAACGAAAATAATTATATACATCGAATAGCTGGTACATACACTGCAAAAACTGTATTAACTAGTACATTTCTGTTCGAAGCATGCACACGCCTGTATATATTTATGGCTATATAAATCGCGTTGAGATGTAAACAATACATGTATGTCGAGGCAATGATATTTTTCAAGCATCTCGCCTTTGCAACTGTAGTGTGGAATTCCACATAGCAGTGAATCGCTGTGACATTTAGGCAAAAAACACGCGACATGTAGTGTAAAAGAAAACACATAGTTATATATAATGTAAATACTGTTTTCAAAATATATTTGCAATTAGGATAACATTATAGTCTATTTCTCCAGAAATCGCACACATATTGTTATATATTGTAAAACCATACAACAAACTTACTTACACGTCGCTTTATCCTGAATAGGCCTATGCAGCAAATGACTGACGCGACGTACTGCACATCGTACATGTCCTTAATAAACCCATCTTCAACAAGTTTGGATCTACAGTGTGACATAAAGAACACAAGCTAGTATTGAAATAAAACACGTAAATTCATAAATCTTTAGTTTAGTATTCTAGCAACATTAATTCATATATATCAGCCAACATACGTACCGCAATGATGAACGATTGCAACGGAGATCCCACAATAGAAGGGAATATAGAGCAGCACAAGGAAACCGTACCATTTTTTATTTTCTGGAACTAGAAGTAAATTTTATATAACAATGAAGTTTGTTTTCATTTACGCACTTGAGTGTGCACAAAGGGTAGCAAACATTTAAAACATGTTTTGGGAAGAATTTATAAAACGTAATGAAAATAACAATGAACATGGTATTTAAAAAAAGAAAGGCAGTAAGTAGAGTATATTACACCATAACCTTTTAAAGAACACAAGCTCAACAAACATGACGCGTTAGAAAGCACCAACAAACAATTAAGCAGACCGATATATAGAATATACACACACGTTCCAGCAAATCAGACGTGATGAATGGTGACGACGTTCATGCAGGGATATCTGAAAATATACTTCATTTAGAAGTCCTGAAGTTGAAAAAATAAATCGTATAATGTATTAGCCTTTAGAAAACAATACAACTCTATTAAGCTCTACATAATTTTTTTTATCTACATGCACGGTTGCATTTCCTCCTCGAAATGAACTTGAAGTACAACAGAAAAACAAACTATGGTTGTTTACTGATTGGTCTTGTTTGTAACCCAAATGCAATCAAATTAAGAAAATTAAAAACAAAAACATGTTTCTAAACAGACATTATGCGTTGAAATTATCATATCAGAAATCATTTTTATTTTAAGTCTAAACATAATACAAGTGAGAACTCCAGATTTTTCGGTCCCCACTTATATAGATCTCAGGAGACTTCTCGGACCCCAGATTTTTGAGACAGCATTGGAAAACTTCTCGGACCCCATAATTAATTTGAGAATAATTCAATCATTATTAATATTTGCACCATGAATAAACCAATCATACCGCCCTATGTTTTCGCCAGTGATACATGAACAACCTAAATAATTTCCCTTTACAAAATTGTTATATAAATGTGTAAGGCGAGTAAGACAAATTAACAATGTAACAAAATATTTGCGATAATGAATGAAAATTAATATGTATCAGACGAGTGTTGTTATTCTTAAGTTATATACCCTATCTTACACGCGCACACGTTACAATGCATATATACTACCAGTAAAGCTGTCTCAAGTTTATTTCAGTTTGCTGAATCGCATGTTACTAAAGTACTTTCCGATAATATTCGCAGTAGACCTTACTTATTTATAATTTATACAAAAATAGACAAATTAAACACAGAAACAGAAAGTTAACAAAAAGGAAATAAATCATTTACATATATATGCTCGCCAAGCACGAATCTATCATGGTGTGTAGTTGTCAGTGGTCTGTCGTTCATATTGTGCTTTAAACAACATCTCCTCCGAATATGAAACCTCGGAATGAAAGATGACAAAAATGATATGTACGTTGCTTGTGTGGTTATTTATTCCATTCCATTAATGTATTTGTTCCATGAATAAATCCTGTTGGCATGATAATCGAAAGGAAAATATAAAACTGTATTTCAACAACTGGGCCAATATAAAACTCTATATACAAAACTCTATATTAGTGTACTGCACAAAGTAGTTGCTTTGGTGACAATCTACCAAGTTTCTTCAAGACACATGTATTCAGTAACAAGTATGGCCGCCAGAAGCTTTCCTCAAATGGACAAATGACCACTTTAAAAATACTGAAACCATTGAACCATTTTAAAATTATGTTATATAAATGTTTCTTATGTGACTCATTGCCATTTACTTCAAATCATCTTGATTCGTCATGGGGTGGGTTACCTTTCCTCGTTTAGAAAATTGTGTAAATGTTCCCAGAAACCAATGCATCGAATTCCAATTAATGTCACAGAACTTGACAGAAGTGTTCTTTTAGTGCTTTAAGATTACTTCAAATCATCTTGATTTGTCAAACAAACAGCGTGGGTTCGAAAAAAATAAACATTGCCTCATGTAAGGTCATATGATTATTTTTTTACGAAAAAGGTTCATAGATATCCTGAATATAAACGCAAGCTAAAACATTCAACTAATTTACGTATTTAATGTTACAATCGAGTATAAGCATCGCACGGGGAACAAAAACACATTCGGCGATACATAATATATCCGCACCTCACATGGCGACCCATTTTTAAAACACGTCGGAGGCCAAAAAAAAAAGTTTGTTCTATTCCAACAGCCTTTTAATTCCGGAGATACAATACTTTGTATTGTGTTTTATTTTCAAAAGTTTTGAGTTACGTATTCTATATGTAGCACTGTGATGTGACTATCTGTCAACATAAACTCAGTTGAGCGACAAACGGCCGTTTTGGTTCTCTTGTTTACAAAATATTGCAAGTACTCGTACATCTTTAGGTCAAGTGTTGAGATTTTAATAGCATTATAATTCAAGAATTAGTGTGTTCATATATATCTTTAGCTGAATAATTCAAGTTCAAATAAAGTTAGTGTGTGATTTATTGAAATTTCAACAAATATGACCGGGTGCAATCTAGTGATCTTATACTGTACTATTCAGGTAGTTATTCCATACGGATCTTTTACCGAAAGAGCAAGGTATCAAAACGCCGATAGCGAAAGAAGGAAACAAACCAGAATCAAGGAAAATAAATTGCAAAAATGTCTTACAGAAAGGACACATTTGTTTCAATGAAATTGATTTTCTGCAAGACAAATCAAACTACTCATCATTATATTGCCTACTTTCAACAGCTTGGTAGATATATAGGTTTGTATGCAAACTACTTAATGCACACGCAATAATATGGATAACTGTCAATGTGTCGACTAGCTAATCTTGAACGGGCCGAAATAGCTGATGGAGCGTATAAATTTGGGGGTATCGATGGTTAGTGCTTCGTAGCCTGCAAAGTAAAAAGTAGGTCACGCCATTCAATCTCTCGATGTCGCCCTACTAAAGACCCGTGGCCTCCGCCGAGAGTCTAAACGTGTGGTTATGACTATATAAAATGTGGTTATGAGTGACATGTTACATGTATTATATGCTGCAAAATTTCCTCTCTTCAGCATTTTCGTGCAAATACACGTTTGCGTATGCATTAAAGAAAGCATCTGAATAATTAACGTGTTACAAGTAATAATTTTAAAACGTGTCATAGATAATAGAAGTTTACTTGTGCATTTTTTTATAAATAAAATAAATGAATATTTTGTAAATGATTTCAATAATATCTGTGAGTGTAAATGACTTTCATTTCTTTATTTTTTACCTCTAAAAGTGTGTCTACCTTTCCTATCTTGATAAATACAAACAATAGACCCTTTTCACATTCCCGTTATCGAGTACTGTAGTAGTTGTCTCCCTTGATAAAGCAAATCCAGAACGAGGCTGACGATGTATTGGCTGTAAATTGTCCATAAAGGTTACAAAATACTAATTCCAATCCTTATGTAATTTAATGTAAAAGCGATAACTTTAACCAAAAATAAATGCAACATTTTGCACATAGAGACCCTCATAACCATACTTTTCTTAAAGAGCACTCTAAGCTGAATTGATTTAAGCAATAAAAATGGTATGTCATGTATTATGCAAGAAAGAACTCGACACTAAACAAGGTTGACTATTTTATCACCATCTTTTTAGCGGCTACTTTCTAGTTGAATGTAACCCGCTTCATAGCAAGTGTCATACTGTAGTCTCCAATCTTAAAACATATCAGTGATTTATTTGTGCACACCAATGCTTACCCTACCAACATCACCAAAAAAGAATATCAAAGCAAGTGCCTAAACATAAAAACATGTCTTCGAGTTAAACTTGTTGATTTATTTAGAGGGTGAAGCCGTACATTACTTATTTATTTAGTGTATTGTGACCTAAAGGGAAATAATGTTCAGTGGAGAAAATGTCGAATAAACTTATAAAATGTTGTTAGTTTTTTATTAAACTTGTCTCTGTTTTATTCACTACATTATATATACGTGGATATGTTTCAAATACTTAAATTTAATGCAAATAATGTAGCAATCACACCATAGCCAAATCTGTTAAAGAAACTATGATACGGCTTGGGTAATTATATAACAGTTGACAGTTATAAATACTATTATTGTTATTTTTATTATTATTATTATTATTATTATTATTATTATTGTATAATAATAATAATAATAATAATAATTATTATTATTATTATAAAATACTATAATAATAATAATAATATTTCATTTATAGACTGTCATGAGTTCAAGCAAATGATCAGGATAATTGCGAATAAATTTAAATGTGTGTCTTAAATAAAGTTATTTTCTATTTGAAATGCTAATTATTTCACTTGTTATCAAGTAGATTCATGAAGTCAGTGCTCCCGAGACAATGACCCGTGTATTACTTCACTAGTTGGTATGCACTTTGATTACTTAATTGTGTCACATGCTATCTTAAAATTAGGACCTACTAGTATATATGCACATTCTGGTTACACAATAATGGTCATGTGTTTATACGAGATTATGATCTTATAATTGATAAGACCTGGTTCGAACAATACGAAGTATAGTCTCAGAGAAAGTACTTACGATTGCATTTTTTTTCCATTTTTAGCGACGATATACTTATTAAACTGATACTCTCTTATCATATATCATAATTATATTATGTACCATGCCATTTCTGTTTATTAAGAAGTAAACTAAGTGAATATTTATAACATTTTAAAAGTAATAAACTGTAAATGACCGCTATGGAACCATTATTAACGACTAACAAGGTCTAATTACCCTCAGGGTTACATGCTGTCAGTTAGATAATAAGCACATGTGGCTGAGTGCAGAATGCATATAATTTGTAAAATACAGTTTAAATGATACGTTTTGGTATCATTTTAAAAGTATATATGTAAGCAACAAGAAAAAATGCTGTTTTGTGCACTACTTTGTTGTCTAGTGGTTCCCAGCTTCATAACTTTTGGCCCATGTATTCATTCGCAAAATGGCAGCCTCCATGCCCGTCAAAACCGCTGTGTTTTTTCTAAGGTAAATATTTTGAGTTACAACAATATAATATTTTGACATGCTGTTTTTTCAAAAGGTTATGTCCTCATCTTTCCAACAATATATGGTGATATATTGGAAAGTAGCTTGGTCATGGTAAAAAGTGAGATCAAATTTTGAATATTTTATATGTAACAAAGAAGGAATTTATTTGCGCATGCGTAACCTTTAAGAACTTCACATAATATTAGTCGTCGGCAAAGATTTTGAAAATGGACTCTTCCAAACACACTGCACTGGAAAGAATAACTGCCAGATGCCACCTTGACCCCATTTAGGGCTGTATTTTATGGGATGGTTGCTCTAGGGGGCATTAGGGGGGTAAATATGGGAACATTAAAGCAAAATGTCCACCAGAGTGGCAATCCGAGACCCATTGTGTTCATCGTGTTGTTTTATGGATTTTACCCCCAAAAATGCAGAAACTTAAAAAAAAAATTGTTTAAAACGGTCTAAAAACCTATTCTGTAACATTTAGAATGCCAATGAAGATTGTTTTCACTTCTGACTTTATATATTGTATCTGCTATGCCTATTAAAACTCAAACTTATGCTTAATTCAGAGTTAAAATCATGTTTTCCAGATGTACCCAAGTACATATTTTTCCGTCTAAATTTTTGCCTGAAAACACCATTATATGTGACATTTTCAGTTATATTTTTTTCCAATAAATCTTTAAACCAGTGTAATAGGACTTCATGTTCTGTCTCGAAATAGATCAGATTGATTAAAATTGTGGTTTTTATTAAAATTTGAAAGGGTTGGGTTCTCTTAAAGGTCTAATTACCCCAAAACGGAAGTCACATCCTCAGGGCTACATGCTGTCAGTTAGATAATAAGCACATGTGGCTGAGTGCAGGATGCATATAATTTGTAAAATACAGTTTAAATTATACGTTTTGGTATCATTTTAAAGGTATATATGTAAGCAATAAGAAAAGAGGCTGTTTTGTGCACTACTTGTTTGTCTAGTGGTTCCCAGCTTCATAACTTTTGGCCCAGGTATTCATGCGCAAAATGGCATCCTCCATGCCCGTCAAAACCGCTGTGTTTTTTCTAAGGTAAATATTTTGATTTACAACAATATAATTTTTTGACATGCTGTTTTTTCAAAAGGTCATGTCCTCATCTTTCCAACAATGTATGGTGATATATTGGAAAGTAGCATGGTCATGGTGAAAAGTGAGATCAAATTTGGAATATTTTATATGTAACAAAGAAGGAATTTATTTACGCATGCGTAACCTCAATACATCGCGAGCCTCGTTTTCTATTCGCCGATAAATAATTGTGTCGTGATAATCGCTAAAACTGGGAATGTGAAAATCGTCTATTAAGGTCTGTCAGTTAGATAATGGTTGAGTGCAGGATGCATATAATTTGTAAAATACCGTTTAAATGCTATGTGTTGGTATCATTTAAAGGTATATATGTAAGCACTAAGAAAAAGGGCTGTTTTTGTGCACTACTTTTTGTCTAGTGGTTCCCAGCTTCATAACTTTTGGCCCATGTATTCATGCGCAAAATGGCAGCATCAATGCCCGTCAAAACCAGTGTGTTTTTTTCTAAGGTAAATATTTTGAGTAACAACGCATAGAATTTTTTGACATGCTTTTTTTTCAAAAGGTTATGTAATCATCTTTCTAACAATGTGATCTATTGGAAAGTAGCTTGGTCATGGTGAAAAGTGAGATCAAATTTTGAATATTTTATATGTAACAAAGAAGGAATTTATTTGCGCATGCGTAACCTATTAAGAAATATAATATGTATTCCTGAGTTACTGTTATTGTTAACTGTTTCAAAATGAACTAAATTTACAGTTCTTGAACAAACAATATATTTATTCTACAACTGAAACAATCGTAAAATGCTCCTTCTCAGTCACTTATGCCAAGTTTCGGTTTATTGCCACCCTTTAATGTGCGCATGTCGCAGCAAATAAATACATGTAACTAGCTTTTGTAATATGTAGTTTATCGTTGTCCAAAACATTTTTTTTTTCTATCTGCGTTCCTTAAAGCCAAAGAAAGAGTGGAAATGGCCGAATGTTGAATGCACAATTAAGTTCAACCAAACATCATATAGCCTGGCAAAAATGCATAATTAAATTGTACAAGCTGAAACATGCTACATATACGTCAGGTTGTTGGATATATATATACTGTTTATTACAAAAGCACTGATCCTCCAAATAAACTGTTTAACACGTATTTGCGGATCAGCCTGGCATTAAATCCGAACATTTGCCGTTAACATTCGGCGAGCTGCACGATATTCTAACTGAAATACAGTAACCTCGGTTAGCTTCGTCGTGTTGAAAAGTAAACAATAAACTAGAATTAAATATAGTCAAACACCATATATTTTAAGGAAATGTGTTATAGTTTTTCGATCAGAATGCATTATTTTATGTCTTTACAAGATACAATATGTTGCACGCGAAGACAAACATTAAGAGTTTATTGGAGATTTGACAAAGCTAAAAATATATATGAACACACTAATTCTTGAATAATAATGCTATTAAACACTAAACACTTGACCTAAAGATGTACGAGTATTTACAATATGTTGAAACAAGAGAGCTGAAACGGCCATTTGTCGCTCAACTGAGTTTATGTTGACAGATGGTCACATCACAGTGCTACATATAGAATATGTAACACAAAACACTGACAGCGTAGAAAGACTGTTGGCGACAAAAGAAACTAAAAGCATGTGAATTATGAGTGCATTTTTACTAAAAGGAAACATGTGTTTGAATGAAGTTCAATGTCCCACCTTTAAACTTTACAATTTGGCTTCTTATGGAATAGTATTCGACATCTTAATGAATACTAATTTGTAAGTAACGAAACATTATTTTGTTCGAGCTAATTATCTTATGCAAACGGAATTATATACATGCCAGTTAACAAGTCAATATGCAAGGGCCAGAATAACCGATAAAGCGTAGTAGTTAGGCGCACCGATTGTTAGCGCTTCTTAGCCAAAGATCTATAATTAAACATGTTTATTTATAGATCTTTGTTCGTAGCCTACTGAGTCAAAATACATCATACGATGAAAGCTCTCGATTGTGCAAAGTACAGTTTAAAATTAATAAATTACAGTAAATTGTTGTAAAAATATTCAGAATGAGAATTGGTAGCAAGAAAAAACACTTTCGCAACGAGTCAAAAATAACCGATGTAACGCATTAATTTGATGGACTTATTCCAGGACACTCCGGTAAATATTTCGATTACATTCAAGTAAATAGCCAAAGTAGGGATGTCATTAGTTTAAAGTTATTTTGTTATAAATTGACCTTTTTACAGATTGTAATTGTATTAAATCACCTGATATACACATTATAATACATATTACATACATTATCTTAAATAATTAAAATGTAAGAAAACGAGTGTGAAATTTTGCTGTTTTGAAGAAGGACCCATTCTGGTTTCGATTTACTGACTAATAGCCTGCAAAGAAAAGAAGTATTTTTGCGCGATACCTGTTTTCCAAATCCCCCTCTCAATAGACCGTTGGCTTCCGCCAATAGTCTAAAAACGGGTTGCCATGTGAGGTGCGGATATATTATGTATCGCTGAATGCGTTTTTGTTCCCCGTGCGATGCTTATACTCGATTGTTATATTAAATACGTAAATTAGTTGAATGTTTTTGATTGCATTTATATTCAGGGTATGTATGAACCTTTTTCGTAAAAAAAATAATTATATGACCTTATATGAGACTATGTTTATTTTTTTCGTACCCCACGTTGGATATGTTTGTTTGACAAATCAAGATGATTTGAAGTAATCTAAAATTACTAAAAGAACACTTCTGTCAAGTTCTGTGACAAAAGCAACTACTTTGTACAGTACTATAATATAGAGTTTTGTATATAGAGTTTTATATATGTAAATGATTTCTTTTCTTTTTGTTAACTTTCTGTTTCTATGTTTAACTTGCCTATTTTTGTAAAAATTATAAATAAGTAAGATCTACTGCGAATGTTAGCGGAAGGTACTTTAGTAACATGTGATTCAGCAAACTGAAAGAAACTTGAGACAGCTCTACTAGTAATATATATGCATTGTAAGGTGTGCGCGTGTTGGATGGTAGGTCAAAGTTATTACGAATGCGCCAAAGCATGACTCAGCAGCAGTATCTTAGAAAGGAAATTCTTTAATGAGCTCAAAATGATAAAACACATAAATGTCCAACAATACGAATTATTCACATTGCAACAAACTATTTGACTCATTTATGATGTGTTGCATTACAGACGACTCATATTTGCGAAAAAATCGTGGAGTATACGCCAAAATAAATGCAAATACTGGTGATTATTAAATGCTAATGTTAAAAGTAATTGAAACCCATCCAAATGGAGGGATGTAACAACAGAATATTTCGAAAAAAAAATCGATCTTTTATCAATCAAGGTTCAGTAATTCTTCGGTTCTTAATTCCTAAACAACATACAGAGATGTGTATATATAGGCGAGGACGTATCTTATTACCATCAGAATTATCTGTTTATGAACGATTAACGTGTAACTGTACACCCAAACGGAGCAGTCCTGCGAAAACAGTTCTGTGTTGGTAGATAGACAAACTCAGAATTTGGGTTTCCACCCTTGTTTAACGATTTGTGTCAGATTTAAAGACCTCGAAGACCTACCGCTTGACAAAATTGATCCAAAACACACGTCTTAAAGAAATCCCCGTCCAATGTTTATTGCAAGCACATAACCGTCACTGCTGGATTATATGGAAAACAGTGTTTCATGCATTTGTGTACTTCTAAGGCAGTAAAACTATAGAAGTCCTCATTGTGTTGCCAGTTGCCTGCTGTTTCTATTGCTCCATGCTGTGCTTTCCTTTCTTCATATGCTGTATTTATTGTATTCTCTGTCGTATAAAACGGCGATTCCAGTTCTGTTGGTGTACTCGGAAGTGGGAGGGTTCTCATTGATTCTGAACGCATAGGTCGTCGTAACGATTTTGGATCGTTTGCCATTGGTAAAGGAGGTGTTGACGGTGTTTGGAAATTTGACTTGTCGCAACGTTCTGTTTTGAAGACATTTATGATTCCCGCACTTGGTCTTTTCTTTGTGAGTTTGTTCCATCGTTTCACTCCAATGTCTCGTAATCCGCATGCCTTTTGTTTGATTTTACTTCCCAAAACGCTCAGCATTTCTGTACGGATTTTATCAAAGCCGAGTTTGGCCTTTACTTGCCACTTGTCAACTTATGATTCTTTCTCCTTAAAATACAACTCACACACATTTAATTTTATCCCATCATCATGCTTGCATTGACGAAATAACACCCCGTGGTATAAACTTAGCTGTATTTCCACACTGTGGAATACAGCAAACACGCACAGTAAAATGCACCATTGTGTTGTTTGTCGTGACGTCATTTTATGCTCTTCGTGTTATTGAGTGTTTTATTTCTTTTATTTTCAAAATAAAGACAAAATATGATGGGATAAATAGAATTTGCTCGGCACGAAAACCCGAACCACTCGCCATCAAGGCTCGTATTTCATGTTTTCCAAGCCTTGCTAAATAAACTTATCTTTATTCAGCACTAATATAGTAGTCTCTATATTATATATGCAACTAAATACATCTGTATTCATCATTACATCATCATTTTTTATGTTCTCAGTACTTTAGAATCTGTTTTGCAAAAGGTTTTTTAGACTACAAACACAACAAAAATACATTACAAAACTAGTTCGTGTTGTGTGTATCTAAATTTTGTATTGCAATAACGATATTCGCCAATGGTATTTTCTGTATTTGTGTTATATATGTATTATCAAATATCACATATATAACCAATGTGTTGTTTTAGACATGTGTGATTGTTCTATGCTTACTCCGTTTATAAAAACGTTTAACTATATTGTAATCAATTATGGTACATCTTTAGTACAACTACACAATATAATATCAATTATCGGCAGTAAAGAGAATGCACGTGTAATAATTTAATTGTTTTTAGTAATTAGATTAAAAAAAAACAACTTTTGCGTACTGTCTAACGACGGCAATTATTTATACAGAGAACATAACAAGCATTTTATTAAACATATTTTTATTAAAGATATGTAGTGTGCGAAAATAACATGTAAAATATATGTTAAGCCACATACCAAAAAATATTTCTATTGATACAAATACACGTATGCTATATTAGGTTTGGAACATTCTAAACAATATGCGTTTTGGACATTCAAATTATGTTTGTGCTTTAATATTTTGACTATATGTGTCATATACCAATTGGGAATATTGATAATTTTGGCATTATTTCGTCATCTATTAAACATATTTATGATCATGAAACAATCAACATAACTTGACAAGTATGATTTACATGCAACCATACATTTTTGTCTTTTATATGAAATGAAAATTGTTCAAACGAAAATACCTTCGGCGGTGCTGGTGGCTGAACTGTCGGTCTGGGATTCTTGCGCGCAGAGTACACTTTCGGCCCTTGTCTCTAATAAGGAAGTAAAATATTTGAAAAGGTTTTGTGAATTTTAACTGACAATAAAATATATAGATCTACCTCATATGACAACGTATTGTATAAAGAACATAAATATTATCAGAGTAATTGAATAAAAAAAAAGATTTGTGAAATGTATCTACCGCTTTTCGGCCAGTAGAGCCGCTGCTGTAGTTCTGTGTATACGGTGCTGCAAAAAGAACACCAATTAAAGGGGCATTGCCACATTCACTTGATTGGTTTTGCTACATGATAATGGTTTGTATATTGTAAATAATCATGTTTACAAAGTCACTGTTAAACCGGGCCAAGGAATATTCTATGCCAAAATTATACTCGACTTTACTTCTGTAAATGATAATGCGCAAGTGCAACATGCTGACTTATGCAACTGTATGTAACTTTAATTTTATTATATATACAAGTTATTTTTATGTTACTTTTTTATATTGCTCTTTATCGTATGACACAAAATTACAATAGCAAATAAACGGGGAGAATAAAAGTCGTTTTAAATGATTATAAAAGCAATACTGCGCAAAATAGTGAACACTTCCACTATCCAAGTAATTCATTGGTCAATCAAATCAAATACATATATAACAACTGTCCATTATAATGCCTGCGATTCATTACATTTTACACAAACGAGTAAGGCGTCGAACTATGTACAATTAGGTGGCAAATTATATGAATACTATACAGCAACAACTAGAACAGCAGACAACCTGACATTCAGACAGACAACAAAACGGAGAAGCCTAATGCACACTCAATGGACGCACAGTCGGGCAGACAGACGTTAACCAAATATATGCATGTGTAATATAATTTACTGAGTATGTTTGAGTGCTATTAGTCTATTTTAAAATACCTAAACATTATTGTGTATAATGAAATTGCTTACATACATGATGGTTCATAAGGCTCGGTGCAGTCTTTTGTTGGCAGATCATAATCTGAAAATAAAACTCAATCATTAGCAGTTAGTATTAGCAGTTAAATTATATTAAAAACCATTATTTGAATTCAAGTAGATAACGATTCTATTAAATAAAAGATACTATTAAGAGTTAATCTTATTTTCAAGAATTTCCATTGCCTGTGTTATTTAGAGTAGCACCCAGTTTTTTTGTAGTTGATAGCTTTACTTTCAAATATTGTTTTTGATCGACTATATCCTTCTCCTGTAATTGGAGATTATTAACCAATTTTGCGAATTCTTCGTGTGTTATGCTAAGATCACTTGGATATCACATGTGTTGAAAGCGAACTCGTGACATATGCATAAATACCAGTATTTGAAACATAATAAAAGTTCAAAAAAGTGCGAGTCATTTCTGTCGTCTACAATACACTACATTATTTAAAGTTACAGAACATGTCGATTATCTCTTGGCCTTTTTCAGGTGAGAAGAATTTGAATGTGTGCTACTTTGTAAGACCACTCTGGATCAAAACAATATATGCAATTAAACAGTAATAAAATTTGGATGTAAATATGTCATTGCAAATGGTGGAATTTTAGGCAAACATTTTAGTACAGTAGAAAGTATGCATTGAATCGCGTTTAAAATATAATAATTAGTTTTAAATTAAAATATATTTAATGTATACATATTTTATACTGCATGTGTCACAGCGCAACGGCTTTAATTGCATTTGGCATTGTACAAAATGCGCAATACATTGTAATATTATATTCGTACTCATGAAATAATCATGAAATTTGGCACTCATTCACTGGTTGGCTTCAACACCTGTATATACAAGCAAAGGGGATGTTTAAACAAATATAACCAGAAAATGTGGTTGAAGGTTATAAATATGTTTACGTTTCCACATTCTTATTTGAAAAAATAATTATTATTATTATTCATCAGTATTAGTTCCTCATAAATCAACATTTACAAAGCACATAACTGAAATAGATAAGTACTCATCAAAGTCATACAGAACTGTTTTCCACGTTTTGCGGGAATAACGAATAAATGTTCTCTAATCCACGCATTTTCTTGATAATATTTATAGGTGGCTTCCACGAATGCAGTTGTATCTTCTTGACCATTAATTTCATACACGCTGACTTCAAGAGTAGCCCAAAGCGATTTTGGAATCATTGCTAGGTGTCTGCTGCCACTGTCCTCTTGCTCAACATTGGTCCAAGCAATGATTTGGGTGCAACGTTCAAACTGCAGTACTTCTACTGGACCGTGAAATAGGGCGTACGCTTCGTATTTTTCGGCGTAGCTGTCTAAGATCACTTTTCACCTAGATTTTTTTCGATAATTATGCAGCGGGAAAATTGAATGCCAATAGAATTGAGCAAATTTTCTAATTTTAGAGAATGCAAACTTCAAACAATGGTTTAACGTATACCAATAACTGTTGCTTATTTTTGGGGATTAAAAATTTACATAATTGTTTACATAAGCGGTTAAAATGAAGGTATAAACATATCATGGACATATACTCTAGAACTGAGGCTAATTATGAATTATTAATTTCTCATTATATGACATAAACAGAATGCTGTATTCATTCACGTAACGAAATAACTATTTTGTTTAGCCTACATTTATATAAGCGGTACGCTCTATAAATAACAATTGTGCAATGTTCCCATTCATAAATCTCATCCGCAAAGTTGACGTTCCATGTAACCAATTGATTCTAGCGAGTTCATCACATTCCAGAAACAGTAGTGTCATTCTAAAAATATCGCGCGTAGCTAGCAACCGTTGTATAGCTGTGTTAATATACTCGTACATGCATCAATAATAGCGTTCAGAGAATCATAAACCTAAAAATTTCAATAAATGGGGAATTTATATTTATAAACTTAATGCTAATTTGAATTAAAATTGTGGTTACGATTTATTAACGATTATTTATAATTGCATGTTTCTATCACCTTCTCCAGTAGATCTTATTTAATCTGAAAAAAGATGCTACATTTTTTTTAGATACATTATAATGAAAGAAGATTCGGAATACGTCGAATTGTTATTCGCGTAACATGAATACACAATAAGCAACACTAATTATACACAGGAACCCTTGCTATATCATATTTCTACTGATATAATTTAAAATCTTCATAGTCTAATGAATTTTTATGTTTGCGTTATCAAAAATAAAGTCTTAACATTTACAAAATCGCAGAATGTTCCCTGTCTATTGCTTTTTATTGGGATATGTACACAGTATGAATGCTTATTTGACTTCAAATCGTTATATATTAGATAACTAACATGAATGGTATATTACCGGTACTATAAATAACTTTACAGACTCGTCTGATACATAATAATTGTAATTCTTTCCCGATATTATTTTCTTACATTGTTAATTTGTTAAATTGGCTTGTCAAATTGAGATAATAAATATGTTAACCTAAATTATTTTGGTTATTTATATATCACTGGTGGAAACATGGAGCTGTATGATTGGTTTATTCACGGCATAGATATTAATGATAATTTTATTTAATTTTTAAATTAATAAATTTATCTCAAATTAACTTTTGGGTCCGAGAAGTTTTCTTATAGTATCCGAAAAATGTGGGGTCCAATAAGTCTCCTAATATTGGTGGGGACCAAAAAATCAGATGTCTGAGAAGTCATGTAACCGATCATCTTGGCCGTCTGTTTAGGTAATTTTTAAATGACATCTCAATATTAATTTGAACGCCGATTGTCTTTATTTAAAGACATTTCTTGTTTATTTTCGTCTTTTAAGATAATATCGCTCAAAAGTATTGGATTGAACATGATCTGTACCATTAACTGAATATCCTTTTGCTTCAAGTACAGAAGTCTATAGGACCCTGGATCATCTACTTCCACCAGATTGGCCACTTGGTCGTCTCGAAAATAATACACATAATAAACTACCGTACCTTTCAAAAATCTGTTGGAGGTATTTTCATTTCCAATTACGCCGTGTAGTTCAAGAATAGCATTGTCTGATACAAGTTTTCCTGATCCTGGACTCAGCCCTTTCAAATACAATTGCATGTCTCCTCCGACTTGAACAAACCTTGGGCAATTTTCTAGAACCTACATGAAAAATCAAAAGAATTTTAGTGTAAACGCACTTTCTGTCATTCATGTCACGAATATCGATAACTCTCTTCGTTAAATTGTTAATGAAATTACACAACTACAGAATTTATTTTAACCACTTTGTACATAAAATATTTAGTAATCAACTCTCTTCGTTATATTGTTACTGAAATTACACAACTACAGAATATATTTTAACCACTTTGTACATAAAATATTTAGTAATCAATTCTAACACAACTAGTAGTCTCAACAATGATTATCATTATACATGTATATCGATTAAGTTCCTGTATAACAGAATATAAGACATTCAAACAAACCTGTGCTATTGATATTCAAAGCGCCTGGGTGGCGATGAATGTTTTAAAACCTTTAATTTTCCCCTGTACTCCGCAGAAATCCAAAACTCTAATCCCTCAATCATCTTGCGCTCGTTAATCACCGCGTCATCTTTTATTTTACGAATGACATCTTCGTCAGTGAATGGAAGGACACAAACCGAGCTATATTCAGGTGCTCAAGTTTGTCCACAAGTATATCTTCATCGTCCGGCAGGTTTTTTTCGTATCGAATCTCAAAATCCGAAAGAAAAGTTCGAACAAGAACTGGAAATCTGTGTTGATTGTTCTCAATAATTTCAGCCAATGTAAGAGTTCCTTCTTTCAGATTGATTGTTTCGTCATTTTAATACCACACGCGCACAATGTTTCAAATGCAAAACAAACAATGTCTGTGTTTCATTCGACGTTTACAAGTACCTCTCACTATTAAAGTTCTACAAGATTTACACGTTTATGTCCCAATGTAATGAAATATGCGTTTTCAAATTGCATTGGGTTACGTGATTTTTTAACATCCACTGACGTTTTATTTGATTGTTTGCTTTCGTCTAACTGTCTAATCGAAAAATACAACCGTACACACAAACCTGCCCAAGATCAAGTTCTAGGCATAGGGCTGTTCTACTGTTTTAAACAGTTTCGGTGTAGCATGATCATAATTTATTGATCACGTGATGCAATTGCAGTCTAGTTTCAGTCTATCCTGAATATCGCAATTATATTTTCTTCCTCAAATTTTCCTCAAGTTCAGTTTGTTCGGAAGTAACCTTGTTTCTGTACTAATACTTAATAATCTGTTCAAATTGTTTATGAGATTATCACGTTTCTGTTAGTTCCGCCATAATTGTGAATAGGAATCGCGATACCGTACCTTAGTTAAAGGTGTAGCGTACACAAATAGCCTGATGATGATTTACTTAGTTATATATGTATTGCTTTACACGTAAAAGCAGTTAAAATCTAAGAGAAAAGCAAACTGTGACGGAATATTTTACGATTGATTCAGTAGTAGAATAAATATATATAGTTCATTTTTAAACGGTTTATAAATAGCGTACGTTCAATATTATAGTATTATAATCCTGGTTGAAGATATTTTCAAACACCAATAACAACAGTAACTTAGTAACACATATTATATTTCTTAATTGTTTTTATTAACAAACGTTTAAACGGTAGACAAACCTTTAACTTTAGGTAAAAAATAAATAAATAAAAGTAATGTACACACTTTAACATCATTGAAATCTTTTAAAAATAAACATTCATTTATTTAGTAAAAAATAAATGCACAATATGAACTTTTAGCATCAATGATACGTTATTATCTTATTAGTTCTATCATGCGTAGTTATTCAGTTGTTTTATTTAATGTATACCCATGCATGTCGACAGAGGTTTACATCACCGTGCTACATATAGAATGTGTAACCCCAAAGGTTTGGTAAACTGGACAAATGTTTTGCCGTAAACATGTTAACATATTTGTATTAACATAATTTATGAATTTGGGTATCAGTTCCTTGAAGCCAGTTTATATAAAATGCTATCAGTTATAAATATAATAAACTATGAGGGCATAATATATAGTAAATTCAAACTGTTACTCAACTTCACTTCGAAAATAAAACAAAATATATAATAATATATAATGGGATTAAAAGGTTGTTAGTGCTCAAGGATGAGGTTTACTGGTCAGTCACCGTCCGGCGTCCGTCGTCCGTCGTCGTCAACAATTTACTTAAAAAATCGTTTACTCTGAAACCTCTTGGTGGAAATTAACCAAACTTGGTATGAATGTTCTTTGGGTGGTTCTATACCAAAGTGCTTAAAATTATTTTGATTCGTTAAAAAACATGGCCCCAGTGGGCCGGGCGTTTTTTCCTTATATGACTATATAGAAAACTTAAAAAATCTTCTTGTCAGAAATCACTGGTTGGATTTTTAAATAATCCCACCCAAATGTTTTTAGGGTGACCCTCTACCAAAAAACATGGCCGCCATGGGGCGGGATCTTTTCCCTTATATGGCTATATTGAAATCTTTACAAAATCTTCTTGTCAGTAACCACTGGTTGGATTTCAAAATAATTTCACAGAAATGTTCATTTGGGTGACCCTCTACTATTATACTTCAAATTATTTTGATACGTTCAAAAACATGGCCCCCAGGGGGCGGGGCCTTTTTCCTTGTATTTAAAAACATTAAAAATATTCTTGTCAGCAACCACTAGTTTGATTTTGAAATAATTTCACACAAATGTTCCTTGGGTGACCCTCTATCAAAATACTTAAAATAATATTATTTTGATACGTTAAAAACATTTTACCTAGGAGGCGGGGTCTTTTTCCTTGTGTGGCTAAATTGAAATTTTTTAACATCTTGTCAGAAACCACTGGTTGAATTTTGGAATAATCTAACAGAATTGTTACTTTTGTGACTCTACGGATTCCTTTAAAACAAAACATGGCTGCCAGGGGAGCAGTTTTCCGTATATGGCTTTCATAAAAGCTTTGCCAATATTCTAGAAACCACTAGCAGTATTTTGAAATAATTTCACACAAAGAATGCTTCATGACTAGCTTTTACCAAATTCATTCAAATTATTTGGATACGCTAAAAACATGTCTGTCAGTGGTCCATCATTGATGTCAGGTGCCAACTTTTACTTCACCTCCGAACATGTTTTAACAGTTTTACAAAGGGCCACTTTGGCCCCCTTGTTTAAACCTCACAATAACTTTAACATATGCATTTTGTTACCAACGACGTTTTCTTTAATCAATGTATTGCTGTTATGAAACATGTTTTGTTGTATTTTTGTTAAAGTGTTCCTTTTTGACGATATTGCACCGTTCCTAAATATATATACGTAAGAGAAACCAAGGGCAGTTTGTTTGCAGTTACTGGCTATTTCCGCCCCTTCTAAACTCCTGTATCCGCGCCTGGGGTCAGTCGAATCCGGTCTGATATCAACATTCTTATTTTGCGTATATAATTTCTTTCCTTTTTGTTATGTTTCTGTTTCGTGTGTTAATTTCCCTATGTTTGTATAATCTACATACAATTAAGTATCATCTACTGCGAATATTATCTGAAACTACTTTAGAAACACGCGATACAGCAAACGATCGAAACTTGAGACAGCAAGTTTATGCATAGCAGCATGTGCGCTTGTTGGACAGTAGGCAGAAGTTACGATGGATGAGGCAAAGGGCGACGCAGAAGCAGTATCATAGAGAGGGAATTGTTAATGAGCTCAAAAAGGCAAAACACATAAATGTCCAACAATACAATCTATGTACATTGCAACAAACTAATTCAAACTAGTTGACTCATTCATGTGTTGCATGACATACGACTCATTTATGCGATTCTCCGAAATCGTGGAGTAGATGTAGAAATATATGCAAATACTGGAGATTATGCAATGGGAAAAGTTAAAATTGCTTGATACCTATGCAACTGTAAGGACGTGGATTGTACTGACATAATATGTCATAACAAAATACAAATCTCCCATCAAATTGGATGCCAAGTTTCAGTAATTCTTTGGTCCTAAATACCTAAACAATATACAGAGTTAATGTAAGTATATACAGGTAGAGATATATTACTCTCTGAAGTATTCCATTTTACAGACAAACGAAATAGTTTGTAATGCCTCCTCTCACAATTTGGGTCTCCATCCTCCGTTAACGATTTGTGTCATTTTTATTTCTTGAAGACCTTCAAGTCCGACCGCTTTACAAAATGTATCCAAACCACACTGCCGAAAGAAATCCCCGTCCAGTTTTTCTTGCAGGCACATATCCGCAACGTTTGGATTGTCTGGGAAACAGTGTTTCATGCATTCGTGTACTTCAAAAGGAGTGAAACTGTAGAAGTCCTCATTGCGTTGCCAGTTACCTGCTGTTTCCATTACCCCATACTGTGTTTTTCTGTCTTCGTATACTTTATTCCTTGTATTCCCCGTCCTATACAATGGTGATTCCTCTTCTGTTGGCGTACGCGGAAGTGGACGAGTTCTCATTGATTCTGCATGCATAAGTATTCGTTTTTGTGACGACTTTGGAACGTTAGCCAATGGCGAAGGAGGTGTTGATGGAGATTGGGGATTTGACTTTTCGCCAGGGTCTGCTTCTGTTTTGGTGTCATTGATGCCATCCGTACTTGGTCTTTTCTTCATGAGTTTGGTCAATCGTTTTTCTCCACGGTCACGTAATTCACGTGCCTTTTCTTTGATTTCTTGATGGATTTTATCAAAGCCGAGTTTGGCCTTTTCTTGCCACTTTGAAACTCATCTAGAGTCTTTGTTCTAAAATACAAGTCAAACGTACTTAGTTATTATACATGTAACTCAATATCCACCATTACATAATCAATTTCTCAGTACTTCAGTCAGTTGTAGAAAAAAAACTTGCGTACGACTAAAGAAACAGAAAATTAAGATACATAATGAGTTCGTGCTGTATGTATTAACATTTTTCATCCTATTTACCATGATCGCCAATTGCATTATCTATTAGTATCCATAGGTATAATCTCAAATTTGTAATTGTGTTGCGCTGAAGATGTTGATAAAACGTTCTACTAAATTGTAATCAATCATTGTAAACCTTTTGAACAACTAAACAATAGACTACAGAATCAAATTACGGTAATTTTGATAATGAACGAGTAATAAGTTGTTTTCAATTGAATGCAAAATATGTTGCAGATTCTATAACATCGACAAATATATATACAGTGAGCGTCACAAACGGTTTGAATATAAAAGATATGCATGTGTACGGAAGTATTATAAAAATATATATCGGATAAAGGTCGCATCAAAGTTGTAGTGATGTACACATTTTTATTCTCATTGTGCGTTTATATTAATTTTGAAACTGAAACTGTCGTGTACAGAAATATAGAGTAAACAGTTTTGGCATTATTTTTTCGTCTATTATATTAAGCCGTGATAATTAAACACTCAATATACATTGATATGTTTGATTGACATGCAGGTGTACATGTTTTGTCTTTATATGAACTCGATTATGTTTAAACTAACATACTTTCGACGCTGTTGGTAGCTGAATTGTCGGTTTGTGATTCTTGCGCGCAGAAGGCACTTCCGGCGCTAGTCCCTAATACAAACATAACAAGTTAAACATTTTTGATAATGTTTCCTGGGCCCGGGCCCGTATTCACCAACCTATTTTTATAGTTTGTAATAAATAATACACTTAAGGCTCAATGAAAAAGCCTTGACTTGAGTGTTTGCAAATATGATAGTACCAATGTCGCTTTTGTCATTAACAAATCGTTCTAAGTACAGAATGTTATCAAAGGAGTTAGTGAATACAAGTGAAATTCATAGTATCAGCCTTTTAAGAACAAAACAGTTTAAAGAATATTATTTATTCCTAAGTCTTGAGTCCAAGAATGGTTTGTGAATACGGGCCCTGAATTGCAATGGAAGCAGGGTTCCTACAGAACCACCATCGATTCCGTTTCCATGGTATATCCGCTACTTGTTGTCGTTGACAATCATCATCTGAAGAAATTGACATTTGTACTAAAATAGTCTTATAACCCATATGACAACGTATTGTATATATAACAGTACGTATTATCCGCGTAATCTAATTACTAAACTGATTAGTGAAGTACACTTACCGTTTTCTGTGCAGCAGCGCCGCTACTGTAGTTTGGTGTACTTTGTGCTGCAAAAACAAACCCACATAAACGGTTGTCAAATTCACTTGGTGTACGTACTTGATGTGAATGATTTGCAAAAATGTTGTGAAAAATCGTGTTCAAAATGTGCTTTTTTTCTTATATCGTTTTAAGAATTCTGCCATCCAACGGAACTTTTAAGTGAAATGTACAATTTATGTCGATATTTATAATGAGTCTGTAAAAATAACAGCCAATATCACGGCTGCGATGTCAACAATAAATACGCAAACGGATACTGCGTCCATTGATATGCAATATTGTGTCAAATCATAGGAATGTTAAAGACCAACAATTAGAACAGCCAACGGAGGGACATGTCCTTTCAGACAGACAACAAAACGGAAAGCCTGATGCACACTCAACAGAAGCAGAGTCGGTTAGACTGACCATTACCAATATACATAATGTACTGTTACGTTTGAGTGCTGAACTATTAAAATAACTACTTAACAGTTTTGGATATAATGGAATCGTTTACATACGTGATGCTGCATAAGACTTCGTGCAGTCTTCGGTTGGCGGATCATAATCTGAAAAAAATCAGTTATTAGTATGCTATGTCAAACTACTATAAGTATTTACAAATACAAAAAAAGAATTAAGATCAATGTCTGGATGTTTAAGAGTTTAGCCTATGTTCAATAGTTTCCACTTAAAGATATCCTGGTTAAAGTTTATTTTTCAAAACTTTTGTAAGTTCAGAGCTACAACATTTTTAGTGCCAGTTTTAAAACATTGAAGGTTATCCTATTCTTTCAACATTTAAATTCAAAATGAGTCATACATTGCAAAGTATATTACCACTTCAAAGACTGATGGTTCGAACACGATATTCGCACCTGAACTGTTATTAAATTTTATTATTATTTCTTCATTACGAATGGTCTAATTTTTAGCCATTATATTATAACACAGTCGAAAGTATGGATTTTATCGCTTTGAAACTAAGGATTTTAATACATGTAATATACACATTTTCGTACTTAATGTGTCACAACGTGACTGTGTCAATTGCATTGGCATTGAACATAAATGCGCCATTCGATGTAAAGTATACTCGTACTCATGAAATAACCATCAAATTTGGTACCCATTTACGGGTTGGCTGAAAAACATACAGGTACAATGGGAATGTTTATACTGCCGGTGAACTGAGGTTTAAGATGTTATATGTGTTCACATTTCCACATGCCTAGTTAAAGGACAAATATTTTTACAATTACATACACGTATTTTCTTATACGTTTATTCTAACTGCACATCTTTTATCGCGCGTGGCGGTGACGTTAATTTCAAAGGATGATTCAACTAAAAAGTAATATATACTTTCGATAAAATGCACATTTTTAAGTACGAAAAATTTACAACATTTATGAAGTTTTTCATAAAAACAAAAATATTTGAAAAATGAAAACCCCAGAGTGTGTATCGAACTTCGACGTCGAAGCCCGTAAGAACAAAATGACAATGGACAGCGCATTAACCATCTGCGCTATTCTGACTTGTAATAAATGTGCATTATTATTCCGTATTATTATTCAGTATTAGTTGTTTATCATTAAACATGTGTAAAACACATACCTGAAACAGATAAGTACTGATTTGGACGTTTTAACCACGTCAAATAGAACTGTTTTTCACGTTTTGGAATAACAAATAAATGTTCTCTGATCCATGTATTTTCTTGATAATCTGTAAAGTTGGCCTCCAAGAATTCAGTTGTATCTTCTTGACAATTAGTTTCATACATGCTGACTTCAAGAGTGGCCCAAAGCGATTTTGGAATCATTGCTAGGTGTCTGCTGACACTGTCACCTGGCTCTACCTTTGTCCAAGCAATGATCTGGGCGCAACGTACAAACTGAAGCAGTTATAATGGACCGTGAAATAGCGCGTATGCTTCGTATTTTTTATTTTCGTCTTTTAAGATAATATCACTTGAAGACATTGAATTGAACATGATCTGTACCGGTAATGGAAAACCCTTTTGCTTCAGTTCCAGCAGTCGGTAGGACCCAGGGTCATCTACTTCCACCAGATTGGCCACTTGGTCGTCTCGAAAATAGTACACACAATCACCAACTGTACCTTTCAAATATTTATCTGACATATTATCATGTTCTACTACGCCGTGTAGTTCAAGTATAGTACTGTCTGGTACAAGTTTACCAGAACCTGGACTCAATCCCTTCAAACATGATTGCATGTTTCCGCCGACTTTAACAAACCTTGGGCAATTTTCAAGAACCTGAATAAAACATCAAAGGAAATGTAGATTTTAAGTGTAAACGTAGTTTATGTATACCATTCGTGCCAGGAATATGGATAACCGAGTTAGTTAAACTCTTACTGAAACAAAAACACAACTACAAAATGAACATAATCTATTTATAGCAACGAATTCTAACACTACTATAACAAAATGAAATATTGAAATCCGATTATACAATTATACATGTAGATCGATTAAGTCCTGTCTGATATAATTGACTATATTCAAACAAACCTGTGCTATTGAAATGAACCGTCTGGGTCGTGGCGAACTTTTTAAAATCTTTAATTGTCCCCTATACTCCGCAGAAATCCAAAACTCTTGTCCCTCTATCTTCTTTCGCTCCTTAATCACAGCGTCACCTTTCTTGTTACGAATGACATCTTCGTAAAAGATTGGAAGGACTCGAACACGCGCTATATTTAGGTGCTCAAGTTTGTCCATAAGTATATCGTCATCGTCCGGCAGGTCTTCTTCGTTTGGAACCTCATAATCCGAAGTAAATGTTCGAACAAGAACTGGGAATTTGTATTTATCGTCATTAATAATTGCAGCCAATGTAAGAGCCCCTTCCTTCAGATACATATTTGTCTTTGTCGCCATTTTAATTCCACATATCCACAATTTTTCACAATTCCAAACAAAATAGTTTATGTGAACTGTACACCATTCAAAGTTTACAATTACCACTATTCAAGTCCTACAAGGTTTACACACTTATGCCCCGATGTAAAGCTTTTTCCAATTGCATTGGGTCACGTGATTTATTCGAATGCACTGAGTTGTTTGATTGCATTTAAAAATACATACGTAAACATCAACATGCCCAAGTTAAGATCAATGCTTAAGGCTGTTCTAATGTTGTTCACATATTGGATGTCGCAAGATCAAATAGTTGATCACGTAATGCAGCTGCAGTCTAGTATCAGCCTTTCCTGAATAGCGCAACTATATTTACTTCCTGAATTTTTCCTCAAGTTGAGTATATTCGGAAATAACCTTGTTTCTTTATAAAAATCCAATGATCTGTTCAAATTGTTCATGAGATGATCACATCTATGTTAGTTCCGCCATGATTGTTAATAGCAATCCATAAACTTAATCGTACCTGAGTTAAAGGTGTAGCGTACACAAATAACATTTACTTAGTTAAATATGTATATATGTATTGATTTACACGTAAAAGCAGCTAAAGTTGAAGAAAAAATAATGCCGTACAAGTTCCATATGTTTACTGTTAACACTTTGTCACATAAACATACACGTTTACACAAAAGGTCTTCGGTTTTCCAGATCGTAGAAAATATAAGTCAGTGTCTTGTTTGTGTAATTTTTATGATGAACATATATGTTCGCGAAATTTGAAATTTACTATTATGCTCCCATTAAAATTAAAGGCTCAAATAATATTGTATTCGTATACTTTTCATAAGTTTAAATCGGACTACTCCGTCATTGCTTTATGACTTTTTGCAGAAACACTTTTACATTAATAATACGTGTATTCATCAGTAAATAGTCATTGACAGCTTTTGTGTGAACACTTACATAATTTTCATAAAGTGCTAGTATAGACAATTCAGTTGCTTTGAATCACTTACATGTAATTAAATTATGTGAAAACTACTAAGAAGAGCTTATCCAATCATGTACGTGATTTGAAAATTGTTGTTGGTTTATTTACATCGATATCATTCAAGCATTCGTGCATACTCTATGTTAAAATCCTTTAAATAACAGTTAATCGATAGATGTTAAAAATGAAAATTCATAATGAATCTCGTCGACCAGTTCATCATGAATAGAAACATTTATTTACAATACAGATCAATAGGTATTTTAATAGGTATTTTAGTTGTTGTCACTAGTAATTAAAGATCAACCACTGTTCATCATGAACCTTTCAATATTTTTCCCCAGGGGGTCGCGTGCTGACGCAGGTGAATTTGACTTATTTTATTTTTTGGGTTCTAATTCCCCGCCCTAGAGCCTAGAATTTTGTCTAAATCCCCTCAGTCGGAAATGCGATAGGTGTATCAAATATCCCGGGGGGTTGGGGGGGGTGTGGCAATATTACCCGGATCTAAAATACGGCCAAAGTCTATTTCCCCTGTACTCGGAATCATTTGGCATGTCAAATTCCCGCCTGTCGGAAATCGCTGTCAGTCTTAAGTCCTGCATATGCCCGCCGCTCCCCCCCCCGGGGGGGGGGGGGGAACTATTGATAGGTGCATCACTGTGGGGAGTATATATGCTATAATATATTCTAGCGTGCGACCAGACAGCGACCACCTCCGAAGATTTGATTTCTCTGTTAAATGTTATCAAGATCACGTTGCATCACAATGACAATCATATGCTCACTCACCAATCATAGGTTCGGTCTTAGAAAGAGTCTCAGAGACAAACCCAGTATAAGTTTCTCGGAGCCAAAACACGTACGTAGTATTTATTAAAAGTATGGGTCTATGACGGCCCCTGCCCTTGCATACTTCCCACAGAGATGAACACATTTATGTCATATTTTATTTGGTCTCCAAACTGACCATTATTATACGCTTTAGACAGCGACATAACAACCACAAAAATAATGGTGATACAATTAAAAGCATATGTGTAGTATATATTCTTAGTTGTGTGTAGCCTTGAAATTGGCTTTAAAAACAACAACAACAACAACAACGAGGAAGAAATTGGGCAAATACTATTCGACAACCACCTCAAGTGAGAGGCGGACCAAAAGCAATCACGTGGTAGTGAGAGGCGGACCAAAAGCAATCACGTGGTTGTGACATCACAGAAGCAAGATGGCGGGTCCCGCGGAGAGTACGTTAGTGAGAAAATGTTACTTCACTGGCGAGGACGCTTTACAAAAGGCTGAAGAGTTGATATTTCAGTATGAAATGAAGAGTTTGATATCTTTTGTAAAGGTCAAGTCACCTAAGAAGATAAAATTACCGGGTAAATGCCTAGTAACACATAATTTCGCGACCCTTAGACAATCGTCATACATTCTCAAAGAGTTGATATTTCACTTTCAGTATGAAATGAAGAGTTTGACATCTTTTGTAAAGGTCAAGTCACCTAAGAAGATAAAATTACCGGGTAAATGCCTAGTAACACATAATTTCGCGACCCTTAGACAATCGTCATACATTCTCATGAATTTAAACAGAACAATGCTCCCGGCGCATGTGAGTTTGGTTGGTGGTCACCCCCCCCTCCCCCCACAGCACAAGACCACACCAAAATTAAATATCTTCAGTAAAAAAGGAAAAAGCTGGAAATTGCAGCTATCATTCAAAATTTGTCCAAACTTTCGTGAGTCTAAAATCTGATTAGGTAGTAGAACAACAAGTTGGTCCCTTCACGGATATTGAGTTACTTTTTATATGGGCAATATCCGCTCATGGGACCAACAGCTGAAAGACCAATTTAATGATGGAAAATAATCCTTCTTTTTGTCTATATAAACGCGACCAGATTTTGATTGCGACTTTCACGCCCGAAAAGAATGTTACAGTCAACAGATTGCAATAAAATTTACATACCTGCTGAGATGGTCCATTTCTGATTAATGTTCCATTAATATTTGTATAATAACACTTTGATTTTACACGCCTTAGCAATTTAAGTCCAACCACTATTCAAATTTTTAACACCTCTCGCTTTCCTTCACTGTGTAAACTTTAATCGATAGTCGAAGTACTCTTGAGAGCATTACGTCATTCTATTGGTCAAAATCAGGAAAGCCTGTCTGCTTCCTCGCTCTGATTTGTTGATGTGATGAACATGAGGGAATTTCCACATAAATGTTATAATAACAATAATATTGTTATGTACACAGTTTTAAATCTGGATTTAATGCACATTTAAGGTAACTTTCAGCATATATACATCAGATTAAGTGTTTTTAAGATAAAATACATTGATTGCTAGGTTTATAATTGCAAGATATTGGAATTTACGGAATTTAAACCTTTTCGATTTCCACCACGTAATTGTTCTTTCGGCGTTGAGACGTTCCAGCGAATTTAGCCCCATATAAAAAGTAGCTCTAAATTAGCTTTTAACGTCTCATTTATTATACTAATTAGGTAGGAGTACTGGGACACACTCTGGGTCCACACATAATGCAGCCTCATGCGCGGAAGGACATAATAAACTTCTAAATACACACACACACACAATCGTTACATTACCACTGAAATTAACAAATCCATTTTGTTTGCAAACACAATGTTTCTGTTTAAGCCACAATATGTGTACGCTACAACCTTCTTGGAGAATATTTATTTGGGGGCTGTTGTAACGATTTTTTTTATATTTTCTTATGCAATCTTCTGTACAGATTGTCATTTGTATTTTGCTGTAACAAATACAACATGTAATAATGAACTGTTGTTTAATTATGCGAATGAATGTTTCTGTGACCTTCACCTCATTGTGGAAATAATACTAGGAAGTATGGATAGGTATAGAAATTTCATACCCCTGGCAAGTACATTATTGCCACATGAGATGTTGTTTACACTGTATATGGTTGTTCAAAGCTTATTGTATAAATAAATTTGCTTTTCTTTTTTAGTTGTATAACCTTTCACTTCTGTGTTTCAGCGTTGTCTGAATTAATAAAAAAAAAAAAAATCTGGGAGGAGCATTGCAGCCAAGAATTCCCCTTGTCTTTTGATGGGGTGCCATTTGTTGTGCTGGGAAGCCAGAAACGTGAGTGCTGTCATGGCCCAGACAGACATAGGTCAGAGAAAAAAAAGGCAGCAGTAGCAAATGACTGCAAAAAGGTTTGTATACTTTTACATTGCCTGTTAATGGCTGTATTAGGAAATGATAGGTTTTAAGGCTCGGGTGAAGGGTCCCTAGCCTTCATATATGGGGGGAAAATAGCGTGTGAAAACCAAATTTGGGGATAATTTTCACGCGACGTCACTCATAGGGGAATGAAATTTCCAGGTGAAAGTTTTATTTTGGGGGAAAAGTGTATGAATTTAAAAGAAAATTTCTGAGGGGATGTAGCTTTTATGAAAATTTATGAGGGGATGTAGCCTATATTTGGCTACAGCTATAGAATTAAAAAAAGCCCTGTAGGTAGATCAATTGTCCATTAACAGTTTCTTAAAAAATTACCTTTCCTACAACATTTCACCAAAATTAAAAAAATCTTTTCCAAAACCACATGCATTGATTTTACAGGCAGACCATGAATACATTAGAAATGAAAAACGGCATTTCATCCAAACCACCAAAAAAATGGATTGTCCAGCAAGCGTTTTCATTAGATCGGTGGTTCGTTTCCCAACCTACAAGGTAATATAATTGTTAATTTGTACCCTTTAAACTTTTTTTATTAAATCGATGGAGCAGTTATCAAAACGTTTTGCAACATCCTGTCAAATAGTGGTCAAAGGACCTGTAGCTTTTACTAAAAATTGAACAAAACTTAAAAATTAAGATAATAAAAAAGTGAATGACAATATTAATTTATCACAAAACTTGGTATAGACATATAGCTATTGGTTTGCCATATGTTTTGTCTGTCCTTCCCTTCCTTTGTTTGTCCATTTGTCTGTCCAACTGCAAATGTGAAATAATTCAACAAGGACATCCTGCAACATTACATTATTATGTAAACATTACATTATTATGTAATGTTGCAGTAGTATTTTTTAGCTCACCTGAGCACTTTAGTGCTCATGGTGAGCTTATGTGATAGACCTTCGTCCGTCGTGCGTCGTCCGTCGTCAACATTTGCCTTGTGAACACTCTAGAAGCCACATTTCTTGTCCGATCTTTATAAAACTTGGTCAGGACATTTGTCCCAATGATACCTCGACTGAGTTCGAAACTGAGTCATGTGGGGTCAAAAAGTAGGTCACTAGGTCAAAAAAAAGAAAAACCTTGTGAACACTCTAGAAGTCACATTTTTTGCCCAATCATCATGAAACTTGCTCAAAACATTGGTTTTATTGATATCTCGGACGAGTTCCAAAATGGTCCAGATCGGTGAAAAAACATGGCCGCCAGGGGGCGGGGTAGTTTTCTCTATATCTATATAGTGACAACCATGTGAACGCTCTAGAAGTCACATTTTTGGCCCAATCTTCATAAAATTCGGTCAGAACATTTGTTTCCTAGATACATCAGTTGAGTTCGAAAATGGTTCCGGTCCAGTGAAAAACATGGACGCTAGGGGTGGTTGGGGCACCTTTAACATACATGCACAAAATCTAATATGCCCAGTTAGAACTTTGAGTAACATGATTTGTTTTCTTAAACAATTGATTGTGTGCATTAAGTTTAAATTACATGCATTTATTTATGACCAAATTAAAATGCAATTTGCGTAAAATGATATCTTTCTCTCAGCATTTTTGCAAATTAGTCATTGTGTTACAGTCCTTTTTGCATACATTATTTGTCATTTTCATTTAAATCTTATTTGGTTGTCTTTAAATAATTATATTTATCTCAGTCACTAGTAGAAACTTTATTATTTTGGTATTAATATTATTTGGTTTTCATTTTAAAACATTTAATAGAGAAATTATTATTGTTTTGTTGGCACAAAGTTGCACGATAGTGTGGTCTTATGCTGGGAAACCATTGAAAACCTACCCGTCCATCTTGGTGACCACAAACCAAAATCACTTGCACCCAGGCTGGGTTTTGAACCTTGGATGCCTTTGTGAGAAGCAAGTGGATAACCTTAGTGGCTACTTACTGAACTTGACTTATGTGCATGTGGATTATTGTCTTCAGGTGACCATCACTATGAGTGTTTTTAGCTCACTTTTTGCGACCAGCCTTTGTCCTGGTCTGCTGCGTTGGTTGGTTGCAGGATATAAAAGTAGATTTTTGAAACCAATAATTTTAAATGACTTCCTAAACACCGTTTTTTATGGATCAGGTTAGCAATATAGAGCCATTATATATAGGGCTAATAACTTTTCATTCATACAATTAATGCTTTTTCCAGACTGCTTTACCTACTTGTGTGACTTTCATCGGGAACAGTCTTGGGATCGTTGGCTGAAATCCAGTGCAGTTAAGGAACATAAGAAAGAGTTACTGCACATGTAAGAACGAAATCATAAGGAGTTCATTAAAACAGGATTTAATCACATGGTGGTTAAATTGACCAGTAGATAACTGTTACTCAATGACTGTATTGACCAGTCATGGGTTTATATTTGTAGTGGTAAACATATGCACATGTCTCTTTAATGAAAGTGATTAAAAAACAAAAGCAAATGAATAGCTATAACTTTCGTTATACTGGTTAATTTGGGTCCACTGCATTGATGCTCACATTTTAACTATTTTAGATGTTCGCTTCTATATAGCTAGTGTTTCAGTTAAAGATATGGAATCCACTTTCCAGTTTCCATCTGTATCTCACATATGATTGTAAATTTTGTATTTGGCTTTATTAACTTGTTTACCGTCTGTACAAGATTTAATTGTGTATACATGATTTAAATCACATTTTGTTTTCATACAATATAGTCTGTGATTTATATCAAAACGTTCAAATATTTTATAATTTGTTTCACACTTTATTCAAGAAGTATTGCTGCTAGAGTGATTAAAATGTACAAACATAATTTATCACCTGCAACTTAGTAATGATCATTATTATTGGGTGTTTTTTTTTTACATTTTTCTGATTTTGAGTAAAGAGTGGAATGTCTGGTCATCTGTCACCATGTCCCGCAGAGATATCTCTAGTTTTACCAATGTTGGCAAATGCTCTATCTAATTTCCAGCTATGTCTTATTCTAGAATGCGTGATATTGCCCATGCAGACAGTGAGGAAAATTTCGAAATTGCTGTCACATCTTTAAAAGAATCTGAATACTGGCAAAAGAGTGAACATTTGCGTGTGTGGTTTGAGAAGCAGTGGCTGTCTGCCTCAAAAGTAAGTATTTCATGAACACTTACTCATTTGTTTGTTTATTTGGTGAAGGTGAATAAATAATAAAATGTGTATTGAAGATCATGAGAATTGCCTATTTTGCTAATTTATTGTTCCCAAATGAATCTTGAGATTTGTACTTAACAATAGCCCTCATAAGTTTGACATTGACATTAATCAGATAAGGAAGCTCATTTTAATATATTTTATGGCCACTCTTTCAGAGTGTCTGGTGTCATTGTCCATTGATATGCTTTTTCTGTCCTCTGTTGATATCTGTGTTGTGGGTAAATAAAGAAATAGACATCTAGCTAGTTTATTTTATAAACAAGAAATAGGCCTCAATCGAAACATACTTTTTTATATGTGTTTTAATGGTACATGTAATATTAACTAACCACAACAATATGTGTAATAAGCCCACATATAAATCTTTTGCCCAAAAACTGCCCTATTCTTTTCATTAAATGTTTATTCTGGTTATCATGTACATTCCAGAGATGGGTCCGCTATCACAGACAGTCGCTTACAAATGTCCGAGTGACAACCACAAATGGGCTAGAAAGGCAGCATTATGAGCTTAAGCACAATTATTTAAAACAGTATACGTCAGGCACAGTGACTAGCCTGGTCTCAACAATCATTAACCAGTTTGTAACAGACACTTTCCAAAGGTTAGAGCCTTTATTTTTTGTGTTATTAAAAGTGTTGTCTAGAGCATCACTCATAAAAATAATGAAGTTGATTTACTAGAGCATCACTCATAAAAATAATGAAGTTGATTCATAGAAAATTGAAAATGTGTAAATTCCTCCTTTCACACCCATTTTTTATTCCAATGGGAGCCCATATGGTTGGTATGTAACATTGGTTGTATAATGGTCCTTTACCAAGTTCATTTTTTTCAAATCATGACCCTGGATAGCCTATTTACTAACTAATAATCTACAAAAATTATTACTCATTTTAGCCTGCTTGTTTTATTACTGAAATGTCATGTGTTCTTAATGTAGTTGAATCTGTTTTTAAATATATAATTATATGTCACCCTTATATTTTATCTTCAGGTACAGAGAGAGCACTATTAAGTGCATGAACACCAGTCGCATGTACTCTGATAGTGTACCCCAGTTTTTGCACAATAGACCTCTGCCTTTTCGTGACCATTGTAGCAAACGGCTCCCAGCTGCCATGCTTATTCCTATGTCAGATATCACGGCATTACCTGGTCAGAAGTTCAAAGTTTCCAGTGCAGACAAGTCCACAGTATATCATTTGGATTTCAGTGTTTCGTTACCAAACTGTTCTTGTCCAGACTGGAAACGTTTTCATTTGCCATGCAAACATATGCTTTCTGTTTTGTTGAAAGTGCCAGGTCATGGCTGGGAAAGTCTGAGTGATGAGTTCACTAATTCTCCACATTTGAATGTGGATAGAGATGTGTGTGGCAGTGTTCCCATTTCCATAAAGGGTTCATCCTGCACAACTGAACTGGACTCATCCTCTGATTTACTTTTGGCCTCCACAACCTGCATCCACCAGAGTGAACGAAAGCATGGAACTGTTGCATTGGGATCAAGGTGCAAGATGTTGGCTTCTTCCATACACAGTATGCTGCACCTAGTCCGTAATGCTTCAGACTATGAGCCTATATACAGAGACCTTATGGCTCTCCATGGTAGGATACGGACTCTAGTGCCAAAAGAAGCTGGTTTGCTGCGAAGGCCTCCAAGACCAGGTAGGAAGCCATATAAGCATGGCCTGTTGAGACCAAGGAGGAGGTACAGAAAAACCCAGCACAAGTCGGTGAAAACAGGTAAGAAGAACTGTTTGCTTTTGCCAAATCTTTGCATAACTCGTTTGAAATGTTCTTGAACAATTTGCCAAATTATTTTGATTTTCGTATAATGGTGTGAGTATTCCAAACAAATTTAGTAACTCTTTAATTTATTTTATTTAATTATGGTCCTTGTTTGACTTACAAACTTGGGCTTGATTTGTGCTGTCTTACATAGTTATATTATTTCCTTGTATGCAAGAAGTATATATGTTACTTTCATGTCTAACTAAATGTTAGTCCATCAATTTATTTAGTACTTGTATGTTTACTATCTGGCAGGTGGTAAGCTTACTGTCTATACCCCAATGCTATTTTTGTTATCTTACAGCAAAGAATGCAAAGAATTCAACATTTGTGGGTCCAAGAATTGTACCGTTGGAATCAACTTTGCCGTTAAATAATGCTTTCACGTCTGATACAGGTTTGCATATTATAGAAATAGTAGCTGCCTGTTAATCTGATCATCAGAAAATGCATTGTTGCCAAGAGAACTGTAGTTTGACCCATTGATTGTAAAGTTTGCATATAGAAGAGCATCCCCACTTTTGATGCAGTGGACATACAGATTAAAGTCACTTTGACCTACACATTAAAAAACCTGAAAGTTGGCCCAAAATTTCCTGCATTATGTGATTTTGAAATAAATTGGCACCAATCATTGTCATTTTATGCAGCACAATTGATTAGAGGATGTTTGGAGTAAAAACTACTTAAACATTTGCAAAATACTAAAATGAAAATGGGTGTACCAGAACTCGTTGAAAATAGTAACTGAAATTATGATTGATTTCTCAACAGCTGACATGTAATTTAAAAATAACATTGTACTTCATGGTGATGGAAGATTTACTAAAGAACGAGCAAGTACTATATATAGTGATATAATGGACCAGGAATAGGATTTATAGTGTTATCAAATGTCATGAAAATGTGTGCTTCTGTCTCACAAATGGGTATTCAAAGTAAGTAATGCAAGTTAAATTAGACACATTTCGCGTTTCTCCAGAAGATTTGGGCCTTTACAAAATCGTACTTTCGAATTGCCTGCCACTTGGACACATTTGGTTTACCATAAATTCTATTTTTAGTAACAATGCATTGTGATCGTTTTACCTGTAAAACAGCCATGTGGAGAAAATTTTCATAAAAAGTGAAAATATGTTTATATCTTGATTGGAGTAAGTGCCGAGAACTGATATAGATATTGGCCCTCAGCCTGTTTATGAGATAAGATTGTGCGTTATAAGACCAGGCAACTGACGTGTTACAGGGCATTAAATGAACAGTCATTTAAAAATGAGCTTTATAGTTTTCCCTCTTTTGGAGTAAATACCCCTTTTTTATTAGATTTAGAGAGTGCCAGTACTCTTTAACTCAATAGCTATCAAGTCTGCTGTATAATGTATACAACTTGTCGGGTGCAGCAGCCATGTTGCTCCCTTAAAGGTCACAATTGACACTTGAAGTTCTGAATAGTCTTTATATGGCCCTAGTGATAGTAGATGTCAATGTGACTGTTGATAGTGCATTTTCAAAATTTTGTGATCATTTCAAGATGACATGTTGTATGTACTATGATGCTCACTTATAGGTCACATTTTTGAAATAAGAGAAGCAACAGTTACAAATGACTGGTTTATAAATTTAAATGCTTTTCCCCCAAATTAAACTTTCACCTGGAATATAAATGCTTTGTTACTTATTCACATCTGTCACATCTGTATCTGTATCCAGTAACATACTGTGGGGACACATTTCTATTTTTATGTTGAAATCAATAGCCTGAAGATCCAGGTCGCCATAATTAACATTGGAAAACTTGTTAGTATAATAGCTCAAGATATGGTAATTTGCAAAATTGGTTTGATCATGCTAAGTTCAATGTCTTTCAGTTGTTGTTTTCTCTATTGTTACAGTTAAAAATGCGAAGGAATTAGCTCCCAGCAGAAAAACAGTTCCTCACTGCACAGAAGCAGCCCCACCTGGCGAAGAAATGGTTCCTGCTAGACAGAGCATTGCACTGCTTGATTCAACTGTACAATTTGATGGTCCTTCTTTTGTTGATACAGGTTTGTTGCATTACAGATTATAAAACTATCAATAAAATGAATGATACCCTGTTCATGCTTTACAAAGATAAGGTACTCTTATCCTTAAAAAACTGACCAAATGGTTTGTGACTTGATTTAATCTTTGCTATTTTGTACATGTATGGATGTTTATGATAGTGTTGGTTATTCATAAAGTCTAATCCTTAGGTAAATTTTTACTGTTTTAGATTTGGAGGGAGATTTATGCAGTCCAACCACTAGCCAAACAGTTTCAAGTACTTCTGATGAGCAGACAGCTGAAGCAGGTAGTGATTTCACAACAAATTATTCTTAATTGCATGAAAGAACTGATTGTACTTTTAAAAATTTATAGAAATGTTTTTCCTTTTTATAACAGATAAAATACAATATATATATATATTCAGCAAATAAAGCTATTTGTTAAAAGAATGTTGAGAGCTTTCCCACAAACTACTGCAGATATGATTGTTAAACGAAGTTGTTTAGTAGGTTGTTCCATGAGTGTGTCCAAGTCTTTGTTATTTTCTTTTGTTAATTGTTTTTTGCTGTTTTTCAATAAATAAATGAAACTTGGGCATTTGTCGACACTTTGAATGTCAAAATCATACTTTTGGGTCAAACTAATACTTTTGGGGCATTCTGCACTTACAATGACGGCTTTTGTTTGTTCAACTTTTTTCCAGTGCTGCAGCGTATATTGAGCAGTCCTCCCACTGACCAAGCTATTGTGCAGATAGGACCATACACAATAACAGACATTCATTTCGTTTGAACAGCTTTTTGTCAGACGAGGTATACAATGTTTACAGCCATAACTTATCTGAAGCCATAATTATGACAAGAAGTGGGGGCATATTGCTTTGCATTTTCATTTGTCCTACAATCATGCAATTAGGCGTAGTAGTTATTTGGGTGGAAATTAAGAAGACTTCTAAAATTGAGATCATCGTGTGAAAATGTAATGGTCATAAGGGCTTGAATTATGAAAATGGTTTCCATACAATATCTAGAGAATTCTTGGGATCATATAGATTAGAAGGTTGGTTAGATTTTACAAAGTATGACCTCTAATGATTTTTCAGAGATCTAAGGTCAAGGTCACAAAAGTGATGACTTTGCTGCACGTTTTGGGGGTGGCATACATGTTTTATAAACATCTCTTGTTAACTTCATAGTGAAGAAATAATATTAATTGGAGACATTTTCAGACAATACTTCAAACTTCAAAGTTCTGTTATGTTGTGTATTATATTATAGATAATTGATGCCTGCCTTTATCTCATGGTGCCGGGGAATGTGGCTCATATTGACTGTGCCAATATGACCGTCATATTTGATACAGATGGAGCACAAGATTTCAGATCTTACCTTCCTAAGGTTATTTGTTTGAATTCACTTTTAACATATCATAGATGAATTTCTTTCAGTCAGCTTAAGATTTCCTAAGTTACTGTTTATTAAAATATTATAGTACAGTGAAGTATATATAACTATCATGACAGAAACATACCAGAGGACACCATTATGATTTTATGAATGTTTCTTACAATCTCCATCTGAATGTGTGTATTGATAAAAGAATGTGATAAAAATTTAATTGTTGGCCATATTTAATTAGTGTTGCAATGTAATTTTTTCCTGTATACATTTAAACTGTGTTGCTGTATCTTGTCATATTACTGATCACTTGTCATTGTAATGGTATGGTGTTTCAGATGCAGTTTCAGAGATATGATGCAGTGTTAGGTGCTGTTAATGAAGGAGGTGGCCACTGGGTTTTGATGGTAAGATGTTCAAGATTAAATGATTTGTTGGATAGGTGTTTTCCTGTCAAGTCATTAATACACTTTTGTGAAATAGACTGTATTCGGAACTCGCTTATCCCTAGGTACATACAACTTTTTACCATTACGACCCTTGTGTCACATTAATATTCTGATATTTATAGAAGATGTTGGGTCACTTTACCGGTAGTTTGAATAATAATACGCAACCTTGTGGATTTAGGTCAATTTTATTTGTACCTCATGTAAATTAGCTTTGCCCTTTTCATACAGTGGTTTGAGTCGGCTGTGTACATATGTGTAGAAATCCATTTAGATTTCATTAAGGAGTAATTTCATGACAACTGACTGGGTTTTGTTACACAGGTTATTTTAGGTATACATGTACACAAATAATAAAAAAAATTTACAGATCATTGTTCCTGGTGCAAAGAGGGTGGTGTACAGGAACCCTCTTGGTGAATTACCAGTAAAGATAAGAGCATATGAACACAGATGGTGGTAAGCATAATTTTTACAATATTTAACAAAATGTTCAGTTTGCTGCCAATCTGCCAAGTCCTTGTTACTTATCAGCGGTGATAACTCTGCAATGTAAATTGATGATACATTCTTGTAGTTTATACCCTGAACATTAAAACAGTTTTTATTATTGCGTATGTTTATATTTGGTAGCCATACAAACAGTCTTGGCAATTCGATGATGAAGAAGAAGAATTTGACAAGAGGTATTTGTACAACCTTGGAATCGTGATCAGGCTTGTATGTCATAATTTTAGAATAATGTTATGATAAACTGTTATTTGTATGCTTCTAAATTAATATATGATACTTTCTTTGCAAGCAAACAAAAGTTTGGAGCAAACTTTTCACGTCACATTTTATGCAATGATTATACAGTTCATTTTGGTACATAGTTTGATGGTGAAAAAAGTTTCATTAATTTATTTGTATAAATTTTAGGCAAGTATCGGTATCTCAGCTGCAGGAAACATTGTGTGTGGTCATTGCAGGTCAGTTGTTTGCCATATTTGTTTAATCCAGTATCTGATCTGTCTTAATAGGCAACTGAATGTTTGAGCAGTATCCAGCGAAGATACATGTTTCAAACAATAACATTGCATTGGCAAATTTGGAGAAAAAAAACAATCCCTTGTTCATTCCAAAAAAAAACCCACAGCCTATTTGCTTCCAGATGAATAAGAAACCAGTTTTATATCAGATCAATCTCTGAACTTATATTATATTTTTGACAGTCTCATTTGTTGTTGTTTACCACTATTCATTTTCTGCTTACTTAAGGCAAGACCAGTGTTTGCAGGCCATGCATATCATTTCATGTCTCTTATGCTTATTGCATGTGATATTGCTCATTAATACTCTACAAAATAACAATACTAATTGCAGTGAGACATAAAATAACATATCTTATCCTTTGATGCTTATATAATAATTATGATAATAAAAAACAGAATGCTGATTTGTTATTGCTGCAATTCATCAAAATCGCATAGGTGCAGTTCCAACCTACAATCTGATGCATTCTGATAGCACAGTCTGCTATTAAAGCCTTTAAACACAAATAAAATCTTTTGATAAATGCATGCGAAAAAGCGTATTCATGTGTCTATTTTTCACTGTGAGCACATTCACATTGTAGTCCTGAAAGAAGAAAGCGCCATGACCGGTTTAGAGCGGGCGAGGATGTTAGGGAATTAAACTATGGTGTAGCATGGTTTAGTTTTACGGTATAAATTCTTGGATATATATATAATCAAATGATAAGGCTTTCATGGGTGGCAAAATCAACTGTCCGAGTCGTCGGTTTGTAGTCCCGGACAAGTCCATTTTTCCATTTGAATTGTCCGTGGACAAGTCAAAAATTATATTTCCATTTGTAAAAATACCATAAAAAAAAAAAATTGTTACCGAAATCGTATGCATACTATATTCAAAAATGAACATGAAATTACTAATTCAAAAACTATCACTAGAGGGCTGTCACAGGCCGGGCTGTCAATGACTTTGACCGTTATTTCCCACCTTCATAGGAATAGTACTAAGAGGGATACCAATGTAAATTTAAATTGTCTATTTTCTTATTAAAACAGTGGTTTGGACAATTAACTATACTTTTTAAATAATAAAAACGGACAAGTACTACTTTTGTATGGACAAGTCATTTTTTTCCAATTACTTGTTCGTGGGCAAGTAGACTTTTTGTGATTTCCCCGCCCCTGGCTTTCAATTGGGCCATATCCCTACTTTTTCATGAAAAAAAGGTGTTTTTAGAAGAATGCAAAAAGGGAAATAAATACTACTTAATGCTACATTTCTTTTGGGAAGCAAGTTTCATTCTGATTTAATGATTCTGCACTGTTATGAAAGTGATTCAGAATTGCAATGGCTTTGTTTTATAGAGTCACTTTTTTGCCCTTTCTCACTTGGAATTGATGTGTATAAAATCAATATTTCTTACAGAACAAACTTTATTCAGGATGATTATAATTTATACTATTAGTTCCAGATGATGCCATAATTAAATTTATGTTGTTGTTTTTTTAATTTGAAACTTGACTAATTGCATTAAAAAAATACAGTTAAAGGTTTGTGTTGATAATGTTGTGTTGGTAATATATAAGTTTTATTTATCATGAACCATTTGCTTCAACTATTTTTGTTATCTTACAATGATCACTAATACACACACTATAATATTTCAGGCTAAGGAATTTTTAAAGCACAGATTGATGATGTGTTTTTACGAAAACTCATCAGAGTAAGTACTTGTCTTACGAATGCCATGCAACAGATGTATTAGATAATAATATGTACATTGAAATAAACACCTGTTTAGACCAAAATGTATTGTGCCATCTTTGCAATGAATCTATGAGCCTAATTACTAAGCTAGCAACCTCTCAAAGAGATGTACCTACGACAATATTTTTTACTCATTGCTTACACATTTACTTTATCTGTGTTTCAAAAATTCATTTGAACAGTATATACAAAAAACCTATGCATCATGTTCTGCTCCAGGTGTGTTTTTTTTTTCAAAGTGACCATTAATTTTTGAACTTTTTAGGCGTTATGTGCCCAATTTGTTATTTTATTTTATTCTAAATGTCTTTAATGGTTTGTCAATACCCATGGCAACAGCTAAATACTAAGATGAGCAAAAGATTATAAAAAACAACAGCACATTCAAAAACCAGGAAATTATGCATCGTTTGACAGTTGAGATGAAACAAAATGCTTATAATATCAATGTTAATGTCATTAACAAAGCCTTCATATGCAGCACTCCCATATTAAAATAATTCCCCTATTGGGGGCTTGGGAATAGTAAATGGAAATGTTATGTTAGCAATTTGCTTCAAAAAAATCCCTTATTTCAGATCATTGTTCTCCACCCACGGAAGGGTTCCTCAATTACAAGATGAAATTTTGCAAAAAAAAATGAAAGAAGATGGACAGTAAGTGTAGTTGGTAGTTAAAAGTGTAGTTTTATGGTATGTTGTGTTTCCCATTATCTGTTGTTAGGGTGCCCTTTAGCAATCAATCTTTTTAGCCTTCTAGTCTCTGTCTTTACATCAAAAACATAAAAAATTGTTGGAACTTCATTTGTGGATAAATCTAATTCAAGAGAAGTGAACAAGAATTTAACTTTATGGTATTTTGTATATAAACATATGGCTGTATTATGGTACTGCCATCTTTAAACACGTTCAAGCATTAAAATTAAATCATCTAAGACATGAAGTTTGTAAAAAACTGTTCCAGCCAGTTTATTTACTGATTTTCATTACTGGCTGATTGATATCGGTAGTGGAGAGGTATCATTAAGTGTATTAAATGTTTCTGGGGAGGGGGATTCATTCATGTTTGAAGCAAACATCTCTCGTTTGTCAATAATTTTACAGTTTGCCATTTAAACAAACATTGATATTTTTACATTTCAGTTTGGCACAGCAATATATGGAACAAGTGTTGTTGAAAGAAGCCATGGTTGGGATTGTTTGTTCCAGTTTGGGTCTAACAGTGGATGAAGTCGAAGCCTACCTCCAGTCCACAGTGTCAAGATTGTTGACAAATGTTATGTACACGTTTGAAACAAGTATGAATATACAGTGTTAAATGTCTTCCTCATTTTAAGTGAAAATTTCTTTCCATATTTAGTATTCTGTAGTAACAATCAATCATTGTGTTTTAAAAAATCTGTTAATGGTAAATGAAATTGTCAATTTTTTCTTTATTCCATCTTAAACAATGAAATTACAGATAATAATATGAATCAAAAAAGCGAAATAAATGCTAATAATAAAAAAATATTATTAACCTCTAATGGATTATTCGAAGAATATTTTAAATACTGCATGAAAGTAAAATATAAAATGCACAATAATATGTAGTGTGTTGTTGGTTTTTTTTCTGTGAATTTGATCCTCATTAAAGCAACACTGGTATCTGCTTAAATTTCGTGGAGACATATGTAACTTTTATCCATATTGGCCTTTTCATTTGTCATTTGTTTTTTCATATGTAATGTTTAAATCAACAGTCTTTGAAGTTAATAATATAAATATTGTTTTTGATGTACTTTATACTTAGAAACGCAGAAAACAAGCACTTATAAAACCTTATGGGGTGGTTGTGGTTAATAACTAAAACAAAAACTTGACTGCTCTGAGGTATTGTTTGCCATCACCATTCGCTTTGTTTTTCATTGCAGGAGATGACATCAAAGCAAAAAATTGCAACAATCTTCAGCGATACATGGAACGGTATCACTAATTATGATGTCATTACAACAGCCCTTGTTATGTTGTAATGATCCAAGTTATTTTTTTTAACTAATAGCAATTTTTTGTCAGTGACTTAGAGTTCAATTCTAAACAAATATTTTCGTCTTGCAATTTCATATTAGAGACTCAGGAAATTCGGTGTCGTGCTTTCACTCTTAACCGTTTAACAGGTGTTATTGTCAACAACTGTTTTAAAACATTGTGTTGTTTGTTTAACTGTATAAATCTGATTGAAAAGTAATAATAACTATGTACAAAGCTGGTTATGTTGTATGACCATGATTATCTTATGTTCACTTCATATATTTTCTGACACGCATTTAGTGAGTTTGCAAGTGCTAAATGTGAGCCCTGGTGATCTTACAACAACATGTGTAACGTGTGTTGTTTCCTGTATGTCAACTACCAAGAAGCACAGATGCAAATGTATACTTTGTGTTATATATCTTCTGATGAGAACCGGATAGAGGGAATATGAACAGTGTCTGCCTGCAACACATTTGTGTCCTCATGGCATCTTTTTGTAATTTTCACGTTAAGCCTTCCTGACGCAATGTTCATATGTGAGGTGATTACAAGAGATTATTGCTTTATACTTGTATTTACCTTATATCCTTCTGTCCTATAGTTTCATCCGTTCTGCCACCCCCAGATAATGGAAATTACTAAGTTTTTCGTATAAATTTTGTGTCCTTTACCTTTATTAATGCATTTCTATCTCAAAAATATTATTTTCACTAATTTAAATTGCATAAAATAAATTCTGTGGGAAAAATGAGAATTTTAACAGAAATTCCACAAATATTGCTACACACATTGTGTAAACACAAATTTTTTTGTAAACTATACTTTTTCAAATAATGAACTGTTGTGTGTTTATCTTATAAGGGATGCTTCTAATGAATTGTACCAAAATTTTTACAAATTGTAAATGTTTTCTTATCAAAACGAAGACTGAACAGATTGATAAGAAAGATCTGACTAAGTAATGTTTGCTAGGGTGCCTTCCTAGAATTGTTCTGTAACTAAGTGAATCAATTATATCTACATTAAATGGTCTTTACTTATAAGGCAAGACATTAAAGTTCAAGATAAACGTTCAATTGGTGTAAAAATTGTGTTTATTTTTAGTATAAGAGGTGTTTGTCTCTTAAGTGGCCGAATAGACCGGAAAACGGGCTACTAGTATACCATTGTTGTATGTGTCCTGAGCAGATTTAAAGGTTTCCAAAGATTAATACCTATAACTTTTATTACACAGCATATACTTGCTGAATTATGTTGTTTATTATTCCTAAATATATTGTTTTGCATTTTTAATTTAATCATGGAAATCATATCTTGTGCAGTTTAATCAAGCTGTTCTGAATTAAGAGGTATTTAGTTTTGTAATTGGTTTACTTTTTAATTCAATTACACACAATTTTCAGATATCTCTCAAATGTCTAACTACAAACTATTCATACTACAAAAAGGCATTTAGCTCTCAGAATATGAGATTACATTATCATTATTGTGCTGTCACATGTCACTATAGCCCTAAGTACCCCTGACATCCAGACTAGATCATGACCTACGCCAACTGGTTGTCGTCCAAGTAGTCCAGTACATATGTTACTATAGCCCTAAGTACCCCTGATATCCAGACTAGATCATGACCTACGCCAACTGGTTGTCGTCCAAGTAGTCCAGTACATATGTTACTATAGCCCTAAGTACCCCTGATATCCAGACTTGATCATGACCTACGCCAACTGGTTGTCGTCCAAGTAGTCCAGTACACATGTCACTATGGCCCTAAGTTCCCCTGACATCCAGACTAGATCATGACCTACGCCAACTGGTTGTCGTCCAAGTAGTCCAGTACATATGTTACTATAGCCCTAAGTACCCCTGATATCCAGACTAGATCATGACCTACGCCAACTGGTTGTCGTCCAAGTAGTCCAGTACACATGTCACTATGGCCCTAAGTTCCCCTGACATCCAGACTAGATCATGACCTACGCCAACTGGTTGTCGTCCAAGTAATCCAGTACATATGTTACTATAGCCCTAAGTACCCCTGATATCCAGACTTGATCATGACCTACGCCAACTGGTTGTCGTCCAAGTAGTCCAGTACACATGTCACTATGGCCCTAAGTTCCCCTGACATCCAGACTAGATCGTGACCTACGCCAACTGGTTGTCGTGTAATAAGTCCAGTACACATGTCACTATGGCCCTAAGAACATGAGGCAAGGACTGCATTAGCACCTACGCCAACTGGTTGTCGTCCAAGTAGTCCAGTACACATGTCACTATGGCCCTAAGTTCCCCTGACATCCAGACTAGATCATGACCTACGCCAACTGGTTGTCGTCCAAGTAGTCCAGTACATATGTTACTATAGCCCTAAGTACCCCTGATATCCAGACTAGATCATGACCTACGCCAACTGGTTGTCGTCCAAGTAGTCCAGTACATATGTTACTATAGCCCTAAGTACCCATGATATCCAGACTAGATCGTGACCTACGCCAACTGGTTGTCGTGTAATAAGTCCAGTACACATGTCACTATGGCCCTAAGAACATGAGGCAAGGACTGCATTAGCACCTACGCCAACTGGTTGTCGTCCAATAAATACAGTGCATATGTTACTATAGCCATGAGGAACCCTGACACCCAGACTAGATCATGACCTACGCCAACTGGTTGTCGTCCAAGTAGTCCAGTACACATGTCACTATGGCCCGTAGAATGCCTGTCATCCAGACTAGTGGCCTTGTTAAATGAAAACAAATTTGATAGGTTTACCATTTTTGTCGAATGATGTGATGGATTTCTTTAAACTGAAAACATTAGTTATATATAATTTAAATAATTCCATACAGAATGTATTTGTATTTATATAAGGCATTAAGATTATACTTAGACACTGGTAGTTTCCAATAATTTAAGTTTCTTAAATCTCAATAGTTTTTTCTGAAATCATGTGTTTATATTTTTATAACTGCTATTATTAACATCATATTTTATTATTGTGATCATATGTAACAATAATGTTATTATTAGATCATATATATCATGTTATTGTTAAAAAATATATTATTAAGATTAATACATTTATTATAAAGTTTCCTTTTTTATGTGACTTTTTACCAGTTAGAATTAATAAGTGTATTTTTTCATTATTATTATGATTGCTTGACCACATGTTTGTACTCGCATACAGTATCTTTGAAACAAACAAAAAAAATATTTTTTTTTCTTTCCTTCAAGAGTCTATACAGCACATCTTGTGAACTGATTTTTTAAGTGCTTACTTCAATATTTGTTTTTATCTCACCTGAGCACAAAGTGCTCATGGTGAGCTATTGTGACAGGTATTTGTCCGTCGTCGTGTGTCGTGCGTCGTCCGTCGTGTGTCAACATTTTAACTTAAACAACATCTCCTCCTAAACCGCTGGGCCAACCAAAAGGAAAATCTTTTTCTCTGAAACCGCAAGGCATAGAGCTTAGATATTTTGCATGAAACATCACCTGGTGGACCTCTACCAAGATTGTTCAAATGATGCCTCTGGGGTCAAAATTAGCCCCACCCTGGGTGCTAATGTGTTTTCCTTATATGTATATTGTAAAAACTTCAAAAATCTTCTTCTCTGAAACCACAAGGCATAGAGCTTAGATATTTGGCATGAAACATCATCTAGTGGACTGCTACCAAGATTGTTCAAATTATGCCCCTGGGGTCAAAATTTGCCCCACCCTGGGGGTAAATGGGTTTTCCTTATATGTATATAGTGAAAACTTTTAAAATTTTCTTCTCTGAAACCACAAGGCATAGAGCTTAGATATTTGGCATGAAACATCATCTAGTGGACTGCTACCAAGATTGTTCAAATTATGCCCCTGGGGTCAAAATTTGCCCCACCCTGGGGGTAAATGGGTTTTCCTTATATGTATATAGTGAAAACTTTTAAAATTTTCTTCTCTGAAACAACAAGGCCTAGAGCATAGATATTTGGCATGAAACATCGTCTAGTTGACCTCTACCAAGATTGTTCAAATTATTCCCCTAGGGTCAAAAATAGCCCCGCCCTGGGGGCGAATGTGTTTTCCTTATATGTGTATAGTAAACACTTCAAAAATCTTCTTCTCTAAAACCACAAGGCCTAGAACATTGATATTTGGTATGGAACATTGTCAAGTGGACCTCTACCAAGATTGTTCAATTTATTCCCCTAGGGTAAAAGTTAGCCCTGCCCTGGGGGCCAATGTCTTTTCCTTATATGTATATAATAAAAACTTCAAAAATCTTCTCCTCTTAAACCACAAGGCCTAGAACATAGATATTTGGTATGGAACATAGTCCAGTGGGCCTCTAGCAATGTTGTTCAAATAATGCCCCTGGGTCAAAATTTAGTAGCCCCGCCCTGGGGGACAATCTGTTTTCCTTTTATGTATATAGTAAAAACTTCAAAAATCTTCCTCTCTGAAACCACAAGGCCTAGAACATAGATATTTGGTATGGAACATAATCCAGTGAACCTCTAGCAATATTGTTGAAATAATGCCCCTGGGGTCAAAATTTAGCCCCGCCCTGGGGGCCAATCTGTTTTCCTTATATGTATATAGTAAAAACTTCAAATATCTTCTTCTCTGAAAACACAAGGCCTAGAACATAGATATTGTGCATAAAAATTTTCCGGTGGACATTTACCAAGATTGTTAAAATAATGCCACTGGGGTAAAAATGAAATTGAGAAACCACCTCACCCCCCCCCCCCACCCGTTTAATAGTGGTCCTCTACAAAGTTTGTTCAAATCATGCCCTGCCACAGGGTCACCTGGCTTATTCAGAAAATAACTTCTCCTCTAAAATAGCATCGCTAGAATTTTAACATTTGGTATATAACATCGTATAATGGTCCTCTAATTAGTTTATTCAATTTATCTGCCTGGGGTCCAAAGAGGCCACACCCTGGGGGTTTTCTTTATATAATTTCAAAATAGTTCCAGCCTGTAGAAAATACATTGGTCAGGTGAGCGATATAGGGCCATCATGGACGGCTCTTGTTTCAATAAAACGTTGTATTGGCATTTTTCGAACTAGATAATTTAGTTATGCAGATTTATTACAAATGGTATAAACAGTATATGTTTCAATAAATTGCTATATTCATCAATAAAACATTGCAAACTTATTTTTCTTTGTTTTGTCACCATGGTGCCATTATGTGTTAAATGTAGGCTTACGATGTTTGTTCATTAAGTATATTGACACCAAAGGTCAAAGATAGTCATTATATATATTGTCTGACCTATGTCATAAATAATTTTGATCACATCAACCAACGTAGTGTTAAATGTATCCCAGCTAATGCACTCGTATAACCTGATCAATGCAGAATATCACCAAACCATCAAGCTAGTGTGTTCCATGTAAGCATACGGACTCACTGATGGATGATTATACTTGCGGTAAAGGAAATAGGGTGATACGTGTATATTGGCTTATCGTTGCCGAAAATAATAACCATATCTGCCTAGGTGGTGTGTTATATGTAGGCCAATGCACGTACTGGTGAATTATATTCACAATAACGAAAATCATGGTTATTATTTAAATTGGCTGACCGATGAACCAACATATAACCATATCAGCCCAGGTAGGGTGTAATATGAAGGCCAACGAATGTACTGATGCATTATATTTACAACAACGAAAAATCATTGTTATACATATTGGCTGATCGATACCCGAACATAACCATTTCAAGGTAGTGCGTTTTATATAGGCAAACGCATGTACTTCGGGATTATATTTACCACAACGAAAGGCATGAATAGATATATATTGGCTTATTCGTTGCCCACAATATAATATCAGCCAATGTTGTGTGTTATACGTAGACCAATGACTACTGACCTACGCCAACTGGTTGTCGTCCAAGCAGTCTACTTCATATGTCACTATAGCCCTTAGAACATTACGCAAGGACTGTATTAGCACCTACGCCAACTGGTTGTCGTCCAATAAATACAGTACATATGTTACTATAGCCCCAAGTACCCCTGACATCCAGACTAGATCGTGACCTACGCTTACTGGTTGTCGTCCATGTAGTCCAGTACACCTGTCACTTTGGCCCTAAGAACATTAGGCAGGATTTATCGCCTACGCCAACTGGTTATCGTCCAAGTTGTGCAGTACACATCATTATGGCCCTAAGTTCCCCTGACACCCAGACTAGATTATGAGGATCATTTGGATTTTTTACGCTCAAACCGTGATTTCTGACGCCCAGTTAGGATTGAATGTGCAAAAGTTTAAAGGCATTATATGCATTGTTCTTATGTACTGTGTCCACACAAAAATTGACCGCAGTTTTTTTTATGATTTGGTACTCACCGACAAATATATCCAATTATATTTCATTCAAATAGGCCTGTATCTTCCTGCAAATAATAACATAACAGCCTCTTGGCCATGTGAAAGCAATATTTAGGCATTATATGCATTGCTCTTATATAGTGTGTCCACAAAAAATTTTACCGTGTTATGACCCTACATTAAATTGCAGATTTTTTTAATAGGTTGTTCAAACCGACATAGACTCCCTTATATAAATCACTTTCGTATTTCTTATAGCTGTAAGAAAATACTACAATCATGCGTATAAAGTCAAGTAATTGTGAAAAACAAAATCCAAACACATTTTTATTGAGTAGGGTATCATTACAGGGACAAAATCCCTCTTTACAGAAGCTATTTCAGTGACATTTCACTGTATGTTAGGCACCTAAGAGTCTAGCATTATTAATAGTGATTGGCTGTTTCCGATTTTGCACCACGTTTATTATTACTCATTATGTCAATAGGGCATTCCCTAACTGGTTTATAATCCGGCCAATATAATGCTCTTGGGCGCACATATAATGTTCATATAACATATATAATGTTGAGGTCAATTCTACGATTTATGAGTAAAGTAACGCTAAAATTGAAACAGAAATAGTTTTAACGCGTGTATCTGACTAATATACGACACTATGAGTCAAATTGAACGATAGAAAATCGCGATTTTTGAGCGTAATAAAGGCTTCGGGTGGGCTGCACTAACCCAATAATTTTTAGAGAAACGGTTGGTCAACATAAAAAGGGACCACAGATTCGTAATCAGAGAGGTATCCTAACATAAAGACCAAAGTTTGAGGGGTGACCTTGACATTCGACGATTTAACCCAAATTCACCATGATGCATCAGGGTGAAATTTGGGTTAAACCGGTGAAAGCGATAAAATGAGGTGAAATATTGATATCTGTGTTAGAATACCATGTTGAATACGAATCCGGTGTTATTTTTGCAATATAACGGTCCTTTTGGGTAAAAAAACAACAGCTGTAAATGTGATACGTGTCAGAGCGAATTTTTACGCTCACAATATTTGACCTTTTCCAGACATCATTACTCGACCCACATAAGGTTTACTACTTCATTCTAGGTATCAGATTGTTTGTCTTGCTTTTCTGTACCAGCATGCAAAAATTCAGAATTTTATTTAAAGAATTACCGGGTGAAAAAAAAAAAAAATGCTAAAAAATGCGTACAAACATTCAACAAAATCCGTTTTTCACTCATATCTACCACAATTTTTTAAATCTGTTTTCGAATTTATACCTCATTTTTAATTTCCTTTTCTCTGGTACCTATGGTTTGTATGTACTATGTCTGTATAATAGTGCTAAATAGTGACTATTTTTTCATGTTTCGGCTTTGTTCATTAAAATCGGCATAGGGGTGGTCCCTTTGAAAATTCCTAACATTACCCCAGGAACACAGACCCGCAAATTTTAGTTTAAAAATTCAAATATACAATACCCAATATATATTCCAAGTTTCAAAGAAATATATTCAGAACTTTTGCTGATATTAAAGTTTAAAGGTCAAAAAACGTGAAAAATCAGCAAAAACCGCTTATTTTCTCAGAGACCCCCACTTTAAGCCTCTCTAACTTAACCCCAGTGATCCCAGCACCCTAAATTGCACATCAAAAATTCAGGTCTACTTTTTTCTACCGCTAAATATTAATTATATACACTTATTTATAACCATTAAGTTGAAAAAAAAAATTAAATGAAAAAATAGGGTCGAAAAACAGTAAAACAAGTTTTTTTCGGTCATATCTCGAATACCATACAACATTTTCTAATAATTTTTTTCGATTTTCTGCCTAATTTTTTATTACCTTTTCAATGGGATATATGGTTCTTGTGCATTCGTTTGCGTTATAGTACTTCGGGGGGGGGGGGGTATTTTTTCTCTTTTAGTGGTTTGTTACCGCAAAATCCGGTCTCGGACGACTTCTACGCTTAATAGATTTTTCACTATTTCACCTATATTTTGACAAAAATTACCATTTGACAGACAATTTAATTATGATTCTGCACATATAACTTTCTTTAGCATAAATTTAGAAATAAAAAATGGAGAACGTGTCAAAGTGCCCGTGGTAGACGTAAAAAAAAAAAAAAAAGATGTTTTCAAGGGCAATTACTCTCTTATTACCCCCCTTACCCCGGGTCGGAAACCCCTTACGCTATAGGTCTCAATGCGGTCTATCTTTGCATAAGATATCAGGAATCTAGATATCATAATATAGAAGCTAGAGAGTTACCCCAGTCGTTTGAGCGTAAAAAAGCCAAAAAACATAGTTAGGGTTAGCGTAAAGGGCCATAACACCTGAATGGATTGTCCGATTTCCAAAATTCTTTTTGCATGTTAAAGGGAAAAGTCAGACCTTTCCAACGGTACCATATTGTTGGGGTCACGTGACCTTCATAAAGGTCATCTCAAATTGACTCAGTCTGATCGTGCAAGTCTAGAAGCACTGTAACTCCAGGAGACCCCTAGAAATCGAAATTTTCATTTCAGAAGGTCGACTATTGACCTTGACCTGGGTTTTAGGGTATGATCCCCCTGAACATTTGCGACCCTCAACGACGTCGCGTTTTCCCGGAAGGGTAAAAGATTTGTGGTATTTTTTACGCTCTAAAGTTGGTGACCTTTATGACCTTGATGACCTTTACCCAACACGGAAATTTTGGGCGGCTTTTGTCAGTCAAGGTCATACTTACAAACCCACCAAGTTTCATCAACATCTATCGAGGTTTTTTTTAATATATAAAAAACCAAACTTGATAAACGTAGGAAATCACAAATCTTAGGATTGTCGTCCAATAAATCCAGTACATATGCTATTATAGCCCTAAGTACCCCTGACATCCAGACTAGATCATGACCTACCGCAACTGGTTATCGTCCAAGTAGTCCACTTCATATGTCACTATAGCCCTTAGAACATTACGCCAGGACTGCATTAGCACCTACGCCAACTGGATGTCGTCCAATAAATCCAGTACATATGTTACTATAGCCCTAAGTACCGCTAACATCCAGACTAGAGCGTGACCTACGCTTACTGGTTGTCGTCCATGTTGTCCAGTACACCTGTCACATGTCACTATGGCCCGTAGTACCCCTGACACCAAGACTAGTACATGAGCTACGCCAACTGGTTGTCGTGCAAGTAGTCTAGTACACAATAGTACCCCTGACATCCAGAATGCATTCGAACATACGGCAACTGGTTGTCGTCCATGTAGTCCAGTACACCTGTCACATGTCACTCTGGCCCGTAGTACCCCTGATACCTAGACTATATCATGAGCTACGCCTACTGGTTGTCATCCAAGTAGTCCAGTATTCAAGTCTCTATAGCCTTTTGTAACCATGACATCCAGACTAGATTATGACCTACGAAACTGGTCGTCCAAGTAGTCCAATACATGTCACTATAGCCCTAAGAACTCTTGAGCATTGTAGTTTTTTCTTGTACAGAATGTCAATCTCTCTTGGTGTAAATGGATCGGATCGCTTGGCTTTGTTGCCCAGTCCCTTTTCTTTCAAGTCCACGGCCTTGGCCCTCAGAACATTCCTGGAGTGCTTACACCGCAGATCAGTCATAATGTCAACACCATAGTTTTTGTCACACAGGTATCTCTTGATGCTACCTTGAATTCCCTTTAAAGTGCCGGGTTCAAGGTCTTTCTTTGTTTTGCAATTTTTGACACTCAAAAAGTATCTCGCCATACACATATCCAATGCTGCCGGCTCCATTTGTTCAAAATCTGTCACTTCATCTTCCAGCGTAAGCCATTCCCGGAAATGTCGTACATCATATTCCGTTTTTTTTCTTGTGTTCTCATTTTTTTTGCTTTCAACAAAGTCATATGTATCTTTGTTGGTAATCTTCTGCCTTTCTATGGTCTCATTACACTGTATTATTGCATCGAGATCCATTAAACGATTTGCTAACGATTCTAGCGTTTTTTCTGACGCCGCCATGTTTTCTAGTGATTACGTCAGTCGTCGTCGTTGACGTCGCGCGATCTGATTCTTTTCAGATATAGAAAATCGGCCCGGGGCCAATATGATTATATTGGCCCGGCGGATACGAATATCGGCCCGCTCGTGACGTCAATTTGTTACTATTTATAGTAACGATATGTAATATATGTCACTATAGCCCTAAGAACTCTTGAGCATTGACTCGATCTTTTCCTACGCCAACTGGTTGTCGTCGAAGCAGTCCAATACACATATCAGTATAGCCGTTAGAACATCGGATGCACAGACTGAATGTCATTAATAACTCGTATTTAAATCCACACAGACTGACATGCACATACACTTATACTGGCGCGGACTGACAGGCGATTTTAAAACATACACATTTATGCAGAGAATATTGATACATAATTACATATTGTTAAGTTAATAAATGCTTAAGGTTGCAAATTTGGCATTGTTGAGAATAAGCATAGGGTGACACATGTTTCTGATCTCGTATAAATTGCATAAACGTGTATTAGAGCTCGTTTAATGGAATTAGTCTCGATAGTATTCCGACGATAATACCGGCCATAGATTGGCAAGCTCGCTCGAACGGTCGGACTTACCAATTCGTGGTATATTTTGTTTACGAATTACACACATGCATAATTATCTTTAACCATGCATAATCATAGTAACTTTATTACGTATGAGGAAGGCTCAGCACGCGAATGGAGCGTCGCTAACAAAGAAAGCAACCGGCAACGATTGTTTAAGAAGTACGACGGATGACCACGGTTAATATACCATAAAAGTCTTTGATCTTATAAAAAATGAGTTAGCTAAAGACATTTTTCTTGATCAGGGTGGCTCAGTTCTACTCAAAATTGGGAATATTGTTGTGATTTTTGCTCTGCACGTACGGAAAATGCTCAACCAAATGCAGTGCGTATATAGTTAATCGTAAAGCCTTTCGATTAAGTAATACGTATTATATATCTTCATTTTTCACAAAGGTATAACTATTTTTAATCGACAAAAAATATAATTGTGTGATAACACCAATATATCTAGCACTGTTATCTTTGCAAATATAATAGGAATAATTATTAAAAAAATAAAATATGAATAACCCGTCCTGACACCAGTCAGGGTTTGCAGTCGCAACGAAAACCTAAAAGTATATAATCATAACACCAAAAATTAAATGTTAGTAGTTGTTAACCACTCAATTTCAACCAGACGCTTGCACCCCAGCAAGCGTTTTTTGGTAAAATTGAATATTCATAAGGCACGCCTTATTCACATATAATGGTTGTCGTATAACACTGGCCAAGAAATTGTGTAAACGTGCACTAAATATTCATTGTTGAAGCAACTTGTGTCGACATCATAATCTATTCGATAAGGTTCGTTTTTTGATATGGAAAATGTTAGTATTTTCACAAGAATTTTTTTTTTTTTATTAATGGAAATTGAATTAATGTAAATACAAACAAGGGTCTTCATTAAGGATGAAAATATTCGGATAGTCACTTACGAAATATTAAGGCAAATTCACCAAGGTTCGGACGAAGGTTGAATGCTTTCTACACGCTGTAATATGTTACCGTGCGTAAATATTGTACACAAATAGATGCATGTTTGTATCATATAAAAGACATTTAAAACGCATTTTAACATGATTTGTTGTCATTTCGGTTTGTTGTATATTATAAAAACCAGTCCGAAAAAGATACACTAAAAATACCATTGGTGATTTAATTGTAAAGATATCGAAGAAAATGAAACTTTAGTAAATGAGTCCGTTAGAGTATGTATATTCACGACCATTAAACGTTTAAAACACAATTTACTCGCCGCTTCCTTTGTTGATAATATCCACATTTAGGTTAGTTCCTAAATATAAAAGCATTTTTATAATTACTTGCCTTTATATTTTGGGTAAAATAATTAATATAATTCCAAAATTTGGAATCCGATTTCAGTGAAAATTCTGACTTTTACGTAACTTTTCTTATATCCGAAATATCCAACATCCAATTTTAGTGTTTGAGTGTCATAAACACATTTTTTAAATAGTCTGTGTATTTCATGTAAATCCTTTGTTTTCGAGAAAAGCGCGCGAAAGTTATGGTGACGTCACGTTCCACACATGGAAAGCGTGCATGTATCGACCATGTGCTTTAAAAAATATATACATGTCATTTGGGAATAAAAACTTCGTAGTGCAAAAACTTTGAAATCTTTTATTTTTGTATAAAACTTTCATAGTGCAAAAAAATATGTGGGAGTTTAAAACACGCACATCACAAAACGTTTACCTAACGGGATGGTGTAACAAATCACTTGCCCCTTTACTGAGGGCGTGATAAACTTTCTATCAACGACGCTCATTTGCATATTGGAAAAATTACTCGTTATCATTGGCTGACTGGGTTGGCTGTAGTAAAACTGACTCCTCCTGCGTCTAGAATATATGGATAACTGATACACCGGTGCCGAAGGGGAGTGTGTTAATTGCCGAGTAGGCGTTCTTTGTCTTTGATAAACAAGCGTACGCATCCTACTTTCCTAGAAATGGTTGCATCCTAGAATCTAACTCTGAATCTCATGGCGTCCTTAATGTATTGATACAAGGTTATCGTGTACTTCCGTTGAATTTTAAAATAGATGTTAATATGATCATGTGCTGTTTAACTTTCTATTTGATAGAAAATATTTTAGTCGGACATTTTGGGTCGACGAACTTGAAATTTATTTCAGACCTTGACAAATTTAGTCGGTCAGGTCCGTAGGTCCGACGGAGTTTCGTGAAGACTGCTAATGGGCGGAGCAAAACGGTAACTTAACCGCGGATGGACAGCGTCTGTTAAACGATTGACCCCGCCTCCAACCAATAATCGCCATGTTTTATCAAATTTGACATCGCTGTTAGACTGATTGGGATAATCAGCCAGCCGAGTTATACTGTATGACACAAGTCCGGAAATTGCCCCGGGTCAGATGTGACGCATGAAGTAATTACCTTGCGAGTCAAACAAGGGTATTTTGAAATGTCCACGCGTCAAAACCCGGGAGCTCAGGTCAAAGGAAAGCCCTGTGCAGCATTTGCCTTATACAGTTGTGCCTCCCAGTGTAAGTACTACAAAATCCCATGCTGTTTAGTGTGTCGATTAAAAACCAAGAGTCAAAGTGATGATGAAGTTGCATACAAGGACCTAACTGCAGTGATGCTAGAAGACCCATTGGGTGACTTGTTTGGATGATGCATTGACCTTTGCTGGCAACTTTAGTTTTGATACAGTCACCAGTTTCAGAAACTCCTGCATACTCTTGGACAAGAATTCTCTTTGATGAAGATACATCTTCAAAAAATGGCATAGAAATGACATAGAAGTCTTTGGAAAAGACGATGTCGTATATGTCACATTTAAATAGCGTGGCTGTTGTTAAAATAATTTTTTCCATTATTTTGTCCTTTTCTGTGTCTTTTCATTACAATTGTGGATAATTGAAGAACATTTTGTTTTAATGAAACTACGTCACTTTTTTCATCGCTTATAACAACATCATCATTAAAGTGCTGGATATATTTTTCTTCATGTGCTTCAAAGAATAGGCTTTCTCGCCACATAATTCTGACATTTTCATGACATTTACACACATTGTGTAATTGTCCTTCACATTCAATATATTCAATTATATGTTAAAAAGCATCTGTTTGTTCACATTTTTCAGGCCTTCCAGGAGTTTTGATTTGTTTAACATCAGAATTATCTGCTTGAAACGCCTTTGGGGTTATCTTTACCAGTTCGAAAATGTACACTGCCTGAATAATGGCATATGGCCTCAACCGAATGTCCCCTCGCTGCTGACAAACATCAAGAGCAGGTAGCTTGAAAACATAAACTGCGATCTGGGTAAACATCTATTGCCCTCGTTTTATTAGAGGACGAACATTTTGTTTTGAAACCACAAAACAAACAATGACATTTAAAATCGAAACAAGGCGTGTCCAATCTTAAAACCTGTGATCTTCCCTATTGAAAGGATTTTTGCCTTTTTAGGACTTAGTGCCTTATTTGTAACACCTTTACGATGGTGGATGTGTAAGATGGCACCTGGATTCACCGCCATTGGACGATTGCTTGAACTGCTTGCACTGACTATCCCATCACACCCCTTCTGACCAATACGTACAGTTGATAGACTATCTGAGAGACTTCCACTGCATTTTTGACAGGTATTTACCCGAAAATGCATTAAATATGATGTAAAAATAACACATATTTTATAGTTGTTTGGTGTAACTGCTGTACAGTTAAAGCGAAATTTGAGACCGATATGTTCACACGATACAGCTTTTAAACTCGTGCCATTGAAAATATAAATAACTTAAGCATATATATCTACTGTATAACTTAATTTGAAAAATAAATATGGTGAACACAATTAATTTGGTCTAGGAAAGATATAATTTATACTTCATTTATATTTTAAAGTTGTTTAGAATGTTTTTTGAGAAATTCTAAAATTATTTTGTCTTCGGAACGTTAAGTGTATTTTTTACTCCAATGGCCTTCCGTAGATTTAAAAACTCTGAAATGGAGCAGTACCTATATCAAATATTTTTTCAAATATAAAAAAAACAAACTAGTTTCAAATTGTAAAATGAAATGTTATTGACATACCACTGCAGTATATATCACTTAAGTAATATATATTTCTAAGTTTGTTGAAATTAAACTCATCAATAAGCAATTTGCTCTATGAATGGGAACAAAGACATCAACAACTGCTCTAAGTGCTCTACAACATTTGATAAGAATTCATTAAACTTAAACATACTGTTCCATGAGCTCCGCGTTGTAAAACATTCTTCAAATGCGAAAAATAGCGATAAGAAACATATTTATGAATTCATCGCTGTCAATTCAAGGGCCCCGCCATGTTGTAATTTGATGACATTTGCTTGTGGGACATCATTAAAGTCTTAACTTAGAATGTAAGGTGTTCTACTTAAGTCATAAAAATAAAAGATTTTGATCCAAGTTAAAAATCGATTGTTTGTTTTTATTTTAAAGCCAACACCGGGGGACTTTTTGCTCAGAGATCTTCATTAACAACCCTATCATATGGTGCAATAACATTTTCTGTTGCAATTAGTTCTACCTTAAGTGCTAGACTGACTGGACTAGTTGTTGTTGAAAAGGCATTGCAGCTTACACCGTTCAAAGTTTGGCGCCGATTTTTTTCATTAGTTATTTGATGACGTAATTTTGGCGCCATTTTACGCGGCGGGAAATCTTGTAGGGGAGACAAATAGTGGCAAATAATTATTCATAAAATGTCCGAACCATGGTATAAAATATTGATTGTACGAACCTTGGTGAATTTGCCCTAATGATTTTCTTGTATTTTACTAGTGTTTTCAAAAGTGTCTTCTAATTTCTTGAAATTGTAAAAAAGTAAAATTTTGTTATTAGATGTTCATGTACTAACAAAGATTGACATAGTTTAAGTTACATGTAGGGGCAATCCGGAGAAATACGGACAGCGGGTATCTACGGACAAATGCATTAGTAGACCGACTTTTCTACCTGTTTTCAAGTTACTTGTTATGATTTTGACTTATATTAGAAGAGTATTGTTTGGTTTAATACATGTCTAAAAATAGCAAGTGACACAATGCGTTGGTTATTTTACTTGTTGCATGATGGGAGCAACCTATTGATTCTGTCCGAGTTCTCCTGAATTTTAAGTATAAACTAGTGTCCATAGTTTCCCTATGTAATTTGCAATAGCAAAACTAGTGGCGTCCGTATTTTCCCTACTCTGTCCGAATTTACCCGGTATTGGGTGGCCTCAATTCTGACGTAGTTGAAGTATTTTTGAATGAAATCAACAATAAAATCAGAGGAAGACAGGGTTTCCCCGATTACCTCATCAGCATATGCAGATATACTACAGAGCTAGGCGCAACATATTGACCAGGGGAGTCCTTGTAAAACTGTCTATATTTCCCCGGATTGCCCCTACTTTGTTTGAAACTTTTTTTTTTAATAACAGGTAACGTAATTGTGAACTTAATTTTGCAACTTTAACAAGCGCCTATTCTAGCCGCTATTTCCGATCTATAAGGTTATCCGGATATATATTACATATTAATATCCGGCATACATGCCATCATTTTTTAAATCATTTCTGGGAATCTGCCTGCAAATTTCCGTGATTTGTCTTTTCTGGGACATGCACTTGCATTAATTATTTGCCCAGATAAGTGTTCTGATTTTGGCAGGAAAATCGATTTGGCGGGAAATAAGGGAATGTTTTCATATCAAGTGAAATATCAAACTCCTTGCAGCGGTTACCTCCCCTATCGGTTAACGGTAACCACTGCCATCACAAGTAAAATCCTTACAGATCTGGAAGGATTACGTGTTTGTAACTTTTACTTATTTAATGCAACTCAGTGCAATTTTCTGCATAATTGGACTTTTTATATACTGTTTGCAGTCAATAATGAAAACAGAAAAAGAAAATAACTAATTAAAACCATAAATAATATCTAAAAGATTTAAATCGATCATCATCACGTGGTTTGTTATGACGCCAGGGATTTGAATAGAGCTATGCTCGGAACCAGTCAAATCTCTGTTCGGATGTTGGTGAAATACCAAATCAGGTTTAAAATACGCATTTATTCCAATCAAAGGCAATGTACTTTCATATCATGAAAAGTTTCATTGTTGCAATGTATACGTACTCATGGCTAATTAGCAAATCATTCATTAAAATGCTTAAGATCACAAAGTCATTGTACTACGAAACTTTTATACAAAGAGTAAAGATTTCAAAGTTCTTTCACTACACATTTTTTATTCCCAGTTGACATGTCTACATTTAGCAAATTTATGGTCGGTACACACACGCTTTCCATGCCTGGAACGGGACGTCGTCGGTGTCTGCAGACGTTTCGCTGCCTTTTCCAGCAAAACACTGGTTTTACATGGCATGCATATACACAGAAGTTATAAACAAGTATGTTTACAACACTTGAGCAGTAAAATTGGACTGTTATTTTGGATATTCAAAAATGTATGTGCAAATTCAAAGTCAGAATTTTTTATTTTTTAGCTCGACTATTCGAAGAATAGGTGAGCTTACCTACTACCCCTGGCGTCCGCGTCTGAATTTATGCCCCTTCCACTTTCCAAAATATGTACCAACTGAAATACTTCGAATAGTATAGCGAGAATTCTGGGACTTTTGGAGGGGCACTGCATTTCCGGGACATCTGGAATGTATGATATCCGGATACTAGTTCTGGTATCCGTTGACATCCCAGACAATGACACAAACTCTCTTTTTCCAACACAGATCAGCAGTGGGTTAATAATAGTCATGTTAGTTTGAATTTGGTCTAAGCTAGTAGTAAGTTAGATTTTAAGTAACACCGCTTTGTCAGTATCATGAATGATCCAAGTGGACAATTAAATACTGTATTCGTTCCATTTGACGCACACACCCTATTAAACCCGCATCCCAAATTTTTTCAGAAATGGTTATGATTGAAGTAAATTTTTTTTCCAAAAAAACCCTTTTCAAAGCATCAATATTGTAAATATCTTGGCCATTGTTTAGAGGATTTAGAGGGGGCGGAAGTGGCACACCCCCCCCTCCCCCTAAACATGTCAAAAAATTAATTTGTAATAACTGGAAATTATTTTCTCATCGAAGTTTATTATCTTTCTTTACATGTTATATTGCACAGAAGGATGGTACATGTCTAGAATCTCTTCAAAAAGCGGAACTATGATATCGCACACATAAACTATCGTTGTTTTGCAAAAAAGATATTTTATGCCTATATATGTTGGAATGGAAGGTACTGAATATTTCCATTCCCCTCTAACTCCAAATCCAGTATCCACGCCAGTTTAGTCAATTGTTTCAGAAATTGTAGTCAGTTTGTTAAATCTAACAGAATGTAAACATTGGTAAGAGCATTCTAGTTGCACTTATAAGTGCTATTATGACACACTTGAGTCTGCAAGGAAGTGTAAAAACAGAAATCTGCCATTTGCAATTAAGTTTATTATATTAATGTCTGTTCTGTAGTGTGCTCTGAGCAGTTATCGATGTTCTTTATTTATACTAGATACTGTAGAATATCCATACTATGTTATTGTCGTTTGATAACTTTTGAATTTTTTAATTAATCATCAGTGAAAGAGACTGTATCTATATTTCATATGATACCAATATTTTTACCATTGTACAAAGGTATCCGGACACATGCCCTCCCAGACATATACCCTCCCAATAATTTTTAGTCAGGCGGACATATGCCCTCCCAATAGGGATTTACAACTACGTCTCTGATATCTGTTATGTGTATTACGTGTGCACACTTTCCTGGACGATCGGACAAACAACTGTTAACTGGGGCTATTTCTGATAAGATATTTGCTGTAAAATTAAAGAAAATGATATACCTGGAACAAAGTTTTGCTTATCTGAAATATCTGAGCATTCTGTTGTTAAACTACATAGATAGTTAAGAGTGCTTAAGTTTAAAATCATCATAATGAACATGATGATGATGATGATTATGATTAAGGTAATGGAGGTGATGATGATGATTACATTAGTGATGATAATATATCTCACCTTGTTGTATATTGAGAACTGTTGTTTTTAGCTAAGGACGGAATGCAGTAAGGTTTAAATCCTAAATACAGAAGCAGAATTTGCCTTATACACAATTTACTAAGCCAGGACCATGGCTGATGGTGGCTCCAGCACAGACACAACCCACGAGTCACCAGTTGATTCGGAAGTGATTCACTGCGTGAAACTTCAAGTGAAGCAGAAAAACTGTGACGTGACCGTGACGGCAACTGAACTGTCCTGGGTATTCGAGGACAAGAAAAAATTAGGTAAAAAACCGCATGTGTAATTCATATACGTATACTAGTATATAACATTGCATTTTGAATTAGGTCTGCCTTGCATGTTGTGTAATTACTGGTATGCAATATATGTCTCTTTCTGAACACCTAAATTAAGACACTAATGCAAAATTCATAAAGCATGTTGTCGTTTAGTTATTAAAGTTTTTTTAAACATGAGCAATGAAAACAGAGCGAGCATCAGGTTTGGAAGTCCAATTAAAGGCAATGTTTTTATATTGACAGGTACCATCTCTGTGCGTCGGCGAGACCTGGTGGCCATTAAAACAAAGGCTACCGTAAAGGATAAAGACACGACAGTCCTTTCAGTTGTATACGTGAAGCAGCAAAAGGATTTTGTTTTGAAGCGCTGTGAAGAATCATTTACTGGTGGAAATGATGTGTGCACTTCTGTGGCAAAAACCCTTCAGGATGGAATAAACCAGTGTAAGAATTTTTATTTGTAGTGCTCATACTTTTTTTTATTAGCTCACCTGAGCACGAAGTGCTCGGTGAGCTATTGGTATAGGGGACCTCTCTGGCATCGTCCGTATGCCATCAACAATTTGGACCGTTATTGCGATAAAGACTACATTTTAAGCTCGACTATTCGAAGAATAGATTAGCTTTCCTACTACCGCTGGCGTTGGTTAAAGTTTTTATTCAAAAGTCTTGTAACTTCAAAACTACATAAGTTATTCACTTGAAACTTGGAATATACCTTTGTCATCAACTCCAGTGTCAGGGGCAACATTCTCCATAACTCTGTTTTGTATTTTGACAGAGTTATGCCCCTTTTTCACTTAGATTTTCTGGTTAAAGTTTATATTCAAAAGTTTTGTAACTTTAAAACTACATAAGTTATTCACTTGAAACTTGTAACTAACATTTGTCATCAACTCCAGTATCAAGGGAAACATTCTGTATAACTATGTTTAACTATGTTTTGTATTTTGACAGAGTTATGCCCCCTTTTCACATAGATTTTCTGGTTTAAGTTTATATTCGAAAGTTTTGTAGCTTCATAACTACATAAGTTATTCAATTGAGACTTTGAACTAACGTTTGTCATCAACTCCAGTATCAGATGCAACATTTCCCATAACTCTGTTTTGTATTTGACAGAGTTATACCCCTTTTTCACATAGATTTTCTGGTTTAAGTTAATATTCAAAAGTTGTGTAACTTCAATACTACAAAAGCTTTTCACTTGAAACTTGGAATATACCTTTGTCATCAACTCCAGTATCAGAGTGAACATTCCCCATAACTCTATTTTGTATTTTGATACAATTATGTCCCTTTTTCCCATAGATATTCTGTTTAAAGTTTATATTCAAAAGTGTTGTTACTTCAAAACTACATAAGTTATTCACTTGAAACTTGGAACTAACCTTTATCGTCAACTCTAGTACCAGGGGCAACATTACCCATAACAATGTTTTGTATTTTGACAGAGTTATGCCCCCTTTTCACACAGATTTTGCATTTAAAGTTTATATTCAAAATTTTGGTAACTTCATAACCACATAAGTTATTCACTTGAAACTTGGAACTAACCTTTGTCATCAACTCTAGTATCAAGGGCAACATTCCCCATAACTATGTTTTGTATTTTGACAGAGTTATGACCCTTTTTCACATAGATTTTCCGTTTAAAGTTTATATTCAAAAGTTTGGTAACTTCAACACTACATCAGTTATTCACTTGGAACTTGGAACTAACCTTTTTCATCAACTCTAGTATCAGGGGCAACATTACACAAAACTATGTTTTGTATGTTGACAGAGTTATGCCCCTTTTTCACTTAGATTTTCTGGTTAAAGTTTATATTCAAAGTTTTGTTTCATGAAAACTACACAAGTTATTCACTTGAAACTTGGAACTAACCTTTGTCATCAACTCCAGTATCAAGGGCAACATTCCCCATAACTCTGTTTTGTATTTGACAGAGTTATGCCCCTTTTTCACATAGATTTTCTGGTTTAAGTTAATATTCAAAAGTTGTGTAACTTCAATACTACAAAAGCTTTTCTCTTGAAACTTGGAATATACCTTTGTCATCAACTCCAGTATCAGAGTGAACATTCCCCATAACTCTATTTTGTATTTTGATAGAATTATGTCCCTTTTTCCCATAGATTTTCTGTTTAAAGTTTATATTCAAAAGTGTTGTTACTTCAGAACTACATAAGTTATTCACTTGAAACTTGGAACTAACCTTTATCATCAACTCTAGTACCAGGGGAAACATTACCCATAACCCTATTTTGTATTTTGACAGAGTTATGCCCCCTTTTCCCATAGATTTTCTGTTTAAAGTTTATATTCAAAAGTGTTGTTACTTCGAAACTACTTAAGTTGTTCACTTGAAACTTGGAACTAACCTTTGTCATCAACTGTAGTATCAGGGGCAACATTACCCATTACTATTTTTTTGTATTTTGACAGAGTTATGCCCCCTTTTCACATAGATTTTCCATTTAAAGTTTATAGTCAAAAGTTTTGTAACTTCAAAACTACATAAGTTATTCACTTGAAACTTGGAACTAACCTTTGTCATCAACTCCAGTATCAAGGGCAACATGAAACTTGGAATATACCTTTGTCATCAACTCCAGTATCAGGGTGAACATTCCCCATAGCTCTATTTTGTATTTTGATAGAATTATGTCCCTGTTTCCCATAGATTTTCTGTTTAAAGTTTATATTCAAAAGTGTTGTTACTTCAAAACTACATAAGTTATTCACTTGAAACTTGGAACAAACCTTTATCACCAACTCTAGTACCAGGGCCAACATTACCCATAACTATGTTTTGTATTTTGACAGAGTTATGCCCCCTTTTCACATAGAATTTCCGTTTAAAGTTTATATTCAAAAGTTTGGTAACTTCAAAACCACATAAGTTATTAACTTGAAACTTGGAACTAACCTTTGTCATGAACTCTAGTATCAGGGGCAACATTACCCATAACTATGTTTTGTATTTTGACAGAGTTATGCCTCTTTTTCACATAGATTTTCTGGTTAAAGTTAATATTCAAAAGTTGTGTGACTTCAATTCTACAAAAGCTATTCACTTGAAACTTGGAATATACCTTTGTCATCAACTCCAGTATCAGGGTGACCATTCCCCATAACTCCATTTTGTATTTTTATAGAGTTATGTCCCTTTTTCACATAGATTTTCCGTTTAAAGTTTATATTCAAAAGTATTGTAACTTCAACACTACATAAGTTATTCACTTTAAACTTGGAACTAACCTTTGTCATCAACTGTAGTATCAGGGGCAACATTACCCATAACTATTTTTTGTATTTTGACAGAGTTATGACCCCTTTTCACATAGATTCTCTGTTTAAAGTTTATAGTCAAAAGTTTTGTAACTTCAAAACTACATAAGTTATTCACTTGAAACTTGGAACTAACCTTTGTCATCAACTCCAGTATCAAGGGCAACATTCCCCATAACTCTGTTTTGTATTTGACATAGTTATGCCCCTTTTTCACATAGATTTTCTGGTTGAAGTTAATATTCAAAAGTTTTGTAACTTCAATACTACAAAATCTTTTAACTTGAAACTTGGAACTAACCTTTGTCATCAACTCTAGTGTCAGGGGCAACATTACCCATAACTATGTGTTGCATTTTGACAGAGTTATGCCCCTTTTTCACTTAGATTTTCTGGTTAAAGTTTATATTCAAAAGTTTTGTTCTTGAAAACTACACAAGTTATTCACTTGAAACTTGGAACTAACCTTTATCACCAACTCTAGTACCAGGGCCAACATTACCCATAACTATGTTTTGTATTTTGACAGAGTTATGCCCCCTTTTCACATAGATTTTCCGTTTAATGTTTATATTCAAAAGTTTGGTAACTTCAAAACCACGTAAGTTATTCACTTGAAACTTGGAACTAACCTTTATCACCAACTCTAGTACCAGGGCCAACATTACCCATAACTATGTTTTGTATTTTGACAGAGTTATGCCCCCTTTTCACATAGATTTTCCGTTTAATGTTTATATTCAAAAGTTTGGTAACTTCAAAACCACGTAAGTTATTCACTTGAAACTTGGAACTAACCTTTGTCATCAACTCTAGTATCAGGGGCAACATTACCCATAACTATTTTTTGTATTTTGACAGAGTTATGCCCCCTTTTCACATAGATTCTCCGTTTAAAGTTTATAGTCAAAAGTTTTGTAACTTCAAAACTACATAAGTTATTCACTTGAAACTTGGAACTAACCTTTGTCATCAACTCCAGTATCAAGGGCAACATTCCCCATAACTCTGTTTTGTATTTGACAAAGTTATGCCCCTTTTTCACATAGATTTTCTGGTTTAAGTTAATATTCAAAAGTTGTGTAACTTTAATACTACAAAAGCTTTTCACTTGAAACATGGAATATACCTTTGTCATCAACTCCAGTATCAGGGTGAACATTCCCCATAACTCTATTTTGTATTTTGATAGAATTATGTCCCTTTTTCACATAGATTTTCTGTTTAAAGTTTATATTCGAAAGTGTTGTTACTTCAAAACTACATAAGTTATTCACTTGAAACTTGGAACTAACCTTTATCGTCAACTCTAGTACCAGGGGCACTATGTTTTGTATTTTGACAGAGTTATGCCCCCTTTTCACATAGATTTTCCGTTTAAAGTTTATATTCAAAAGTTTGGTAACTTCAAAACCACATAAGTTATTCACTTGAAACTTGGAACTAACCTTTGTCATCAACTCTAGTATCAGGGGCTATATTACCCATAACTATGTTTTGTATTTTGACAGAGTTATGCCCTTTTTTCACATAGATTTTCTGGTTAAAGTTTATATTCAAAATTTTTGTAACTTCAGTACTACAAAAGCTATTCACTTGAAACTTGGAATATACCTTTGTCATCAACTCCACTATCAGGGTGACCATTCCCCATTACTCCATTTTGTATTTTTATAGAGTTATGTCCCTTTTTCACATAGATTTTCCATTTAAAGTTTATATTCAAAAGTTTTGTAACTTCAAAACTACACAAGTTATTCACTTGAAACTTGGAACTAACTTTTATCATCAATTCTAGTACCAGGGGAAACATTACCCATAAAAAAACTATGTTTTGTATTTTGACAAAGTTATGTCCCCTTTTCACTTAGATTTTCTGTTTAAAGTTTATATTCAAAAGTTTGGTTTCTTCAAAACTACATAAGTTGTTCACTTGAAACTTGGAACTAACCTTTGTCATCAACTGTAGTATCAGGGGCAACATTACCCATAACTATGTTTTGTAATTTGACAGAGTTATGGCCCCTTTTCTAATAGATTTTCCGTTTAAAGTTTATTGTCAAACGTTTTGTAACTTCAAAACTGCATAAGTTATTAACTTGAAACTTGGAACTAACCTTTGTCATAAACTCTAGTATCAGGGGCAACATTACCCATAACTATGTTTTGTATTTTGACAGAGTTATGCCCCTTTTTCACATAGATTTTCTGGTTAATGTTAATATTCAAAAGTTGTGTAACTTCAATTCTACAAAAGCTATTCACTTGAAACTTGGAATATACCTTTGTCATCAACTCCAGTATCAGGGTGACCATTTCCCATAAATCCATTTTGTATTTTTATAGAGTTATGTCCCTTTTTCACATAGATTTTCCGTTTAAAGTTTATATTCAAAAGTATTGTAACTTCAAAACTACATAAGTTATTCACTTTAAACTTGGAACTAACCTTTGTCATCAACTGTAGTATCAGGGGCAACATTACCCATAACTATTTTTTGTATTTTGACAGAGTTATGACCCCTTTTCACATAGATTCTCTGTTTAAAGTTTATAGTCAAAAGTTTTGTAACTTCAAAACTACATAAGTTATTCACTTGAAACTTGGAACTAACCTTTGTCATCAACTCCAGTATCAAGGGCAACATTCCCCATAACTCTGTTTTGTATTTGACATAGTTATGCCCCTTTTTCACATAGATTTTCTGGTTGAAGTTAATATTCAAAAGTTGTGTAACTTCAATACTACAAAATCTTTTCACTTGAAACTTGGAACTAACCTTTGTCATCAACTCTAGTGTCAGGGGCAACATTACCCATAACTATGTGTTGTATTTTGACAGAGTTATGCCCCTTTTTCACTTAGATTTTCTGGTTAAAGATTATATTCAAAAGTTTTGTTCTTGAAAACTACACAAGTTATTCACTTGAAACTTGGAACTAACCTTTATCACCAACTCTAGTACCAGGGCCAACATTACCCATAACTATGTTTTGTATTTTGACAGAGTTATGCCCCCTTTTCACATAGATTTTCCGTTTAATGTTTATATTCAAAAGTTTGGTAACTTCAAAACCACGTAAGTTATTCACTTGAAACTTGGAACTAACCTTTGTCATCAACTCTAGTATCAGGGGCAACATTACCCATAACTATTTTTTGTATTTTGACAGAGTTATGCCCCCTTTTCACATAGATTCTCCGTTTAAAGTTTATAGTCAAACGTTTTGTAACTTCAAAACTACATAAGTTATTCACTTGAAACTTGGAACTAACCTTTGTCATCAACTCCAGTATCAAGGGCAACATTCCCCATAACTCTGTTTTGTATTTGACAAAGTTATGCCCCTTTTTCACATAGATTTTCTTTTTTAAGTTAATATTCAAAAGTTGTGTAACTTTAATACTACAAAAGCATTTTCACTTGAAACATGGAATATACCTTTGTCATCAACTCCAGTATCAGGGTGAACATTCCCCATAACTCTATTTTGTATTTTGATAGAATTATGTCCCTTTTTCACATAGATTTTCTGTTTAAAGTTTATATTCGAAAGTGTTGTTACTTCAAAACTACATAAGTTATTCACTTGAAACTTGGAACTAACCTTTATCGTCAACTCTAGTACCAGGGGCACTATGTTTTGTATTTTGACAGAGTTATGCCCCCTTTTCACATAGATTTTCCGTTTAAAGTTTATATTCAAAAGTTTGGTAACTTCAAAACCACATAAGTTATTCACTTGAAACTTGGAACTAACCTTTGTCATCAACTCTAGTATCAGGGGCTATATTACCCATAACTATGTTTTGTATTTTGACAGAGTTATGCCCTTTTTTCACATAGATTTTCTGGTTAAAGTTTATATTCAAAAAATTTGTAACTTCAGTACTACAAAAGCTATTCACTTGAAACTTGGAATATACCTTTGTCATCAACTCCACTATCAGGGTGACCATTCCCCATTACTCCATTTTGTATTTTTATAGAGTTATGTCCCTTTTTCACATAGATTTTCCATTTAAAGTTTATATTCAAAAGTTTTGTAACTTCAAAACTACACAAGTTATTCACTTGAAACTTGGAACTAACTTTTATCATCAATTCTAGTACCAGGGGAAACATTACCCATAAAAAAACTATGTTTTGTATTTTGACAAAGTTATGTCCCCTTTTCACTTAGATTTTCTGTTTAAAGTTTATATTCAAAAGTTTGGTTTCTTCAAAACTACATAAGTTGTTCACTTGAAACTTGGAACTAACCTTTGTCATCAACTGTAGTATCAGGGGCAACATTACCCATAACTATGTTTTGTAATTTGACAGAGTTATGGCCCCTTTTCTAATAGATTTTCCGTTTAAAGTTTATTGTCAAACGTTTTGTAACTTCAAAACTGCATAAGTTATTAACTTGAAACTTGGAACTAACCTTTGTCATAAACTCTAGTATCAGGGGCAACATTACCCATAACTATGTTTTGTATTTTGACAGAGTTATGCCCCTTTTTCACATAGATTTTCTGGTTAATGTTAATATTCAAAAGTTGTGTAACTTCAATTCTACAAAAGCTATTCACTTGAAACTTGGAATATACCTTTGTCATCAACTCCAGTATCAGGGTGACCATTTCCCATAAATCCATTTTGTATTTTTATAGAGTTATGTCCCTTTTTCACATAGATTTTCCGTTTAAAGTTTATATTCAAAAGTATTGTAACTTCAAAACTACATAAGTTATTCACTTTAAACTTGGAACTAACCTTTGTCATCAACTGTAGTATCAGGGGCAACATTACCCATAACTATTTTTTGTATTTTGACAGAGTTATGACCCCTTTTCACATAGATTCTCTGTTTAAAGTTTATAGTCAAAAGTTTTGTAACTTCAAAACTACATAAGTTATTCACTTGAAACTTGGAACTAACCTTTGTCATCAACTCCAGTATCAAGGGCAACATTCCCCATAACTCTGTTTTGTATTTGACATAGTTATGCCCCTTTTTCACATAGATTTTCTGGTTGAAGTTAATATTCAAAAGTTGTGTAACTTCAATACTACAAAATCTTTTCACTTGAAACTTGGAACTAACCTTTGTCATCAACTCTAGTGTCAGGGGCAACATTACCCATAACTATGTGTTGTATTTTGACAGAGTTATGCCCCTTTTTCACTTAGATTTTCTGGTTAAAGATTATATTCAAAAGTTTTGTTCTTGAAAACTACACAAGTTATTCACTTGAAACTTGAAACTAACCTTTATCACCAACTCTAGTACCAGGGCCAACATTACCCATAACTATGTTTTGTATTTTGACAGAGTTATGCCCCCTTTTCACATAGATTTTCCGTTTAATGTTTATATTCAAAAGTTTGGTAACTTCAAAACCACGTAAGTTATTCACTTGAAACTTGGAACTAACCTTTGTCATCAACTCTAGTATCAGGGGCAACATTACCCATAACTATTTTTTGTATTTTGACAGAGTTATGCCCCCTTTTCACATAGATTCTCCGTTTAAAGTTTATAGTCAAACGTTTTGTAACTTCAAAACTACATAAGTTATTCACTTGAAACTTGGAACTAACCTTTGTCATCAACTCCAGTATCAAGGGCAACATTCCCCATAACTCTGTTTTGTATTTGACAAAGTTATGCCCCTTTTTCACATAGATTTTCTTTTTTAAGTTAATATTCAAAAGTTGTGTAACTTTAATACTACAAAAGCATTTTCACTTGAAACATGGAATATACCTTTGTCATCAACTCCAGTATCAGGGTGAACATTCCCCATAACTCTATTTTGTATTTTGATAGAATTATGTCCCTTTTTCACATAGATTTTCTGTTTAAAGTTTATATTCGAAAGTGTTGTTACTTCAAAACTACATAAGTTATTCACTTGAAACTTGGAACTAACCTTTATCGTCAACTCTAGTACCAGGGGCACTATGTTTTGTATTTTGACAGAGTTATGCCCCCTTTTCACATAGATTTTCCGTTTAAAGTTTATATTCAAAAGTTTGGTAACTTCAAAACCACATAAGTTATTCACTTGAAACTTGGAACTAACCTTTGTCATCAACTCTAGTATCAGGGGCTATATTACCCATAACTATGTTTTGTATTTTGACAGAGTTATGCCCTTTTTTCACATAGATTTTCTGGTTAAAGTTTATATTCAAAAAATTTGTAACTTCAGTACTACAAAAGCTATTCACTTGAAACTTGGAATATACCTTTGTCATCAACTCCACTATCAGGGTGACCATTCCCCATTACTCCATTTTGTATTTTTATAGAGTTATGTCCCTTTTTCACATAGATTTTCCATTTAAAGTTTATATTCAAAAGTTTTGTAATTTCAAAACTACACAAGTTATTCACTTGAAACTTGGAACTAACTTTTATTATCAATTCTAGTACCAGGGGAAACATTACCCATAAAAAAAACTATGTTTTGTATTTTGACAAAGTTATGTCCCCTTTTCACTTAGATTTTCTGTTTAAAGTTTATATTCAAAAGTTTGGTTTCTTCAAAACTACATAAGTTGTTCACTTGAAACTTGGAACTAACCTTTGTCATCAACTGTAGTATCAGGGGCAACATTACCCATAACTATGTTTTGTAATTTGACAGAGTTATGGCCCCTTTTCTAATAGATTTTCCGTTTAAAGTTTATTGTCAAACGTTTTGTAACTTCAAAACTGCATAAGTTATTAACTTGAAACTTGGAACTAACCTTTGTCATAAACTCTAGTATCAGGGGCAACATTACCCATAACTATGTTTTGTATTTTGACAGAGTTATGCCCCTTTTTCACATAGATTTTCTGGTTAATGTTAATATTCAAAAGTTGTGTAACTTCAATTCTACAAAAGCTATTCACTTGAAACTTGGAATATACCTTTGTCATCAACTCTAGTATCAGGGTGACCATTCCCCATAACTCCATTTTGTATTTTTATAGAGTTATGTCCCTTTTTCACATAGATTTTCCGTTTAAAGTTTATATTCAAAAGTATTGTAACTTCAAAACTACATAAGTTATTCACTTTAAACTTGGAACTAACCTTTGTCATCAACTGTAGTATCAGGGGCAACATTACCCATAACTATTTTTTGTATTTTGACAGAGTTATGACCCCTTTTCACATAGATTCTCTGTTTAAAGTTTATAGTCAAAAGTTTTGTAACTTCAAAACTACATAAGTTATTCACTTGAAACTTGGAACTAACCTTTGTCATCAACTCCAGTATCAAGGGCAACATTCCCCATAACTCTGTTTTGTATTTGACATAGTTATGCCCCTTTTTCACATAGATTTTCTGGTTGAAGTTAATATTCAAAAGTTGTGTAACTTCAATACTACAAAATCTTTTCACTTGAAACTTGGAACTAACCTTTGTCATCAACTCTAGTGTCAGGGGCAACATTACCCATAACTATGTGTTGTATTTTGACAGAGTTATGCCCCTTTTTCACTTAGATTTTCTGGTTAAAGTTTATATTCAAAAGTTTTGTTCTTGAAAACTACACAAGTTATTCACTTGAAACTTGGAACTAACCTTTATCACCAACTCTAGTACCAGGGCCAACATTACCCATAACTATGTTTTGTATTTTGACAGAGTTATGCCCCCTTTTCACATAGATTTTCCGTTTAATGTTTATATTCAAAAGTTTGGTAACTTCAAAACCACGTAAGTTATTCACTTGAAACTTGGAACTAACCTTTGTCATCAACTCTAGTATCAGGGGCAACATTACCCATAACTATTTTTTGTATTTTGACAGAGTTATGCCCCCTTTTCACATAGATTCTCCGTTTAAAGTTTATAGTCAAAGTTTTGTAACTTCAAAACTACATAAGTTATTCACTTGAAACTTGGAACTAACCTTTGTCATCAACTCCAGTATCAAGGGCAACATTCCCCATAACTCTGTTTTGTATTTGACAAAGTTATGCCCCTTTTTCACATAGATTTTCTGGTTTAAGTTAATATTCAAAAGTTGTGTAACTTTAATACTACAAAAGCTTTTCACTTGAAACATGGAATATACCTTTGTCATCAACTCCAGTATCAGGGTGACCATTCCCCATAACTCTATTTTGTATTTTGATAGAGTTATGTCCCTTTTTCACATAGATTTTCCATTTAAAGTTTATATTCAAAAGTTTTGTAACTTCAAAACTACACAAGTTATTCACTTGAAACTTGGAACTAACTTTTATCATCAATTCTAGTACCAGGGGAAACATTACCCATAAAAAAAAATATGTTTTGTATTTTGACAAAGTTATGTCCCCTTTTCACTTAGATTTTCTGTTTAAAGTTTATATTCAAAAGTTTGGTTTCTTCAAAACTACATAAGTTGTTCACTTGAAACTTGGAACTAACCTTTGTCATCAACTGTAGTATCAGGGGCAACATTACCCATAACTATGTTTTGTAATTTGACAGAGTTATGGCCCCTTTTCTAATAGATTTTCCGTTTAAAGTTTATTGTCAAACGTTATGTAACTTCAAAACTACATAAGTTATTAACTTGAAACTTGGAACTAACCTTTGTCATAAACTCTAGTATCAGGGGCAATATTACCCGTAACTATGTTTTGTATTTTGACAGAGTTATGCCCCTTTTTCACATAGATTTTCTGGTTAAAGTTAATATTCAAAAGTTGTGTAACTTCAATTCTACAAAAGCTAATCACTTGAAACTTGGAATATACCTTTGTCATCAACTCCAGTATCAGGGTGACCATTCCCCATAACTCCATTTTGTATTTTTATAGAGTTATGTCCCTTTTTCACATAGATTTTCCGTTTAAAGTTTATATTCAAAAGTATTGTAACTTCAAAACTACATAAGTTATTCACTTTAAACTTGGAACTAACCTTTGTCATCAACTGTAGTATCAGGGGCAACATTACCCATAACTATTTTTTGTATTTTGACAGAGTTATGACCCCTTTTCACATAGATTCTCTGTTTAAAGTTTATAGTCAAAAGTTTTGTAACTTCAAAACTACATAAGTTATTCACTTGAAACTTGGAACTAACCTTTGTCATCAACTCCAGTATCAAGGGCAACATTCCCCATAACTCTGTTTTGTATTTGACATAGTTATGCCCCTTTTTCACATAGATTTTCTGGTTGAAGTTAATATTCAAAAGTTGTGTAACTTCAATACTACAAAATCTTTTCACTTGAAACTTGGAACTAACCTTTGTCATCAACTCTAGTGTCAGGGGCAACATTACCCATAACTATGTGTTGTATTTTGACAGAGTTATGCCCCTTTTTCACTTAGATTTTCTGGTTAAAGTTTATATTCAAAAGTTTTGTTCTTGAAAACTACACAAGTTATTCACTTGAAACTTGGAACTAACCTTTATCACCAACTCTAGTACCAGGGCCAACATTACCCATAACTATGTTTTGTATTTTGACAGAGTTATGCCCCCTTTTCACATAGATTTTCCGTTTAATGTTTATATTCAAAAGTTTGGTAACTTCAAAACCACGTAAGTTATTCACTTGAAACTTGGAACTAACCTTTGTCATCAACTCTAGTATCAGGGGCAACATTACCCATAACTATTTTTTGTATTTTGACAGAGTTATGCCCCCTTTTCACATAGATTCTCCGTTTAAAGTTTATAGTCAAAAGTTTTGTAACTTCAAAACTACATAAGTTATTCACTTGAAACTTGGAACTAACCTTTGTCATCAACTCCAGTATCAAGGGCAACATTCCCCATAACTCTGTTTTGTATTTGACAAAGTTATGCCCCTTTTTCACATAGATTTTCTGGTTTAAGTTAATATTCAAAAGTTGTGTAACTTTAATACTACAAAAGCTTTTCACTTGAAACATGGAATATACCTTTGTCATCAACTCCAGTATCAGGGTGAACATTCCCCATAACTCTATTTTGTATTTTGATAGAATTATGTCCCTTTTTCACATAGATTTTCTGTTTAAAGTTTATATTCGAAAGTGTTGTTACTTCAAAACTACATAAGTTATTCACTTGAAACTTGGAACTAACCTTTATCGTCAACTCTAGTACCAGGGGCACTATGTTTTGTATTTTGACAAAGTTATGCCCCCTTTTCACATAGATTTTCCGTTTAAAGTTTATATTCAAAAGTTTGGTAACTTCAAAACCACATAAGTTATTCACTTGAAACTTGGAACTAACCTTTGTCATCAACTCTAGTATCAGGGGCTATATTACCCATAACTATGTTTTGTATTTTGACAGAGTTATGCCCTTTTTTCACATAGATTTTCTGGTTAAAGTTTATATTCCAAATTTTTTTAACTTCAGTACTACAAAAGCTATTCACTTGAAACTTGGAATATACCTTTGTCATCAACTCCACTATCAGGGTGACCATTCCCCATTACTCCATTTTGTATTTTTATAGAGTTATGTCCCTTTTTCACATAGATTTTCCATTTAAAGTTTATATTCAAATGTTTTGTAACTTCAAAACTACACAAGTTATTCACTTGAAACTTGGAACTAACTTTTATCATCAATTCTAGTACCAGGGGAAACATTACCCATAAAAAAAACTATGTTTTGTATTTTGACAAAGTTATGTCCCCTTTTCACTTAGATTTTCTGTTTAAAGTTTATATTCAAAAGTTTGATTTCTTCAAAACTACATAAGTTGTTCACTTGAAACTTGGAACTAACCTTTGTCATCAACTGTAGTATCAGGGGCAACATTACCCATAACTATGTTTTGTAATTTGACAGAGTTATGGCCCCTTTTCTAATAGATTTTCCGTTTAAAGTTTATTGTCAAACGTTTTGTAACTTCAAAACTACATAAGTTATTAACTTGAAACTTGGAACTAACCTTTTTCATCAACTCCAGTGTCAGGGGCAACATTACCCATAACTATGTTTTGTATATTGACAGAGTTATGCCCCTTTTTCACTTAGAAGTTCTGGTTTAAAGTTTATATTCAAAAGTTTTGTTACTTCAAAACTACACAAGTTATTCACTTGAAACTTGGAACTAACCTTTGTCATCAACGCCAGTATCAAGGACAACATTCCCCATAACTCTGTTTTGTATTTTGACAGAGTTAGCCCACTTTTTACACAGACTTTGTGGTTAAAGTTTTTGTTCCAAAAATGTATGCCCCTTTCACTATCCAAAATATGTACTAACTGAAATACCAATAGTCGAGCGCGCTGTCCTCTGACAGCTCTTGTTTATTCAATCATGACCTAACTCTCACAGTTTTTTCATCCAATCTTCACCAATCTTGCACAGTTTGTTTATTATCATGAGATTACAGTTGAAGTCGAATATAAGCAAGATCGGACCAGATACACCAGAGTTATTGCCCTTTGTGTGTGAAAAAAATATGCAAAAATGGACATTATTCAGGATAGAGACTTCATTTTTCATCCAATCTTCACCAATCTTGCACAGTTTGTCTATGACCATAAGATTAAGGGTGAAGTCGAATATAAGCAAGATCGGACTAGAAACACCAGAGTTATTGCCCTTTGTTTGTGAAAAATATGCAAAAATGGATAGAGACTTCATTTTTCATCCAGTCTTCACCAATCGTGTACAGTTTGTCTATGAATGTAAGACTACAGGTGAAGTCGAATATAAGCATGATCGGGCCAGAAAAACCAGAGTTATTGCCCCTTGTGTTTGGAAAAAAACATCAACAAGTTATCAAAGATTGGCTTGCACACACAATTTTTGATTCAATGTTGACCAAACTTACAAAGTTAGCGCATGACCATTACAATTGATTGATACAATTTGATTTCCAACAGTTGCAAGACTTGCATGCAGTTATTTGTACATTGATGTCTTCACCCTTCTCGAAAAACTGTATTTAATGCCCATTAAACGCGGCGGTATTTGCATCGTATTTTTTCTGCGTTTAATATGCATTTGATACACTTGAAAATGCAGAAAAAATACACTTATTACAGAAATAAAGTGTATTTTTTCAGCTTTTTTCCTGCATTAACACTTAAGTGCATATGAAGTGTATTTTTCTCCTTGAAAAATACACTTGATCTTATAAAAATACACTTAAGTGTATTTACAGTGTATTTTGAGTGTATTTTCTAGTGCATTAATACACTTTTTTGTAAAAAATGCTGAAAAAGTACAGAAAAAATACACTTAGTGTACTAAAAGTGTATTTAATGCGCATTTAACGCAGTAAAAATATGGTGCCAACACCGCAGCATTTAATGCATATTAAATACACTTATTTGAGAAGGGCAGAGCCTGCATTAACATCATTTATCATCATTGGACAGAAAATTATCAAAGAAAAAGCAAAACTTTACCTTATAGCACAGCCATCACAATTTTCGCATTGCAACTATTTCACCAAAACTGCTTGTGAAAAAGACATCAAAATCTACAGTTTCTGCATTTTCCAGAATTGTCAATGACTAAATGAAAAAGGGTCAGGTAAGAATATTGAGAAAAATTATTTGAGAACCATTAGCAAAAAAAAACACGTCCATTACCCAACTCATACTTCAGTGAGCCGGTTGCACTAACCGATGTTTAAAATCAAAATTGATCCTATCCCCCTCTGCGTATTGTTCAGATATCATTATTTTCAAACCTGTCACAACAGTATGGTCTTCATCTGTACCAGTTCTCAGGTGAGCGCTTTGGGCCATCATGGCCGTCTTGTCTTAAAATTAAGGAGATATTATTTTTTCATTAACATGAAAACGTTATTACAGGTCAGTATTGGTTTACAATAATTATGGGCTTTTTAACCCTGCAATCAGTTACATGAAAGTACATATTTGTGCTGAAAGAATATTGTTTCCATATTATTCAGTTTTTGGTATTTGTCACAATTGATGAACACATTTTCTATTAGTTGAACAGCAAAAAAGCATGAGCGCATCTTCCATTAGTTGAACAGAAAAAAGCATGAGCATATCTCCTATTAGTTCAAAAGGAAAAAGCATGAGCATGTCTCCTATTAGTTCAAAAGGAAAAAGCATGAGCATGTCTTCTATCAGTTCAACAGGAAAAAAAGCATGAGCATATCTTCTATTAGTTCAACAGGAAAAAAGCATGAGTATATCTTCTATTAGTTCACCAGGAAAAAAGCATGAGCATATCTTCTATTAGTTGAACAGCAGAAAAAAGCAGTGCATTGTGGCCTTAAGTGTGAAATGGCAAGGCCAAGGTTACAACCATCATGCTAGAGTGCTAGAGACAACTTGTTTTACATATGCACCTATCAATATTTTCCCTCAGGGAGGGGTAGGAGCGCAGAAAAACCCAGGGGAATTTGACTGTATTTTTGGGGGTCTAATTCCCCACCCTAGAGCCAAGCTTTTTTGGCTAAATCACCTCGATGGGGGATGATTAATTGGTGTTTAAAATGGCCCGGGGCCAATATTACTGGGATTTAAAATCCGTATAGTCCTTTTCTTGGGACCCAAAATCATTGAGCGTGTCAAAATCCTGCCTGTCGGGAATTCCTTCCAGTCTAAAGTCCCGTATATGCCCCCCACTCCCCCTCTTGATGAAAATATTGATAGTTGCAATATACCTACATTCACCATGCAGGTCAGGACAGACCCAAGCGCCTGCTAGTCTTGATCAATCCTATCAGTGGGTTTTCGAGAGGAGTGAAGAATTACGAAAAGATTTGCGCCCCTATTTTTGAGGAAGCCGGCATTCAAACCGAAGTCATAAGTAAGTGTGATAAATTTCTGTTGTTAGTTATTTCACAGTTATTGGTTTACCCGTAAGCATGTACACAATAATTTTCCATGTCTTGTACTGTAAAGTTGTGAAGAAGATTCCATCTCAAATAGAAATTTCTTTGTTTTCACTTATACATGAAAATAAACACTAAATTTATTATTGGAAAATGTTTGTTATTGTCTATAGTTAATTGATTTCAAAGAAGCCCTTTGCCATGGTGGTTATGTTTTTGCCTGGTGCTGGTATGTCAGTTTGTTTGTTTGTTCGTTATCAACTTTGTGTAACAAGTATTGCACAGATTTGCTGGGAGGGTTGGAAATGGTCCAGTTAAAAAATGATCAGATTTTGGTTGTTTTATCTGGATCTGTGAATTTTTCTAAAGGTATCTTTATTATTGAGAGATAGAGCAAATATGCCTTGGCGATCTCGGAGTGCTTTCCAGTGTATTTGTGTCACAGAAATAGTGTTAAAACTAAAGCAACTATTTTTCACATTTAGCCCAAGCATAAGCTGTATTTATGGTAAGTTTGGCAAAATTAAGGTTTTGTTTGTTTGTGTTTGTTCTTTTACAAGTTGTTACGTGTGTGAGGGAGGGAAGTAGGGGCCAATAGTTCATTTTAAAGTGCCAACGGTTCACACTGATGAGATAACTTTACTACCAAACTACTATGGACAGTTTTTGTTACACTTGCTAGCTTCTGAACTTATGATAAAATGTAGCAAACTAACATGGCTTGAGATTTTGCTAGTGTTACATTTGATGCCCCAGTGCGGAGCTGTGGTTGATATTATGAAAACCCATTTTAGCTCACCTGAGCATGAAGAGCTTGATGAATTTTTTATATAGGGGACCTTTCCTCCTTCAACAATTTGTTGGTTCGCATGATAGAGACTTTACTTTTTATCCAATCTTCACCAAACTTGCACAGTTTGTCTATAAGCATAAAATCTCGGACGGGGTTGTTAAGGCTAAAGAAAATTAATGAATTGTTTCTCAGGTACTTTTTCCAACAAATCAGGAGGGAGGGCGCATTTTTTTTTTATTGAAGTATTTTTTTATATTTTTTTTCTCCTACTCTTCTGCTGGCACTATGTAATGGCTAATTCAAACAAGTAAATAAGTACAGATTAAAGAAAATTTTAAGTTTTAATAACAACATAAGCATCCCTTTATAGCTCACCTGAGCACAAAGTGCAGGTGAGCTATTGTGGTCAGTCTTTGTCCTGCGTCCGGCATCCGGTGTCCACATTTTACTTCAAACAACTTCTTCTCTAAAACCACTAGGTGGATTTTAACCAAACTCAGCAGGAATGTTCCTGGATGGTCCTTTACCAAATTCCTTCAATTTATTAAAATATATTGAAAACTCTGGTTGTCATGGCAACCACAAGCTTAAAAACTGGAAAACTTAAAAAATCTTCGTGTCAGAAACCACTGGCTGGATTTGAAAATAGTTTTCACAGAAATGCTCCTTGGGTGACCCTCTACCAAATTCCTTCAAGTCATTTTGATTTGTTAAAAAACATGGGCGCCAGGGGGCGGGGCAGATTTCATTATTTGGCTATATTGAAAACTTTAAAATCTTCTTGTCTGAAACCACTGGCTGGATTTTTAAATAATTTCAGAGAAATGTTCCTTGGGTGACCCTCTACCAAATTCCTTGAAATTGTTTCGATTCGTTAAAAAACATGGCCGCCAGGGGGGCGGGCCAGTTTTCACATAACTATATTGAAAACTTAAAAAATCTTCTTGTCTGAAACCACTGGCTGGATTTCAAAATAATTTCACAGAATTGGTCCATGGGTGACCCTCTACCAAATTCTTTATATCATTTTGATTTGTTAAAAAGATGGCTGCCACGGGGCTGGGCAGTTTCCCTTATATGGCTATATTGAAAACTTTGAAAATCTTCTAGTCTGAAACCACTGGCTGGATTTCAAAATAATTTCACAGAAATGCTCCTTGGGTGATCCTCTACCAAATTCCTTCAAATCATTTTGATACGTTAAAAAACATGGCCACCAGGGGGAGGGGCAGTTTTCCTTATATGGCTATATTGAAAACTTTGAAAATCTTAATAGTCTGAAACCACTGGCAGGATTTCAAAATAATTTCATTTATGGTGTTTATTCGTCCGAAATATGTTTCTTATTTACGAAAGGCATTGTTCAAAAGCACTTGGTACGAACGGAATACACTATATTGTATATGCTTGTTTACTCCAGAGTCATCACCAGTTATCGCATACAGAAAATAAACCATAGCGAGTTACCAAAATGTTAATAATTCACAGATTTCAATGCATAGGTTTTGTATTTTGTTCGGTAACATGCCCATTAAAGACACTTTCTGTGAAAAAAATACCATTTTTTTTAATGTTGACCAGACTTGCTTAGTGTATGTATGACAATAAAATCTTAGTTGGGATTGGTAATGGTAACCAGATTGCCCCAGGAACGCTTGAGGTATTGGCCCAAATTTATGAAAATAAAAACAGACTTCATTTTCGCCCTACCTTGACCAAATTTCGGCAGTTTATGTATGACCATAAGATCTCAGCAGAAGCCAAAAATGGGTTAGATTGTGCCACAAACACCACAGTTATTGCCGTTTGTTTAAAAAAAAATGCATAAATGGACTTTATGCCGGATGGAGACTTAATTTCTCATCCAATCTTAACCAAACTCCCATAGTTCCTGTATGACCATAATGGTCTGAGCAGAAGCCAAACATTAGCCAGATCGAACCACAAACACCAGAGTTTTTGCTCCATGTTTGTGCAAAAAAAGAAGAGATAGGGACTTCATTTTTCGTTCAGTCATGACAACAAGCCGGTAAGACTCCATGCATGTGACTTTATTGACATTTTTAATAAACCAGATGCTTTCACAGAGTTTTGCATTTACATGTCAGAGCTTCATTTTGCTTATTTGGTTGAAAACTGATGAAATGGGATTTCCAACAATTGCAAACCTTGCATGCAATTATCTGTATAAGCAAGGCCCAAATTAAAATTAACTTTGTTTGCTATTACCTACCTACCCGAAGAAAAGGTCCCTACTCAAAAGTTTTTTTCTTTGTTAAATCAAACCAGATTTTTTTTTAAATTCCGAATATTCTATTTTTTCTATGGGTTAAATAAAAGCTCACTCTTTTCATTTTTTTTGGTTTTCCATTGGGTTAATAAATTAACTGTATCAGCTAAACCCTTTCTTGTAATTGGCCATATCAAAATGCAATTCTGATGATGTTTTATCAAACTTGTGAAAACAACAGGCAGTTTGTCAGCATTCATTGTCTAATTAAGGATGATTGCTAGCAAGCTCTCGTTATACCCACAGACACTTGATTCTATTATTAAAAACAATGTCTGTGTTACATGTTATATGTTGATGCTAAATGGATCATAAATAGATCTACATTTGTTTTCAACAACAAAAAAATGCCTGCCTACCTACCCGTTACCAGCAACCTTGGGTAGGCAATGGCAAACAAACAATTTTATAAGGTTTGCCCAACATTGATGGTTTCAGAGCTTGCATCAACATCATTTATCATCATTGTAAATTATCAAAGAAAGGGCTAATTTGGGGTCCTCCAAAACAATTTGCGAAAAGACATCAAAATCTGCTGTTTCTGCATTTGCCCGAACTGTCACTGGCTTAATGAAAAAGGGTCAGAAAAGAATGTCGAGAAAAAAATATGAGAACTATCACCGCACATTCACTGCCCAGCCCGTATAGCCCATTGCACTTGCCCGGTGCATGAAATCAAATCGATCCAAACCCCCTCAGCGCATATGTGTGTAATCTTCAGATATCATAATTTTCAAACCTGTCACAACAGTATTGTCTTCGTCTTTGCCAATTATCAGGTGAGCAGTTTAGGCCATCATGGCCCTCTTGTTTTGCATTGGTATAACTTCCAAACATTTTAACATTTTGCATTGTTTTGATTTATGTCGTACATTTGAATCTTTAAGAATTCTACTTTTAAGTAAAATCGTTTGAAATTCTTTGTATATATTTAACATTATTCAATACATGTAATTTGCTCGTACAGAATTTCAAGGAGAAAAAGTTCAAATGTTATATATATATATTTGTGGAATTTAATATAATAAATACATTTTGAAATATTGTAGTGACACAGAGTGCTGGGCACACTACAGAAATCATCACAGAATGTAATCTTCAACAACTGAAGGGTTGGTTTTAATGTCTATGTTACGGATACGGGTATATATAGCTTCGTGCTTGTGGTAAAATTATTTCGTTTTCTACTGTCAGTCAAAGAGTTTTGGAACACTCAGGCCTTTTTTGTTCAATTCAATTCCCCCACAAAGTGGGAGGCATTAAGCATTGCACTTATTTTTCCGTCTGTACGTCCCGACATTTTGTGTACTCAACCGCCCCTTTAACTGCTTGGCGCATTTCGCTGAAACTTCCACAGGTGAAGAACCATAACATGTAGGTGATCGTTAAGGAAGGAATTTTTGCTGCGACCAATTTTGGTAGAATTATGGCCCTTTGTAATTTTGTCCACTTGAGCATATATACTTCCCGAAATTTTGTGGACTCAACACATCTTTTACTGCTTGCAGGATTTCACTGAAACTTTCACAGCTGAAGAACCTTAACGTGTAGGTGATCATAAAGGAAGGAATTTTGGCTGTGATCAATTTGGCAGATTTATGACCCTTTGTCATTTTTTATTCTATAGAATTTATTTGAAAATAAATTTGTGTTGGCAAACATTAGTGTGTCTGTGACACATCTGTGACACATCAAGTTGTGTCTTTAAATGGCTTCAGCTTTGTGGGTTTTGCAAGGAGTTTGTGTTCGCAAAGGAATAATTTTAGTATTAAGATCAATCTTAGCTGATCTTGATCTTCTAGAGGAAATGTAAGGAATATGTAGTCTTATTTTTGAAAAAATAACAGTCGCTTTGTCCGTCCGTCTGAATTCCAATTCCGCTGCCATTCAGTTTTTTTCTGGGTGTCCAATGAATTTCCCGGACAATTTTATCCATCATACTCCAGTACTTCGATTCCTCGAATTCAATGAAACTTTATATGCAGCATCCCTTTATAGAGGACATGGGCATACTGTCTGGTCATTCCACAAACTCCTCGCAGTGCTTACTTCCCCATTGGTACTCTTCTGAGTTACCACTGCCACCTTGAGTTAAAAACTTACAGATTTTGAAGTTTTCAGGGGAGACGATTATGAGGAGATTGAAGATTTATTTTGTACAAAATTTTAATTTTATCATTATTTTATATTTTTGTAACAGTGACACAGACATGTTGCATTATTGGTCCAGGTATATATATTAAGAGTTAACATGAACACAAAAAATAAATAAATAAGTAAACATAACAACGCGAGATTTTACGTTGTCCATGTTTTTATCATGTGCTTGTCCACGATTTTATTTTGCGCTAAGTGTTTGCGTATGGTCATGTGGAACTTCATGCCGGCAAGGTTTTAATCAGTTAAATCTCTGCGCGGAGGTCGGTCATTCCAGTCTGATTATTTTTCCAGGAGTAACTGCTCTTTGACTGTAAATTGACTTTTTTGCTTGTCCACACTATAACTTGGCCATTAATGGAGGAAATTTAAAATAACTAGGCACACATGTTTTCAGCCTTTAGCTGGTTTGTGACCCTCATGAATCAGGTAGGTCAAGGGTCAAGGTCACACTTAGAAGTAAAAGGTCAAAATCAGCTTTTTGCTTGTCCGGACTATAACTTGGTCATGGATTTAGGGATTTTTCAATTACTTGGCCCAAATGTTTGCCTAAATTATATGGCATGTCTTGCTTATAAACAAGGTCATACTTAAAGGTCAAAAGTCAAAATTGGCTTTTTGCTTGTCGGGACTTATAACTTGGCCATGAATGAATAGATTTTTAATCAATGTACACAAATGTTTGCCCCAGCATGACAGCGTGTCTCCGTGTGAATCAGGTTCTTAGGTTTAAAGTCAAGACCACAATTAAGAGGTCAAAGCAGCATCAAGGAGCATCCATGGGTTTTACAGATATTCTTGTTAAAAATAAATTATTAAATGATGAAATACTATATTGATTTGCATATGATTGACATTTGAGGAAACATCAGTTGTTATCAAGGGTAATATCTTCTTTGAGTATCTAGTTATATACTAAAAAAAAAAACTCATTTAAAAGAGTTTTTTTTATGAAATATATTTTTCTTGTTGCAGCATCGTCTTAGTGAGTGGTGATGGCATGTACCACACTGTGTTGAATACTTTGTTCAAACTAATGGCCCTGGAATCAGGACTGGATGTCAATGATCCTGGATATGAACCGCAAGAGTTACCTCTGCCTGTGGGACACATTCCTTGTGGGTAACAATTACTACCATGTATTTTTGTACCCCTACTTCTTGTGAAAGTGGAAGCTATATGGGCTTCACTCGTGTTTGTCCATCCCTGTGTCCGTCTGTCTGTTCGCATGTCTGTCCGTATTTAATTTCTGCTCCATAACTTGCAAATGCCTAGAAGAATTTTTATGTTCATGAAGGTTATTATTCCTCGTGACCAGATGATCTGTCACATACAATGACACAAGGTCGTCTGTCAATGATCAAGGTCACAATTAAAGGTTGTTTTCTTTGTCAGAGCAGTTGTCGGGGTATTGATTACATTTGAGGCGTATCGTGGGAACCCGGGCTTAATGCATATGCGTAAAGTAAAGTGTCATCACGGATTGAACTGGGCATTTAGCACAGGTTAACCCAGGATGACACTTTCCACTTTTATGACATTTTCTGTTTCATAAATCCACTGTAGGCAGAAAGTGTTGTCCCGGATTATCCTGTGCGGACTGTACAGGCTAATCCGGGATGACACTTTAAGCACATGCATTAAACCTGATTTCCCATGACACGCCTCATTTAGTTTCCATCAGCTTACTGGTAATTGCATTTCCTATAGTTTAATTGTTTGTGTGCAGTGTTTTCTGAAGGTATTTTATGGACATGCAGTTATCCCCATATATGTCGGACCATTACTAGTATTATGATGTCATTCAACATTCATGAGTCATGGTGAAATGTATGTAAACATAGGTAATATGGAGAATAAATTATCAGTACAAGAAACGTAACTCTGCCTTCAATATTTATGGAGATACACCCCTTTATTATATACCTATTTATATCCTTGAATCAGCTGTCGTCATTCGTACCATGTGACTGTACAATATTTCATCATACTGGACGGGCGTGCGTACAATATATTCCTTATTGGACATTCCGAGAATAAACATAATGTCCGAGTACTCCAAAACTTTACGAATATGTAACTTTTAGTTTTACCTCGATTAATGACGACTCCGATCCACTACTTCGAAAAAGTCTTTTAAAATCAGGCAACAATCATTTCAAATCCATTTCATATATCCACGCTGAATTTTCTCTTGCGAACCTTGCTAACCAGAAACGCGATTTGTTGTCTAAATCGGCATGTCTGGTCAGCACGTTTGCTTTGTGTAAACGTTAAGTTGTCTCCAAACCTATATCCGATTATAAATATCACCTTCTAAAATTATTTATTGATTTTATTTAACTGTTTGTAACGTTACCAGAAATAAAGCCTGCAGCACAACAAAAACAATCCTAGAGTTCAGCAACATCTGGTTTCTGTCGTCACTATCCATTATTGTTTTATACTTAACATATAACATTCCTGATACAGATCTATATTGCGTTATTCTAGTTCTGAATATCCATAACAGTATCCCTGAAAAACCGTCGGACCTCGGACATTGCCGATAAAAATCAGTGAGGTCCGGGAAAAAATGTCCGAATACTGGTCCTCGTGTCCGGTGAAAATTTTGGTAAAAAATATTTTATGACAGCGATTGCTGTATCTCTTTCCACAACAGTCATAACGTCATACTTGAGGGTCACCGATTGTGTTGAGGACGTTGAAGGGACTTTGACAAATACACTTGAATTCATATATATCTTGCAAAATTGACATGCTGATAGTACATGTAGTAGCTTTAGTTAATAAAGCACTCTCAAGTGTATATTGTTTTAGTTTTCTTCAAAGATATATTGTTTTTATCGTATTTAAATGTTTCTTGCACAAAATAAGTGGCCAGTAGTAGTTTGTCCGGGCCGTAATATTTCGGGCATTACCGGTCCTCTTGGCCAGTAAAAAATTCACGACTTTCGAGGAGACTGATCAAACACTTTTAATCAACTGTAAACTGTTCAATTTGACAACTTGCATCAGTGTGTAATACTAATTTTAACAACCGTGCTGCAGGAGCTTCCTATTGATCACGCCACCTTTTAAAAGTGACACGTCTAAATATAGTTTCTACACACTCAATGTTTACAGTTAGTACAAGGTCATGGTGGCTTTCTGTAAAATATATTCTGAAGTACGGAAAGCTGATTATGCAGTAAACATTAATTACTTAATTAGATGTTAGTGCATGATACAGAATAAAAGACAAACATTTATGTTTGCAAATTATGCAAGAGCGACGTCATATATAATATTGTGAGCACGCGAACTGTTCCGCGGACTGTGTTTTTAATGAAAATAATACAAAAATATGAATAGGTATATAATAAAAAGATTATTTAACAGCGTTCTGTACAATATCGTGGTATATTTGTACTCGTACACAGCTGACATACTCACATTGGACTCGCTTATCGGCTAGTCCAATATGGTATGTCAGCTGTGTACTCGTCCAAATATATCACCGTATTGTACAGAACTCTGTTAAATAACCTAATATTATTTGAGTGCATAACTCCTTTGCTGGTGAATAGCATTTAACCAAAACACAGAGTATATACACCACAATTTTTTACTCACTGCATTTGTAATAAGCAATATGTTTTAACATCTACTTTTAGCAGCCAGTCATATGTGTTTTATATAATGTATTTGATGGTACAATTGTCAATTTCTTTTTCATAAAATATTTAAAAAAGTTAAAATACAATATACATGTATTAAAATGCTTATTTGAAGTTTACACAACAAAAGTAATATTAAGAATGTATGAACCCTGCGTTTTCTCGAAGACTTCATGACATGATATTGTTTCATTTTTGTTCAAGATAGCGGAAACAGAATGGCCTATGGAGCTAATGGTTGTTTTGACATTGCAACTGCAGTCTATGCCTTAGTTTTGGGTAACCACTTCTTTAGCATTTTATTTCTGTATTGTTTACCATTTACAAATTGTATATAGTCGTTGGTTTATGCAGTCTTTATTGTACTGATTTTAAATAGAAAAGACAAAAAACATTTATCTCGTTTCTTCAAGTCAGTAAGATTACTGGTACCTGAAGACGGGCGGTGTGTAGTGTGTCATGTTTTACTAAATCAGAACAATTTGATGATGATTCAATTAAGGTAATGACCACCACTAATGTATTAAATATATGTCATTGTTATCCGTATTTGGTAGAAATTTAAATAAAATTACATGTAAATGTAAAAATGACCTCTGTGTTCTTTGACTATTGGAAGGATTTATTTGCTTGACTATTCGAAGAATAGGTGAGCTCTCCTACTCGCCCCGCGTCCGGTGTCCGCGTCTGATCTTGGTTAAAATTTAGTTTTAAATGTCTTGTAACTTCAAAACTACAGAAGTTATTCACTTGAAACTCAAAATATATCTTTGTCATTAACTTCAGCATCTGGTGCAACATTCTTCATAACTGAGCTTTGCATTTTGACAAAGTTATGCCCCTTTTTCACATGGATTTTTCTGGTTAAAGATTATATTAAAAGTCTTTTAACTTCAAAACTACAGTATTTTTTTTCTCTTGAAACTTGGACTATACCTTTGTCGTTAACTCCAGCATCAAGTGCAACATTCCCCATTATTCAATTTAACCAAATTTTTTGAAGAAAACATTTCGATTATTAGATTAGGGTATGTCGTTTGTTGTGTGGGGTGACGGCGTCAACTTTTTGTTTCCGCTCTCTAACTCTAGAACAGATTGAGATGTTGTAATGAAACTTCATATATAGATACCTTATATCGAGACCTCGCTTGGGATTGCATATGGGGTGGGTGGGGTCAAGGTCACTGTTACTAAAAATAAAAAAATGGTTTCCGCTCCATAACTTGAGAAAGCATTGAGATATTTTAATAAACTTTCATACAGATATACCTTATATCGAGACCTCGCTTGGGATTGCATGTGGGGTGGGTGGGGTCAAGGTCAAGGTCACCGTTACTAAAAGTAGAAAATCTATTTCTGCTCAATAACTTGATAACGCATCGAGATATTTTAATGAAACTTCATACATAGATACCTTATATCGAGACCTTGCTGGGGATTGCTTATGGGGTGGGTGGGGTCAAGGTCAATGTTACTCAAAATAGAAAAACGATTTCCGCTTAATAATTTGAGATCGCATCGAGATATTTTAATGAAACTTCGTACATAGATATCTTATATTGAGGCCTCACTTGGGATTGCATATGGGGTCAAGGTCACCGTTGCTAAAAATAGAAAAATGGTTTCTGCTCAATAACTTGAGAATGCATGGAGATATTTTAATGAAATTTCATTCATAGATGCCTTATATGGAGACCTCACTTGGGATTGCATATGGGGTGGGTGAGGTCAAGGTAAAGGTAACCGATACTAAAAATAGAAAAACGGTTTACACTAAAAAAATTGAGAACACAAAGAGATAATTTAATGAAATTTCCTCTTTAGATACCTCATATTGAGGCCTCGCTTGGGATTGCATATGGGGTAGGTAGGGTCAAGGTCACCATTGCTAAAAATGGACAAACAGTTTCTGCTTAATACCTAATGAAACTTTATATGTAGATACCTTATGTCTAGACTTCGCTTGCGATTGCATATGGGGTGGGTAGGATCAAGGTCAAGGTTACCATTACTAAAAATAAAAAAAAAGGTTTCCACTCAATAACTTGAGAATGAATTTAGATATTTTAATGAAACTTCTTATGTTGATATCTTATATTGAGACCTCGCTTTAGATTGCAAGGTCAAGGTCACCATTTCTTAGCCATATGTGCATGACCTTCACCTTGCACCCAGAACTTTCTTTCCTAATTGTGCTTACTAATGTATTTCGTTTGAACAATTTGGTTCTTGTGGAATTTCCACGTTTCTTGTTTGTATTTTGACAGACTTTTCACATAGATTTTCTGGTTAAAGTTTATATTCAGAAGTCTTATGACTTGAAAACTATATAAGTTATTCACTTGAAACTTGGAATGTACCTTTGTCATCAACTTAAACATCAAGTTCAACATTCCCCATGACTCTTAATTGTATTTTGACATAATTATGCCCCTTGTTCACATGGATTTTCTGATTAAAGTTCCTATTCAAATTCTTATAACTTAAAAACTACACAAGTTATTCTCTTGAAACTTGGAAATGTACCTTTGCCATCTAGTCCACCATCAAGTGCAACATACCCGTTAACTCTGTTTTGTATTTTGACAGACTTATGCCCATTTTGCAGATAGATTTTCTGATTAAAGTTTAAATACAAAAGTCTTATTACTTGAAAACTACACAAAAGTTATGCACTTGAAAGTTGGAATGAACCTTTGTCATCAACTCCAACATTAAGTGCAACATTCCCCATAACTCTGTTTTGTATTTTGTCAGAGTTATGTCCCTTTTTAGCTCACCTGAGCACGAAGTGAGCTATTGGTTTAGGGGACCTCCGGCGGCGTCTATCGTCCGTCGTCAAGATGCTGTCAACAATTTGGACTGTTATCGCGATAAAGACTACATTTCTTATTCAATCTTGACCTAACTTGCGCATTTTGTGTAAGACCATAAAATCTCGGATGGGATTGTTATTGGGTCAGATCACACCAGTAACACCAGTTATTGCCCCGTTTTCATGCAAAAAAAGTGCAAAAGTGCCCTTTTCCAACGTATAGACTTTATTTTCCATCCAATCTAAACCAAACTCACAGTTTGTGTATGACCATCAGATCTCAGCAGACGTCAACAATAGGCCAGATCGGTTGTCAAACACCAGAGTTATTGCCCTTTGTTTATTAAAAAATATACACAAATGGACATTATTCAGGATAGAGAGAGACATTTTTCATGCAGTCTTCACCAATCTTACACAGTTTGTCTATTACCATGAGATTACAGTTGAAGTCGAATATAAGCAAGATCGGACCTGAAACACCAGAGTAATTGCCCTTTGTGTGTGAAAAAAATATGCAAAAATGGACATTATACAGGATACAGACTTCATTTTTCATCTAATCTTAACCAATCTTGCACAGTTTGTCTGTGACCATAAGATTAAAGGTGAAGTCGAATATAAGCAAGATTGGACCAGAAACACCAGAGTTATTGCCCTTTGTTTGTGAAAAAAATATGCAAAAATGGACATTATTCAGGATAGAGACTTCATTTTTCATCCAATCTTCACCAATCGTGTACAGTTTGTCTATGAACGTAACACTACAGGTGAATTTGAATATAAGTATGATCGGGCCAGAAAACCCAGAACTATTGCCCCTTGTGTTTGGAAACAAGTTATCAATGATTGGCTTGCACACACGATTTTTTATTAAATGTTGACCAAACTTACACAGTTTGCGCATGACCATAACAATTGATTGATAAAATTTGATTTCCAACAGTTGCAAGACTTGCATGCAGTTATTTGTACATGCAACTTTGATGTCTTCAGAGCCTGCATTAACATCATTTATCATCATTGGTAAGAAAATTATCAAAGAAAAAGCAAAACTTTACCTTATAGCACAGCCATCGCAATTATCACATTGCAACTAGTTTTCCAAAACTGTTTGCGAAAAAGACATCAAAATCTACTGTTTGTGCATTTGCCAGAATTGTCAATCACTTAATGAAAAAGGGTCATGTAAGAATACAGAGAAAAATGATTTGAGAACCATTAGCAAAAAAACGCACATCCACTACCCAACTCATACTTTAGTTAGCCCATTGCACTTACCGATGTGTAAAATCAAAATTGATTCTACTCCCACTGTGTATTGTTCAGATACCTTAATTTTCAAACCTGTCACAACAGCATGGTTTTCATCTGTACCAGTTCTCAGGTGAGTGCTTTGGGCCATCATGACCCTCTTGTTACATAGATTTTTAGATTTAATTTTTGGAAGTTGATAACTTCAATACTTGACAGGTTATTCACTTAAAACATGGGCTAAACCTTTGGTATCAACAGCGTCAGGTGCCACAATCCACATAACCCTGTATTGTATTTTGAGTTATGTCCCTTTTCACATAGATTTTCAGTGTTAAGTTTTTATTGATAAGTATTATAATTTCTAAACTACAAAAAGTTATTCACTTGAAACTTGGAATACTTCTTTGTAATAACTCCAGCATCAGGTATAACAATCCCAGTGACTCTCTTTTGTATTTTGAAAGTTTGTGTTCCAAAGTTTTTTGCTCACCTGAGCACGAAGTGCTCGGTGAGCTATTGGTATAGGGGTCCTCTCCGGCGTCCTCCGTCATCCGTATGCCGTCAACAGCTGGACCGTTATCGCGATAAAGACTACATTTTGTATTCAATCTTGACCTAACTTGCATAGTTTGTGTATGACCATAAAATCTCGGATGGGATTGATTATGGACCAAATCGGACCAAGAACACCAGAATTATTGCCCCTTTTTAATGTGAAAAATGCTGAAATTGCTTTTTTTCCAACGTAGAGAGTTCCTTTTTTATCCAATCTTGACCACACGTACACAGTTTGTGTATAACTATAAAGTCTTGGTCACAGTTGAATATGGGCCAGATTGGACCAGAAACACCAGAGTTATTGGCCCTTGTTTTTTGTTTTAAAAATGCAAAAAATGGACCTTGTGCGGAATAGAGACTTTATTTTTATCCATTCTTAACCAAACTTGCACAGTATATGGAGGACCATTTGATCTCAGACATAGTCAAATGTGGGTCTATTCAGACCAGAATCACCAGAGTTATTGCCCCTTTATTGTTAAAACAAAGCAAAATAGGACTGTGTTGATATAAAGTGTTTATTTTGCATGTAGTCTGTACAAAACTTGCATGGATTGTTCATTGCAATTGTATCTCAGACAAGTTTAATAATAACCAGATCAGAACATACATACTGGAGCTATTGCCCTAGTTTGATAATAAAATGCAAACACATTTTCATTATTTTTCCCAAGCAAAATATATATTCCTGAAGTAATCTCTGTGGTCTAAGGGAGATAAGTGAATTGGAACATGTGTAGTCTCCCTGGAAAATCTATAGGTTAGATACCAGTAATTCCAATTCCCATAGGGTCCCATTATAAAATGGCAAACTTTCCAAGCATTTTTCTAGCATTTCCTTTATTTCAGATTGTGCAAGCCTGGTATCAAGTTAAAGATCAATCTGTCCTCTTCCAACATTTGCAATAAAAAAGATATGTCATGTTACTTCTAAGAAAATACATTTCACTTGAATGCAGGCACCGGTAGAAAACAGGGTTTCGGCAGTTCTATTTCGATAAAAGCCCCATACCACAATAAACACACCCCAAAAGTTCACCTTTCAAGTTAGCCTTCCATGAAATGCACCAAAATGTTGCAGACAAGCACAGGATATTAGAAATAACCACAAAAGGCATGTCTGAGATACCTAAATGGCTTTTATGCCAGAAGAGAAGAGGAACTCTTTAGTAATAGGCACTACTTTTGAATGGACCACGGAGGGATACACAATGATTTACTGGTATCTAACCTATATGCACCATCATAAGTAGCACTCCACAGAGCAGTACATCAATAGCCATAACTAGAAACTTGATAGTGGGCAGTGTAAGCACATGGCCAGTGGTTAGTGAGTACACACCCAGATACTTCAGTGGGGCTGTTTACTGCATACTGGATTTAATTGTCCACTTCTATGTATTATTTTTAATGCACAGTATGTTAACTCTCTTATTTATTTGACTGTTTAAACATTTCTGGATTTTGAATTCTTGCTAAGTAGAACAGAAAACTGCTGCAGTTAGGTTTATTATTGAGAAAGAGAGAATCTAAAGACTGTAAGTAGCATTCACTGAAAATTAAGTTGTAAATACAGACAATTGCCGTGCTATTCAGTTTGATTATCATAAATAATAAGACAAATGGTCAGCTTTTGATTGTCGACACCAACATAATGCCAGCAAACAATATTTCAAATTCGGAGCAAATTTATCACTGAAACATGGGAAACCTTCATTGTCTGGCTAGTTGCAAAATGTTGAAGATAACTAGAATTAGGGATTGCTATTGCATGTGGCCTTTTCGGATCATATTCTAATAATGGTTGGATCATATGCACACTACGTTCGAACAGCATTTTCGAGTGTAAATTTTTTTTCCTTAAATGACGGATCTGGTTAACAATGTCCTTGGTTATGAGCTATTAGCCAGTTTCTCACCTTTAGACATGTCTGCAAACACACAACTTGTACACACGATAACAGCATTTGTCTTGACTGACGAACTAATGTACAAATGGCAAAATTTGTTAAAGACTGAGTTATTGGTAAAACATGTCTTCAATTTTATTATTATTAAATGACCGAAAGATTTATTTCGGATAACCAAACATTTTACAGAAAAAAAGATACCAGAATATTTTTTTTACGGTCATTCTACTGGCCCTGCTCGTTATCTCACCTGAGCAGTAGACATCAAAATCTACAGTTTCTCTATTTGCCCTAACTGCCATTGACATACCGCGGTAATAACAAAAAATCCAAAACAGACTGTGAAGAAACATGATCTGAGAACCATAAGCAAAAAGAAAGTATCAGCACCACTCAGACAGGATATCACATCACACTGCCTGACACAAGAAATCAAGGAGACTTATCAAACCCATTTATGTATTCTTCACATTTCTTCATGAAAGTAGAGTCCTCACTTGTTGATATCCATGAGTTTTATTGTTTGTTTTTGATATGCAAGGGTAAGCTGTGGAGTTAAATAAATATGATGGTTAGTAAGCTAGTTGAATGTTTTTATGCCCATTATGGCACACATGCTTTGAATAACATTTTTTCAAACCTGTCACAACCGTAAGGGCTTCGTCATTGCCAGTACTCAGGTGAGTCCTTTGGGCCATCATGGCCCTCTTGTATGAATTCTAAACTGCTTAAGGTATTCCAATGAAACTTGAAATAATTTGATAACATAATTGCCATTGCTCAGTTTTGTATTTCAACTGATTTATTCCCCTTCCACTTTTCAAAATGTGTACGAACTGAAATACTTCAAAATAGTCGAGCGAGCTGTCCTCAGACAGCTCTTGTTTGTCTTATCATGACCAAACTTGCACTGTTTGTGTATGACCATAAGGTCTCAGTCAAAGTCGAATATGGGCCAGATCCAACTAGAAAGACCAGAGTTCTTGCCCCTTCATTGTGAAAAAAATCAGTAATTTGTCAACTGTTAGCTTTCCATCTCTATAGAGAATTAAGTTTTCATTCAATGTTGACTAAACTTACACGGTTTGTGTATGACCGTAAGATCTCATATGGGTGCAATGATGGGTCAGTTAAAACCAGGAACACTAGAGTTATTTCCCCCTTTTTTATGAGAAAACTTGCCAAAAATGGACGTTGTGCAACATAGAAACTTCATTTTTAGCTTCACTATTCGAAGAATAGATGAGTTTTCCTACTCGCCCCATTGTTGGCGTCGGCGTCTGATCTTGGTTAAAGTTATTATTCAAAAGTTTTGAAACTTCATAAATTCCATAAGTTATTCACTTGAAACTTGGCATCAACTCCAGCATCAGGTGCAACATTCCCCAAAACTCTAGTTTTGTATTTTGACATAGTTCTGTCCCTTTGAACATAGATTTTCAGATTTAATTTTTTATTCAAAAGTTTTATAACTTCAAGACGTAGCATGGGCATCATCAGGCTGCCATGTAAAAGAACTTAAAGCCTTAATCCTTCTCTACAGTCTAAATGACAAATTTTAATAAAATAGTGCAAGTAAACCTGCTGTGGCCCAGGCATCTTGATGTGGGAGGCATATAGTGATTGCCCTGTCTTTCTGTAACCAACACCGCTTACTATAACACTTGGATACTTAAACAAAAGTTGCTTATGACCATTCTGAAATCCACCCATATCACCCAACCTCACTTGAACCTTGACCTTGACCTAATTTGGACTTAGAATAATTCAAATAGGCTATTTATTGGTTAACTAGATTTAACCATTTCTTCTATCATTAACAACGCGCACTACAACATTTGGATACTTAAACAGTTGTTGCTTATGACCATTCCCAACCCAACCAAATCACCCAGCCTCGCTTTGACCTTGATCTTGACCTAATTTGGAATAATGGGCTGTCCAACACCAACCGAGAGCATATGTGTTTATCAAACACAACGTCTTGTTTCAGGTAAAGTTTAACTGGTAAATTTAAGAAACATGTGAACATGCAGAATAAATGATCATTATAAATGGCATTTACACTAATGTTATTGCTCAAGGCCTGTTTAGAACTCTTCACAACTTTTAGAACAAGTACAATTGTAAGATTTTTTTCATTTTCTACAAGGATATTGGTAAAATAGCTACTAGGTTTTGTTAAATTTAAGTTAAACGTATATATATATAAATATATTTGTTTGTTCATGTATAATGTGTTGCATGTGTGTAATATTAACATTGATCAGTATATACCTTTCAACAAAATTGTTATCAAGTTCGATAATCAGCCAAATTGGCTTAGGAATTGTATTATGGCCCTTGAATTATCTAAAATTAACCTTTTTAGACGTTCCACTCTTTTAAACCAAAAGTTTTCATCCAATCTTCGCAAAACTTCAGGAAAATGTTTGTGGGCAAAATATCTACGTCAAATAAGCAATCGACCAAATCGCCCCAGGAATTGTGGAGCTATGGCACTTGAATAATTTAAAATTGGCCTTTTTAGTTATTTTAGCTAGAGGGCGCATAACTTTATAACAAACAGCTCTTGTTATTTCAGTGTCGATGATCCAGCAATTTATTTTCAAGAGTCAGAGAGAGACAGTGTGGACCATTGGTGTTAAAGCTCCCCAAGAATTTTTTGACCGGAATGCCAGGTTATTACAGAGATTGGTGAAAGATGAGCTTTACACAGGCAATTTTGGAGGGAGCTCTGTAGACTTGCCAGAAAATTCTAGTGAGAATAAAGCATTTAATTCAAAGCGAAATGATGAAGCATCAGTTGAGAAAAAACAAGAAACAGAGAGTGTAACCCCTTCTAAAGAGGTCCTGAACACTAATCGTGATTTTGTTAACAAGCCTTCAGATGTTGGCAAAGGATCTGAAACTGCAAGTGTAAAAATTACGGAAAAGAATAATATAAAGGAAAGGTAATTTACGCCTTGTATATGAATTTACTTTTGATATTGCTCATTTTAGCTCACCTGAGCACAAAGTGCTCATGGTGAGCTTTGGTGATCGTCTTTTGTCGGTCGTCCGAATGTCCTGGCGTGCGTCCATCAACTTCATTCGAACAACATCTCCTCCTACACCGCGTTGTAGATTTTCACAAAACTTCTCAGGAATGATCCTTGGGTGACCCTCTTTCAAAATTATTCAAATCGATCCGGTCCGCTAAATATGTAGGTCACCTGAGATAAAATAATTGAACAAGTGAAAATCTTACCCTCTGAAACCACGAGGCTCAGGGCTTTCATATTTGATATGTGACATCCTCAAGAGGTTCTCTGCAAAGTTTGTTTAAATTATTCTCCTGGGGTAAAACGTGGCCACGCCCTGGGGGTCACATGGTTTATATAGACTTATATGGTAAGTCAACTTTAAAAATTTTCTCCTCTGAAACCACAAGGCCCAGAGGTTTCTGTATTTGGTATGTAACATCGTATAGTGGTCCTCTACAAAGATTGTTCAAATAATGCCACTGGGGTCAAACATGTTCACGCCCCTGGAGTCACATGGTTGATACACATTTAAATAGCAATATGCCTTGGGAAAAAAGAAGCCATGCCCCGGGGGTCGCACGGTTTCTGTATACTTATATGGCAAGTGGACTTTTTCTCCTCAAGGCCCAGAGTTTTCGTATTAGGTATGTAACATTGTGTAGGTGTCGTCTACAAAGAGAGTTCAATTAAGCGCCATGGACAAAAGGGACAACGCCCTGGGGGTTGCATGGTTTATATAGACTTAAATATCAAAATGTCTTTACAAATCTTTTCCTGAAACTGTAAGGCTCAGATTATTAGTCCCCTACCGGTGTTTCACCGGAGGGGACTAGGTTTGGCCTCCGTCCGTCCGTCCATCCGTCTGTCACGCCGTCCGTCCGCAAAATTTGGTTCCTGCGATAACTCAAAAAGTACTGAAGATACTTCGATGAAACTTGTTATACATATAAACGACAATGTGAGTATTATGCACGACCTTTTATTTTTTACCAGACTTCAAAGGTCACGTGACTGTTACTAAAAATAGAAATAAAATTAAACAAACTGGGTCCTGCAATAACTCAAAAAGTACTGAAGATATTTCGATGAAACTTGGTGTACATATAAACGGCAATGTGAGGATTATGCAGGACCTTTTAGTTTTCACCAGAGGTCAAAGGTCACGTGACTGTTACTTAAATAGAAATAAACTGAATACTGTTATAATTCGAAAAGTACATAAGATATTACCATGAAATTGGTACAAAGATTGAACTATAGGTTTGCCATCCGTCTTTGTGTCTGTCTATCTGTTCGTCCGTATGTTAGTCCGTTCGTCTGTCTGTCCAACCCCAAAACCTGGTTCCTGCAATAACTCAAAAAGTACTGAACTTATTTCGATGAAACTGTATATACATATTAACAGCAATGTGGCAATGTGAGGATTATGCATGACCAAAGGTCACGTGACTGTTACTAAAAATTGAAATAAACTAAATACTGTAATAATTCGAAATGGACATAAGATATGACCATGAAACTTGGTACAGAGATTGAACTATAGGTTTGCCATCTGTCTGTGTGTCGTTCTGTCTGTTCGTCCGTATGTATGTCTGTCCGTCTGTCTCCAAAACCTGGATCCTGTGATAACTCGGAAAGTACTGAAGACACTTTGATGAAACTTTGTATACTTAGCAACAGCAATGTGATAATTATGCACGACCTTTTATTTTTCACCAGAGGTCAAAGGTCATGTGACTGTTACTAAAAATAGAAATAATACTGTAATATTTTGAAAAGTGCATAAGATATTATTATGAAACTTCATGAAACTTGGTACACAGATTGGACTATGGGTTTGCCCTCTGTCTGTGTGTGTCTGTCTGTCTGTTCATCTGTCGGTCTCACTCTGACTCTCTGTCCCGTCCCCAAAACCTGGATCCTGCGATAACTCAAAAAGTACTGAAGATTGATGAAACTTTGTATGCATAGAAAGAGCAAGGTGATGATTGTACACGACCCTTTATTTTTCACCAGAGGTCAAAGGTCACGTGACTGTTACTTAAAATAGAAATAAACTTAATACTGTAATAATTCGAAAAGAACATAACATATGATCATGAACTTGGTACACAGAATGGACTATATAATTGCCCTCTGTCAGTTGAGTACTGCAATAACTCAAAAAGTAACTCGAATGTCTGGTCAATGTTACTAAAATAGAAAAAACAACAACTTGATCCTGCAGTGACAAATGGGATTTGAATATGAAACTTTGTACATTTACAGATAAAGGGCGATTTGACAGTATTGCACAATGTTTAATTAGGGGTTTTCACCGGTAGGGGACTCCTGTATTGCTTGCGATACTATCAAAGCCTTGTTAAACATTGTTTGCAGTGCTTACACTGTCATTTGGCTAAAGGACATTCTGATTTGGCTATAAAATTTTCTATGATTTGGCTATAGAAACTTTTTAGCCAGGGGAAGCCTTGCGTTTAGTTAAACATGTACATTGTATATTTCAACTTATTTCAACAGTTTTACTATGCTTCTAAACCACGTTGGCATGTTGGTTGTTGGCATGTTGGTTGGTTGAAGTATGTATGTGTTCAAGGTTAATTTAGTGTAATTAAATGGCTCATAACAGAATTGTGACTTTTGGTTATGTACCCTTGTTTATATCCAACACAACATATTTGAATATAGGACTGGGACGAAAGCTACAGGTGAGCTTTTAAATATGAGGCGCGTCGTGGGAAAATCGGTCTTAATGCATGTGCGTTAAGTGTCGCACAGGCTAATCTGGGATGGCACTTTCCGCTTTTATGGTATTTTCTGTTTCAATGAAGTGTCTTCTAACCATAAATCCACTGTAGGCGGAAAGTGTCATCCTGGATTAGCCTGTGCGGACTGCAAAGCTAATCCGGGATGACACTTTACGCACATGCATTAAGTCCGGTTTTCCCACGACGCGCCACGTATGTTGTGTTGGATATTAAAATGTGTAAATAGCCAATAGTAATGAATAATACTATACAGTGGAACTTTCACCAAAATAATCAGAATTGTCATTACAGAAACGCAGAATATTATGATTTGACAAAGTTTTGCACATGACCATTGATCAATGTAAATGCATTTAACACATGTGAAGTTGGAATAAGATGTCAAACATAGAATAAACTGTTTTAATACAGCAATGTTTTATATTCAGTTCACCATTTGTAATTTACGAATTTTGCAGATTAACTAGTGAAATAGACACCTGCATATAACTGCATCAGTAAAATTGATTTTACCACAAAACTGTAAACTTGTATGTATTAAAAACATTTCACCAAAAATTTGAACTGTGTCCATGGTTAACAAGCTTGAATACATGCATTTTATCTACAGAATATAAAGAAATAGTACTGCTTATATAGACATAGTCTATTAATACCTTTGCCTGTACCCTTTAATGCATAAAGCATAATTTAAACTATTTATAGGATCAAAATGAAACTTCATGTAAGCATATGACATGCGAAACATCTGTCTTAATTCAATAGATACCAGTTCAGTCTGTCACACTTATTGTCCAAACATTTCTTGATCTCGATAGTAATTTCAAGGACGCCCTTCAAAGTGACTTGTAATGTAATCAATAAACAGCAATAAAAAAAATAAATAATAATAAAAAATAATTATAATAAATCTAATAAATAAATAATGTAATCAAAGTGACTTGTAATGTACGGTATTAAATAATTTGTAATGTAATCAATAGACAAATTATTCTTCAACTCTCTGCAATGGCATTTGTTTTAAAACACAGTTTTCGTTCAAATCAAGTCTGTTATTTGAATTTGTAATATTTATTATCGAAAATGTTAATTAATAATTTTTTCATGTGAACATATAAGTCAACAATCGGAAATGCACGTGTACTTTGTAGGCTGATGAACCACCAGAGCACACTTTGTCATTATTTGTTACCGAGTTCTCAGTCAAGTGAATAGCCCACATGACCCTGAATCCGACTTGAGACATCTTGAGCGTGTCCTGTCCTGTCCATAGATGGCGAGATATTTACCCTGAAGGAACCAGAATACAACGCCCGGAGGTTGGGGCTTTGATAAAAATTGGATGGATGCTGCTTGTAAAATTTTATTCAATCACATTACGCTGTCCCACATTTGATTTAATGAATTGAGTGTTAAGTTTTTAGCTCACCTGAGCACAAAGTGCTTGGTGAGCTATTGGTATAGGGGACCTCCGGCAGCGGCCGTCCTTCCGTCGTCAAGGTGCCGTCAACACTTTAGACCGTTATCGCGATAAAGACTACATTTTTTATTCAATCTTGACCAAAATTGCACAGTTTGTTTATGACCAGAAAATCTTGGACGATTTCGATAATGGGCCCAATCGGACCAATAACACCAGAGTTATTGCCCCTTTTTCAGGCAAAAAAATTGCAAATGTGCCCTTTTACAACGTATAGACTTCATTTTCCACCCAATCTTAACCAAACTTTCACAGTTTGTGTATGACCATCAGATCACAGCAGACGCCAGAAATGGGCCAGATCGTGTTTCAAACACCAGAGTTATTGCCCTTTGTTTATTAAAAAAATATACAAAAATGGACATTATTAAGGATAGAGAGAGGCATTTTTCATCCAATCTTCACCAATTTTGCACAGTTTGTCTATTAATAAGAGATTACAGTTGAAGTCGAATATAAGCAAGATCGGACCAGCAACACCAGAGTTATTGCCCTTCGTTTGTGAAAAAAATAAGCAAAAATGGACATTATACAGGATAGAGACATCCAATCTTCACCAATCTTGCACAGTTTGTCTATGACCATAAGATTAAAGGTGAAGTCGAATATAAGCAAGATTGGACCAGAAACACCAGATTTATTTCCCTTTGTGAAAAAAATATGCAAAAATATACATTATTCAGGATAGAGACTTCATTTTTCATCCAATCTTCACCAATCGTGTACAGTTTGTCTATGAACGTAAGACTACAGGTGAAGTCGAATATAAGCGTGATCAGGCCAGAAACACCAGAGTTATTGCCCCTTGTTTTTGGAAAAAACATCAACAAGTTATCAATGATTGGCCTGCACACACGATTTTTGATTCAATGTTGACCTAACTTACACAGTTTGCGCATGACCATAGAAATTTCTTGATAAAATTTGATTTCCAACAGTTGCAAGACTTGCATGCAGTTATTTGTACCTGCAACTTTGATGTCTTCAGAGCCTGCACTAACATCATTCATAAAGAAAATTAGAAAGAAAAAGCAAAACTTTACCTTGTAGCACAGCCATTGCAATTATCGCATTGCAACTAGTTTTCCAAAACTGTTTGCGAAAAAGACATCAAAATCTACTGTTTGTGCATTTGCCAGAATTGTCAATAACTTCATGAAAAAGGGTTAGGTAAGAATATCGAGAAAAATGATTTGAGATCCATTAGCACAAAAACGCACATCCACTACCCAACTCATACTTTAGTTAGCCCATTGCACTAACCGATGTTTTAAATCAAAATTGATCCTATCCCCCTCTGCGTATCTGATACTTTAATTTTCAAACCTGTCACAACAGTATGGTCTTCATCTATACCAGTTCTCAGGTAAGCGCTTTGGGCCATCATGGCCCTCTTGTTTATTACTCGCATGGTTTTCAAAATTATGTTTGAATTTTGTATTTAATCTGTACTGGTCATTAGTAATTAATTATTGTTTGAGTTTACATCTAACATGATATTAATGAAAACTTGAAAAAAGATGCAATGGAAAACAATAACGATTATTTGTACGTGTTCTTTTTAATACATGTATCACACTCGACCTTGTACGTATTGTGCATACATGTACACAATTTGTGGCATGTTGTGGGAAACCCGGGCTTAATGCGTGTGCTTACAGTAGATTTATGTTTGGAAGAGACTTCCTTGAAACAGAAAATGCCATAAAAGTGGAAAGTGTCGTCCCGGATAAGCATGTGCCGACCGCACTGGCTAATCCGAGACGACACTTTACGCACATGCATTAAGCCTGATTTTCCCACGACAAGCCTCAACCATATGTGGTTTGTCTCAGTTATTTTCCCAAAAAAGTACCAATCTTTTGCAACATCCCTTGTGTGACAGGAAGGGTCGGTTAAAGGGTTTTCTGCAAAAATCGCGGTATGGATTAAGGGGGAAAAAAAAATGACGCCACGACAGGACATAATATATTTAAATGTCTGTATATATAAACTTAATTGTTACGGCAAGTTACTATTTACCTGCATGCATCATATGCATCATTGGAAGCATACTACGAACATCGAATAAGACACAAATTATATTTGACTGTTATTTTCATAACCATTGTTGTTGACAGTTCTGTAACAATGTTGATACTGTATAGTTATTATGTTTACTTTCTAATTATTATTGTATGTTACAATCGTAATAAATGTTTTGTGTGTGTAAATTTACAAATTATACAAATAAGGTGCATGCATGTGCAAGTTGTGTTTCGATGTATTTCAAAAATTGCTGAGTTGCATTCAGATATGATTAAAACTATTTATTGAAATGTTTATGTTGTTGTGCAAGTATGTTAAACATATTATACTGTGTTTTACATGCATTGGGGTTAGGTACTTGCATGTACTTACGCTATTCATGTTATAGTAATGGTGCTATAATTATGCTTGTTTGTTTATATTTCAGAATTATCAGGTAATGCAATTTTACTAGTAGTTGTTGTACTCTGTATTTTTTATTGGAAGTCCGACTACACAGCTGTACAAATAAATTTTTGCTTTCCTGTTGTCATATTGTATATTAATAGGTTTGCGGATTGTTGGTGAAAGATTATTCATGACTATGAAAAATACAATGGGCTTTGAAATGGCTCACAAAAATGGGTCATTAGCTCAAACATACACTCCTAGTCGGATTCAAGTGCAAGTCTTTGAGCATTTCTCATTGTGCCCGACATGGGCCAGTTTTTGACCTTCGATGAAAGTGCATCATTGATAAAGTCACTGTATTTCTGAATGAATGTGGTCAATTAAATGCATTTCATCGCTAAAGATACGCATCACAACTTGTAACGAGTGAATAAGCAATATTTCGCAATGCAGTGTTTGAATATAATCAAATAAGCAGTTAAAAAAAAACAATATACCGCATTCGTTTCACAGGGTATTTGTTTGACGGAACCTTGCAAAGAACCACCGTTTCTCGGATAATTATTGACGAGACTGTATGGATAACATTGTATTAAATTGCATTAACATCAGATAAGTTTGCAGCTGAAGAAAAAAAAAATTCAAAATAGGTCTAACATTAAAAACAGAATATACAATAATGATCAAATGTAGATAAAACTATACCGAGATGTAACATATAGCAAACAATTGGTAGTTTTTTTATCTTATACAAAATGCATACACAGTTGTAAAGAAAGGGTTGCGTTTGTGTATACTGATATTATATTTTGTTTTATTTTGATTTTCTATACACTTATAATACTTTGGTAATTATTTTTGTTATGACTTTAAAGGGAAATGTTTCTTTGAATCCTTACAATAGGATAAGAAACATCGGTATACACGAACGTTTATAAATATGAAAATTTGCAATAGCACTTCGTGATTTGAATATTGGGCTTGTAGTCAGTTATGGTATAATCTGCAGTTTTATTTGAATCGGTAGAAGTGTATTATATATTATAATAAATGTTGTGTTATACTAAAAATACGAAACAAAACACGTACAAATTGCAGGAAAAATTTTGATCGAACTTGCTATTTATTTGTGTGACCCTGTCTCGATATTTGTTACGAAAACGTGTTCGGATTCTTTTGAGTTTGTAACTGATTTAAAATTTGTAAGAAACCCGTGTATACTTGTATATTTGTCTGTCAATCTGTATACTAAATTAATAATATATGTCCACCACCATCACTAAACATAGTTTTATTAAATATTTGCTTTATAAATAATGTCAGTTTGTTTCATTGTTATTTGTTCTCAAAGTTGCTTAACCGGACTTTAGTAAAATGCTGTGTTCGTTAAGCAACAAAAATACTAACATATCCATTTGTACTAATTGCTTACCTCTGCCTTATAAATGCTGTTACAATGCACGTACAAGTTAACGTGTTTTTGTTTGCTTTATTTATGACAATAAAGTTTGTCGATATTGGCTAGTTCGCCTCCATAAATCTGTATTTGTATTCTATTTGCCATTTCAGTCACTGCTAGAGCTCACCATACAGAGGAAATTCTTTCTTCTTACGACCTTCACTCTATTAATGGGTATTTTACTATATTCTTTTTATGCCCCCGAAGGAGGGTATATAGTAGTCGCACCGTCCGTCTGTGGGTGGGTGGGTGCGTGGGTCGGTGTGTCCGTCCCTCCAGACTTCGTTTCCGCTCTGTAACTTTTTAATGCCTGGATGGATTTTAATATAACTTCAGATTATTATTTCCCCTGACTAGACGATGTGTCTTGTACAACTCCCATCCTCGTCGGTTAAAGGTCAAGGTCACAATTCAAGGTCACAGGTCATGAATTTTTGTTTCCACTCCATAACTTCTAAACGCCTGGATGGATTTTAATATAACTTCAGATTATTATTCCACATGACAAGACGATATATCACATACAGTCCTATGCTTGTCGGTTAGAGATCAAGGTCACAATTCAAGGTCAAAGGTCATGTATTTTTGTTTCTGCTCCATAACTCCTAAACGCCTGGATGGATTTTAATATAACTTCAGATTATTATTCCACATGACCAGACGATGTGTCGCGTCCAACTCCGATACACGTTGGTCAAAAGTCAAGGTCACAATTCAAGGTCAAAGGCCATGAAATTTTGTTTCCGCTTCATAACTTCTAAATGCCTGGAAGGATTTTAATATAATTTTAGATTATTATTGGCCATGACCAGACGATGTGTAGCGTACAACTCCCATGCTCGTCGGTCAAAGGTCAAGGTCACAATTTAAGGTCAAAGTTCAATTATTTTTGTTTCCACTTCATAACTTCTAAACGTCTGGAGGGATTTAAATGTTACTTAAGATTATTATTCTCTATGACAAGACAATGTGTCGCATACAACTCCCACGCTCGTATGTCAAAGGTCAAGGTCACAATTCAAGGTCAAAGGTCAAGGATATCTGTTTCTCCACCATAACTTCTAACCGTTTGGAAGGATTTTAATATAACTTCAGATTATTATTTCCCATGGCCAGGCGATGTGTCGTGTACAAATCCCATGGTCCTCAGTCAAAAGTTAAGCTCATTACCTTCTAAACGTTTGGAAGGATTTTAATATTACTTGAGATTATTATTTCCCATGACAAGGCGATGTGTCATGTACAACTCCCACGGTCTTCAGTCAAAGGTCAAGGGCACAATTCAGAGTCAAATGTAAAGGAATTTTCTTTCTGCTCTATAACTTCCAAAAGCCTTGAAGGATTTTTATATTACTTCAGATTATTTTTTCCCATGACCAGATGTGTCACATACCTCTTACATGCTCCTCAGTCAAAGTCTGTGGGTCCAGGGTTACACTTAAAAGGTCAAATATTAGAATGATTTTTTTGTAGGAAGCATCATTTTTGCCAACATGTAAGGAATTAATAACTTGGTGGGAATGAAGATCATTGTGAGGCAGTTTGTCACAACAACAAACAGCTGTGTTTCTGAAATCTCAAGATATTTGTCCAGGGCATAATATTGTACTGTGACATTGTTTTGCCTTCCTATGACAAGCATATGCTTTGGGGGCATATGTCACATCCTGTGACGAGCCTTTGTAAAAAAATATTATGATATTTATATAATGGATGGGGACATAACGTCATTGTATATAATGTATTGTGCAAAATAATTGCGCAACAGTCAAGTATATTTGTTGCTTACTTGTCAGCCAAAACAGTACATGTTGAATGATGAGACTAATCACATACATCAGTATGCTTATGTACCAAACTAACTTTGTAAGGTTGTTCCTTTTGTGGAAGCGACATCTTCAATCTGGAAACGAAAATAATATTATGTGATTACAGACTAGTTCTTGTTGGTGGTGATGGCCTGTATCACGAAGCTGCCAATGGGATTGTTCAGCGAATGGCGACTGAAACAGGAAGTGCTGTTAGCGATGTTAAATTCTCTCCAGCAGAGTTTCCGGTTCCGATGGCATTGATTCCATGTGGTACTAAAGTTTTTTTATGCATATATGAATTTTGTTTGCATGCGCTTTGAGATCATCATACGTTTTTTCGTAATATTCACTTGACAATTTGATTTTTTTGGCATAGCAACACACTTCTTTTCTGTAAAAATCGTCAATTTGTATTGCAACTATTGATTTGATATGTCTTTAATTATCTTTAATTATGAAAGAATCGCCACAAACAAACTTCAGAAATCCTCCATTACACTAATTATCCGTCCCAAAGTCTAATATTGCTGATGATGTTTTTAAAGGGTTAAAAGTGAGCCTGACTATTTATTACATTTAGAATATAAGGCTCGTATTGTTGCAAACTTGCAATTCATGTTTAAGTATTAAATATAACTCATTTCACAGAAGCTCTCTACAATAATTTTACCCATTTTGACTTGGGATTCACAATACTTCCAATAACTGTCATTTGTTTTGCAGGGTTTTGCTCTAAGGCAAATCTATATAGCGTATTCTCCAATGGAAAATGTCTTTCCTACTCCGTGCTTCTTGTCGGCTATGGTATATGGGGAGACATCATATATGGGGCTGAAACAAAGAGACATTTGGGTGTTCTGCGATATCCAGGTATTTTACTACTGTTCTGTATCGTGTAAACATTGAATATTTTTTATAATATCCGTATTGTGGACATTTGTTTAATATAGTAGTTAATGGGACTTGTTCACAGATTAGCAAATTGACAATTTTCATTTTTTTCATAGATCCCAAGAAGGAAAATAATTACAGTATATATAAACAAGCAAAATAACACAAGGGACAATCAATATATTGGAAATATAGTGTCGTTTGTGAAAAATAATCAATTGAAATAGATAAATTTATATTTTTATTGGATTTTTGTGAAACATGTTTATCACTAACAGCGTTTAAAATTCAATAAATTTGTAGGTCAGAGTACGGAGTGGTTAGTGCGACAGACTTTTGATCCCAGTGGACGGGGTTCCAGTCCTGGGGAAGGGATCCCGGGCGGACGTGGTTCAAGTCCTGGGGAAGGGATCCCGGAGGACGGGGTTCAAGTCCTGGGGAAGGGATCCCGGCGGACGTGGTTCAAGTCCTGGGGAAGGGATCCCGTCTGACGTGGTTCAAGTCCTGGGGAAGGGATCCCGGCGGACGGGGTTCAAGTCGTGGGGAAGGGATCCCGGCGGATGGGGGTTCCAGTCCTGGGGAAGGGATCCCGGCGGACGGGGTTCAAGTCCTGGGGAAGCGATCCCGGCGGACGGGGTTCAAGTCCTGGGGAAGGGATCCCGGCGGACGGGGTCCAGTCCTGGGGAAGGGATCCCGGCGGACGGGGTTCAAGTCCTGGGGAAGGGATCCCGGCGGACGGGGTTCCAGTCCTGGGGAAGGGATCCCGGCGGACGGGGTTCCAGTCCTGGGGAAGGCGGACGGGGTTCAAGTCCTGGGGAAGCGATCCCGGCAGACGGGGTTCAAGTCTTGGGGAAGGCAGACGGGGTTCAAGTCCTGGGGAAGGCAATTTGATCCTGGCGGACAGGGTTCAAGTCCTGGGAAAGGGATCCCGGCGGACAGAGTTCAAGTCCTGGGGAAGGCAATTGTTTAAATTTATTATTTGTTTCTTTATATTAAATTTGTTTTTGTTTTTGCAGATAATACATTAAATGACATTTTTCAAAAATACGAACACCTGTGAACGAGTCCTGTTAAGTTCTCTTGTTCATGTGTATGCCCATAAGTTCATATATTTACAGCATCCTTTTTGTCCATGCTGTTTGGTCAATTTCGAACAATGAACCTCAAGCTAGAGGTTAAAGCTCCACCTAAGTTTCTAGAACGCAATGCAGCCACTATGGCTGCTATAAACAAACCCTGTGAGGCTGGAATCAATGATCAAAGCAAGGAGACTGATGGGGTAGACAATCCTGGACAGGAGTCTGAAGAAGGGGGGAATGAAAGAGATGTTGCTTCGCAAAGGTAAAAGTGCGGTCGAAGCCTCTATTTTTTGGAGTTACGCCACTTTAAATTTGCGTATATTTCCGTGTACTATGTCATGCCTTGTTCGATTTAAGTAAACGTTTTATTATTGTGTTCATGAGTATTGCCATGCAGTTTGTGCGCCTCATGCAAAGCCTCGTTTTTTGTTCAATCCAGTAAGTGCAGAGTATATGAGGATAGTGAAGAGTAGGTTAGGGTAGTGACATGCTTTTATACAAAACCAATAAGTATACGTAAGATCTGTGATGGGAAAATTTAAATTTTACGTTCAAAGCTTGTTTTAAAGATTTACACTCCAACAACCGATGTTTTTATTAACGGTTTCGTCTTATAGTATGCCTTGTTATTTTAGATCTGAGTTTACTTCATACGAAGGATATTTCTCAGGGGCTGGTCTGTTTGCAGAGCTTCTTTCTTCATATGTTGACATGTTCAGAAATCCAGCCAAGGAACCTGTTACAAACGTAACACAACTCTATTTATCCAAACCTTACGGAAAATTCAAGTTTTTCAAGTCTACTTTTAAACTAATGAACATGGATCCCGAATTCGTACGTAACTAATTTATTACTTGTCATACGCATATTGGTATTAAGATGATCGAACATACTTTGTGAAAAAAAGTATTAAGAGAAAAATGTCCAATTCGGTTGAAAGGAACAATGCTATGTATGTTCTATATATTTTATTTAGCACAAGTACTGTTTTACATGGTAACAAGAGCTGTTTGTAAAACCGTTATGCTCCATCTAGGTTAAAATAGCTAAAAAGGCTAATTTTAGTCTACATAATTAAGGGCCATAAATCCATAGTTACTGGGACGATTGGGTTGATTTTCAAAATTAACCGAGATAATACGTCCACAAAGATTTTCACCAAGTTTAGTGAAGATCGGATATGAACTATTGGACTTTGAGAACAGAAACAGTTAAAAAGACAAAATTTTAGATAATTCAAGGGCGATTTGGCTGATTATTAAACTTAGCCAAGATATTATGCCCACAAACATGTTCATGAAGTTTGGTGGAGATTGGATGAACATTGTTGGACGCAGAGACGTAGAGAGCGGAAACCGCTAAAAATCCCAATTTTAAATAATTCAAGGGCAATAACTCCACAATTCCTGGGCTGATTTAACTGGCTATTAGACTCGGTCGAGATATTATTATAACAAACATTTTTTAAGTTTAGTGAAGATCGAACGAAAACTGTTCGACTTCAAGAGCCTAAAACGCTAAAAAGGCCAAATTCAGATTATTCAAGGGCAATAACTCCACAATTCCTTGGGCGATTTGGCTGATTATCGAACTTGACCGAGATATTATTATTACAAACATTTTCATGAAGTTTGGTGAAGATGGGATGAAAACTGTTGGACCGACCGACATTAGCAAACCAATATACCCCGCCATCCTCGATGGGGGGCATAATTACACGGGAAATTATTGTCATAGCTTGCTCGTTCGGTTTTGTCACAATGATCTCATGACCAACTAAATGCAACTCACTGATCATTTGTATTTGAATAATTACTGAGTTAACTTATTAGTACTGCACGAATGTGCATTAGGTTAATCAGACGCCACTTAATACTAATAATAAATTGCACCGTTTTATAAGTTGAGTAATGTTAACATGTTCGAATGGTTCTTGCAGGTTAATGCGCCAACAGAACCATTTTCAGAGCTATTTTTCAACGAGCTGAAAATCAGACTGTTGAATCCACACGAGGCAACATCTGACTGTGGAAGAAAAGAACTAATTTTAAATATCGACGGAGAAATAGCCAGGCTGGAACACCCAGAGATACATGTTAAGTAAGTGTACAACGTTATACGCATATGCACAAAGGAAAACCTGATTGGAATAATACCAGAATGTAACCGAAGTAAATGTCGAACATGACCCATGTAGGGCGTACACTACTAGGTCATATAACATAAACACTTTGTACACATGTTAGAGCTTCTGTTTGTATATCAGATTAACATAATCTCCGTGCCACGTTCGAATCAGAGTTCATCAAATCGATCTTCGCAATAAAATAAATTGTTATCATGACCCACTTGTTATTTGATAAATGTGATTTTTGTGTGACTAGAACACACTCCGTAGTTTAAATGTTGAAAAACTCGTATTTTCAGGATGTTTCCACAGCGCATACCGTTGTTTTGCAACATCCCTGCTATCACGGGTAGATACTGAAATCGTTTCACCAAAATGAAAATTCGTGGACCAGGGTGATGTGTACCATGGTGGAAACAGTGTAATTTTTATCAATCTTTAAATTATATGACTCTTGAAGAATGTCACTTTAAACTTCATCATGAGACATTTACAGCAGCATTAAAATAGCATACATTTAGTAGCGATTCTACAAGGACAACATGTTTTTTGTTTTCATTGTATATTCAAATATTAAGTCAGTTTTAACACTACGGTAGTTTACTCAGGAAAAGAAATATAATTTTGTACTGGATGTTGTTCACTGTTGTAAAATTTAGAAGCACCATCATTATTATTACTTATTGATTGTGATAGGTTGTAAAGCCAAGACATAAAAAATTAAAATGACAGAATTGGGCAAACTTCGATTGCTGCCTCCCTGTTTCTTAGTTCAATTTACTGGAAAGAAATAATGTGAACGATTGACATTTTATTGAATGACATTTTGCAAAATAGATACATACTAATAGTTAATCGTTAGATAGATTAACAAGACATCGTTAGGTACCATATTAACTATTATTCAATCATGCCTTTTTAGCTCGACTATTAGAAGAATAGGTGAGCTATCCTACTACCCCCGGCGTCAGCGTCCGCATCTGAATTGGTTGAAGTTTTTGTGTCGCCATATAGGCGACATATAGGGGTTACTTATGTCAGTGTCGGCGTCGGAGGTAGCGGCGGCGGCCCCTTTCGCTTGTCCGGAGCATAACTCTTAGACTATTAAAGCTATCAGCATGAAACTTCATAGGTAGATAGATCTCATTGAGGAGAAGTGCAATGCTCAAGAACCGTAACTCTGCATCACATACTTTGGGAGTTATTGCCCTTTGTTTATTGTCATACTTATTTTTGTCCGGAGCATAACTCTTAAGTCTATGAAAGCTATCAACTTGAAACTTCATAGGTAGATAGATCTCATTGAGGAGAAGTGCAGTGCACAAGAACCGTTACTCTGCACTTCATACTTTCGGAGTTATTGCCCTTTGTAAATTTTCATACTTATTTTTGCGTCGCATTTTTGGTTTCAATAAATCTTTTCTTTCGCTTAGCCAGAGTTCAGTGCTTTTGAAGATTTCAATAAATCTGTTAAAAACAATTTGAGCATTAACCATAAGTGCTTCTTCATTTGGATTCATGTAAGCTTTCCGGCGTCAGGCGACACATCCGACTCGCAGAGTTCTAGTTATTCAAAAGTCTTGTAACTTCAAAACTGCATTAGTTATTCACTTGAAACTTGGAATATACCTTTTTCATCAACTCCAGTATCAGGGGCAACATTCCTCATAACTCTGTTTTGTATTTTGACAGAGTAATGCCCCCTTTTCACTTAGATTTTCTGGATAAAGTTATATTCAAAAGTTTTGTAACTTCAAAACTACATAAGGTATTCACTTGAAACTTGGAACTAACCTTTGTCACCAACTCCAGTATCAGGGGCAACATTCCCCATAACTCTTTTTGTATTTTGACAGAGTAATGCTCCTTTTTCACTTATATTTTCTGGTTAAAGTTTTTATTCAAAAGTTTGGTAACTTCAATGCTACATAAGCTTTTCCCTTGAAACTTGGAACTAACCTTTGTCATCAACTCTAGTATCAGGGGCAACATTACCCATAACACTATTTTGTATTTTGACAGAGTTGTGCCCCCTTTTCACATAGCTTTTCCATTTAAAGTTTATATTCAAAAGTTTGATAACTTCAAAACTACATAAGTTTTTAACCTGAAACTTGGAACTAACCATTGTCACCAACTCTAGTATCAGGGGCAACATGACCAATACCTGTGTTTTGTATTTTGACAGATTTATGCACACTTTTTAAATAAATTTCGTGGTTAAAGTGTTTGTTCCAAAAATGTATAAACTATACAAGGCTTCACTTAAAAGTGTTGTATTTTAACAAATTTATGCCGCTTCCACCACCATCCAAAATATGTTCCAACTGAAATACTTCGAATAGTCGAGCGCGCTGTCCTCTGACAGCTCTTGTTATAAATCAGTGGAATGTAATCAGAAAATAGTTGTGTGAGTGTTGTGCATTTATGGCATTATTTTGTTATTTTTGGAGTTCACTTTAATACGTGTACCTTACACCAGGTCACGTTCGCTTGTTGAAGAACGTTGAGTTTAAAGGGACAATTTCACAGTTTGGGGTTGGAAAATCATTTTTCTAAAAATGCAATTTTAAAACAGGAATTTGTAGAATATATCGAAACTTTTTGTCTTTTGTACTGTTTGGTTGCAAAACATAATTATTTTTTATATTGCTTCTGCCTTTTTGTGTAAAAAAATTAGTAGGGTATGTCTACCAGGTAGCAAATCTTTCTTGAAAGATTACAGATATTCGTCAAAAAGTTTAACTTTGCACAAACAGTGTGCTTTTCAAACCTTAAAATATGAACCATAACTGTATTATAGAACAGAAATTTAATCAATTTTAGAAAATTATTTATCACAGCCAAAAACTTTGAAACTGCACCTTTAAGGTACTTGTTCATTTACTATTTTCTGAACTATACTACTCTATAGTTTGCCGCAAAATAACTAAACTTATATTTCACTTCTGCTCAGTCTGAGGATAGGGTTTGTGGCTGTGACGCGACCGCCATTTATAGAAGGGTTTGTGGCTGTGACGCGACAGCCATTTATAGAAGGGTTTGTGGCTGTGACGCGACTGCCATTTATAGAATGGCGACAATGTTTAATTCAACATAAAAGTGTACGTTGAATTGAAGTGTTTTATTTGTAGAAAAAAGATACATTCTTTTGACAATATTTTATGAACTATGTATATAGGTCTTGATTGTAGTATAGAGCTTAATAGAAAATGTTTGTTGTTGCTTTGTATTTGTTCATTCATATTTATGATTCTTTTCAATGACAACGGATTGTAAACATATGTTGTTATTTTATATTTATTCGGAGCCTGTTTCTTAACATGCGTTTTTATATTTTATTTAGGTATACATTAAATCTAGTATGTACATTGAGAATGTGAATGGTGCTATAATTTGTATTGCTTAATAATGTCTTATTTAATGTATATGTTTATAGCTTCAATAAATACATGTTTCTATGTCTGTCAATTGTTATTATATGTGTGCATTTACAAATTGTTTAAATATAAAGGTTTACATGAAAATGAATGTTATTACTCTGCAACTGTGTTTAATAAGCATTTATGTACAATGCCAATATTGCCACAGCTGTCTCTACTAACTACTTATTAATAGTAATGCAGCACAAGTTGCATCGGCTGTATGGTAATGCTTTTCACAGTAGCAATTTTGTTCCGTTGGGTGACGGATATGCCCCACGCCACAATATTACATAGAAGACATAACACAGGAACATAACTAAACATTAATATCGTTTAGGCGTATACAACATACAATTTTCTTCAACAAGTAAGTTTTGTTGGTGTGTTTAAAATCACCATATTATATATGAGAATATTTATGAAATGTTGCCATCAGTATTGCATGCAAGTGTTTGCTTTTAACCGCCGGATGCATGGTATCGAACGGCATAATTAAGCGTAACTCAAATGTGTATGTCTAATTTGTGTGTCAAATAGTCTGCTCTTTTAGGGTTTCTAGTGCTTAAGAAAAATCAGCGGTACGATAATCATTTCCTATTAAGAAACAAACAAGCGGAGATATAATATATATATTATAATACTATTCAACAAAGACAATTGGCTAGGATTGCTGTAGTAGTCAGCGATGCATGATAAGCCCCACCAACAGCCGTGCTCGTCGAATGAGATGTTTAATATAGCATTGCCAACAGCCATGCTCGGCAAATGAGATGTTTAATATAGCATCGTCAACATTCATGCTCGTCGAATGAGATGTTTAATATAGCATCGCCAACAGCCATGCTCGGCAAATGAGATGTTTAATATAGCATCGCCAACAGCCATGATCCGCAAATGAGATGTTTAATATAGTATCGCCAACAGCCATGCTCGGCAAATGAGATGTTTAATATAGCATCGCCAACAGCCATGCTCGGCCAATGAGATATTTAATATAGCATCGCCAACAGCCATGCTCGGCGAATGGGATGTTTAATATAGCATCACCAACAGCCACGCTTGGCGAATGAGATGTTTAATATAGCATCGCCAACAGCCATGCTCGGCGAATGAGATGTTTAATATAGCATCGTCAACAGCCATGCTTGGCGAATGAGATGTTTAATATAGCATCGCCAACATCCATGCTCGGCAAATGAGATGTTTAATATAGCATCGTCAACAGCCATGCTCGGCGAATGAGATGTTTAATATAGCATCGCCAACAGCCATGCTTGGCGAATGAGATGTTTAATACAGCATCGCCAACAGCCATGCTCGGCGAATGAGATGTTTAATATAGCATCGTCAACAGCCATGCTCGGCGAATGAGATGTTTAATATAGCATCGCCAACATCCATGCTCGGCGAAAGAGGTGTTTAATATAGCATCACCAACATCCATGCAAGGCAAATGAGATGTCTAATATTAATATTTTGCATGTTAAACGCAGATGCTCTTAGTTATTCGCAGAGAAAAACCTATTACAATATCCTCTGCAGGCACTTGTATAAACAACCATCTCTTTGAGGGTCTTGTGCATAACAGTTGGTATATGATGAGAAGGAAAACTTCATTCGAGGTCATGTTTGATTGATGATATAAACGTGTGGGATGCATGCACATTTCCCCACCACTCTGATACTCAAAAATGCCGCACTCTAACGAAGTTCATTAGCAGCACTTTTTAGGTCGTATGAGCACTTGGTCATCGTTAAAAAAACAAGAGTATTCCGTACTGTAGTTGACATCGTAGCAATCACGGAGAACTTTCGTATTGATATCCAAACTACTTGCAAACACTACAACATAACCATAATAATTAAGGTGTTCTGGTAACATGGCGGGTACATGTTGGTAAACGGTTAATGATGACAATCAAGGATTCCAGACGGCGGTCCGGAATACTACCGAAACCTAACCCTTTGTACATTGGGTCGTTCCCAGAAAATTGCATGCGAATCAGTTAAAAACATTTATGGGTAAAGTTGCTGGCTTTAGCGGAGGTACTAACACTTTCTATGATGAACTTTGTGTTAAGTTGGTATTTATCAACATGTGGTGTTGATAATGACAGTTTGTGTCGCCATAGTGGAAGTAAAACATACACACGAGACAACACTAGCACAAATACCATAATGATGCACCGAGAAACATAGGGAGAAACCTGTCAACAACGGCACCTGCATATAACGACATCCTATCTTATTGACATTCTTTTGCATTCCCGGCAGAATCCTTACATATTCAATATAGTCCAAACCTGTATATAACAGAACCTGTAACAGAAGCCTGTCAGTAACGACACTCAGTGGTTCCAACAGAAAATGTCCGGATTGTAGATAGTTTGTTGGTAAATGAATTGGTCGTAGCCATTCTTAGCTATATGATTAAATAATAAATTACGGACCTGTGTTTGTTATTTCAGTAACGGTTAGAGCTCACCACACAGAAGAAATTCTCGCTACTTATGACCTCAGCTCCATTGACGGGTACGCTGTTGTTGTCATAATTTCGTACTTATGATTAAGCGAAATGTTGATTTAAGTTGAATTAGAAGTAATCAGTTATGTACTTCAATCTTAGCTTTTCTGGTTAGTGGTACTTTTTGTGCATTAACAATTTCACCATCTGGAAATTCGTTATATTTGTTGAGTTGTTGAAGATCCCTAAAAATCCACAGAAGCCGTGTCATGGCAATCAAATCAAGATTTGTACCACAGAATGGTGGTTGTAAGCTCCACTGGCCGATGGCCATTGCATTTATGCCATGGCGATTCGTCCGCCGTGCGTGCGCAAACCTTTCTTCAAACGACATCGGAAACCACTAGATCGACTATGATGAAACTTGGTGACACAAAATGTAACTTGGCTTGCGTCTGCCAAAGTTGTTCATATGGTTTTGGTCCGCTAAAATATACACATTTTATTTAATTGGTGTGTCGTGGGAAAAACGGGCTTAATGCATGTGCGTAAAGTGTCGTCCCGGAATAGTCTGTGCAGTCCGCACAGGCTACTTTCCGCCTACAGTGGATTTATGTTTAGAAGAGATTTTCTTGAAACAGAAAATACCATAAAAGTGGAAAATGTCATCCTGGATTAGCCTGTGTGCACAGCACAGGCTGATCCAGGCGACACTTTACGCCGATGCATTAAGCCCGGATTTCCCATGTCACGCCTTTAATATATGTAAGGCATAAAGATTCTAAAACTGAATAAATATTCCAAACGTATCAGTAATATCCTTAAAAATTGTTTAGTAGTAGATACTATCAAAACAAAACACTTATTTATCCAAAAACACATTTAATTATTGAAAAATGTAAATAAAACAAAAATAAATCTGACAAACCCAATAAAATGTTCTAGGGTCGGGGCACTTCTTTAGGGTAGGTCGGGTAACCTGAAACAAACACATTTTTTTACGCCTAATTTAAATAGTATGTTTTCTTTTCGTGACATGACTGTACTTACTCCTCTGAAACAACAGAGCCAACCTTTGTGAAGAAATATTTTTAGCAATCTTTACCAGTCGGTCAAATGGTTTCGGTCCACTGCACAAGATGGCCGATAAAGTAATTTCCCTTCTGAGATTCCTCACCTCATAAGCCAGTGGAGCATAACAATATTAGACACTTTTGTGCCATTTGTTTGTCCAAATCATTGAATGGATCTATTGTTACACTGCTCACATTCTCTATAATAACATTTTTTTCCAATATAGAGACTTCTTTTTTCATCCAATATTTGACCAAACTTTCACGTGTGACCATAAGATTTCAGTAGAAGCCAAAGATGGACCAGGTTTGGCCACAAAAACAGGAGTTATTGCCCCTTCTTTGTGAAAAAAAGAAAGCAAAAAAAGCCTTTGTCCTTGCAGAGACTTTATTTTTCAACCAATCTTGATCAAACTTCCATAGTTTGTATGTGACCATAAGAGTTTAGTGGCAGGTAAGACTGGACTAGATTAGGCCACAAACATCTGAGTTATGACACCATGTTTGTGAGGGAAAAAATGCAAAAACTGTCTTTGTCCTTGTTAGAGACTTTATTTTTCGTCAAACCTTCACAGTTTGTATGTGACCATAAGGTCTCAGCCGAAGCCAACAATGGGCCAGATTTTATCACAATCACATGAGTTATGGCCCCTTGTTTGTGAAAAAAGCACAGATTGCCTTTTTTCTGCATATAGACTTCATTTGTGATCCAACCTTGATCAAACTTCCACAGGTTTTGTATGACCATTTGATCTCAGCAGAAGCCATAAATGGGGCAGATCAAGCCACACACACTTGAGTTATTGCCCCATAATTGTGACAATAAATGCATAAGTGGACTTAATGCAGGATAGCGACGTCATTTTCCACCCAATCTGAACCAAACGTGCACAATTTGTCTATGGTGAAATCGAATTTAGGAAGGGTACATGGCAATACGCTCAACTCTTCAGAACAAGATGGCAAACATGGCTTTACCTTTCCACAGCTGTCGCCATTCAGCATTAACACTATACCTCCGAAACTGCCTTTAAAAAATGGAAACCATGACCACGAGTTTTATGTTTGTTTTTGATAAGCAAGGACAAGCCAAGTAGCTGAAGAAATATAGCAGTTAATCAGCTAGGCAAATGATTTAAGGACAATAATGTGCCGTACATTTCCAATTGTTGTTCAAGCTGTTCACAACAGTAAGGTCTTCATCTTCGCCAGTACTCAGGTCAGCCCTTTTGGCCATCATGGCCTTCTTGTTTCCAATACAGGATAGCCGTGGTGGGTGGAGACGGCCTATACCACGAAGCGGCCAATGGAATTGTTCGGCGTATGGCAGCTGAAATGGGAAGTGACATCAATGATCCCAATTTCACACCAACAGAATTTCCGGTTACAATCGCTATTATTCCATGTGGTATGTTAACCTTTATTGTACTTGGCACAAATATCTAACTTTATATTCCGTTTCTTGCTTAAATGTCATATTGAATGGGTGTAAAAAACACACACAGGGGTTTTTATACATAAATGTTGATCAACCATTCCTTTCATTTTAATTACTGCTGTTGAGTAATTCATTCGAATCAATCCATTTTACAGGGACCGGAAATGGAGTGGCAAGGGAACAAATGGGAAATTTTGACACCGCAACTGCCGTTTATGCGGCTGTTTTAGGTAAGCAGCGGATACCTCGTCATACACGTTACATTAAGTTATAGTCTACACAGCATTCGTTAAACCGTTGTTGTGAATTACCGACATAGTTCTTGTTAACCTGTTGTTGTAAATTATCGACATATTTCAAGTTTACCAGTTGTGGATTACATACATAGTTCTAGTTAATCAGTTGCGGTGGGTTACCCACATAGATCTAGTTAATCAGTTGCTGTGAATCACCCACAGAGTTCTAGTTAAAGAACGAGAAATACTCACAGAACTGTTTAACAAATTCAGTATCTGGGCCCGTATTCACAAAGCTCTTTATGGAAAACTTAAGTAAATTTCCTAAATTCATAAAACTCCTTTTAGTCTGTGACTGTTACATGTCATTTTGCATTGAAATGGTCCAAACTAGTAAATATTGCTTATGTCGTTCATATTTTACCAATTGGTAAACATATATCATTGGATTTCACATAAAAATTTTCATATGAAATTTTCACTTAAGTCAACCATAAATACAGATTTTTCCCTTAGGAGCTTTGTGAATACCACCCCGGTCATTTATGTTTTATCTCATGTTCGTTATTCCACCGAAATGTCGAAATTTGAAATGTTGTGCTTACTGTTTTGTTAATACCAGGGGCGTAGCGTGGCCAAATTCGTTGTTACTCCAAATATTAAAATAAAACAAAGTAAGCTGGGATCCAGGGGGCCGCTAGGACCGCCAGTGGGTCCAGGGCAAAGCGTTGGCTAGGGGTTCAGCTCGAGAATTTAAAATTCCATGACACACTAAAACGCTATTCCTGACAGACCATTATATTCTCGGACAAGGTTGGACCGTCACTTTCATAGGAGTTGCTCTTCAAATATGTGTATCGGCTGGCGCTTAGTTATTAAACAACACTGATTTTGTTAGTTTTATAACATATCTTTGTAAAATTTGCAGTTTATATGTCATCAATTTCGACAATGTTACACTTTAAAAATCAAATCAAGTGGCCTTTCCGTTCGTCTTGCGAAGATGTCTACCACCGTATTAGAATTTATTTCTTTTTCGCGGTAAATGTTGAGAAGACCAATGCCGGAGAGACTCTCAGTATTCAGTACGCAAATGGGGTTCATTACGCTGGGAGCGCAAACAAACATTTAGTTTTCAGTACGCAAATTCAATTGTACGCAGTATTCAGCACTCAGGCCCTAAAATTAGGCAGTATTCCACATGCAGACCCTCTGGTTTGTAGTGTTTAATCTAGAAGGGCAGAGGGGCATGGCGCTTGACTTGGAAAAAGGGCATTGTGTGCATGGTGACATTGCTAAAAAGGGCACATTAGGGTTATAATAGTTTTTTTTCCTGAAGTAATATTTCAAACCAATAATACATTTTTAATTACTGACTGATTCAGTTTACCAGTTGATGTTGTTTATTCAGGTCAAATGATTAACACATTTTCATTTTACATTATTATTGCTTCCTATTATTGTCAAGTTATATAATTGCAAAAATCAGACAATTTTTTAATCATCAGAATATGTGCAATTTGGGCAATCATACATGAAAACTTATTGACAACTGTCAAACTAAAACTATGGGCAAGTCAAAATCACGCTTATTAATGGTAAAAGTCTTATACCCTGGTATTATTTTTCATCTTTTTTTATTGTAGGAAATATTTGTATTTTTACTTTTATGGTTTATATGTTGCTGATGATGAAATTGCTGCTAAAATTTAGATTAATGATGAAAAGCTTAAGTCAGGATAGAAAATTTAGAAAACGAACACTGCAATTCGGATTGAATACAGTATCCGAATACGTTTGTCCGAAATAATAGTTAGTTTCGGCAATTCGTTTTTTTTAAAGGATTTTTGTTTATGATTTGAAGAAATATTGTATACACCTGTATTTTTGTCATAATTAATGATAAAAGACCACATTGAGTCTACATTAATATGCTTTCTGCCCTTTGTTATCAGATTGATCATAAATATTGACGAAACAAAAACATGTTAGAAATTGCATATCAAAACGAGGCTGTTAAAAGCAGACGATTTATGCATATTTTATAACAAAATAAGCATTTTTTTTATTGCAGGCCTATCTTTACACTGACTTGTAAGCTGACTGGCCCTACTGCTGATCTTATCAGTTGGTCACTGATTAATATACCATATTATGCCATCACTAAGGGCCCTCATTAAGGGCAATACAGTCGATAGATAAGAGGGCACGAGGCGCTAATTGCCTTTGAAAAGGGCAGGGTGGCGGATCAATAAAGGGGCGTGGCGTGGCGCCGCGCTTACTAGGTCTAGATAAACACTAGGTTTGCTACCGAATTATGACAAAACTAAACTTCACTAGTTTTAGTAGCATAATTAATTAAGAGCAAATAATTCAAAATTACCATTTTAAAACTGACATTTATTTTGGACCGATCCATTAGGAAATACAAGTATGCACATTTAAGGAATGTATGTTGTTTTGCTTTATGTTTTTTCCTCTTTTTTGAGAAGTGTACTTAGACCCAGTCTGTAATTGGATGGATATTATAAATCATTGAGCTTGTCTTCTGTATTGTTAAAATTCAATAATATCAATTAACATTGAGGTAATAATTCCATGTGTAATACCATCATAACTAACTAACCAATTTTGCATTTACATTTTAATCATTTAGTTCAACGTAAAGTCGTAGACATGATCAAATGTTTGTAAACGACATTGATTTAAAATAAACAATATTCGGAGGGGTTTATTAGGTTCATGGTTTCATTATACCTATTGGGGAAGGCGTAAGGATGTGCCAGACCCCACTTAGATGTAATCATTTTCATCTTGAAGATGCCGTCCTTGATTTGTGTACATAAATCGAGGAAAACGTCAGGGTTATGCCCCGGTCACACTGTCACGATTTTTGCTACGATTGCCCACAATTAACAAATTCTTGGTGGAGCGTGGTAAAGCGTGAACACATACGTACTGGCATCTGTATGAATCTTGAAGAATACTGGCGCATCCTTGTCGATCGGGAAGCGCTACGACAGTTTTAAACATGTTCAAAACATTCGTGGCTTATCGTAGCGCCACCACGATTTTTCCAAAACGTAGGACAATCCTAGTGCCATCGTATCTCAATCTGGCTTATTCTTACAGCCATCTTAGAGGCATTCGTGGCCTTTCGTGTGTAATCGTGACTGATTTTATGACATATATATTACAAGACTGTAGTATGTTTTGCTACGTATATGGTACGGATTTATACGCTTGCCCTACGAATCTGTTACGATTCAAATAGGATCTTTACCGACAACAATCATGTCTACTCAAGAATATACATGATGGACCACGACAACGCGACGATTGGGTTGCGTTGCCTGTATGGTTTAGCGCGATGTTATTACGCACTCACCAAGTTTGCCTACGTTGGTGTCACGATTATGCACGAGGCATCGTGATGCCTTGAAGCATAATAAAGCGTGAGAATTATTGGCTGCTCATAGGTTAATCGTGATGACTCTTCTGTAATCTTACTACAATCTTAGGGGAAACGTTAACAATCGCCTGTAATCGTATGTTGCCGTAGCGTTTACCTGACACTAGCGTATTACAATCGTAATATATCGCATCATGTCTTGGTAAAACCACGGTGAATCGACTGCGGAAACCTACAAGTGTCGATATTCGTAGTCTCTTCCTTCAATAACCGTAGGTATACGTAGGAAGACACAATCGGGACACTGTGCATCCCGACTCATCACCATTAAAACGTCCACGACCAATCGTGGTCTATCGTAGCCAAAATCGTGACAGTGTGACCGGGGCTTTAGGCGGATCGCTGGTAGACGACTTATTAATATGATGCAAACCATGGCGTTTAGCAAGACAAGGGAAAGTATACATTACGCACAGAAAAGAACAAACGGTTTACAAAAAAGAAAAGAGGCGCAATTTTGTTGTAAAAATAAGAACACGGACCGGCACAAATAAAAATAAACCGCCAATGTCTGGATTTATGAGAGTATTGTTTACCCCTAACCACCCTTTGGCACTGATTTTTATTTCATTTTTCGAAGTAAATGTCTTTTTTTTTTAGATTTTAATTTTAATGTTTACTCGAACGAGTAAACGAGTATGCGGCACTTCGCGCCTGATTATAGTGTTTTACAACTAGATCTATAGTGATCGGAAGTAAATAAAATTAATACCGTACATACACAATTCGTTATAATCGTAAATTCTAAAAGGTTTGATTTCTTGCATGTATACCGACTTACACAAGTTTGAAAGAACTAACATTATGTAAGCAATACATATGCAAAAAAAACTAATGTGTACGTTATATATAAGATATATAAACTGGAATCCCATATAAATGTACAATGTTCTGCAGTATTTATTTGCGTGCATTTTCTAAGTATATCTTATACAATGTTGTTGACTGAGAGAAATGTTCATGAAGATACCACATTGATTGTTGTTCTGAATCTACTTTTAAGCAATCTCATTAAAATCAAATCCTAGAGTTATTAGGATCTGAAGGCATCGCATAACAGGTCACGTTAAATGACCTTCCGAACAATAACAATCTCAGCCCTGCTACGCCCAATTAAATTGCTTTTTGCACAGCAAAGTTTGGCACGGTTTTTAAAAAGGTGATGCACTTCTAACTGATCATCAGAAATAAATCATGTACAGTTAATTTTCACGTGGATAACAATGGATATATGGTACCTTAGCCGACTAAATAATCAAAGTTCACGTTAATTTCGTGCATAGTTTTTGTGGTTTATATCTAAAGTTATACCGCAGCATTTTGAAGGCAGCAATTTGATTGGCTCCAGGAAAGGTCATCTGAACGTGACCCCTAATGCGAAGTCATCAGATCCAGTCCGCGGATAGTATAGCAGCGTCAGACTGGAAATGATTTTAATGAGATTGCTTTTTAAGCAGATGACAACTAAAACGGCATAACCAAATTGCATGTTCTTTTGGTGAATGATTCTATTTAATTATTGCATATAACACCTACACGATACATTTAAATTTAATTTGTCTTCGGGAAAAAGCACATACAATAATGGTTGTTTGTTGAGGACTATAAAACGTGCAGCTTTTAAAATATATGTTTGTGTTTTGTCACTATTGTAATATATCATGGCTATTATGGTATTGCATGTAATGTTTCTTGTCTCAGGTTTCCGCTCAAAGAAGAACCTAAGTAGTGTATTTTCGAATGGAAAACTTCTCTCCTATTCCATTCTTCTGGTCGGCTACGGTCTATGGGGTGACGTAGTGTATGCGTCTGAAACTAGAAGGCATTGGGGAGTTCTCAGGTATCCAGGTACGTCGCTACAAATCCATCAATTGCACATTTAACATGTTTGATACATGTATGTTTATATGTGGAAATGTATATAGCCTAATATATGCATTAAAAACTCAAATTTTATTATAGGCTAACGTTGTACATTAAAATTGACGCAACTGATTTGTTGAAGATTGACCATTTGTGGTCGGTGGTTGTCCTTCGTCGATTGCCAACATTTCGCTTCTCTCCTGGATACATATTGAAAACCTTGCATGTATGTTCCTTAAGCGGCTCCCTATCACATTCCTCCAATGATTTTTTGTTCTTTAATTGCTATACAATGTTTTAAATGATTCTCAAATCCCAATTGACCAATTTCAAATTTCTTACTAATCCTCATAAATGGGGATTCTTAAGTGACCATGTGCTATTTTAACCCGGCTTGTAGTTATTGTTCCCTGGAAACGCAAGCTGCTTATTTTGCTAAAACTCTGGTTAGCGACACACGGCCGTATAATTATATGAAAATGTTGTGCATTTTTAGCTCGACTATTCGAAGAATAGGTGAACTTTCCTACTACCCCCCGGCATCGGCGTCCGCGTCTGAATTTGGTTCAAGTTTTTATTCAAAAGTCTTGTAACTTCAAAACTACATAAGTTATTCACTTGAAACTTGGAATATACCTTTGTCATCAACTCCAGTGTCAGGGGCAACTTTCCCTATAATTCTGTTTTGTATTTTGACAGAGTTATGCCTCTTTTTCACTTAGATTTTCTGGTTAAAGTTTATATTCAAAAGTTGTGTAACTTCAAAACTACACAAGTTATTCACTTGAAACTTGTAACTAACCTTTGTCATCAACTCCAGTATCAAGGGCAACATTCTGTATAACTCTGTTTTGTATTGTGGCAGAGTTATGCCCTTTGTTCACATAGATTTTCTGGTTAAAGTTTATATTCAAAAGTTTTGTAACTTCAAAACTACATAAGTTATTCACTTGAAACTTGGAATATACCTTTGTCATTAACTCTAGTATCAGGGGCATCATTACCCATAACTCTGTTTTGTATTTTGACAGAGTTAGCCCACTTTTTACATAGACTTTGTGGTCAAAGGTTTTGTTCCTAAAATTTATAAACTATACAAGGCTTCACTAAAAAATATTGTATTTTAACAAATTTATGCCCCTTTCACTATCCAAAATATGTACCAACTGAAATACTTCACATAGTCGAGCGCGCTGTCCTCTGACAGCTCTTTTTATCAACGCGGGCATGTTCCCAAACTGTGCAGCAACGTTAATAAAATTAGTTTTTGTTCGATTCACTGTGTGAATTGTTATAGTTGTAGTATACTTTGACAAAATATGTTAGTTATTTAACGAGCCCGCAGGGCGAGATTGCATATTTAACATATTGAGGTCAAAGTGTTTTATACCATATTTACCAATCACATCGCAAAAAAAAATTTCCTCAATACCGAATCCAGTGGGCAGTTCCTAGACGTCACGTGATCTGACATGCTTGACATCTGTTATGTTTCCAAATTTAGCGCTGTCGCAAGGTCACGTGATACGATCTGAATGTGCAAGCTTACCGTGCAATAAGTAGCGTGCTTATAAATTAAAAGTAAATTTCAATATACTGATTGCTGAATAAGCTTGCTTATTAGGCTCCGCCCACCAGTTATCGTTCTGATATCACAGTTATTGCATACCGAAAAACAAAGAAAACTGCAATATGGTATAAGTTATATTTATCGCCCTGTTTCCCGAAACATACACTCAACATCGTAAAGTTGTTGTGGCTTGTTGTAAAACTTCTTCAAATATGGTCGTATAATTGACCTGTGTTATTTCGCCTAAGGCATTCTTGATTTTTATGCCCCCACCATTAATGATGGGGGGCATATAGAGTTTACCCTGTCCGTGGGTACGTACGCATGTACGTGAGTATGTATGTATGGATTCTTGTCCGGACAATAACTTTCTCCAGCATTGGAGGATTTTCAAATAACTTGGCAGAAATGTTAAGCATAATGAGTTGGTGTGTCGCGCGCAAGAACAATGTCCCTAGGTTCAAGGTCAATGTCAAACTTAAATTTCGAACATTGAATATAAGAATTTAAGCCATAGACCCTGTCCGGAGCATAATTTTGCCCAACGGGGAAGGAATTTCAAATAACTTGGCAGAAGTGCTAAGCATGTTGAGGCGGTGTGTCGAGCGCAAGAACCATGTCCCTAGATCCAAGGTCAATGTCACACTTAAAGGTCAAAGGTCAAATATAAGAATTTAAGCCATAGACCCTCTCCGGAGCATCATTTTGTCCAGCACTGAAGGAATTTCAAATAACTTATCACAATTGTTAAGCATGGTGAGACGGTTTGTTGCACGCAACAACCAGGTCGCTAGGTCCAAGATGAAGGTCACACATAAAGATTAAAGGTAAAATATAAGAATTTAAGCCATAGACCCTGTCCGGAGCATAAGTTTGTCCAGCGTGGAAAGAATTTCAAAACACTTGGCAGAAGTGCTAAGCATGTTGAAACGGCGTGTGGCCCGCAAGAACCATGTCCCTAGGTCTAAGGGAAGGTCACACTTAAAGGTCAAATATAAGAATTTAAGTCATAGACCCTGTCCGGCGTATAATTTTGTCCAGCAAAGAAGGAATCTCAAATAACTTGGCACAAGTGATAAACATTATGAGGCGGTATGTCGCTTGCAAGAACCAGGTGCCTTGGTCCAAGGTCAAGGTCACACTTATAGGTCAAAGGTCAAGTATATGTATAATTGTTAAGATTTATAAAGAGTTTTTGTCAGGACTAAAACTTTTGGTTGGCAATGTGTGATACTTCAGCTTACTTCACAGAATAAGACAATATATTAGCAAAGAGTACAATATAAAAGGACAATTCTCCTTTTGCAAAATATTTTGTATGCATATAGACAAAGCGGGTCATGTAGAACAGGCTGCATAGGTAGACACATATCTAGTTATCAGATAGGTTTTCGCTGTCAACATAACAACTTGTGAAAAATCTAATTATATCAAATGGTCCTGTGAAAAGCAAAATCAGCTGTATTGCATTTACATCAGGTCACATTCCTTCGATGAATAACGTTAACCGTATCTGTAATTACTATTTGCTGAACTTTATTTCGCAGCTTTAATGCTGTGTTTGTATAGAAAATCAAACATTTATAGTAACTCGTGTTAGGATGGAGGTATGTGTCTTTGACGCGACCGTCATTTACAGAATGCACAACATCAACATCTGCCAGTTGTTTCCGTTATCGCTCATACTTTAAGATTCCAGGCCAATGTCTTACAGATTTACCTTGTCTACATATTGAAAATGGAAGAAACACAAACTTCAAGATTAATTTGTAAACATTATTTCCAGCATCCATAATGTTGATGATGTTTATGCGTTTCCGGACGCGGAGTCTCAACATAGAATTCAAAGCTCCACCTGAGTTTGCAGAACGTAATGCAGCTACATTAGCCAATATTAAAGAATCCATTGACTCAGAGAACAAGTCAGAAGGCAAGAAAAATGTCGACAATATTGAAATCGACAAAAATATGTGTGAGGCAGAGTCTTCAAAAATTGACAAGTCCGAGAACCCATCTGAAGGAGATGAGAATGTAGCCGTCAGTCCAGGCAATGTGGAGAATTTGTCAGCTTCAGAGGCTACCAAAAATGACAAATCCGAAAACAAGCCTGAAGAAAAGGCCAATGACGGATGCAACTCAGTACAAGACAAGAAAGGGTCTAACGCAGAATCAAACAAAAAGAGAGTGCAAACATCTGATGAACGAATTGTCAAAGAACAGAGGTAAATAATTAGTCCAGTCCATATTATACATAGAAGAACATATTTACAACATAATACGCTAAGCAGTAATGTATATATGATACCGGGCCTCTGTATTTTAAAGTTTAATCATTGACATATTTAAGTAAAATGAGGTATTGGTTTTATTAGATTTAAATATTTTTATACATTATTTCCAAGTACCTGTAATACTCAAAAACTAATATTGTTCCATTGTAAAGAGGCATTTATGAAATGGCAGTGCAAATATTGTTTTTCAAAATATTGTATAGATTGATTATTGCCCATGCAACAATTGGTTGAATATATGAAGACGGCATTTTTATTGCTGAATGTACTAGATATACACGTGTTTGTAAATTTAGATTGTTTGTTGTTGTTTGTTGTTGTTTTAAATTATTCTTTGATAAATGTGCAGGATCTCTACTTTCTGTTTTAGCCCAGGATTTACTGCGGTCGAAGGAAGATATACTGGCGTTGTAATGCTTGCAGAGATGATTTCCTTAAGCTGTAACCCGTCAAAAAATCAGGAAAAAGATCGTGTGACCAATACTGTCCATCTAATTTTATCCAAACCAGGCGGGAAATTCCAGTATTTAAAGCTCCTTTACAAAATGTTTAGCCGGGATCCCGAACTAGTAAGTACTTTAACTATACTAGTTACTGAATTTCATGTATTAATAGTTGCCAGTTTCTGGTCGCTTAATCAAGTCTTAACATTGTGGTATGGCATCAAACTCAGTTATTCCTCAATCATATGACCGCTCCTGTGTTCACCACCATTGCAAATATAGATGATGTTAGTTATTGAGCATCCAAGTTGTAGCAGGATACCTAGTTCAAATAAGTCAAATTTACCAAAAATGTATACTTATTACATGCATAAATGAATGGACAAAATACACAGTTTAAATATTGATAGGTAATTTCTCGTGTTATGGTAAATACTGGCCGCTCGATGATGTGACACTGCGACACAAAGTTGTCATTCATAATTAAATTTGGAACCGTGGTCATGAAACCAATACACACAATATGTGGTTTAAATGTCATAAAATAAAGGTCACAAAATATGTGTCATTTTTTACAGGACTTTAATGGTAAGAAATATGAAGTATTGTTATGCAACCCATCAAAGATGGCGAGGTATATTGTTTTGCAATTGTCGGTTGGTCGGTCGGTCGGTAGACCAATGTTGTTTACGTTCTCCCAAGTCCAAAAGTTTTCTTCCGATATTCCCCAAACTTCTTGAAATTGTTTGTGGGCTTAATATCTCTGCCAAGTTTGATAATCAGCCAAATTGCCCCAGAAATTGTGGAGTTATGACCTTCGAATTATCTAGAAATGCCTTTTTACCATTTCCGCTCCATAAGTTTCCATCCGATTTTCACCAAACTTGATCAAAATGTTTGAGACCGTAATGAGCAACCAAATCGACCCAGGAACTGCTGAGTGATGGTCTTTGATTTATCTTAAATTGGCCTTTAAGCAGTTTCAGCTCACCATGTCCAACAGTTTTCATCCGATCTTCCACAGACTTGATATTTTAAAGATTGCTTTTAACCTAGAGGTAGCATATCGGTTTTACTAACAGCCCTTGTTCATCTTTAAGACTTCTATCGGACTGTTTTGCTGTATCAAATGCGTCTTTAGAAAAACAGTACCGGATTGTTTTTCTATATCCAATGCTTGTTTAGGAAAGCAATCTACCGGATTGTTTTTTTAGTGCTATATCAAATTCTTCTTTAGGAAAGCAATGTACCGGATTGTTTTTCTATATCAAATGTTTCTTTAGGAAAAACGCTATCAGACTATTTTACTGTATAAAATGCTTATACAGGAAAACACGTTAGCGGATTATTTTGCTTTATCAAATGCTTCTTTAGGAAAGCACGCTACCGGATTGCTTTACTGTGTTAAATGCCAACGAGATGAAGATTCGACTGACAGACCCTCACGATGAAGCCTCGCACCAAGGCAGAAAGGAGTTGATTCTGAACATTGATGGGGACATTCAGATACTCGAACGTCCGGAAGTGCATGTGAAGTAAGCGTATATTTTATATGCTAGGAATTATCATAATCTGCAAATGAAGTTTAAGTTATAAAGATTTCGTATTTGCAGTCTATATTTTACCAAAAGTCTCATTTTGACATATACCCCGGTAGTTAATTATAATTACTAATATATACAAAATATTATCAGACTTTAATATAATCGCTTTGACGTTAAATTTTAATATAATTATGCGAATTGTTGTCTCTAAATATATTAATTATGTTAATATAATATGTATTTTGTGTGGTTATATATGTTAAATATGATACATTAATTTCGTAATTTTATTATGGTTTTAAAGCATAATGTTCCTTTAAGTGATCGATAGGAACTCGTACTGTTTTATAGGACGCTTTTGCAGAAGGCGTAATGTCTCTAGCATAAAGACCTACATTTACAAAGTGTAGATCGTATTGAGTTTTTCTAACTATATTGCATCTGAAATACGTTTCACACGGTTAAAACTACATGTAAGTAACGACATATTTGAATAATGTACATGTATATTGCATTGTGTTCGTTCAATGGTTGCGATTTTTTACTACAGAACTACATTGCATTAACGATGTCAAATGTTTAACTTTTAACCTAGCTTCTTTACACAACAACACTGGAAAAAGCTTGTGTGGTATTTATGGTGATCGATTTATAGAAATTAATTCGTTGACAGTGTCTGGAGTAGTTTGAAATGCTAGTAGCAAAACCTAGAAAGGTATTTTATGAAATATCAATTTCATATGGGCCTCTGATGGTCCTATGGGTTAGTTTCACATCTTCAGTTATATATCGGTTTGGACTATTAATGCATATGCTTTTTACTTGCAGGATGTTTCCAGAACGGATCCCGATGTTCTGCAACATCCCGGCGTTCACTGGCCGGCACTGAAGAGGATCCGAACGTATAGCTTATTGTATGTTGCATACAGATGACCAGTTTAGGCGTGTACATGGAAAAAAACATAATATACGCACATAAAATAATATCAGGGCATACTTTTACGCACGAAATTTCAAATATTGAAATTAAAAATTGACCCATCAAATAATATTGGGCCGTTTGAGGTGTGCATGTTAAATTCCTTATTTATAATTATCTGATTGTATTCTTAAAACGTCTTTTCATTGTTTAAGGTTATTCCATTGCATTTTTGCACTTTTAAGCTTAATGGATTTCAGACTGAAAGTGTAATTACATGATTTTGCAATTCTGACATGACACGCGGAGAGTTTTCTGTAGACAAGAACAAAAATCACCGTTGTTAGACTACAAATAAACAACCTAAAAAATAGTTCCTAAATTGTAAAATATAGTTTGCATTGCAATTGCAGGAAAGGTTGTCAGGTTATGTTAGAATCGATATCATTTTCGCATTATCGTTGTTAATCGGCTAATAAATACCGATTTGTCGTTCTGATGCGGTATATTTATCGCCCTCGCGATTTAATTCATACGTCATCAGAACTCCAAAGCGTTGTTTATTAGCCGATAAACAACTCAAAATCGACAAGTATTGTTTAATTAATGTACATTTACCTTCTACACCATAACATATCTGGAGCACTGAATGCATCATATATAGGACTACTGGAATGCTGTAATGGGCTATGGTAAAATACTGATTGATTATATAACAGGCTAGCATATGTTGGAATACTGGTTAACCATGTCTAGGCTATGTTGAACTATTTTATAACCTTATCAGGTAACAGGCTATCTTTGAAAACTGGTTAACCATATCAGTGATTATTTTTGTGGCGAAATACTGCTTTGCAATTTAAATGAATATTCTACATGTATGTTGATTTAATGATTAACCAAATACACGCCAAAAACGTATTAACTATGTAATGGACCAATTTCAATGTTCTATTGAATTTGTCACGAGTTAGGCAACCGGTATGTAAATATATTGATTACCCAGACAACGTTATTTCGAAATACTAACTAACCATATATGTAGGTATATGCTAGGTTAAATATCATGAACCATATAAGAGACTTGGCTCTATTAAAGTACTAACTACTATGTAAAGGAAAATCTGTGTTGAAATACTGATAAACCATAAAAAGGATTTGTGCTAAGTTGTTGAATCACATAAAAATGTTCGGTGCCTTTTAAAATGTATGCTGTGTTGAAATAAATTGAAACAATGGTGAAATAAGTACTATACAATTTAATACTATTTTATTGGTTTTTATGTATATACAAGTGACAAACACATACAAATACAGCATGGTGTTGACAAATTAAATAATAAATATTGACATGTTTCCAAAAAGCAAACTGGTTGGGTCACAAGTTTTCGCAACATTAAATGACGACCCTTCCCGAATGTATAATACCGTGCAGAATATTAGGTGCAATGTAATCATAAATTTAATGTTGTGCTTTAATGATGCAATGGAATCAGCCATTAATGGTGTTTTTATTCTTAGAATAGTAGGTTTTAGTGTAGAAATCATGCAGTATAGTCAGCCATTGTTTGTAATACTTCGTGTGTAACGAAGTCTAGATCTACATGTAATCAGAAATAAATTACGTAGATCCAAATTTTGATTTGGAGAATAACATCTTGAATGTTTTTATTGGTTCATGTAGTTACAAAAACTTAATTTGGCTTTGAAATTAATCAAACAAGCAAAAAATAATTATATTACATGTACTATGGAAAGATTCTCTTGATTAAATCCAAATGTAATAAAAAGGATTCCAAAAGTGTCGCAAGAATACATTGAACGCAATTCTAAATAATGAATGAAAAACACAACGATTTTAGATTATTTTGTACATACAGAGGATATTTGTTGATTTTCTATGAACACGAGTGGACTAAAATTCGAGCATTCATCGAAATCAACAACATTTCTTTGTATTGTATGCTTTCGGACAATAAATAAATAAAATTACGCGAGATACGCTTAAACGTCACAAGTTCTGTCGCCATAAAAATGACTATAAATGATTTCAAAATTGCCGCTCAATAATATGGTTGGGAAATTTAGCCATATTTTCTGCGTCATTGTCTGTTAATTATATTTTTATTGAATTTCATAATGTTTGTCTGTTTTTTTTCATGTATATAAAATTGCGAAATAAGGCTCACCACTCCTGGTGTGCTATTTTTTGAAAAAAAAATCCGTTTATTTTGTATTTTCACTGTAAAGTAAGAATATAAAATGCTATTTTATACTTAACGGTGGTTCATAGGGAAATATCAGTGAAATAAAATTGTTTTATATCAGTGCAAATAACATTGGTAATTCGCAGTTTTAAACATTGAAAATTACCACTTTGATAAAGGAACTGCTTTTTAACCGGTAAGTCGGAAAATGACAAAATAACACATTTTAAGCATAAAATAAAAATAAAAACATGGTTTCGGTAGAATATCGTGTTCCAACAGTGAAATTGTCTATTTCACTGAAAACATATAATAAATGCTTATTTCTCATTAATTTTTTGTGAGTTCATAAATAAACAGTTTATGCGAGAAAACTTCTCAGAATACTTAATTACGCATTTATAAAAGGACGTTTGCAAACCAGTATATTTGTGAGAACAATTCCATTCGCAGGCAACTCTGTAGTCATTTTATATTATGCCATAAACATGGCATTTTGTAGGTTTTGTCATTTATTTTTCTACAGAGACCAAAGCTATTTTGTATATCTTATCCATTGAAAAATGGCTTTACTAGATGTACGTTATTTGCAATGTGTGTGTCGTACTGTTCTTGTGAAAAAGTATTATATTGTTCTTGCTTTTCATTGTTTGTGTTGCTTGAATAAACAGTCCTATTTCTGATTTTGTTGATACATAAAATAATAATGTTTATTTATGATTTCACTTCTGCCGCAGTTTAACGACGCTGTTCAAAGACTTGGACTAAAGTCGCAAACATTTGGATAAGTATTGTCAAACTCCTCGCAGCGTTTACTGTACTGCACCTATCGGTTAACAGTAAGAGCTATGCTCGGAACCAGTCATATCTCTGTGCGGAGGTTGAAGTATTGTATGTTTAAAATGTCGGTTCGATATGTATACGGTAGAGCCGTAAGGCAAATTTGTCGCTAGCACACCGGCTACATTCCATTCATCTCTGTTGTTGGCTCGGAAAGAGGTGCACACTCATGCACGTGGCTATAGACACATGATCATTACATTCAAACGCAACGCACAATACCATCCACTCATTTCGTTTACATCTGCGAACTGATTCCATCTGCGTAAATGGGCATAAAAATAGTTCCAAAAATAGAAATCAAAATAATCATTTTTCCCCATTTATGGTAATTTAAAAACCATTTATTCTTTCTTTCAATGCTCGTGGTCCGAAGAATCGACTTAAATGTACGTTCAATACATTTTTTTTCGTTTTGACAAGATTCTTGTCATTGAGTTCATTGCAGAGGTGTATGGTGCGAGCAACGAACGACAACTCTGCTAGGAGATTGAAGGCAAATATTTCCCTTCCAGGCGTTACGCAGAGCGAAACATTCAGCAAACATACACATTTTTTAAGAGAAAAAGAAGAAAATGAAATGCAGCGACATAATGTGTACGTTCTTTGTCCACATATTCTTTATATTGCTGGGTAGTTTGCGTGTAACTTTTAAAGGGTTTTTTGGGGCCAAGAAACAACGCAACATTTTATTTCAAACTGAGTCGTAACAGACAGTTAAGAATGATTGATTGACCCAGTTATTCAAAACAGTTGCTCACACTCAACACGGCTCAGATTTGACTGGTACCCAGCACAGGTCAACAATCCCTGCCGACATCATCTTCCACGTGATCATAGCCAGACCACATGTAAATTAAAATGGTGAACACACAGAAGAAAACAACGCGGCACCGTAACATCCTCGAGTTACGTTTTTTTTTTTTTTTATTTAAACTCGCAATATATGTCTGGGCCAATGATGCAATATTTCTGAAGGAGTTTTATAAATAATAATATCAAAATGTTCTAAACAATAAAACCTGACTGATTTTGAAGGACTTTTTATGGTGCCAGTGGTTAATGTAAACTGACTAGGGAAAGTAACCGCTTCGAGGAGTGTGACAGTTGCTTCCATCAAATTCAATCCAGTAGCAATCAAAGCTTTGAACGCTGAGAGACCGCGGCTTGCCATTAAAAGGAAAAGATCACAAGGGCTATTTTTCGCGAACAAGTTTATATTAAGTATATAACATGTAGAAAATTAACATATTTTCAAGCAATGGTTTACTTTTTTAAGGGTAAGTTTCAAGGACACATTCATAATCAAGCATTTTTCTCTATATAAAGTCGGTACCGGAAAACGGCACTATTCCCGATCCGATTTTCTAACCATTTTTCCCAATTTAAGGTTAAAAAATTCCCAAATGTAAGAAAAAAACTCCTAAAAGACCCTGAAAAGATCGACGATGTTCCTGTATTTTACTTTTGTTTTACCTCCGCACACGGCTCAAATCAGTTACTGTTAACGGCTAGGGAAAGTAACCGCTGCAAGGTTTGGTGGCTCTGCATCAATTGGTTACTGTTACCAGTTATACTTTGCATGTAAGAACGGGAACCAGCTGAACTGTAACGCGTTTTCGAGTGTCATTGATGGGACATGGCAATTCATTACACTAAATACTACCAAAAAAAAAAACATTCAGGGATGCAATCCTTTATCTAGCTATGGCTTGTATGGCAAAGCAGAAAGTATAGATCCACAACTGTCATTAACGGCAGAAAATGCTAGTAATTGTGCCCCCCTTCGAAGAATTGGGGGTATAATGCTTTGCACCTGTCTGTCGGATGGTCGGTCGGCCTGTCTGTAGAACATTTCGTTCCCGCACGATATCTAGAGAACGCTTTGACCTACGATCATTTAAGTCGGTATGCTGGTTACTTGGGAGAAAAGGAAGACGCCTATTGATTGAGGTCAGCAGGTCAAAGGTCAAGGTCACAGGGGCTTGTAACATGAAATTCGTTTCCGCGCGATATCTAGACAACGCTTTGACCTACGATCATTTAAGTTGGTATGCTGGTTACTTGGGAGGAAAGGAAGACGCCTATAATTTTGAGGTCAACAGGTCAAAGGTCAAGGTAACAGAGGCTTGTAACATGAAAACTGTTTTCTCTGTAGACCATTTCGTTTCCGCATGATATGTAGAATACGCTTTGGCCTACGATCATCCAAGTTGGTATGCTGGTTACTCGGGAGGAAAGGAAGACGCCTATCAATTTTGAGGTAAACAGATCAAGGTGACAGAGGCTTGTAACATGAAAACTGTTTTCTCCGTAGACCATTTTGTTTCTGCAGGATATCTAGAGAACGCTTTGACCTACGATCATCCAAGTTAGTATGCTGGTTACTCGGGAGGAAAGGAAGAAGCCTCTCGAGTTTGAGGTCAACCAGTCAGAGGTCAAGATCACAGGGGCTTGTAACATGAAAACCGTTTCCACACAATATCTAGAGAACGCTTTAACCTCGGATCATATAAATTAGTATTCTGGTTAGTCTTGATGGAAGGACCCCTATCGATTTTGAGATCAAAGGTCAAGGTCACAGGGGCTTGTAAACAAAAACATTTCCACTTAATAATAGATGAACCATTGGTACATGGTCCTCATTTATAGGTACAATGGTCAGTTTGAGTAGATGACCTATTACATAGTGATAATTACTGAATACTTGGGTCGAGTCTTCAAAGTTGATAGAAGAATGCTCTTGCCTAGAAGACTACTCCTATCAAGGTAATGGTTAACATGTCTCAGCATAGATTTTTCAGAAACAGTACACTTCTGTGATGAACAAAGGCTGCAAGTCGGGGGCATACATGTTTTACAATGTTTTGTTTATGTTCTGTCAACCATTGACACAGACATTGTCAGTGTCGAGTCAGAGAGCAAACTTGTGTCTCTGGGGCAAGTTGTGCAGGTTGATACCCACCAGCACGGCATTTTTTTTATAGTCTGACTTAAATGCAAGTTAAACAATAAATGGAACAAACTGTTAGAGGGTTTATCTATTGCAACTTACTTTTTTTACATCCTTTTCAACAGTTTTTAACGAAACTGATAAAAGCCCTTGGCTGAAAACTCCGCTTATTTTCCCAAATTGACAGGTACCGGTACCATTCCCAAATTGACAGGTACCGGTACCATTCCCAAAGTGGTGCGAAAAAACGCTGTAATCACAGAAAGTGGTATCTTTTTAAATGGATACCACAGCAAAAAAAATATATTGAACTGTGTAGCGACAGATATCTATACTGAACAAAAAAACAAAGTATCCAATAATATATGTTCATGTTTTTCGATACCTGTATATAATATTTAAACAAACACTATCGCCTTTCAATAAAATGCTATCATTTGTTTCTGAATAAATTCCATATTTATGGTTAAACACAAAGCACAAACTTAACAGGTGCAAAAATAAAAATCACAAAACAGGAACGTGTGAGTAGACAGTTAATTGTCGCCCTTGTGCCATTAAACGTTCGACTCATGTCGGTTCAAATCCGTCTTGCTCGCAGGATACCAAGAGCCTGGTTTTGCTAGTCCATAGTTAAACATGCCATGGTAATTTCACATGATTTGGATGATTTTATGAACCGACTATCCACACAGAATCGATTTCAATGACAACTTGCTCAAAATGTGTGCACATATTCACTACACAATTGGTAATCGAGTTTTGTTGGGCTATTTGGTATTAAATGATACGGTTTAACAGTAAAATTCACATGATATTGAATGTGGAAGAATATGATCTTTATATCGATAGTCATAAATAAAAATTCTTATACAAATTCCTGTTTTTTAAGATACAGATGTTTAACATTGGATACTTTCTTTTTTTGTTTTGACTATGTTCTTTGTGATTTTCATTTTTACACCTGTTACGTTTGTGTACTATGTTTGACCATAAATATGGAATCAATTCAGAAAAAAATGATAGCATTTTATTGAAAGATGATTAAAGTTACATTGACTTTATTTTTGTTTAAATATTACATACAGGTATCGAAAAACAATAAAATATATTAGTGCATACTTTCTTTTTTCGTTGAGTATAAATATAGCGGAATTTGGGGGTTCCAACCTGCCGTATCAATACCTCACAGTGATCTCTTATGCTCCGCGAAAGCAGTGGAGTGTCAATACCTAACAGTGATCTCTTATGCTACGCGAAAGCATTGAAGCAGGGGAGACCACTGTGCAACGGCCATGTCAAAAGCGATACAGGGCTGATTTCGATTTTCGATACTAAAGACTCCGGCTGTCGCCGCTCCGGCTGTCGCCGCAGTCTAATAACGTGTCACATAAAAATACAACGTGCGGTAAACCGTTTTGTTTTGGTTACGTAAATTGTGAGTGCATTTAAACGTGAAATTATGTAACCGAGAAAACACTCGATAACATTTTTTTTCTAATACACTGGTACGTAGTTATTGGACCGTACGTGGATGTCCGTTGATAACATCTGGTGTAATAATGAGACTATTTTGAAACATGGCGCGGTCCGTTGGACTGTTTAACGGCTGTTTACGAATATGTGTCAATACGTTGGGATTTATTTTGTTCTGAAATGTAAACGAGATCAAAGCCCACGATTTTCAAGCAACCGGTTGTCATTTTACCGAATACTTCATAGGAGTGACACTTAATTACAGATTTTATAACGTGTTGTTTTTATCAAATGACTTCTCACGTGGATAATGAGAGGGTGAACAAAAACGATGAAGCCATTTCCACCGCTCATAATTATCTGGCACTATCACTGTCAGTGACGTGTAATTTCGTAACATTTGATACTATATTAATTTGTCGTTTTCCCTTAAAGGGACCTGTTTACAGCTTGACAAGTCGACAATTTTCAAAAATTCTGTCAAGAGATCCACACACAAAAAAACAAGGGCCATGGAGCCATGATGTCCCAACGCGCTCACTTTAGTATTGGAAAAGATGAAGAACATACTGTTGTGACAGGTTTGAAAATAAAGGTATCTGAAGAATACACATGAATCCGCTGAGGGAGTTAGAACCGGTTTGATTTGATACATCGGTTAGTGCAATAGGCTAGCTCAAGTACGAGTTTGGTAGTAAAGGTGTTTTTGCCTATGGTTCTCAGGGTGTTTTTCTCGATATTCTTTTCTGACCCTTATATTCATTAAGCCATTGACAGTTAAGACAAATGCAAAAACAGTAGATTTTGATGTTTTTTCGCAGGTAGTTTTGAAGAACTCGTTGAAATTGCGTTGACTGTGCTAAAAGGTCACGTTTTGCACTTTCTTTGATAATTTTCTGTCCAATGATGAATACAGTATGTTAATGCAGGCTATGAAGCCATCAACGTTGCATGAGCAGATAACTGCATGCAAGGTTAATAATTGTTGAAAATCCAATTTCATCCTTTTTCAGCCACAAAAAAATACAATTAAAGTCTTCAATTGTCTGACATGTAAATACAAAACTCTGTAATAGTACCTCGTTTGTTACCATCGTCAATACAGTCACTCATTTTGCATGAACAAAATGTTAACTGTGCATGCATGCTCACCGGCTGGGTGTCAAGGCTGGATGAAAAATGAAATCTCAATCATGCATTAAGTAAATTTTTGCATTTTCTATAACAAAAACAGGGATATAACTTTGGTGTTTGTAGTCCAGTCTGGCAAATGTTTGGCTTCGGCTCAGACTATATGGCCATTCACGAACTAAGTTTGAATGGAAATTAAAGTCTCTATCACGCATAAAGAACATTTTTGCATATTATTTTTTCGAAATAAAGGGTAATGTGTGTTTGTGGCACGAACAAGTCTAGTTTAGGCTTCTGCTGAGAACTTATGGTCATACCTTTACTGTAAAAGTTTGGTCAGTTGTTTTTGAAAACAGGTATATTTGCATTGCTGTTTTTTCAAATGAATAAGGGGCAATAACTCTACTGTTACTGGAGCAATCTGGCCGATTGCCATTAAATCCAAACTACGATTTTATGGTCATACACAAACTGTGCAAGTTTGGTCAACATTGCATAAAACATCGTTTGTTCAAGACAGTCGTTGATAATATATGGATTTTTTTTTCTACAAAAAATTAAGGGGCAATAACTCTGGTGTTTCTGGATCGATTTTACTTATATTCGATTTCATCTGTAATGTTATGGTCTTAGACAAACCGTGCAAGATTGGGTGAAAAATGAAGTCTCTATCCCGAATGTGCCAAATGTCAATTTTTTTTCACAAACAAGGGGCAATAACTCCGGTATTTGTAACACGCTCTGGCCCATTGTTTAGCTTCTGCTGAGATCTGTCATACACAAACTGTGAAAGTTTGGTCAAGATTGGATGGCAACTAAAGTCAGTATGTTGGAAAAAGGCATTTTGGCATGAAAAGGGGGCAATGACTCTAGTGTTACTGGTGTGATCTGACCCAATAACAACCCCGTCCGAGATTTTCGGTCATACACAAACTGTGCAAATTTGGTCGAAATTGGATAAAAGGTGAAGTCTCTATCGTGAGAACGAACAAATTGTTTACGGTATACGGACGACGGACGCTTGACGACGGACGACGCATGAGAGGTCCATTATACCTGAGCACGAAGTTAAACTTGATGGTATACACTCAAAAAAGTTATAACGCACCAACGGAAATCGTCGCATTTTCTTTCTACATAATTTCATCTGCGCCATGGTAAACACGAATTTATTTTCGTATGTTTCCAATATGTTGGTATAATTGAAATAATCATAGCCTACATTTCAATATGAAATTCTTATAAATAAAGGAACCACAACAATTTCCATTTGGTGCGTTATGACTTTTGTTGAGTTTATAAACAAGCGAAATGACATTACTGACAAAGATATGTAGTGAAACTGAACGGCATAAAATTATAAAGTGTTTGATACGCTTTCCTTCGATATTTTTTTTTAATCGTGTATCAATTGCATAATGTTGAAAATGTGATTGTAAATCAAAATGGCCGAGAGGTTAGTGTGACAGATTTTTGATCCCGGCGGTCTTAGGTTCGAGTCCCGGGGAAGGCATATCTTTTAATATTTTTTGTTTATGTAATAATTTGTGTTTGGTTAGTTAAACGCTTTAGTTTTTGCACTTAAGACAGTAAATATATTTTCAAAACTACGAAAATCTGATAACAAGTCCGTTTAATGCAATATGGGTTAAGTCCGATTACGTATATAGTCATATTTTGTTAGAAGCCATAGCATTCTTACATAAAGATAAGATTTATTTAAAGTCCGTAAGACAAATAACAAAACAACATAAGCTCGCAAGAGCTTTTAAACCGACTACAAAACATGTATGTCATTTGCGACGAATACGCATTGTGCATTGAATATATGAATTTCGTTTTCATCTAATCAGTTAGATTGGTTCGCTTGATGGAATCTTTGGCCGATTCGAATATATGTGTCATGTGGGGTAAAACTGGCACTGAGTCAAATAACATGAAATGTATATTTACACACAAGATTAACACTCTGGGTACACAGGCGATTCTAAAAATAAATCGCCTCTGTACATCATGCGACATTTTGGACTACTTTCAATCACATGATCATCAAAAATGGCTGCGCCCATAAGCTACAAGTAATGAAATTCCAATTAACAAATGCTCCAGAAAATGTTGAAAATCATTGGGAATTATTATAATCAAAATAATTACCCCAATAACAGTACGGTAAATAATACGAGATGCCATTCAGCTCAGAAATAATGATATATTCAGCTCAATTTGAAGCCAACTGGAGTTTGGAAATATGCTGAGTTATCTTCAGCATCATTTCTGTGGAACACTGAAACATAAGTACTAGTGTTTCATGGTGTTTTTGACATCATTCACTCAACACCTTGATCGTAATGTAACTTGTCCACAGGTAAAGATGTTTTAAGTTTATGCAGAATGTGTAACTGCTATTTTGCTTTCTTTTTCTTAATAAATGTAGTATAAACTGTTTCCTTCAAAGTTCATCAACAAATGCACAAGAAAATGTTGAAAATCATTGGGAATTATTATAATTAAAGTGGTCGGAGTTAATAATTACCCAAATAACAGTACGGTAAATAATACGAGATGCCATTCAGCTAAGAAATAATTATATATTCAGCTCAATTTGAAGCCAACTGGAGTTTGGAAATATGCTGAGTTATCTTCAGCATCATTTCTGTGGAACACTGAAACATAAGTACTACTGTTTCATTGTTATGGTGATTTTGACATAATTCACTCAACACCTTGATCGTAATGTAACTTGTCCACATGTAAAGATGTTTTAAGTTTATGCAGAATGTGTAACTACCATTTTGCTTTCTGTTTCTTAATAAATGTAGTATAAACTACCAAATTTTGCTTTTGTCAAATATACTGATTGATGAATCTGTAATATTAAAGTTGTATCCATACTTATTTACCAACTGTCCTGCACATTCGAAATGTAAAATAAACCTGCCATTTCCGCATGAAATTGTGTGTTGAAAAGTAGCTCATATTCCGGTATAATATGACTTAAATTTTTGGATTTGCTTAATGATATTACCAACATGCACCGGATAATATTAATCAAATGTATTATAAAAAAGCCACTCACTTTGATACTATTATGGACACCCAGTCTTGGATAGGGATTTCAATTGATGCAAAATCGTGCTTTTTGATGCAAGCAAATTGCAATTTTTTCATTTCTGACTCAAGCAAATAATGTGCCCTGCATCATTTTGATCCACTTGTTTTCAATAAGCCAACTTCAAAAGCACTAAAAAATAATAATTTTATAACACTCGTATTTTGTTTTAATTGAAAAAAATAATCACAAAACAACTTTGGAAAACAAGAAAATAATGAAAAATATCTACCATAAGATCAATAAAATCATTTATACCCACTGACCATGTATTCAACTGACAGTAATTATGTCAATTCAGTTTGGGAATTAATTTAAACAGCGTACCACACAACAAAATAATCACAGTACTTCAATTTGTTTATAAGCATTGCACATATAAATGCATACAAAAATATAGTAAAATAAACCAGATGAGTACAGATTGTTATATTTCATATTTTGTGTAAATGTCACTTTCATGTTTGATTTCAGGATAAAATTGATATTAAATGGTTATAATTTGTTAAAAACAGAACTTTACAACAAATAAGGTGATTTACTTTATCACCATTAAATTCATTACACTATATATATGCATACTGTTTCCTTCAAAGTTCATCGTTGCAGATACATCACTAAATACAGTACAATTGGTAATCTTGTTAATAAAAGCATATTCCACGTGTTTCTACTGGCTAGATAAAACTGAGTACTATCATATAAAAAGTCCTGTCTGGGTTGTTTACTTGCTTGTAGAAATAACGCTATGTTACTGATTTCATTAATTCCAAAATGTAGCTGTATTATTATATACATTTTATATGGGAAATATATCAAAGCATTATTCAAAGCTATATAAATGTATAACCAGTTATAAAATATATGTGCTTCAAATACATTAAGGTATTGAAAGTTCAGGACACAGAAGCTGAAAACAGCTTAAAATTGTCACAGTACATGATGGTAAATTCAACCTGTGTTCCTTTCATTTCAATTAACAAATTGTAGTATCAAAGTCAGATTTACATACAACTGGCAGTCTTTCATTATATGCTTGGATAATAGTTGGTTGGTCTGCCAGATTACACTCTAGTCGAGTTTCTAACTGAAAGTTCTCATTGAGCTCTTGTAGGGATACCTGTCACAGCCAGGTTTGATATTCTTTGGGAGATGACCATGTTAATCACAGACTTGCAAAATTTAGTTCACCTGTAAAAAAGAGAAATGTGACTAAATTTTAAGGAACATTTTGTAATTTAGCATGCGATGTAAAGGTAAACAAACAGTAAAAGACTACTTAGACTTAAATTAATTGTACTAGTTAACAAGAATATGCCAACTATTCATAGCTTAAGTAATAATATTAATGCTGCAAAAACACTATAATCAGAATAACTTATGGTGAATTACTAATAGGAAACAATGGACATTAGATAAAAGTGAATGAATAAAATGAAACAAATGATATAATAATAATAAGAAAAAGAAGAAATGAAGAAGAAGAATAACAGAAATACTATTGAATTGCATATATTTAATTATTGTATACAAATGAACGAACTGGATATTCTGAAGAATATCATAATACTTTATGATAATAACATTAACAACATAAAATTTATAAAATAAATACATTATTAATTACAAAAAAGTAATCAATCTATTATTAAAACATGTAACTTTACCTGACAAATAAGGCCTTTTTCAAAGCCAGTAGTAAAACGATACGGCAGCGGGTATTTTTTAGACATTTTCATTATCTTTATTTGATTCGTCCTCAGTGTAATTTAACATTACATCTGTTTCACTATTAAGTCTAGTTTCGCTTTAAGTTTGGATAGTTTGTGAACACTAGAATCAGTTTCGATACCGGATTATAATTTCTTGAACTTATATTTGCAAAGTTAGCCTTTTGGATAATAGGTCAAGATGCCTGTAAAATATACATCTACCTTTCCTCATTTATTATCGTTTCGACATAAAATGTGGTGCTATTTCAATGCGCGTCGTGTATAGCCCTATAATACAGGCGGATCACGTTTGGGTGTATCAAGCCAAGATGGCTCCATGATAGACACGATATCTATCTTACGGAGCACTCCGGAGATAGTCGATGTATCACGATTAACAAGATTAAGTTGTAGTTATTCCGAGCAGGTTTAAAACGTCAACGTCCACCACCGCGCAGAGATTTGACTGGTTCCGAGCACAGCTCTACTCAAATTGCCGTTATCCGATAGGTGAGGTAACTGATGCGAGGAGTTCGGTCAACGTCAAGTAAAAGTATGGATCATATTATGTGCTGATCAAGAATATCACTAGCTCAAATACTTCGCTAGGACGAATTAATTAGATATGGCGCTGACACAAGTTGTAATGACTAGGGCGTAGAACTACTAAGTAACTACTACAGTGAAGTAGTAACGAATATGGCGAAGTGGTAACGACGCTCAGAAGAAGTTGTAACGACTAGATCGAAGTAGTAACGACGCTGAAACGAAGTACTAACGACTAGATCGAAGAAATAACGATGGTGTGATGACGTAGTCGAAGTAGCAACGACATTGTGATGAGTAAACACTTCTCTGGGACGAAGTAGTTACGACGCTGGGACGAAATAGTAACGATGCTGTAACGAAGTAGTAATATCTTCTAGACTATATATTAACGACGCCGGGTCGAAGAAGTAAACGCTGTGACGGAGTAGCGACATTGTGACAAAGTAGTAACGACCCGGTGACGAAGTAGAATTGCCGCTGTGACGAAGTTACGACGCTCGGAAAAAGTAACAACGACGCTGTGACGAAGTTGTCCCCACTCTAACACCAAGTATTAACGACGCTGAGACGAACAGTAACGGCATTTTGACGAATTACAGTAATGACGCTGCAACAAAGTAGAAACGACGCTGTAACGAAGAAATAAATGTATTGTGACGTACTAGAACGACGTTGTGACGAAAAAATAAAGGTATTGTGACGTACTAGAACGACTTTGTGACGAAATACTTACGACGCTGAGACTAAGAGTAACGACGCTGTGACGAAGTAGTAACGACGCTGTGGCGAAGAAGTAACGACGCTGGGTGGAAGCAGTTACGACGCTGTGACGAAGTAGTCACGGCGCTGTGACGAATTAGTAACGACGCTGGGAAAATGTTGTAACGACGCTGAGACAACGTAGTAACGACGCTGGGACAAATTAGTAAAAATGACGCTGTGACGTACTATTAACGGTATTGTGACGCACTAGTAACGACGCTGTGACGAAGTAGTAACGACGCTGTGACGAACTAGTAACGACGCTGTGACAAGGTAGTAACGACGCTGAGAAGAATTAATAACGACACTGTGACGAAGTAGTTATGACGCTGAGACGAAGTTGTAACGACGCTGAGACGAATTAATAACGACGCTGAGACGAAGTAATAACGACGCTGAGACAAAGTAGTAACGACGCTGAGACAAAGAAGTAACGACGCTGAGACAAAGTAGTTACGACACTGACAAGGCGACGAAGTGATAACGACGCTGAGACGAATAGTAACGGCATTTTGACGAAGTACAGTAACGACGATGCAACAAGGTAGTAACGACGCTAGGACGAAGTAGAAACGACGCTTTGACTTACTAGTACGACGCTGTGACGAAGTAGTAACGACGCTGAGACGAAGAGTAACGACGCTGAGACGAAGAGTTACGACGCTGAGACGAAGAGTAACGACGTTGTGACGAACTAGTAACGACGTTGTGACGAAGTATTAACGTCGCTGTGACGACGTAGTAACGACGCTGTGACGAAGAAGTAACGACGCTGGGAGGAAGCAGTAACGACGCTGAGACGAAGTAGTTACGACGCCGGGACGAAGTTGTAACGAATCTGTGACGAAGTAACGACGCTGTTACGAAATAAAATTACGACGCTGCGACGAATATAGTTAAGGCGCTGCGACGAAGTAGTTATAGTTCTATTGAGACAAATATTTCCTGTTACGTTATAAATGCATAATTAAGTAGTAGAAACCAGTAGGGGTCGTATTACTTGCATCGCTTGAAACCGTCTAAAAGAATAATTTAATCGTTTTTCTTCACTTAAATAAAAACATTAGATATTTCATCGTGAGTGGGGAGCCTAATATAATCAGCAATATTTTCTAGATATTCTGGAGAAGGCAAACTCCTAGCATCTCGTAGCATGAACGTGCTGCACTCGAAGCCTCTGTCAGAATAGCGTTATGTTATCCTTGTACGTGCAGACTGAACCGTTTACGTGCACTTTTAAAACAATGAAAACGGGTCTACGCATTGAAATTTTCTATATTTGCTTCTTTGTTCGATTTTATATGTGTATTAAATTAAATATAATATATATATATATATATATATATATATATATATATATATATATATATATTTCGTAAGATGCTGTTTCATAACTTGTTTCTTATGATTTTATTGTTTTCAAACTTACAATGACGATATGGTGATGAATATGATGATGGTGGTGATGATGATGATGACTACGATGATGATGATGATGATGATGATGATGACGACGACGACGATGATGATGATGAAAATGATGATGATGATGATGACGACGATGATGATGATAATGACGACGTCGACGACGACGATGATGATAATGATGATGATGATGAAAATGATGGTGATGATGATGAAGATGATGATGATGATGATGATGATTGAAGGTCTGTGATCGGACATTAAATCGATGCACTGCTGTCTTAAAAGAAAGACTGGCCGCCGGGCCAACCTAATTATTTTTCCGGTTAAGGGAGCCAGTCTTTTTGCATCTCGGTTGACAACGTCCGCCGCACAATTTATTTGCCGCGGGCGCTGAAGTCCAGGTGAACGTATTTTGAACGGCTAAGTATGGAACGCCAATGCCGCCTTCTGACGGCACTGGTCTTTATGTTCTGTGCATTTACTAAGTTATTTTGTGTTAACTACATTTTGTCCTGTAGAAACATCATTTTGTTCTGTACATTTGTCATTATGTTATGTGCATTTGCAATATCGTTTAGTACTAACGACATTTTGTTAGGTGCATACATCATTTCGTTCTGTGCATTCGTCATTATGTTATGTGCATTTACTAACCCGTTCTGTACTAACGACATTATGCTTTGTGCATACATCATTTCGTTCTGTGCATTTGTCATTATGTTATGTGCATTTATTAACTCGTTCTGTATTAACGACATTTCGTTTTGTGCATACATCATTTCGTTCCGTGCATTTGTCATTATGTTATGTGCATTTACTAATTCGTTCTGTACTAACGACATTATGTTGTGTGCATACGTCATTTCGTTCTGTGCATTCGCCATTATAGTATGTGCATTTAGTAACTTGTTCTGTACTAATGACATTTCATTCTGCGCATTTGTCATTATGTTATGTGCCTTTACTAATTCGTTCTGTACTAACGACATTATGTTTTGTGCATACATCATTTCGTTCTGTGCATGCGTCATTATGTTATGTGCATTTACTAACTCGTTCTGTACTAAAAACATTTTGTTAGGTGCATACATCATTTCGTTCTGTGCATTTGTCATTATGTTATGTGCATTTACTAACTGGTTCTGTACTAACGACATTTCATTTGTGCATACATCATTTCGTTCTGTGCATTTTTCATTATGTTATGTGCATCAACTAACTCGTTCTGTACTAACGACAGTATGTTGTGTGCATACATCGTTTCGTTCTGTGCATTCGTCATTATGTTATGTACATTTAGTAACTTGTTCTGTACTAACGACATTTCGTTCTGTGCATTTGTCTTTTTGTTATGTGCATTTACTAATTCGTTCTGTACTAACGACATTATGTTTTGTGCATACATCATTTCGTTCTGTGCATTTGTCATTTAGCTATGTGCATTTACTAATTCGTTCTGTACTAACGACATTATGTTTTGTGCATACATCATTTCGTTCGGTGCATTTGTCATTATGTTATGTGCATTTTTACTAACTCGTTCTGTACTAACGACATTGCGTTCTGTGCATTTGTCATTATGTTATGTGAATTTTCCATGCCGTTCTGTTATCGGAGTTGACACCTAACATGGCGGACACAGGAGTTTTGTTTTTTCAAGTAGAGGTATTCCATAATAAACACGTATTTAAAATGATTAAATGCTTTCTATTTGTTTTGTTTCTTGCAAAGTATCAGAAGAAGCTTTGCTTCTTTTATTTTTTATGTTAAAAGTTCCGAAATATAACGAAGGCTTAGGGTTCTCCAGGTAGAAACGTAGTGGAAGGGGTAAGGATAGTTTTACATCTGTAAACGGCCGATTTTTTTGCATTACAGTTCCTTTGTGCTAGTTTCAAGAAATCATGCCGTGACTTCTAGATGAATGTCGGATGAATTTTTTTTCTTCAGTTTTTCTCCAAAATTGTGTCTGTAGCTGAGTGTAGGAGGAGTGAAAAAGATATATCTGAACAAGTAGATATATATAATAAGCTTGCCCATATTAACGGTCGGCATAATAAAATTACAGAACATCATATTTTGATAGTAATTTTTTATGAATGATTAAACGAGCGTTATAATTATTAATATGCTTTTTCCAATTTAATATTTAAAGAAGGAATATAAAAATCTTTTTTTTCTTTTGGCAAAATTTAGGGTAGGAACGTCCAACATGCTAAAATCAAAGAACTCTAGGCTAAACTACCTTTCAGACGTGTAATACTCCGCCCAGCGGTTCTATATATTGTCAATGTTTAATCGGGGTATAATTGTCCAAGCTAGACACTTTTGACCTAGATTTCTTGTAAATGTGGACCTATGAAATGCTAGAAATGGCGCGAATAGTTAATTATGCAGCGGTACAATAGAATACCATTATTCTTTTTTTTGAGCGGGAGGATTTTATCGAATTAAAACTTACTACACTGTTTTAATGTCTACCAATCTTAAAAAGTCCTGATTTAAGAATCATTAAGAATCTGAAGCGCACAAAAAAGTAACATAAAATAATATAACGATAAGTTAATAAAGGGTTTAGTCTTATTTAGTATGTGTGTAGTGTGTGCTTTACTGATCTAGTCTTACATGTGATAAATGACTAAATTATAAGTGAAAATCCACAATTACACATACATTCGAACACCGTTATTTCGAAGACGTCGGTACCGGCGAGAAAACTTCGAAATAACGATAAATTCGGGACTAGAAAAATAATTCGAAATAACGCTGACTTCGAATGAACTGAGTTCCAAATAACGATGTTCAAATGTATATCAGTTTTGAATATTTATGTAGCAAATTCAATTGACACTCCTTATTTTCAAACTTACCATATACGCCGAATATCTTTTTAAAATATGTTTCTTGTTGTTTCAGAATCTGATTTGAATGCAAGAAACTGGTTGCAACATAAATGTATTCACAAGCAGCTGTCGTCTTTAAGTGCTGTAAACTCTCAAATCTGAAATGGCTACAGAAATGGAAAACATTCTTAATAGATTGGGTCTTGGCTCAAATATTTCATCATTTGAACAAGAGAAGATAACTCCAGATATTTTGTGCAAATTATCAGTGCATGAATTTAAATATTTGGGGATTAATTATAGCAGCGATATGATGCGACTTCGAATTGAGTGCATGAAATATGGTCAAGGGCATAGTAATATTTCTAGGGATTTGGATGAGCCGAAATTCGATATTCCTAAAGAGATACTCGTTACCTTAATAGAATCAGGATTTAAAATTACAGAAATTTCGAAACTGCTGTCTGTATCTGAGAGGACAATTTACAGGCGGATGAACAAATTCAACATCACCTGTTATGATTTCACTGACATAGATGATTTAAACCTTGAGACAGAAGTCAGGCATATGATAGCAGAGTTCCCAAGAGTAGGCGAAACAATGATTCGACAGATTCTTCATGAAAAGGCAATAAAGGTAGCTGTTATATGTTTCCATAGTATGATATAATAATAAAATAAAATTAATAAAACTTGCTGATACATGCACGTAGCTATTGTAGACAGGCCTGCAGGCAGTCAGACAGACACACAGACAGACATATAGAACTATTAGATGCAATGGCCGATCCGTGTTAATATTACACATCTGTGGCAATAGTGTTCCTGTTACTAACATTTGAGTACCCTTTCACTTATTTAAAAAAGCACGATGCAGTCATGCTGAGTGCGTAGCTACAAGGCCCTTGACCTAGCAAACGTTGCATGCTATGTAGTGGGTTGTATTGTGTCTCAGTCATAACTTTCATCAGTTCAGTCAGTAGTTCGAAGGTCAAGATTACGACCATAATAACTTTAACTTTCCATATAAGTATAATATAACTTTAACTTTCCATATAAGTATATATAGCGGACTGTATTGTGTGTCTCAGCCTTAGCGAGTACATGACTGAAGATACATTATGAAAGAATGAAACTGAACGCTTGTCAAGCAACAGGAAATGTTTCACACACTCCATTCAGGTTCGTCGCTAAAATTTCAAGGGTATAAGGCCCTGCTTGAAAATTTTCAGTAAGTCACGATTACTACGATGACTACGGTCGCCATAGGATTTTGGATATAAATCGTACAGCGCCGGCGCTGAAGACATCGGGCGGGCACCGTACGACTTTGGCCAAATTTCATTCTTACGGTAAGATATATAAGAACAAAACAGCAGTATAAATTACAAATCGTACGGGCGCCGTAGGCATTTATGATGCATTTGTGACTTATGCCTGGTTTATATTTGCCCCGGGCGCCGTACAATAAATTCCTCTTTGATTTTCCGTACGATTGTTTAGGTATCGTAGGTGGCACGGCGTCTGTGTTCACATTGTATACGATCTCCGTGCGATTTTTTCTACTGACTTTCGAGAGCAGGTGACTGCAAATCCGTACAGAGACAGCACGGAGGTCGCACGATGGTTATACGGAAATTGTGAGATTTCCGTGCGGCTGTCCGGCGGTCTCACTTCTCACGGAAATCCTACGGATTTGGGTGCCGCGCGATGATCGCGCAATATCCATATGATTTCACGGGTACCGTACGAGCATCCTGCGGCTACCTTGCGGTACCTGTGTGAGAGCCGTACAGATGTCGCACGATACACATGTACTACGATAACCCGGTGTGTTTTCGGAGGGGGGGGGGGCAATGTGCACACAAAACCGTGATTTTGCCGCACGATCATCAAATGGCCTCCGCAAGATACCATTACGAACATCGTCCGGTGCCATCTACAATATGTTTACGGGCAACGGGCTTACCTTTAAAACATTTGTATAACTTTCAGTTAAACAAAATCGTAGATGTTACGGCGCCCGTAAATCCTTACGATATCGTACGAAAATGGCACCGCGTCCACAAGGCGGCCGCACTGAAAGGGAGTTACGGGCAGTTTACGGGCGCCGTAGACGTATCTTAGTCCAAATGTAAACTTGGCATTAATTATGGCAGTTCTTGTCCTGTCTGCAACAGGAATCTACCGTTTAGTAAAAACTAATATAAATCAGAAATTTTATTTTTACTGCAGGTTACCAGATCACGTTTGCGAAAGCTTTGCACAATATAGACCAGGTTGGTGAAACAGAAAGGCTACGTCGTAGGCTGCATCGCAGAGTATACAACGTGTCAGCCCCAAACGATTTAAGGCATTTGGATACCAACCATAAACTTATCAGGTGGCATTTTATCATTTGTGGTGGTATTGATGGATTTAGTAGGTTTATCGTGTATTTGAAATGTGAAAATAACAATAAAGCCGAAACCATTCTGCGGTGTTTTTCGGACGCTGTTGCCTCTTATGGAACACCATTGAGGGTACGCACAGACCAAGGAATGGAAAACGTAAATATTGCTGAATATATGATTCGTGCACGTGGGTTGAATAGGCGGAGTGTAATTGCAGGCAAGAGTACACACAACCAAAGAATAGAAAGACTGTGGAGGGATGTGTTTGAAGGGGTGCTTTGTTTTTATTACGACCTGTTCCACTTCATGGAAGAAAATGGAATCCTTGATCCTTTGGATGAGACTCACATTTATGCACTTCATTTTGTCTTCAATGACCGAATTAATGAAAAGCTTCAACTATGGAAGATGGCATGGGCAAGACATCGGTTGCGAACAGCACGTTCGTCGCCTCTGCGGCTCTTCACTGCGGGATCCTTAAACTGTTGACATGCCAGATGCAGATCTAGATATGTATGGCGTGGAAGGAAATATAGAGTTAAATTCAGCTGAAATTAATGATACCAGACCGGCCCTGGGTGCACTTGACCTTCAAATAACCGATGATTGTAGGCAAGAATTAGACAGATATTGTTCACCAAACTGGAACTCAAATAATTATGGTATAGATATTTACATAAAAGCAGTAGAAATTATTGGGAGACAAATGCTGTAAATATTTTGAAGAACATACATGTAACAGGATGGTGGATTAAAATTGTTGGTATTTAAAGCATTCTCAGCTAGTAAGCAGATGCCGCTTCAGAACCACTTGTCTTTTATATTGGACATTATGTTAAGTTGTTCACATGTTTTTTCGTGATTGTTCCCAGTATGAACATAGACTTGGCCGCTCTTCCTCAATGGAAAAACGGGCATGGATGCTAGTCTTATAATGCAAAAGTACTTTACATAAGTCCCTCTATTTACGTGACATGTATGGGATCATATGCAGCGGGTGGTTCGCTTCCATTTAAAGGGTTTGCTCTCTAAGTCAAACACTTTACCCAAGATCAAACTAGATAACAGTGTTAGTGGGAAAACATCTCTGTTAAGTTCCAGAACCATCCACATAGTCCCAGACATTTCATGTTCCAGTTTTACTTTAACCTGTATGTATATACATGTATCATGATTATAGTTGTTATTAATAAGGATTGTTAATAGAAATATGCACAAGCTTAATGCACTGTATTTGGCGTGTTGTACAAATGCTGAAGATCTGTACAGAGCTTGATTGTAAATTGATGCTAAAAATGCAATGTTAAGGCTTTTTTGTTCAATGAAATATCTCGACTCTCATTAACTACATTGCAATGAAACTACAAATAAGTTTTTTTGGTATTTACCCAACAGAACAACCAAGAACAAAAGGGCCGTGAAGCAGATCTTTAAAATAGATTCCCAGATGGTGATATGTAACTAGATGTGGCCGAAACAAACAATCTCGTAGTTTCATGAACCTTCATTTGTGTCAAGAATTTACAAAGATTTGACCTATTGACCTTTTTTTCCCAACGTGACCCATATTTGAATTTATATAGATCATACATATCCGTTTAAAAATTAAGCCACAATATACACAATTTTCACAAGTTTGATCTAGTTTTGAACTGACCTGACCCATGTTCAGATCAGGCCTAGATATTATCACGGCAAACATTCTGAAAAAGTTTCATGAAGATCCATTCAAAATCGAAGCATATTTTGTTTATACAAAGATTTGAACTTGTGACCTAATTTTACCCACCGTGACCCATATTTAACATTCATACCTAGTTTTCGACCTAATTTTGATCTTCACCTACATATCGTTGTATACAAACTCAGTTTCATGAAGATCGACTGAAAAATAAATTTTATATTGTGTAGACAATGTTTATTTTACGATTGGACATACTGACCTAGTTTTTCAACCGATATGTCCCATATTAAAACTTGAACTAGTAAATGTCAAAAACTAAATACATACCGGACAGTGTTTCTTTAAGAAAATAATGTAATGCAACCACTATTGTGTAAGGTGAGCTAAAACTGTGTATTTAAAGATATTTAACTGCAAAATGGTCCAACTGACATAAAACAGAAAATTGTCAAAAATACATGAATATTTGACATAATCGTATAGAACCCATTACAAAAGAGACATGTATTTTGTATTTACTTCAAAACACTCAAAATCTCTTAACTGCATCGTTTCTAAAGTAAATAAAGTGTGTTTCTCATTTTTTTCTCATTTTTTCAATGTGCTTTATACGATAATGTTAAATATCCATGAACTTTTGACAATTTTCTTTTTTTTCCAACAATTGGACCATTCTGGAGTTCAGTACCATTAACTTTATACATATTTACATTGTGTCCATTTTGAAATTAACGAGGAGTAAATGCAAAAAGGTATCATCGGCCCTAATTTAAAGGCCAACATACCTTTTTGCAATAACACCACCGTAGCCCCTTTTTGCAATAACACCACCGTAGCCCTTATAGACCTGTTATTTAATTTGTCCATACATTTTTCTTTTAAGGCTATACTTTTAGGCAATTCTTCAAATAGGCTGATGCGGGTTTTGCCACGAATAGATTAAACTCCTCCTCAGCTATTGTTAAAGAATTAATTTCCATTAATCGAAAATCACAAACATTACCACATGCGCTGTTGAATACCACAAACATTATCCACGTGCTCTTTAGAAAGAAATAGTTTAACCGCTAAACACGTGATATCCAATATCAAGTGCGATGATTGTGTAATATTGCAGATTAATTTGAACATCATCAACATTTGTGGAAGTGTCTACAGTCGTGGTGTATGCTTAGCAGTTCTTGTTTTAGAATCGAATAAAGACACAGCAATACTTTTATTCAGTTATGTAATTTATAAAACTGAACATTTAATACAACAACCTTTTAATAACAAATGTGTTCATAACAATAAACTGGAGATCAAACAATAATCACTATAACAATGTATTCCAACAGGTTTAAAACGCAAGTTTGTCGTATTGATATCAATCGAATAAAGCCAATCACAAGAGGACCAAATAGCCCTAAAGCGCTCATATTTGTTGAATGAAGTCAGGCCTACTATCAGATCTCAATGAAAATAAATGTTTTTATAAAGGCTCCAATTTTGCAAAATAAAGGCTTTTTGCAGGGATTTCCGTTAAATGAAAGAGTAAAAATGAGGCTACTTTTGACATTCCAATTCGATGGACATTTAACGAAACATACATTATTTGAGGAAATAACCATAAATTCAACATGAATTACTGATGAACAATTTTCTACTTTTTCTAAAAATTGTCTCTTTATGATCTTTCAATGTTGAATTATTATGAATTAAATGTACTTCAACTGTAAATAAAACAATAGCAACAACAAAATAAACACTGCGAAAATCCATATGGAAAAGAACATATTGAAGAAAAGATCAAGAACCAAATAGCAGATTCGTGTATATTTCTTTTTGTTTTTTTATTTATTTAATGATTGTTTTCTTTATAAATAATAATTACTTTTGTAACAAGTGATACGATCATCATATACTGAATTATAGACTGATTTTCGATAGTTGACAGAAAGTTTCTTTCTAATAAACAGATGTAACTAGAATTGTCACATGAGTGACGGATATACCCCCATAGCCTTGTCACAAAACTATGGCATCCATTCGAAAGAAATGGACACAAAGAGAATGCTTAAATTTTCGATTGTTAAACAGTGTGTTTGGAAAAATTTAATTTCAATAGGAGCCATAACTCTGTCAACATTAAGTGGTTTGTATCCAAAGATGAACTTGATCTGTATTTCATGATGTTACACCTATGTACCAAAAATAATTTAAATATGTGAAGCCTTTCATGAGCTATTGTCCAAAAACCATGTTTTTTTTGGAATTTAAGTCAAAAAGGGGCCATACCCGTGTCAAAATTTAGTGGTTTGTAACCAAAGTCGAACTTGACCTGTATTTTATGATGCTACACATTTGTACCAATAATTATTTAAATATGTCAAGCCATTGTTGAGTTATCATCAGGAATCCATGTTTTTAGGGAATTTCAGTAAATAAAAGGGCCAAAACTCTGTCAAAATTAAGTGGTTTGTAACCAAAGTTGAACATGACTCGTATTTTATGACGCTACACATGTATACAAAGAATTATTGGAATATGTCAAGCCATTCTAGAGTTATCATCCGGAACATGTTTTTAGGAAATTTAAGTTGAAAAGGGCCCATAACTCTATCAAAATTTAGTGGTTTGTAACCAACATCGAACTTAACCTGTATTCTATGATGTTACACATATGTACCAAATATTATTTGAATATCTCAAGCAGTTCTTGAGTTATAATCCGCAAACCAAAAAACCAACCGACAGACCGACAAGCTCACTCCTATAAAATCACTGCAAAACTTCGTTTGTGGGGGTATAACAATGTAATACATATGTTTGTGTCAAAACATCCTCATTAAATGATGCTGTTGAAAATTTCTTTTGATTTAAAAATGTGTAAAACAAGAGGGCCCTGAGGGCCCTAGGACGCTCACCTGAGACCTTTAACCCAATTCGAATAATTTGAACACTTTTGGAGGACAACTATACAATGTTACATTAAAAATTAAAACCTCTTTGCATCGCGGTTTCAGAGAAGATTTTTTAAGTCATTTTGCTATTTAAGTCTATATAAACCATGTGACCCCCGGTGCGTGGCCAGTTTTGACACCACGGGAATAATTAAAAACAAACTTTGTAGAGGACCACTAGTGGATGACTCATATCAAATATGAAAGCTCTCAGCCATGCGGTTTCAGAGAATTTTAGTTTTCACTTTTTAAATCAATTTTTAACTCTGGTGACCTACATATGCAGTGAACTAGAACGATTTGAACAATTTTGAAAGATGGTCATCCAAGGATCGTTCCTGTTAAGCTTGGTGCAAATCTGACAACGGTTTAGGAAGAGTGAATGAAAATGTTGACACACGACTGACGACGGACAAAGGGCGGTCGCAAAAGCTCACCATTAGCACTTAGTGCTCAGGTGACCTAAAAATAAAGGTTAATAAAGGCTCTAAATGTCACTCGGAGGCCTGGGAAGTGTAAACAAGTTATTTCTTGGAATAGCCCCTGTGACATACTTTTTGACGCTAGGTGACTTTCAAACTCATCCAAGAAATCAGTAAGATTATTATTGAGCAGGTTTTATGATAAAGGCAAAAAATGTAGCCTCTCGAGTAGTGACCAGCTTTATCTTGGAATTGCCCCTGTGACTTATGACAATTTGTCTACCGAGGAATGGATGGATGGACCGGGAGGAGAGTTTTTTTTTTTTATCTAATTGACAACCCATCAATAAAACCCGGGTTTTGGCATATAACGCAATGTTTCAAAGGTCTAGACCTTGTACTTATAGGTCTTTGTCGGAAATTAGGTTACTTCCCTGCATGATCACAAGTGATGTCCACTTTTCACTTCCGGGGACGTTTATTTATTGTAAGGCGGGATTACAACATATTCAGATATACCATCAAACATTCAATACATCTGATTTTCAATCTTCATATAGTAGGGGCCTATTAAACAAAGTTATTTATTTCATTCTCCTGTTACTGAGTGGAAAGCATTTCTAACTTTTAAAACAGTGACCTTGACCCCGCCCACCCCATATGCAATCCCATGCGATGTCTAGCTATGTGGTAGCTATAAATTATTATTATTACATATTTATCATTATTTGCATTTTTTCTTGAGTAATTGAGCAGAAACAGTTTTTTTCTATTTTTAGTAGCGGTCACCTTGACCCCACATACCCAATATGTAATCCCAAACAAGGCCTCTATATATGGTATCTATGAATGAAGTTTCGTTGAAATATTTCAATGCGTTCTTAAGTTACTGAGGGAAACGTTTTACTCCTTTTAGTAACGGTGACCTTGACCGTGACCCCACCCACCCCATATGCAATCCCAAGCGAGGCTCGATATAAGGTATCTATGTATGAAGTTTCATTAAAATATCTCAATGTGTTTTCAAGTTATTGAGCGGAAACCATTTATCTATTTTTAGTAAAGGTGACTTTGACTCCACGTACCCCATATCCAATCCCAAGCAAGGTCTCGATAAAAGGTATCTATGTATGAAGTTTCATTAAAATATCTCGATGCAATCTCAGGTTATGTAGCGGAAACTATTTTTCTATTTTTAGTAACAGTAACCTTGACCTTGACCCCACCGAACCCATATCCAATCCCAAGTGAGGTCTTGATATAAGGTACCTAGATAGTTAGTTTCATTAAAATATTTTTTTCCATTCTCAAGTTATTGAGCGGAAACCGTTTTTCGTTTTTTGTAACGGTGACCTTGACCCGCCCACCCCATATGCAATCCCAAGCAAGGTCTCGATAAAATCTATGTATGAAGTTTCATTAAAATATCTCGATGCGTTCTCAAGTTATTTAGCAGAAACTGTTTTTCTATGTTTAGCAACGGTGACCTTGACCCCACCCACCCCATATGTGATCCCAAGCGAGGTCTCGATATAAGGTATCTATGTATGCATTTTCATTACAATATCTCAATCCATTCTGAAGTTAGAGGGTGGAAACCAAAAGGTGACTCTGCCACATAACGACATACCCCAATCTAATAACCGAAATTTTTCTTCGAAAAATTGGTTTAAACAATAAGACAGTAAAATACAAATACCAACTATGGAACACACCAGCTTCCTTAGCTGTAAGAACATATGACGACTAGAACATTCAGTATATACATTTAAAAGGGTTAAAGGCACAAAACTCACAATGGTCCAATTGTAAAAAAAAAAGAGCTGTCAGAGGACAGTGCACGCGACTTTTCTTGTACTTGTCAAGGTAATGGGCCTTTTTTGCTGAAACAAACTTTTTGGATAGTAGGGGCCAATTAAACAAAGTTAATTTTGTTCACCAGTTACTGAGTGGAAAGCACTGACCTTGACACTACCCACCCTTTATGCAATTTTATGCAATGTCATGCTATACGATATCTAAACATTGAGTTTCATTCAAATATTTCAATTTGTTCTACAGTTATTGAGCAGAAACTGATTTTTCTAGCTTTAGTAGCCGTGACCTTGACACAAATGCAATCCCTATTCAATATTGCTTTATGGCATCTATGTATGAAGATCCATTCTTGAGTTAGAGAGCGGAAATCAATATTTGACGCCAAACCGCAGGAATGTGAAATTTGAAGTGTAAAAAGACCCATGATTTTTACAAACTTCAAACTAGAGTTATCAAAATTGGCATATGGGTTAATTTTAATATGGGGAATAAACGTTGTAAGTTTGAATGAAATCCCTTAAGCCCTTCCTCAGAAAATAGCCCGAAGCCCACGCAGACGCTGGGGTGAGTAGAATAGCTTGCCTTTTCCCTACTTGAACGGTACCGGTACCATTCCCAAAGTAGTGAGGAAAAATGCTGCTGTGTCCACAGGACACAGGTGCCCCCACATTCCACTAGTTGTCACAAAACCCTAAGCAATTACTATTTCCAGGTGCACAAGTCTATATAGATAGTTTCATCACTCTAGCAGTTATTCTTGTTGAATCATGTGCAACACAAGTCCAAAAATGTCAATTTTTTCTAAAAAAGTGCCATAACTCCGATGACTTCTGACAAATCTGGACTAAAATACCCAGGTGCACAAGTTCACATGCTGATAAATATGATTATACAGTTTCATCACTCTAGCAGTTAAACACGACACAAAAATCCGACAAACGGATAGACTGACGGACAAGGGCAAAACCTGATAACCCCTCCTAAAAGTGGGGGCATAAAACAGTTTAAGAATGAGATAATCCTTTGAAGCTTTACTACAAATCTGGGTAAAACTTATGACCCCCAAGGGCGAGGCCAATTTTGAACTCTTGGGGCACCATTTAAACACCTTTAGGCCTAAAAGTTTCAAAAATGGGTGATTTAAAATGAAGCAATGGGACAAATATTCAATTAATGTGTCATGTAGTGCCTAAAGTTTGTACATCTTCATTATTTTGCTACTCATATCCAAAGAAAGCATTTACAAATGCCAAGTCAAAGAACTTGAATAGCTCTTCTGAAGGTGGTAATGGAAACTCGTTTGTGGCCACAGGAAGGTTAAGTCTGTTTGCATATGTATTCGCAGATGGCAGGAAAGGGCCAGGTCCTCCAGGCACGAAATGTAAACTAGGCTGGATGGCGAAACCAAGCACCGGTTCCTCCTCAGCACCAGTCACAAACCTCAGCACGTCGCTCAGGCTCACGCCTTGCCTTCTTCCAGCTGAAATGAGGTGTTGTAATTTTTAAATAATCTTGAAAATAAAAAATATTAATACTCTTAAGATTTCAGATTTTGTTGCAAAAAAATATGGTATTCACAGGATATTTCACATGCATAACTGAATTTTCTTAAAACAAAAGAAATGCAGAACGGACAACATTGGTCATCCCATTTTAATGTGGCATAACAAAAAAATTATGAACACCAATCATTTATAGAAAGAAATGGACACAAAGAGGATGCTTTTGTTGATGTTTAACATTACGTTGATAAAACTGAAACTGTATTTTGGCTGTTCTTACCAGCTGCTTCTCTGAAATACTTGTTAAATTGTTGATAAGCAGTGTTCTCCGCTGATCTGTGGTTAGACCCTTCAACACTGAAGTTTGGCTTCAATAGAGTTGACAGCATTCTGAATGTTAGTGACACTGTTTGTGGCTTCTCTGAAATACTTGTTAAATTGTTGATAAGCAGTGTTCTCCGCTGATCTGTGGTTAGACCCTTCAACACTGAAGTTTGGCTTCAATAGAGTTGACAGCATTCTGAATGTTAGTGACACTGTTTGTGGAGTGAACAGGTGCACAAACACAGGAAGACGGCTAGCCAGCTGAAGTTAAGTCAGGAAATATTTCCTCACATTTTATAGCATGCTTCTTGTTCATGGTTCTAAGAAACAATTGTGATTTTATAGTGACAATTTCTTTTTGCAAATATTTTTGGTTTTAGTTGCGCAATGTAACTTTCAGAACCTTTAACACACATATGAAACTGCATGGATTCAAATTGTGTGGTAATTTAATATAAATTTAGCACAAAGTTACACCAAAAAATCAAAGTGACAGGTTCGAAGTGCCTCCAAGTAAAGATGGACAACAATAGCTAAAAGAAAGCCATATACCCCAAGTAGAAGTCAGTTTGTTTACAATACTTGCATTATTTAAAGTTGCATAGATGATTACACTCTTAGGCCACCTTTATAAAGATGTTTGTTTGCAATTGCTAGAGTACCCTGACCTGCTCCAAAAGATTTTTTAGTAAGTCTTTTTTTTTGGGGGGGGAGGGGGGGCAGTGGGAATTTTGTTTGGTTCTTTAATAGCATTAATTGTCTTATATTATAAACTGATGATCTATGATCTTCCAATTAAAAAAATTAACACCAATAAGACATTTGTCCATAGGACACGGATGACTCCAATACTATCTTGTCATGAAAGCATTAGGGCCTTTGCAACAACAAAGCCTAACCAATATTTGTGTGATGTTTGGTAACTGGACGCCATTTAGAAACAAAACAGTGCAACAAAATTGTCATACGAAATGATTAATTTTGACTATGTCTAGGGCCATAACTCAGGTGTTACTGGTGTGATATAAACATTAAAACCCAGGTGCAAAACTTGTCCCAATAAACATTTGTGTTAAGTTTGTTCAAGGTTTAGGGGGCAACACAAAATTTTCTGGATTGTCATATAAATGTCTGTTGGCACACAAATGTCACTTATACATCCGGACAACGTACCCCCCAAAAATGCATCTCTAAGGGTCAGAGGGGAATCTTTACACCCATTTTAATGCATAATTTTGATCTTTGTAAGTTAATGTCACGAAAAATGTAAAATCAAATAAAAGCACTCTGGGCACAAAAAAAGGTCACATAACCATCATTTGGAAAACATGGACAGACGTATGAACAGACAGATGGACAAGAGCAAATCTATATGCCCCCATTTTTGTGGGGCATAAAAGCGTACCTACCTACCCACTCCCTGCAATCCTGGGCAGGCAATTTAAACAAACATATTTTTAGGCGGGCAACCTTAAAAAAGTGTTTGTTTGCCATTGCCTACCCAAGGTTACTGGTAATGGTAAGTAGGTAGGCATTTTTTTTTATAGAATTTATTAATGATCCACTTAGCGTCAAAATATAACATATAACACAGACATTGCTTTTAATAATATTATCAAGTGTCTGTTGATATAACGAGAGTTTGCTAGCAGTGTGCTTTAATAAGACAATGAATGCCCATTGTTTTCACAAGTTTGATAAAACATTATTAGAATTGCATTTTGATATGGCCTATTATAAGCAAGGGTTTAGCTGATACAGTTAATGTATTAACCCAATGGAAAACGACCGACATGAAAGAAAGAGGTTTTATTTAACCCAAAGAAACAATAGAATAATCGGAATTTAAAAAATAAAACTGGTTTTATTTAACGAAGAAACAATTTTGAAGTAGGGACCTTTTTGTCGGGTAGGTAGGCAATGGCAAACAAAATTAATTTTAATTTTGGCCTTAGCCCTACCTGAAACAATCACAAGGAATCTAATCCAGATCTCAGATCTGTCACAAACTGTCTTGGAGTATCACTATTAAATACTTCCTCCATCAAGTCTGCAGATAGTATTCTTGGCAGTTTACCATTCTGTAGAGTACTCAGTGCTGAAAAAGACAAGAAGGTCATGATGGCCCTCGATTACTCACCCAAGTTCCATGGTTGTTAATAAGCAACAAAAGGGCCATGATGGCAGAAAGCTCTCACCTGAGAAATGGCACAGATGAATGCCATACTGTTGCGACAGGTTTGAAAATAAGGTATCTGAACAATACGCATGTTTCCGCAAGGGGTATAGGATCGGTTTGATTTAAAAAGGCTGTCAACCAAGTTAGCAAGAAACAAGAGCTGTTTGTAAAACAATTATACCCCCTTTAGGCTAAAAACAATCTGTGAAATATAAAGTTTGGTGATCGGAAAAGACATAGACATAGGGAGCAAAAACTGCTAAAAAGGCTAATTTTGGATAAATCAAGGGCCATAACTCTGCAGTTCCTGGAATGTTTTGGTTGATCATTGAACATGGGGAAGATATAATGCCCAATGACATTTTCAACAAGTTTGGTGAAGATCGGATGAAAACTGTTCGACTTAGAGAGCAGAAACGAAAGTGGTCTGCCGACAGACCGACATTAGCAAAGCAATATACCCCACCATTTTCGATGGGGGGCATAAATATAGGAACAATATAGGAATAATTTCACTAAAAGTACAGGACTTTTGGTCGATTTTTAAAAGAAAATATAGGAATTTTATAGTAAAAATACTTCATTATAAGGATGAGATGGGATCATATTTTAGCCTGACAAGTGATACAGTTTGTGTCTTACTTAATGAACAAATCATTTGCTAAACATATTCATTGTAATCAATTTGCAACCCAGACATGCATGTCATGACCTAAACAGAATTTGAATATTTAAGTTAGATGCGAGCGAAGCGAGCAAGAAAAAAATCCATGCATAGGTTCACGATACTGTTCACAGACCTATTTCAGGCGCGTGAATGACCAAATTTAACAAAACAAGAGCTGTTTGTAAATTCGACTTCACCTTTAATCTTATGGTCATGGACAAACTGTGCAAGATTGGTGAAGATTGGATAAAATATGAAGTCTCTATCCTGACTAATGTTCATTTTTGTATAATTATTTTCTTTTACAAACAAGGACAATAACTGCAGTGTTTCTGTCCCAATTTTGCATATATTCAAGTTGACCTTTAATATTATGGTCATAGAAAAACTGAGCAAGATTGATTTTTCACTACACAAAGGGAAATCTGGCCCATTTTTGGCGTCTGCTGAGATGTGATGGTCATACACAAACTGTTAAAGTTTGGTTAAGATTGGATGGAAAATGAAGTCTATATCTTGGAAAAAAGCATATTTGCACTTTTTTGCATAAAACAGGCAATAAATCTAGTGTTACAGGTGTGATCTGGCCCAATAACAATTCTGTCCGAGATTTTATGGTCATACAAAAACTGTGCAAGGTTGCTTAAGATTGAATGAAAAGTGAAGTCTCTAAAGTGAAAACGAAATGAATTGTTGACAGCACATGGATGACATACGACCGACGACGCAGGAGAGGTCCCCTATACCAATAGCTCACCGAGCACTTTGTGCTCACTTGAGCTAAAAATGTTCAGCACTGCAAGCTGTATGCTGAGTCCTAATCAAAAAATGCAGCAATGCCACAAAACAAGGTTTTCAATATTTTACTGATACCAATGTATGGTGTTTAAAATAATTGCACATGGTATATTAAGCTTCTCAATAATCTCAAATACTGTACAAGAGAGCCACAGAGTAAACGCTTGTCTGTTTTTCAAGTTGAAAAAGGGGTAAAACTTGAGGACCAAAAGCCCAATTATCTCAAGATACTGAATAGAAATGGTTTTCAATCAGGAGATCAGGGTAACCTTGACCTTTATTTTACTGATCTACACTGTATATGGAGCACATCACAGCAATAGTAGCAATAGGACACCTTTGTCTGCTACTTAGTTATCTCATACTGCCTTACCCATTATCTTTCCAACGACTTCATAATCGCCCGACCATTCCTTGACTGGACTGAAATACTCTTGTTGAATTTCTTGAAGAACTAGGCAGAAAAATTCCTTTCTCGGACCACCAAGGTCAACCGCTGACTGAAATCAGAACACGTCGTTATTTCACCTGAACTGAGATCTTATAGATAAACTGTACAATATGGAAGATTAATCGTGAAGATTGGATAAAAAATGAAGTCTCTTTCCTGAATAACATCTTTTTTTTCACACACAAGGGGCAATAAACTCCAGTGTTCATTTACGATCCTCCCCATTTTTGGCTACTGACAAGATCTTATGGTTATACACAAACTGTGAAAGTTGGGTCAAGATTGGATGAAAAATAAAAGCTATATCTTAGAAAAGGGCATTTTTGCATGAAAAAGGGGCAATAACTCTCTATCTTCAGTATAAAAAAAAATATTGACAACAGAACAAATAACGCAGGAGATGTCCACTATACCAACAGCTAAAAATGTTTGTTGGCATTTCCTTTCTAACAATGTAAGAAATGGTTAGACGAGATGATTAACATTTTCTTACCCATCTCATGATCTGATGCATATTTATGAACTATATAGAGCTATAATAATATATTGAAAAGAAATAATTGGATATATATTTTGGTAAAAAAATAGTAAGTAGCGCCACTTTTCGTGAGTCAGACAGGAAATGCCAAACAAACATTTTTTGTTGATGTCTAATGGTATATACGACCGTTTTTATTGTATTTTTTTAAAGCCCAACCCACATTTAAGCCAAAAAAAGATATTGCACAATTATGTTTAAATTACATACTAATAATGAGTCTCTACATATAAACACATATCTAATAACACTTATATACTGTAAGTAACGTTGTTTATTTCTATTTCATGTGGAAACATATTGATAATTTCTTCTCTTTTTCACAAAATTTAATAAGAAATATTTGGTCAGTCTGGAAAATACTGATTATTACTTGGCACCAGTCTGTGTTTTTACTCACTTTCATTATATTTTTCTCAGTATATAGATGTATTATGTAACAGAATTATGTTCATGAAAAAAAGAAATGAATTTTTTAAGAGAAATTTGACAATTCTAACATATTTTTATGTTATAAAATATTTTAGTTCATGCCATGTTTCAACAAAACCCTCTTGCAGCCCAATGCTATACAATAAATTAATGACACAATATTGTGATATCATTTATGATTCATCCACAATATGTACAGACTCTTAAACAAACACAAACATTGAATGAATTGACAGATGCAAGTGCTCAACAAACAGTTAAACTGGACCCCTTAAATAAACATTATACCTATCTCAGTGATTTTTTTTTTTTTTTTTTTTGAACAGAACAAGACTTTTATTTTCACCCAAGTATATAACATATACAATTAGGGCAATATAACAAAGCAAAATTGTTAGTAAATTAGTAACTTTAAAATTAGTAAATTGAGGGGTCAGGCAAAGTCCCATGTCAGTTAGGACCTTTGCCAAACCGTGAAAACATGCATTGATTGGCACCTTAAGTGACTGATTCTTGCTGTTAATTGTGCATTAGTATAAAAATAATTATTTTTTATTGCTTCATCATTATCAATCCTGCTTTTAAAGTGAAAAAAATGAAAGAAAGTAATGAAAATATAAGATATAAGTGATTTGTCCAGTAATCCCCGGTATTGCCCAATATAAGATTATTAAAGAATAATGACGTGCTAACATTATTATCAATAGAAGGCCTCCCTAAGTGTTATTGTTAACAAAAAAAGAACAGTCCAATGCAAGAAATAGAAAAGGATGAATAAGTGTACACATATATCTAGAAAATGATGAGTAAGTGTAGACATATATCAATATCAAGCAGAATCATTTCACAAACAACACAGAAAATATTTCATGATCAGCGTAGCCATCGACATATGTATAAATAAACCAGTGGATATGTGCCAGCACTTAAAAAAATATTGTAACTATGCATATATTGGCTATGCAAAACTAAACAAGTCATTTTCAATGACATAAGTTAACTGTGCATTTAGATTTATTTAAACAATTAAAACTGCATATTAACTGAAGAAAAAACAGCATTGCCCAGTTACCTTCTGTGGCCCTAACTCCTACATAACTGAAGAGTATTGACCGGGGCGGGAAAAACCACTAAAACCCGCCGAGAAAACCAGGAGGTCGGTGATTCGTGCCAACCCTACCAGTAATGGATCTGGGAGTTTTGCTGAGACTGGTGCCGTATCTTATTTATACAAAGTGTTAAATATTTTACTTGGTTTTAACCTTAAACAAGAATGACTAGTCACTACCAGCACTGGTTATTTTCGGTCCAATTTGGGGCCAAAATTTCGACCCCATTCCCCTGCTTAAAAATTATATATTTTCCCCTGTATTTACCTTAAAATTCCTCTCAGAATGTAAGCTTTATTTTTTTTCATTGACCACAATCGGACAAAAATTGACAAATAATATTATAGAGAAATTTTCGTTAACAATCCCAACAATTTTTTATCAAACCAAGTTAGTGCATAATCTAAGTTATTATTTGTAGCAAAACAATTCATTAATGTTTTATAACAAAGTAGAAAATAAACATGTCATCATATTAAAAAAAAAAAAACATCCACTTTTGTCGTAAAATTCCCCATCTGATGGGCCCCAACACCTTTCCCCCAAATGTGAAAAAAAACACTGACCAGACTAAAGTCAAAATATGAAGTCTGGTAGTATTCAAGAAACAGTAAAATAGCTTCCTTTTGGTACTTTATAATAGCCAGTGCCTATACAATCTCTTTTTGAAGAGATAAATAATAATTTTATAAATTTAAAAATGCTACAAATGCAATAAAAACAAGATGGGCTGAGATGATGGCTTAACTTTGTCGGTTGTGATGATACTTCATTTATCAATGACAGGGCTCGAATTTAACTGTGTTTGCAACTAGCAAATATTTGAGAGTGGCTTCTATTTTAGTTTCTTCTTGCAATTCCATTAAGTACCTATTAATAGCAAAATAAAATACCAGTTAATGCCTTTACTTTAGTTGTTAAACCTTTGCAAAGTTGGGTTTCATTGTACTGTAAGGACCTCTTTGGTTGCTTACACATATTTTTCACTTGCAATTTTGTGCAAGCAACAAAAAAAAATTCTCGCAAAACTAATTTTTTACTTGCATTTTGCGAGTGCTAAATTTGAGCCCTGCAACGATTACTTTCAATATTAAATACCTTTCAATAATAGAACTGTGCTCTTATTTTATTCTTACAAAAATGGTGTTTAGATTAAGTATTAAAGTTGTTTATAAGTTCAAAAAAATTTAACCATAAATAAAAGCCTGTCACTGTGTTATTAAGTCAAGTGTGCATAGGCTACATTTTTATACCCAAGCTACGCCCCTGAGAATGACTAGAAAAACGGGATGAAACAAATTATGGCAGTATTAGACGCAAGCCAAGGGATGTAACTTTCATATATTATCCTCGATTACCGTAAATTCGCGACCATAACATTTAATGTCAATAATCAAATTATTTCAACAATTTGAACATAATATTTAGCACAAATATTTGAAAATAAATATATATACTGCTGTTTTTTTAACTTATTTATCCAAAACAACGTCTAAAACTTCTAGCAGGTCAACATTGTTTACGTAAGCGTCAAGCAGTCGCCATCTTATCTATCATTGATTCGCGGATATGACGTCATCCCATCATTCCTAGAAAATGATCTTCAATTAGGCCGCATGTACATCAAGTTTTGGATTATCGTATTTAACAGTGAATTTTATTAAAAAAAAGAAATCTGAAATGTAATTCTTCCTCATCACAAAAGCACATTTAAGTAATACTATACCAGTGGGGAGAAACGTTTTTAGGTAAATGGATTATTTCTTTTAAGGTGGCTTATAGATTCTAAAATCCAGGATGATTAAGTTTAAGCAAGAAAAACATAATCAATTGCTGTTTTCATTTTGTTTGCAGTATATTATTGTAGGGTGTATTTTTAATTTGTAGGTGAATAGAGCCTGTACAATTTACTAAATGCCTCTTGTGTAACCATAATTCTATGAAAAAGGCTAAAATTCACTTAAAATTAAGGGTACTGAAAAACACACAAAAAACTTTGCTCGGCCTTAGTTACGACACACTGCCGAATCATGTCCCATATATGGAAGTTCTACAACATCGGACGAAAACAACTATTTCCAGTTTGTATTTGTATTGAAAAACACAACATGTAACTTCCTGGTGTTTTGGGAATAAGGAAACATGGTGTTTTTATATCAGGTATCATGTCGAATGCTTTTGTCTGTTTAAAATGCAGTTTCTTCACACAATATTCGGTCACATGGTCAATTGGACATGTATAAAGAAATTCCCGCGGCCACGTATGCGCATGCGCAAATGCCGTAGACGATCACGTGACAATAACAACATCCGCGAATCAATGGTAGTCGCGAATTTAGGGGAGTTGACGATATATAATGATTGAAAAAAACAAAACTTTAAACATCAACTTTAAATTTTCTTCTTAAAATGTATCTTTATTACAGTGGTATACCAGTATACCTGCTGCTTATGGTGACACAGTTCCTGTCGCTGGCGTGCTACTGTCAACACTGACTGTGTGATTTTGATGAACTGTATCAACATTCTGGCTGAATTTCTGCTGGGCGGAATGCTGTGCTATTTGTCGCAGCCGTACGCGATCACCAATGGTCTCCACTCCGATTCGAATCAATTAACGATCGGACATTTCTTTCATAATATTTAAATCAATTTTTTCGTCAATAAACCTCGGTAAGATGGCGCTAAGGCCAACAGCCGCGAGAGCGTCTTCCAGCGTCCTTCGATTTCCGCCATTTTTTTCGCACCGGTGTTACCTCTTTTATTGCCCAGTGTAATGTATCCGAACATGATAACGACGTTGGCACATAACGAAATATTGAAAGGACAAGACGAAATCGAGTCAGTACCGAACAACTTAATAACTGCACATAACGACTTACCAAATGCACATTACAACTTACGAAATGTACATAACGACTTACGAAATGCACATAACGACTTGTCAAACAGACGCAACAATCTAACAAATGCACACAACGATTTGTTAAATACACACAACCACTTACCAAATGTACATAACGACATATCTAATATATAGCACGACTTTGAAAATGCACATAACAACGCACCAAATGCACATCACAACTCAGGAAATGCACATCAAGAAATGCTAAATGCACATAACATAATGAAAAATGCACAGAACGAAATGATGTATGCACAAAGCATAATGTCGTTAGTACACAACGAGTTAGTAAATGCACATAACATAATGACAATTGCACAGAACGAAATGAAGTACGTACAAAACGAAATATCGTTAGTACAGAACGAGTTAGTATATGCACATAACATAATGACAAATGCACAGAACGAAATGATGTATGCACAAAACATAATATCTTTAGTATAGAACGAATTAGTAAATGCACATAACATAATTGACAAATGCACAGAGCGAAATTATGTATGCACAAAACATAATGTCGTTAGTACAGAACGAATTAGTAAATACACATAATAAAATGACAAATGCACAGAACGAAATGTCGTTAGTACAGAACACATTACTAAATGCACATAACATAATGGCGAATGCACAGAACGAAATGGTATATGCACACAACATAATGTCATTTGTACAGAACGAGTTCGTAAATGCACATAACATAATGACACATGCACATATCGAAATGGTGTGTGCACAAAACTAAATGTCGTTAGTACAGAACGAGTTAGTAAATGCACATAACATAATGACAAATGCACAGAATCAAATGATGTATGCACCTAACAAAATGTCGTTAGTACAGAACGAGTTAGTGAATGCACATAACATAATGACGAATGCACAGAACGAAATGATGTATGCACGAGACAATATGCCGTTAGTACAAAACGATATTGCAACTGCACAAAACATAATGAAAAATGTACAAAACAAAATGATGTTTCTACAGAACAAAATGTAGTTAACACAAAACAACTTGGTAAATGCACAGAACATAAAGACCAGTGCCATCAGAAGGCAGCATTGGCGTTCCATAGCTAAGATTGTTGTTTTATTGTGCGGTGGTATAAATAAATGTTGGTTTAACACACGATTTCAGTATTCATTTGATAAAGCATTGATAACACGAAGGTGATAGTGCAGGCTGTTGGACTGTTGTTTTAAATAAAAGAAGACAACGCGTCAAACATATTTGAAAATATTAAGGTCTTCGGATTTGAAGAAGAGGTAAATTATTTAATGAATTCTTCTAGTATTCAACATTTTAAATTCATTTAGTGCCAACGCATTTCTTTTCTGACAATTTTTTTCAATGTCATTAATTATTATTGTTTTTTCAAATAACAAATTATTGCAGTTATTTGATAAAAATGATAATTTACTCAGTTGTTTTACGGCTATTTCAAATATCAATTTTGTATCGAAATTCCATTTACTGTCAACGCTTAAATACCAATCTACATATATTTTCAAATTTCTTGAACAGTAAACGTCGTTCAAAATCATTTCACAAATTTTATTACGAAATATTTTTTTATTTTTATAACTGCAGTCACACTATGTTATCATATGCTCCTATATGTTAATGAAAGCATCATTGCTAAATTGCAAGGTGTGTATTTACAGTTTCTATGTGTTCAGCAGTTAATTAATTTACAGCGATATGTTATTTCTGAACAGAACAGTTCTTTTCTGTCCTGATATGCTTTTGATAAATTTGCATATACCGGTGGTAGTAAACATGTTGTCAATGTTTTTCTTTTAAGGAGTAGAAATGCGAACATACTGTATTTTAAAAACAAAAGACGTTCGAGTACAATTTTGTCTGATAAATACCACTATACCGGTTCATTGTGCATAGATGTCTAATGTAAGGCTCCTTGTTTTAGTGTAACAAAGCCAAAAAAATAATTCTGTGTTTCGGGCAACCCGACCCTACCTAGCGAAAACCCCCGTCCCTAAAGTTTTTTTTAGAGACGATCGTTTTCCATGAAATCTGAATTTTTATTTATTAAGGATGTTAAACGTGATTAACTAGAGAATCCGTGTTGAAATGGCGCTTTATATGCTTTGGTGGTATATTATGTAAGCGTATTGATGCACTGGACAATTCTATGGCTCGACTTAAAAAAATCAATCCCTACCCTACCAGACCTTTTTGAGACAGTTGCCCTAAACACACAATGTATTTATTGTTTAGGTCCAAAATAACATTGCGCGTGTACGCTGGTATATGTGAAATAGCAGCGGACAGACACAGCTTCAATGGAATGGACTTGGTGCTCGTATAATAATAACATCATTAAGTCCGATGTTTATTTCTTTATCTGTCAATTGCGCAAAAAAACGGGTCATTGCACCGTTCAGTGTTTCGTATAATAAATTAATATTCAGGTTTAATAATTCTGGATGCAATTTCTTGGTAACAATTTCATAGAAACATTATGGTACATGGGAAAGGTCGTGAGCTCTTGATATATTCACAGGGGTGAGGGTGCGCGACTATTTCTCCTGAAATAGAACACAACGCAGTTTATCACTAACAGGCTTTCATTCATGGATGTTTAGGAGCAATTTACTGCCAGGTTTTGTCACAGGAATTCCAAAATTGCAGCCATGGAAGTTTCAGAACTTCCAAAATTGCAGCCATGGAAGTTCCGTGTGAGGATGAACAAATTAGAAGAAAAATTAAGTAATTCATCTAAATGTATACCTCTTTCACTGAATAAATTGGCATATAAACACGTGATGAAAAAGAAGTGACATTAAAAATACTTGAATTTTATAATTAATTTCATTTCTGAAATGCTCAGGACTTATGTAGCAGAATACTGTCAAAACTTTCAAATATTATGAGAAAAACTTCCAAAATCATAGGCCAGGAAGTTCAAACTTCCAGTTTTCAAAAGTAAATGAAAGCTCTGCACATTGTCCTGAAATAGAACACAAAGAAGTTTATCACTTAGTCCTGAAATAGAACACAAAGAAGTTTATCACTTAGTTCTGAAATAGAAAACAAAACAGTTAATCACTTACTCCTGAAATAGAAAACGAAGCAGTGTATCACTTAGTACTAAAATAGAACACAAAGCAGTTTATCACTTAGTCCTGAAATAGAAAGCAAAGCAGTTTATCACTTCGTCCTGAAATAGAAAACAAAGCAGTTTATCACTTAGTCCTGAAATAGAAAACGAAGCAGTTTATCACTTAATACTGAAATAGAACACAAAGCAGATTTTCACTTAGTAATGAAACAGAACATAAAGCAGTTTATCACTCAGTACTGAAATTCAACACAAAGCAGTTTATCACTTAGTCCTGAAATAGAACACAAAGCAGTTTACCACTTACCGGTAGTCCTGAAATAAAAAACGAAGAAGTTTATTACTTAGTTCTGAAATAGGACAATAGGCAGTTGATCACTTAATCGTCCTGAAATATGAAAGTCGCGTGTAGGCAGTGTTTTACTTAAAATTCGTCCTGAAATAGAACACTGATCAGTGGATAACTGCTTCCTGGTGATCACTTCGTTGATTATTTCGTCCTGAAATAGGCCACATACATGTATCGGTGGACTTTTTCGACCTGGAGAAATACACTTATCAGTGGACCACTTTGTCCTAAAATAAGACACTAGGCAGCGGATCACTACATCCGCCAACCGTAGTAAAGTACGTTCAGTGATATTCGTATGGGTTTAATATGCGTCTGCAAAATTGCTCTGCTTCTGTTGTACTTTATCAGTTTGGTGTTTGGACGATTAAAGAGTGTCATTGCTCTAGAATAAGACATGATTTATGTACCAATTTGCACAGGCGTTGTAAGACAAACGTTCAACGATAAACAAAAGAGATGAAATGCTAGTAACCATCGGCTATGTTGTTGCGCTTCATTTATGCTTTATTACTAGTATTTCATAGATCATCCAATAAAGGTTATTATAAATACGTGCCTTAAATAAATGAAAACTTCTTCTTAATAGAAGTTTCCCTACAGCTACTACGGCTGGAGTTTTATATATTTATACATTAATGAGGCGTGTCGTGGGATACCCGGGCTTAATGCATGTGCGTAAAGTGTCGTCCCGGATTAGCCTGTGCAGTTCACACAGGCTAATTCGGGACGACATTTCCGCCTACAGTGGATTTATGTTTAGAAGAGACTATCTCGAAACAGAAAATACCCGATACGCGGAACATGCCGTCAAGATTAGCTTGTGTGGACCTCACAGGCTAATCCGGGACGGCACTTTACGCACACCCATTAAGCCCGGTTTTCCCACGACATGTCTTATTTATATTATACATTTATAAACGAGGTGGACGTGATTGTGTGAATGGGATACTGTACTATTGCGTCACCAACCCGGTCGTCTCAAAGATGGACCACAACTTAACTGACTGTTAACTGTTGTTTCTTGCCTTTGGGTGTTGGTTTAAATAACAAGATAACAAAAGCGTGGTTATCTATGCGAAAATGCAATGTATTTGGTATTCAATCAAGCAGTTTAATATAGTGGTGAGGTTTGAGGTTCAAGTGAGACAGCAATTACATACCTGGCGTACGAAATGTTCTTCGTCATACGAAATTGTCACGTAGACCATGCGGATGTTACGGCAACTTTTTAACACAGATCATGAACTATTATTGGCTGTTGCACTTTGGAAATGGAGTGGTTCAGACACAGCTTGACTATAATAAGGAAAGATCTTGAATTAAACAAAGGTACAGGGTGCTGCCAAAAAGATGCAGGAGAGGGGGAGCCTGATCGCTCTTTGACATTTTCTAATAATTTGCTAAATTCAACCCCTTTATCATTGTAATGGTTTTTCATCATGATCTCTTCATTTATCGTTGAATGTTAGTAAATGTTAGTAAAACAATATTAAATTTGCAAAGATATTCAATATTCATTACTAATGATTATGTTGACAAGAACACTGGGGCAACAGGAGGGAACTGAAAGGGGTCAGGGTGCAGCACCCTTCTTTTTCGCGATGGAACTAAAAGGGGTCAGGGTGCAGCACCCTTATTTTTCGCGATGGATCTTTCCATACTATAGTGAGCTGAGTATAGATCGACTCACTGTTTTGTGTGGAACGCCTAAGCTGTCTTCTATGGACCATCTTTATTAAGTTCTGTATCCTCCTTATTATGATGTGTACAAGTCCTCATTATGTTCCCTTCAAAGAAGACAGCTTAGGATTTCCATAGTTTTGCATTCTACTAGTATATCTGATTCCATTTCCATTCAGTGCACTTCTGTATACAGCCAAACAACAAGAAAACAAAAAAATACTGGTTTTACTTAGAATTTAGCATAAAATTACTTTCCTCGCAGAGTTAATTACAATCTTCAGATACAATATACTATACACTAATATATCGTTTCTTGAAAATGTTGACGTAATATTGACAGATGGACTTTGCTGGAATTTGTATGGCTGCTGGTGTTAGTAAATCAATAACACACGCATCTTATGGTTCAGTACGCTAATTGCATTCGTACACAATGAGTATAGTTAATAGCAACCAGAGGCGTAGCAACGGATGAAAATTGTATACGCAGACGAGAAAATCCATTAAGGGGGGAGGGGGGTGTCCCTCGCGCCGTGGGGATCTCCCCCGAAAAAAAGGAAGGAAATGGTACATTCTGGAGCAGTTTGAGGTACCTTTCTAGCGTTAGATTTTAAGAAGTAAAATTCTATTCTCTGATATAGAAATTTATTTTCAAGATGAAACGTCCATGTATATTTGTCCACAGTCAAAAACTATTTAATCTGCATAACTGCTTAAGCGAATACTTCTTTATATATGTTATGCTCCGCAGTTTTGTATTACGCATGTGCGTATTGTGCCTATTGGGCGATACGCCCTTGGCAACTGTTTTGTGTTCAGCCTTGAAATTTTATATGAACGGTAGTTGCAACAAAACCTTAAATTGCAAGTGAAACCTTATGGCAATAATGGGAGCTTAAGCCTGATTTCAACAGGCGGAATGCTGTAAACCGACACATTCATTATCTCAAACATTAATTCACTGCAAAAAATATTTTCTTTGCTTAATGCCGTCACATCTAAAGCGCTTATGTACGATCTTACAACCGTACTAAACAACCGTACTAAACAATCTCGATTTTCCCCTTACCCGGTTAGGTCCGTTGATGAAATCATGTCTGCAAGAGATTGCATGCATAAGTGTCTTCTTTCAGGCCCCCTGCCTCTTAAGAATCTCTAATAGATGTACATTGCGACATGCAAGTACCTATCTTGTGTACCCGTATTGGTGTTTTCTTTGTTAAATTATTGCGATAATAATTTATTTATTTGTTTGACCTCTTTCAAACTATATTGTAGTTCAGAGTTGGTATTCACGAAGCTTCTAAGGAAAAATTTACGGTACGGTTTACTTACATCCCAGTTCAATTTTCTTTACGAAACTTGATGATTTCGGTTCACAAAAGTGTGAAATACCAAACACATAAACAATGTTGACTAGTTTAAATATTTTGATGACAACGGACGGACACATGAAACAGCCAGAGTCTTAAGGAATTTTACGAAAAAAAAACAAACGAACAACTTTCCCTTAAAAGCTTTGTCAATACGGACCCTGGATAGTCAAACATATCATCGTCATCGTCTTCTTCTTCTTCATCATCTTCGTCATCATAATCAACATCATAATCAACATCATAATCATCATAATCTTCATCATCATCATCATAAGAATCATAATCATCATAATCATCATAATCATAATAATCATCATAATCTTCATCAACATCATAATCATAATCTTCATCATCATAATCTTCATCATCGTCATTTTAATCATCCTCATCCTCATCGTCATCATAAGCATAATCATCATCTTTTCCAATCAAGATATTGTAGTTCTAGGTGTTATATACATGTTACAAAACAGAACGTAATTACTAGGACATGGTGTGAACAAATTAATTAGTTTTCGCGGGTTGGAGTTAATTGTGTCAATAATTAATTAAAGGACATGGTGTGAAAGCAAACTGATAATTAGGTTATTTGTTATACATGCGCCTTTCAATTTGAATCATTATTTCAATTACAATAATTGAACAGAATAGAACTCGCCTTTTATTATTTATATTTATACTAGCACGAGCAATCTATAATAATAATAATATTATTATTATATAATAAATCATAGCAACTAAGAAACACTAACTCTAGCATTACAAGCACTGTTAAAAATTTACCTCGGTAAGATGGCGCTTAGGCCAACAGCCACGAGAGCGTCTTCCAGCGTCCTTCGATTTCCGCCATGTTTTTCGCACCGGTGTTACCTCTTTTATTGCCCAGTGTAATGTATCCGAACATGATAACGACGTTGGCACATAACGAAATATTGAAAGCACAAGACGAAATAGAGTCAGTACCGAACAACTTAATAACTGCACATAACGACTTACCAAATGCACATTACAACTTACGAAATATACATAACGACTTACGAAATGCACATAACGACTTGTCAAACAGACGCAACAATCTAACAAATGCACACAACGATTTGTTAAATACACACAACCACTAACCAAAAGTACATACCGACATATCTAATATATAGCACGACTTTGAAAATGCACATAACGACGCACCAAATGCACATCACAACTCAGGAAATGCACATCAAGAAATGCTAAATGCACATAACATAATGAAAAATGCACAGAACGAAATGATGTATGCACAAAGCATAATGTAGTTAGTACACAACGAGTTAGTAAATGCACAAAACATAATGAAAAATGCACAGAACGAAATGATGTATGCACAAAGCATTATGTCGTTTGTACAGAACGAGTTAGTAAATGCACATAACATAATGACAATTGCACAGAACGAAATGAAGTACGTACAAAACGAAATATCGTTAGTACAGAACGAGTTAGTATATGCACATAACATAATGACAAATGCACAGAACGAAATGATGTATGCACAAAACATAATGTCTTTAGTACAGAACGAATTAGTAAATGCACATAACATAATTGACAAATGCACAGAACGAAATGATGTATGCACAAAACATAATGTCGTTAGTACAGAACGAATTAGTAAATACACATAACAAAATGACAAATGCACAGAGCGACATTATGTATGCACAAAACATAATGTCGTTAGTACAGAACGAATTAGTAAATGCACATAACATAATTGACAAATGCACAGAGCGAAATTATGTATGCACAAAACATAATGTCGTTAGTACAGAACGAATTAGTAAATACACATAACAAAATGACAAATGCACAGAACGAAATGTCGTTAGTACAGAACACATTACTAAATGCACATAACATAATGGCGAATGCACAGAACGAAATGATGTATGCACACAACATAATGTCATTAGTACAGAACGAGTTCGTAAATGCACATAACATAATGACACATGCACAGAACGAAATGGTGTGTGCACAAAACGAAATGTCGTTAGTACAGAACGAGTTAGTAAATGCACATAACATAATGACAAATGCACAGAACGAAATGATGTATGCACCTAACAAAATGTAGTTAGTACAGAACGAGTTAGTAAATGCACATAACATAATGACGAATGCACAGAACGAAATGATGTATGCACGAGACAAAATGCCGTTAGTACAAAACGATATTGCAACTGCACAAAACATAATGAAAAATGTACAAAACAAAATGATGTTTCTACAGAACAAAATGTAGTTAACACAAAACAACTTGGTAAATGCACAGAACATAAAGACCAGTGCCATCAGAAGGCAGCATTGGCGTTCCATAGCTAAGATTGTTGTTTTATTGTGCGGTGGTATAAATAAATGTTGGTTTAACACACGATTTCAGTATTCATTTGATAAAGCATTGATAACACGAAGGTGATAGTGCAGGCTGTTGGACTGTTGTTTTAAATAAAAGACAACGCGTCAAACTTATTTGAAAATATTAAGGTCTTCGGATTTGAAGAAGAGGTAAATTATTGAATGAATTCTTCTAGTATTCAACATTTTAAATTCATTTAGTGCCAACGCATTTCTTTTCTGACAATTTTTTTCAATGTCATTAATTATTATTGTTTTTTTCAAATAACAAATTATTGCAGTTATTTGATAAAAATGATAATTTACTCAGTTGTTTTACGGCTATTTCAAATATCAATTTTGTATCGAAATTCCATTTACTGTCAACGCTTAAATACCAATCTACATATATTTTCAAATTTCTTGAACAGTAAACGTCGTTCAAAATCATTTCACAAATTTTATTACGAAATATTTTTTTATTTTTATAACTGCAGTCACACTATGTTATCATATGCTCCTATATGTTAATGAAAGCATCATTGCTAAATTGCAAGGTGTGTATTTACAGTTTCTATGTGTTCAGCAGTTAATTAATTTACAGCGATATGTTATTTCTGAACAGAACAGTTCTTTTCTGTCCTGATATGTTTTTGATAAATTTGCATATACCGGTGGTAGTAAACATGTTGTCAATGTTTTTCTTTTAAGGAGTAGAAATGCGAACATACTGTATTTTAAAAACAAAAGACGTTCGAGTACAATTTTGTCTGATAAATACCACTATACCGGTTCATTGTGCATAGATGTCTAATGTAAGGCTCCTTGTTTTAGTGTAACAAAGCCAAAAAAATAATTCTGTGTTTCGGGCAACCCGACCCTACCTAGCGAAAACCCCCGTCCCTAAAGTTTTTTTTAGAGACGATCGTTTTCCATGAAATCTGAATTTTTATTTATTAAGGATGTTAAACGTGATTAACTAGAGAATCCGTGTTGAAAGGGCGCTTTATATGCTTTGGTGGTATATTATGTAAGCGTATTGATGCACTGGACAATTCTATGGCTCGACTTAAAAAAATCAATCCCTACCCTACCAGACCTTTTTGAGACAGTTGCCCTAAACACACAATTTATTTATTGTTTAGGTCCAAAATAACATTGCGCGTGTACGCTGGTATATGTGAAATAGCAGCGGACAGACACAGCTTCAATGGAATGGACTTGGTGCTCGTATAATAATAACATCATTAAGTCCGATGTTTATTTCTTTATCTCTCAATTGCGCAAAAAAACGGGTCATTGCACCGTTCAGTGTTTCGTATAATAAATTAATATTCAGGTTTAATAATTCTGGATGCAATTTCTTGGTAACAATTTCATAAAAACATTATGGTACATGGGAAAGGTCGTGAGCTCTTGATATATTCACAGGGGTGAGGGTGCGCGACTATTTCTCCTGAAATAGAACACCGCAGTTTATCACTTACAGGCTTTCATTAAGGGAAGTTTAGGAGCAATTTACTGCCAGTTTTTGTCACAGGAATTCCAAAATTGCAGCCATGGAAGTTTCAGTTAAACATACGATTATCCGCATTTTAGCAAACTAAGCGGTTTAAAATATCCTCGGTATAAAAAACTGCCGCAACACTCCTTAACTGCTTTTACATGTAAAGCAATACATATATAACTAAGTAAATCATCATCAGGCCATTTGTATACGCTACACCTTTAACTCAGGTAATCACTAATTTTCGCGGTGGTCTTATTTTCGCGCTTTTCGCCCTCATGCAATTGCGCGAATGTATGACCACAGCGAATACCTACCGATTTCGTAGTGTAGGGGGCACTATACAGTTTCTAGGGCTTTGGACTCGGCCTAGTGGGGACTGGGTTCTAGCCGTCTTGCACACACTGATGATGTCAACACCTGAAAACAAACCAAACATCATTTCAATATTGTTGTGGCTGTGGCTTCACAAAAATGTAGGGAAAAGAATTATGTACACAGTTCCACTATAATTTTAACATGCATGATCAGCCAATTTTAGAGTTCAAATGTCACCAGTTTTCGCGACCATTTCGGTGATTTTCAACATCAATTTGCAACTTTCCTGCGAATGCGAGCACTTCAAACGCTGCATGCCTTTCTGCGTAACTTACCAGGTACTTGATTGCAACTGAGTAAACTGGGGGTCAACCATTCAGATTTTCCAATAAATTCCAATGTATGTACGCCCTTTTGAATATCAAGCCAAAATGGCGTTCAGAGCTAGGAATCATCATCCACGAATTTTATGTGCAAGGTTGCTCAACACATACACTGGCTTTACATAGGTCATATTTTTGAATTCACTAAGCATGCAATTAAAAACTCCAGCCCTTAAATCTGATACTTACAACTTCTAAAACACTCAAAAGCCTGCTCAGTTTCTCTGTATCCCTATTTATTAGAATTTTCTCCCCTGCCAATTCGAATTTTTGGCTGAAACTGTATAGTGCCGCCTTAAGGGAACATTACACTGTTCCATAGAGCCAAACTGAAATCATTATCTTGAAGTGCAACCAACACCTAGCTTCCATAAAAAAAAATTGATGAATATAATGTCTTCTTTTAATTTTATTCATGTTTAGCACCCATGTGACATTGCGGCTTTTGGTCAGAATTTACAAGTGCAAAGAAGCCGCACTATGGGAATGGAAACATTGGTAAAATTACACTTTGTAACAATCGCAGTCTAGATTTGATGGTTTAAGCACAGTGCGGAAACACCTAATCCAATTTGCACACCAAGAGCACTTTCCACATTATAACAGAACCCCATGAATGAACAAAGCATCACCAACGCTCAGAAAACTGCTAGTTACACAGTAATTTGTGGTATTCTAACTGACAGTATGATATGTTTCAACCCAAACAGGCCCAAGAATGTAACTAATGAACCAAGCACACAAGAAGTATAAACTTGCATGATTCATAACTGTAGTCATATAATGTTGAACAATATGGGGCATACCAATCAGACCGCTAGCACCACAAGGCCCTGTCGGATGGGTCCGGAGCTGCAGGGCACAGATTGTGGCCGCGGATGTCCACAACAGATGACAGCTGATCTTCTTAAGGCAGTTCACCTGCTGCAAAAGAGTGACAAAAAACCTCAGATTGAAGAACAAGTAAACATTCATTTATGCGTGCAAGCTGGAAACACATGCGAAGTCACACGCATGCAACTTGAATACTGTTTGGACCGGACCGGAAGCGACAATGAATGTATGCGTTTATGCGGACCATTTTAACCGATGTACCAACTGGTTGAAAATCACTTGTTTTCCAGCATTTTCTGTATCACTAAGGAAATTTCCCACTCAATTTGGCAATGATTATTCTAATCTGGACAAGGAATATTACATTTGTTTGCCCGTATAGCTATTTACAAATGGCCGAGAAACTACATTTTTGAATAAAATAGGCAGCAACTGCACTGGCCTGAAGCCATCACATCCATTCTACAAACACGTGTCATTTCTGTCCAAAAACCTTTCAAATCCATGCAAAATAAGTTTGCGATATCTTTTCAGCTGAAATTTGATGTATTTGAACCATCTGTAACTGCTCGTTCACTAGTGTGTGTCTGTGTAGAGCGCACGGGCTATTTTATCCACCCCAAAAGCGTAAAAGACACAAATTCAATGCACAAAATACATAAATATACCATTCAAATGTGTGTTAAGTTGTTTGTTTAAGCTGTTACAAAGCAAAATGCTTTATATTTTTTATCGGTATAAATATATTCTTTAAATGAAGCTTGTTTTAACACCTTATAGTGCTTTTTGTAAAATGCCAACAAATCCAGCTACTGAGTTACCTCCCTTGTTTGGGACTCAATAATCATCAAATTATGGCCCGGACATTGACAAAACTATCCCATCCAGTGTGCTGAGGTGCAAAACAAACTAAAAAATGCCATATCAAGAGAATATGCTGACTTTCAGAAAATGCTATGTTACCTTAAGTGGGCACTGTACAGTTTCCCGAGCTTCGGACTCGGCCTGGTGGGGTCTGGGTTCGAGCCGTCTTGCGCACACTGATAATGTCAACACCTAAAAAAAAAAAAAACATCATTTCAATATTGTTGTGGCTGTAGCTTCACACAAATGTAGGGAAAAGAATTATGCACACAGTTCCACTATAAATTTAACATGCATGATCAGCCAATTTTGGAGTTCAAATGTCACCAGTTTCCGCAACCATTTCGTTGATTTTCAACATCAATTTGCAACTTTTCTGCGAATGCGAGCACTTCAAACACTGCATGCATGTCTGCGTAACTTACCAGGCACTTGATTGGAACTGAGCAAACTGGGGGTCAACCATTAAGATTTTTCAATAAATTCCAATGTATGTACCCTTTTAAATATCCTGCCAAAATGGCGTTCAGAGCTAGGAATCTTCATTTACGGATTTTATGTGCAAGGTTGCTCAACACATACACTGGCTTTACATAGGTTATATATTTGAATTCACTAAGAGTGCAATTAAAAACTCCAGCCCTTAAATCTGATACATACAGCTTCTAAAACACTCAAAATGCTGCTCAGTTTCACTATATCCCTATTTATTAGTATTTTCTCCCCAGCCAATTCGAATTTTTGGCTGAAACTGTATAGTGCCGCCTGTAGCAACACATTGGGAGCTTACTCGTTCGTTCAAATGTATATCGGTAATCGTTCGTAAATATGCTCATATAGCCCTATATGTTACGATGCGAATGTTTTAATTAACGTTTTTGATTGTTTTCTTCGTGGGCTTCATTCTGATTAATGAATGCATTGTTTTCTTTTAAATTAAATTGTGGGAGTTTTCGTACATTTAAATGCGGTCATACACAGCAGATCCGCTATAACGCGATTCGCGGGGTCCATATATATAAATATTCATGTAAACACGATAGCCCATTTCGTGACCTCTAAACATAAACGTAATACACTAGCATTTTCCGTTGTTGTTTACATTCTTAATGTGTTATATCCGTATGTAATTTAGTCCATTTGTATATAAAATATAGAGATCTAATATTATTCCTTGTAATTAATTTCAATTCGCGTATAATCATTTCGAAATCCGAAACGTCTTTCCGAATATTACTGTTCACGTGATGTTAACACGAATTTATTTACAATTAAACTGCACGTATATTTCATGTTAATCCTTTGTTCTGCTAAAAAAAAGCGCGAAAATTATGCCGACATGCAGAATGTCACGTCTTCCGCATGGAAAGCGTGGGTACTGATTGCCATAAACACACTTTGTAGCGCAAAGTACATTGAGATCTTTACTTTTGTATAAAATTTCGTAACACATAACAACACAATTGTAATTCTATAACACAGTTAAGCTAACGCACGATTATGAACAACCGTAATGCAATGAGTAAAAGGAACATGAAGATGTTACTTTTCACAAGTTGATCGTTTGAGTATAGAATGAGCGCCCTCGATGTGGAGCCGAAAGTAGTATTTTAATCGGCGCTTAATTAACAAGGTGTCAGTTTGACATAACGTGATTGTATCTGTTGTGTCGCATAAATCGCGACCGCGCGAATTTGTCCGCGATCGCAAGTGCGCGAAATTTGTACCCCGCGAATTCAAGTGATCCCACAGTATAGCCATTCCTATTCACAATGATTGCGGAACTAAAAGAAACGTGATATCCTCATAAACAATTTGAACAGAATATTAAAGGTGAACGGCCATGTTTTGACATACTTTTGATATGTTGTAGTTAAAGGTCAGTATATTACAGTGTTGCTTATGTAAAATTTGAAAATTATTAGATTGATGCTTAAAAACGATGATTTTGTTCATCGGCAATTTCCGTACGCCACTCGGTAATTTCCGCCGCCATTTTCTTGATGACGTAGTTAAATCCCAACGCTCCATTAATAAAATAGGTCGCCATTATTACTTACTAAATTTCTTTAACAAAAATTGTAATTTGAACAATTCTTTTATGACAATATTTTGTGTTTAGGTATTGTTAGTCGTTGTGCTTGCTTTTAACATGTCACAACAGCTATTTAAAATGAATTTTATCATATTTAAACAACGTCTTGCGGGACGAGTAAATGACAATTAGCACATGCATCATTTATAAGTATTTTATGCTAATTTTTATTACTTACCTCTTCGTTGATCATCAATCTAGCTGATCCATAATTATTTTGATTCTTTTATATTCCCATACAAGTATAATAATAAAGAAATACGATTTAAAATAGAAAACTCCGATCACTTTTCAGACAGATCACAATCGTATGTTTGGTAGTTAATCCTGTTATTTGTTTATGTTGCTCATTTATATAGATTTTTTATAACTGATTGTTATTTAACCGTTGCATTTTTTCACTTTCAACTATATTCAAGATGTCAGTTTACACTGTCGATGTGTCATCATGCCTTGAATGAATGGCAGTTTGTATACGACCCCTTATTATGTCATGTGACAAACAGGATGTTGTTTCGATGATTTGATACCTCTCTTACAAATGTGCGAGCACGTTTTCACAGTTTGCTACGTGTAATGACTATAATTAGCATCTACAAAAGAAATATGTTCGTGCAGTGAAAGTTTATGAATGTGAAATATTTGCGTGTCTTGTTCAATTTTTCATGCACTTTAACTAAAAAACATACCCATTTCACGATGTTTCACATAGAAAAAGTATATGCATGTGATATGCTAATGCACATACATGCCGACAATTTATGTATTGTTTTATTTTTACGCGTTACTCTACTTTTCAAAAATACTTGCATACTGCAGATTATCATAATATTGCTTACAATATATGTTCAGTATATCTATAATCGGGATAGTGAATCATTTTTGGATATACTATTTTCTCATATTTAATAATGTCAATGTTTCAGCAACAGGCTGTATATTATTATACTAACATCGTCCTTTACAATATTGTACAATTTTATTAGATGGGCTTCTTATATAGCCATAAATCTGAATTATCTACAACATTTGTATTGAAATAATTCAGTACTAGGGCTTTGAAAAACATTAAAACACTACAGGAAAAATGCTATTCTTTTTTATTTTCTTTTGAATACGTTTACAACAAAACGCTGCATTTTTTTATTTCGTACTGTTTGATTATAAAGATAGTTGAATATAAATTGCCAATGCATAAGGCTGAACTGCTGCAACAAATCAGATTACGTCTAAGCCCAGTATAATTATGATTCGTAAACTTATCAACAAATCAGCAATCAGGATTTGCCATGCCCCCAACTTGTCAAACCTTCATATTACTTTTGACACGTTATTGTGTAGAAGTACACAGTATATTGTCATCGATATGATCTCGGTCGTGGTGACAGAAGGAAGCCCAGACTACTAAGGATCCATTTCCATTGATCTCAAAGATAAAATATGTGTATCAGTTGTCTACTAGTTAAGATTACTGATAAATTGATAACACAAAGTAGTACTAAGTAAACGATCCCTATAAAAGATGTCTAAGCCGAAGAAAGTAAGGACTATGTGTTGTCTACTTTTATCAAATGTTGCCAAAAACTTAATATAACCTACATTTATCTGACACATCATTCTTAATATAAATTATGTCTTAGGTTATAGCAACTTAATGAAATAACGCGAGTTTTGAAGTAATTTGTACAGTCTATATATAAAACAATCAACGGCTTGGGAAGAATATACGTCACTTCCGGTTTGAAACAAAATGGCGTATCGATGGAAACATGCGCAAAATCGTCTTGTCTTTTATGCTATACCCGCTTATAAAAGCGTAATTAATAAAAACTGATACGAGAAGTTGATTTGTTATGGCTAAAACTATGTTTCTAAAGAATAAATAACATTTGTAAGAAGTTTGGCCTTTAACCTGTAAGTATTTGTACAGAAACAGAAACTGAACTTGAGGAAAATTTTAGAAAGGAAATATAATTGCGATATTTAAGATAGGCTGAACCTAGACTGCAATTGCATCACGTGATCAATAAATTATGATCATGCGACACCGAAACTGATTAAAACATTAGAACAGCCCTATGCATCGAACTTCATCTTGGGCAGGTTTGTGTGCACGGATGTATTTTTCGATTAGACAGACGAATTTTGCAATCAAACAAATAAAACGTCAGTGGATGTAAAAAAAATCACATAACCGAATGCAATAGGAAAACGCATATTTCATTACATTGGGGCATAAACGTGTAAATCTTGTAGGACTTTAATATTGAGAGATAATTGTAAACGTCGAATGGAATACAAACTTTGTTTGTTTGGCATTGTGAAACATTGTGCGTGTGTGGTATTAAAATGGCGAAAACAATCAATCTGAAAGAAGGAGCTCTTACATTGGCTGAAATTATTGAGAACAATCAAAACAAATTTCCAGTTCTTGTTCGAACTTTTCCTTCGGATGTTGAGGCTCAATACGAAGAAAACCTGCCGGACGATGAAGATATACTTGTTGACAAACTTGAGCACCTGAATATAGCTCGGGTTCGTGTCCTTCCATTCACTGACGAAGATGTCATTCGTAAAATTAAAGATGACGCGGTTATTAACGAGCGCAAGAAGATTGAGGGATTAGAGTTTTGGATTTCTGCGGAGTACAGGGGAAAATTACAGAATTTAAAACATTCATCACCACCCAGGTGGTTTATATCAATAGCACAGGTTTGTTTGAATGTCTTATATTATGTTATATATGAACTTAATCGATATACATGTATGATGATAGTCATTGTTGAGACTACTAGTTGTGTTAAAATTGATTACTAAATATTTTATGTACAAAGTAGTTAAAATAAATTGTGTAGTTGTGTAATTTCATTTCAATTTAACGAAGAGAGTCGATTACTTAATATTTTATGTACAAAGTGGTTAAAATAAATTCTGTAGTTGTGTAATTTCATTAACAATTTAACGAAGATAGTTATCGATATTCGTAGCATGAACGACAGAAAGTGCGTTTACACTAAATTTGATTTTTCATGTAGGTTCTAGAAAATTGCCCAAGGTTTGTTAAAGTCAGAGGAGACATGCAATCGTGTTTGAAAGGGCTGAGTCCAGGATCAGGAAAGCTTGTATCAGACAATACTATTCTTGAACTGCACGGCGTAATTGGAAATGAAAATAAATCCAACAGATTTTTGAAAGGTACAGTAGGTGATTGTGTGTTCTATTTTCGAGACGACCAAGTGGCCAATCTGGTGGAAGTAGATGATCCAGGGTCCTATAGACTTCTGGACCTGAAGCAAAAGGATATACCATTACCGGTACAGATCATGTTCAATCCAATACCTTTGAGCGATATTATCTTAAAAGACGCAAATAAACAGTACGAAGCGTACGCCCTTTTTAACGGTCCAGTAGAAGTACTGCAGTTTGAACGTTGCACCCAAATCTTTGCTTGGACCAAGGTTATGCAAGAGGATAGTGGCAGCAGACACACAGCAATGATTCCAAAATCGCTTTGGGGTACTCTTGAAGTCAGCGTGTATGAAACTAATTGTCAGAAAGATACAACTGAAATCGTGGAAGCCAACTATACAGATTATCAAGAAAATGCTTGGATTAGAGAACATTTATTCGTTATTCCCGCAAAACGTGAAAAACAGTTCTGTATGACTTGGTTGAAACGACCAAATCAGTACTTATCTATTTCAGGTATGTGCTTTATATATGTTGATTTACGAGGGACTAATACTGATGAATAATAATAATAATTAATTTTTCAAACAGGAATGTGGAAACGTAAACATATTTATCACCTTCAACCACATTTTCCGGTTACATATTTTTAAAATTTCCCTTTGCTTGTATATACATGTGTTGAAGCCAACCAGTGAATGAGTACCAAATTTCATGATTATTTTATAGGTACGAATACAATATTACATTGTATTGCGCATTTTGTACACTGCAACATGCAATTAAAGCCGTTGCGCTGTGACACAGGCAGTATAAAATTGTATACATTAAATGAATTTTAACTAAAAACTAATAATTATATTTTTAACGCGATTCAATGCATACTTTCTATTGTACTACAATATTTGCCTAAAATTCCACCATTTGCAATCACATATTTATAACTAAATGTTATTACTGTTTTCTTGCCTATATTGTTTTGATCCAGAGTGGTCTTACAAATGAGCACACATTCACAATCTTCTCACTTGTAAAAGTCCAAGAGACAACCGACATGTTCTGTAACTTCAAATAATGTAATGTATTGTAGACGTCAGAAATGACTCGCACTTTTTGAACTTGTATTATGTTACAAATACTGATATTTAGACATATGTCACGAGTTCACTTTCAACACATGTGATATAAATGTGATCTGACCATAACATACAAAGAATTTACGAAATTTTTTGGTTAATAATCTACAATTGCAGGAAAAGGATACAGTCGATCAAAACCAATATTTGAAAGTAAAGCTATCAACTACAAAAAACTGGGTGCTACTCTTAATAACATAGGCAATGGAAATCCTTGAAAATAAGATTAACTCTTAATAGTATATTTTATTTAATAGAATCGTTATCTACTTGAATTCAAACAATGGTTTTTTATTGTAACTGCTAATACTAACTATAAATGATTGAGGTTTTTTTTTCAGCTTATGATCTGCCAACAAAAGACTGCACCGAGCCTTATGAACCATCATGTATGTAAACAATTTCATTAAACACAATAATGTTTTTAGGTATTTTAAAATAGATTAATAGCACTCAAACATACTCAATAAATTATATTACACATGCATATATTTTGGTTAACGTCTGTCTGCCCGACTGTGCGTCCATTGAGTGTGCATTAGGCTTCTCCGTTTTTGTTGTCTGTCTGAATTTCAGGTTGTCTGCTGTTCTAGTTGTTGATCTGTAGTATTCATATAATTTGCCACCTAATTGTACATAATTTGACGCCTTACTCGTTTGTGTAAAATGTAATGAATTGCAGGCATTATAATGGACATTTGTTATATATATTTATTTGATTTGATTATCCAATGAATTACTTGGATAGTGGAAGTGTACACCATTCCGCTCAGTATTGCTTTTATAATCATTTAAAACGCCTTTTATTCTCTCCGTTTATATACTATAGTAATTTTGTGTCATACGATAAAGAGCAATATAAAAATAGCATAACAATAAATTGTATATATAATAAAATAAAAATTACATAAAGTTGCATAAGTCAACATGTTGCAGTTGCGCTTTATCATTTACAGAAGTAAAGTCGAGTATAATATTTGGCGTAGAATATTCATTGGCCCGGTTTAACAGTGACTTTGTAAACATGATTATTTACAATATACAAACCATTATCATTTAGCAAAACCAATCAAGTAAATTTGGCAATTCCCCTTTAATTGGTGTTCTTTTTGCAGCACCGTATACACTGAACTACAATAGCGGCTCTACTGGCCGACAAGCGGTATATAGATTTCACAAATCATTTTTGTAATTCAATTACTATGATACTATTTATGTTCTTTATACAATACGTTGTCATATGAGGTAGATCTATATATTTTATTGTAATTAACATTCAGGAAACCTTTTACTTCTTTATTAGAGACAAAGGCCGAAAGTGTACTGTGCGCGCAAATATCCCAGACCGACAGTTCAGCCACCAGCACCGCCGAAGGTATTTTCGTTAGAACAATTTTCATTGCATATAAAAGACAAAAAATGTATGGTTGCATGTAAATCATACATGTCAAGTTATGTGGCTTGTTTGATGATAACAGATATGTATAACAGACGACGAAATAATGCCACAATTATCAATATTCCAAAATTGGTACACATAGAGTCAAAATATTAAAGACAATAATTATAATATATTCCAAACCTAATATAGCCTACGTGTATTTGTATCAATATAAAGATTTGTATCGTATTTTACATGTTATTTTCGCACACTACATATCTTTAATATAAATATGATTAATAACAACAACAACAACAACATTTATTAGCTCTTGAGCATACAACTGCTTTTTAGACATATACAAAAATAACACAAGTGCTATACATGGATTAGAAAAATAGGAAAAATAGGAAATTAGGTAATGAACAAAATGCTTGTTGTGGTCTCTGTTTAAATTATTGCCGTCGTTAGAGAGCACGCACAAGTTTTTTTTTAAATCTAATTATTAAGAACAATTAAATTATTTTTAAACGTGCATTCTCTAAACTGCCGATAATTGATATTATATTGTGTAGTTGTACTAAAGATGTACCATAATTGATTACAATATAGTTAAACGTTTTATAAACGGCGTAAGCATAGAACAATCACACATGTCTAAAATAACACATTGGTTATATATGTGATCTTTGAGAATACAAATATAACACAAATACAGAAAATACCATTGGAGATGATCGTTATTGCAATACAAAATTTAGATTCACACAATACGAACTAATTTTGTAATGTATTTTGCTGTGTCTGTAGTCTAAGAAAAGTTTTGCAAAACAGATTCTAAAATACGGAGAACATACATATTGATGATGTACTGGTGAATACAGGTGTATTTAGTTGCATATATAATATAGAAACTACTATATTAGTGCTGAATAAAGATAAGTTTATTTAGCAAGGCTTGGAAAACATGAAACACGAGCCTTGATGGCGAGTGGTTCGTGTTTTCGTGCCGAGTAAATTCTATTTATCCCATCATAGTTTGTCTTTATTTTGAAAATAAAAGAAATGAAACACTCAATAACACGAAGAACATACAATGACGTCACGACAAACAACAAGATGGTGCATTTTACTGTGCGTGTTTGGTGTATTCCACGTTGTGGAAATACAGCTAAGTTTATACCACGGGGTGTTATTTCGTCAATGCATTCGTGATGATGGGATAAAATTAAATGTGTGTGAGTTGTATTTTTAGGAGAAAGAATCATGGGTTGAAAAGTGGCAAGAAAAGGCCAAACTCGGCTTTGATAAAATCCATACAGAAATGCTGAGCGTTTTTGGAAGTAAAATCAAAGAAAACGCATGCGGATTACGAAACATTGGAGGGAAAATGTGGAATAAACTCACAAAGAAAAGACCAAGTGCGGAAATCATAAATGTCCCCGAAACGGAACGTTACGACAAGTCAAATTTCCAAACAGCGTCAAAACTTCCTTCACCAATGGCAAACGATCCAAAATCTTTACAACGAAGTATACCTATGCGTTCAGAATCAATTAGAACCCGCCCACTTCCGAGTACACCAACAGAACTGGAATCGTTTTATACGGCATTAAATACAGTATATGAAGAAAGGAAAACACAGCATGGAGAAATAGCAGGCAACTGGCAACACAATGAGGACTTCTATAGTTTTACTGCCTTAGAAGTTCACGAATGCATGAAACACTGTTTTCCAAATAATCCCACAGTGGCGGATATGTGCTTGCAAGAAACATTGGACGGGGATTTCTTTAAGACGTGTGTTTTGGATCAATTTTGTCAAGCGGTAGGTCTTGGAGGTCTTCAAGCAATAAAACTGACACAAATCGTTAAACAAGGATGGAGACCCAAATTCTGAGTTTATCTGTCTACCAATACAAAACTGTTTACGCAGAACTACTCCGTTTGGGTGTAAAGTCACACGTTATTCGTTCAAAAACATTTACTTCTGATGGTAATAACATACGTTCACGCCTATATATACGAACAATATCTCTGTTTATTGTTTAGGAATTTAGAACCGAAGAATTACTGAACCTTGGCATCCAAATTGATGAAAGGTCGATATTTTTTTGAAATATTATGTCGTTACATCCATCCATTTGGATGGGTATCAATTACTTGTAACATTTCGCACTACATATTCACCAGTATTTGCATTTATATTGACATATACTCCACGATTGTTTCGCAGATATGAGTCGTCTGTAATGCTACACATCATAAATGAGTCAAATAATTTGTTGCGATGTGAATAAATTGTATTATTGGACATTGATGCGTTTTATCCTTTTGAGCTCATTAAACAAATCCCTATCTAAGATACTGCTGCTGGTCGTACTTTGCCTCGTTCATAATAACTTTGACCTCCCATCCAACACGCGCACATGTTACAATGCATACTACTAGTAGAGCTGTCTCAAGTTTCTTTCAGTTTGCTGAATCGCATGTTACTAAAGTTCTTTCCGATAATCTTACTTTTTTTTTAATTTGTACAAAAATAGGCAAATTAAACACAGAAACAGAAAGTTAACAAAAAAGGAAAGAAACCATTTACATATATGTGGTCGCCAAGCACGAATCTATCATGGTTTGTAGTTGTCAGTGGTCTGTCGTTTATATTGTGCTTTAAACAACATCTCTTCCGAATATGAAACCTCGGAGTGAAAAATGACAAAAAAGATATGTATGTTGCTTGTGTGGTTATTTATTCCATTCCATTAATGTATTTGTTCCATGAATAAATCTTGTTGGCATGATAATCGAAAGGAAAACGTAAAACTGTATATCAACAACTGGGCCAATATAAAACTCTATATACAAAACTCTATATTATTGTACTGCACAAAGTAATTGCTTTGGTGACAACCTACCAAGTTTCTTCAAGCCACGTGTATTCAGTCACAAGTATGGCCGCCAAAAGATTTCCTCCAATGGTTGAATGACCACTTTGAAAATCACTGAAACCATTTTACCATTTAAAATTTATGTTATATAAATGTTTATTGTGTGACTCATTGCCATTACTTCAAACCATCTTGATTCGTCATGGGGCGGGTTACCTTTCCTCGTTTAGAGAATTGTGTAAATTTTCCCTGAAACCACTGCATCGATTTCCAATTAATGTCCCAGAAACTTGACGGAAGTGTTCTTTTAGTAACTCTATTACTTCAAATCATCTTGATTTGTCAAACAAACATATCCAGCGGGGGGGGGGGGGGTACGAAAACAATAAACATAGTCTCATATAAGGTCATATGATTATTTTTTACGAAAAAAGTTCATACATACCCTGCATATAAATGCAAGCTAAAACATTAATTTACGTATTTAATGCTACAATCGAGTATAAGCATCGCACGGGGAACAAAAACGCATTCATCAATACATAATACATCCGCACATCACATGGCGACCCATTTGTAAAACATGTCGGAGGCAAAAAATACAAACCAGTTTGTCCTATTCCAACGGCCTTTTAATAGTTTGTATCGTGTTTTATTTTCGAAGTTTCGTGTTACATATTCTATATGTAGCACTGTGATGTGATGTTCTGTCAACATAAACTCAGTTGAGCAAAAAATGGCCGTTTTGGTTCTCTTGTTTATAAAATATTGTAAGTACTCGTACATCTTTAGGTCAAGGTTTAGTGTTTAATAGCATTATAATTAAAGAAATAGTGTGTTCATGTATATTTTCAGCTGAATAATTCTAAATTCAAATAAAGTTAGTATGTGATTTATTGAAATTTCAACAAATATGACCGAGTGCTATCTAGTGATCTTATAATGTACAATTCAGGTAGTTATTCCATACGGATCTTTTACCGAAAGAGCATGTATCAAAACGCTGATAGCGAAAGAAGGAAAGTAACCAAAATCACTGAAAATAAATTGCAAAAATATCTTACAGAAAGGACACATTTATTTGAATGAAATTGATTTTGTGCAAGACAAATCAAACTACTCATTATTATACTCCCTACTTTCAATATCTTGGTAGATATATAGGTTTGTATGCAAACTACTGAATGCACACGCAATAATATGGATACTGTCAATGTGGCGATTAGCTAATCTTGAACGGGCCGAAATAGCTGATGGATCGTATAAATTTGGGGATATCGATTGTTAGTGCTTCGTAGCCTGCAAAGTAAAAAGTAGGTCACGCCATTCAATCTCTCGAAGTCGCCCTACTAAAAACCTGTGGCCTCCGCCGAGAGTCTAAACATGTGGTTATGAGTTACATGTTATTATATGCAGTTTTCTATTTTCAGCAGTGTCTGATTAATTGAAATTATAACAAAGATGGCCGACTTCATTCTAATGTCATTATATTATACTATTCTGGTAATTATACCATACGGATCTTTTACCGGAACAACACTAGATAAAATGTGGTTATGAGTAACATATTACATGTATTATATGCTGTAAAATTTCCTCGCTTCAGCATTTTTGTGCAAATACACGTATGCGTATGAATTAAAGAAAGCATCTGAATAATAAACGTGATACAAGTAATAATTTAAAAACGTATCATAGATAATATAGTTTACTTTTTATATTTTAAATTAAATAAATGAATATTTTGTAAACGATTTCAATAATATCTGTGCGTGTAAATGGTTTTCATTTCTTTATTTTTTACCTTTAAATATGTGTCTACCTTTCCTACCTTGATTAATACAAAGAATTAAGAAATATAATATGTATTTCAGAGTTACTGTTATTGTTAACTGTTTCAAAATGAACTAAATTTACAGTTTTTGAACAAACAATTTATTTATTCTACAACTGAAACAATCGTAAAATGCTCCTTCTCAGTCACTTATGCCAAGTTTCGGTTTATTGACACCCTTTAATGTGCGCATGTCGCAACAAATAAATACATGTAACTAGCTTTTGTAATATGTAGTTTATCGTTGTCCAAAACCTGCGTTCCTTAAAGCCACACAAGGGTGGGAATGGCCAAATGTTGACTGCACAATTAAGTTCAACCAGACATCATATAGCCTAAATGCATAATTAAATTGTACAAGCTGAAACATGCTAAATATACGTCAGGTTGTTGGATATATATATACTGCTTATTACAAAGCACTGATCCTCCAAATAAACTGTTTAACACTTATTTGCGGATCATCCTGGCATTAAATCCGAACATTTGCCGTTAACATTCGGCGAGCTGCACGATATTCTAATTGAAATACAGTAGCCTCGGTTTGCTTCGTCGTGTTGAAAAGTAAACAATAAACTAGAATTAAATATAGTCAAACACCATATATATTAAGGAGATATGTTATAGTTTTTCGATCAGAATGCATTATTTTATGTCTTTGTCAAATCTCCAATAAACTCTTTATGTTTGTCTTCGCGTGCAACATCTACTAAGTGCCTTTAACTTTATAATATAGCGGTTCTACTAAAGTCCTTTAGATGTAAGGAAACATCCAAAATATCTATGATTAGCAGTCTTCACGACAAACAGTGGACCATAGACTGAGTCCAACAAATTTTTGCTAGGTACCTCAGAATTTGTAAGCTTACTGGACCGGCGGTCCATCAAGTTAAGGTCCCTTGCAATGCCAGGAGCAATGTGGTAGAAAAAATGGATTTCCCATTTAATGAGAGGAAAACGTCTGAACAACATTATTGTTTTTAGTTATTTATATAACAGATTGAATACAAAAGTGACAGAACATTTCAAAACTATGGTCCACATAATTGTAATCCGGTCCAGTCTTTTTAGCTGGCTTGGTGGACCAACGGTCCACTGATTTTATAATTTATTTCTGAAGACTTGATTAGTTTCATAAATGTAGGCCAATGATCGGACATGATCATCCAGATAAATACATGAAGGATTAAACGATATTTTTATGGGGACTTAATGCAAATACTGACTGGTGTCAATTGCATTAATAGAAATTTCAACTATTATTTTCTTGTGATGTTCGTTTATAAACGCTCTTCAGCTCTGTAGTTGTGAATTCAGAACTTTGCCAAATATTATAAACTTTATCTTGATGAATATTGGATTATTTGGTTTAAAGTTGTTGTTTGATTTGTTGTATTGTACATAATTCATTATAAATAAATGTATGTCAATCATTTATGCATTTTTCAAACTTCCGTTACTTATATACCACTTCGATGCTTAATATGCTGTGTTTATTTCCAATAAAACACCCTTTTTAAGAAGACAGTCTCTATTCTCTATTCTGTCGCAAACTGCCTAACCCAACATAATTACACAAGTTGATTCCATTTTCACATCGGAAGCCCATCTATAGGCGATTAATGGAGTGCAAAAAAGGTCGTCCATAGCCCACAATGCCTAGCACTGGCGTATTTCTGCCAATTGCGAACACGGCAATGTATATTAACACAATGGCCGGACAAACAGCATACGAAATACGATATGTGGTACAAATGGTAATTTCTAACGACAAGAAAATAACATGTGGTGAGGTGGTATACTGCAGTTAATTTCTAATGACGAAGTAACAGGCGACTCGAAAAATGAAAAGTGGTAGAAATTGTATACAAATGTTGATTTTTAGTGATTAAATCACTCGAAAATTACGGTTATTTCAAATTTAAAAAACGAAGATAATTATAATCCAAACCTTAAATTACATTAATGGGAGTTTTACAGAATTCTTTTCAAAATGGTTGATATATCATAGTTTCATATTTTATTGATAATACGGATCATCTTACTATATTATAATGTATTGAGACACTGTACCATGGACATGGATACTGTATCGGTACTGGCAAAGATGGCTGATAACCATACTAGTTACATTATTCAAGCATCTTGTACTTTGGCTAGATACAACATACATTTCAGTTGTCATAATTAACGCATGCCATTTTAAGAGGCTACATATATATCCACATTGTTGTATGGATTTATAAAAACAAAAGAATAGAAACAAAAAACAAAAAAAAAACGTTACAACACTATCATCACAAACGTAAAATGGGGAACGTATAACGAAAGTTGTCAGATTGCTTCACAAAATAAACGTGAAGGAAACAACTGATGATGCACGATTGTACTGCGAAAGCTGGTACCAACTGCAGCAGAACCAAGTTCATGTTTGGCAACACCACTGAAATACTAAGCGTACATAAAAATCTTCTACGCACGTAGGATCGCTCCTTGCAACATATATTACAGGATCGGCGGATACAAAAGTTCCAAGTGAGTTATAATGCTGTTTTTCTGAAGTCCTTGGGTGGCTTCATACGAAACAGCAAATATTGCATATTGGGAATTTCACAAGTTAAGTAGTTAGTTAGATATAGATAGATGTATGTTCACGTTGGTTCGGTAATTTCATCAATTTACAAAACGTATGTGTGTACAAGTAAGACTTGATTAGAAATGTTCAGTCTCCGGCACATAATACAAGCCTTCAAGCATCAATCAACTGTAGTGACAATTTGTACAGATATAAGTAAAAACAATAGCAATGCGTGTGACATGTAAACATACAATTCAACCGTTGTCATTAGACTGACAATAGTTAGAAACATGTTGTAATATACCATGCGTGATTTATTTGACGTATGGCCACAGAACAAACGCAAATGATTTAGTGACAAAGGAACACAAATTCAACCAAAGAGTCAAAGGGTTTCTTCCACCCAAATCGATCGCTTTTTAGACACCGGAACGTTGGAAGAAGGTTGAATAAGAGCTGCAATTCCCAGCTATTTATAGTTTCGTGCTTTCGGAATTTTGTCGTGTTCATGTGATTTTGGGAAAACACGGACTTTGCAGTCGTACGCACATGCATTAAGCCCGGTTTTCTCACGATACGCATCAGGTGCTGGGACCTGTAGCTGAACCCCGATCGCCAAGGTAAGAAACGGTAGTGATTCCATAATCTGTCCGCACCAAGGATTTCCAATAAATTATTAGATCTATATCACTAACTTAGTAAGCTAGTTAGAGTTTTATCGTTGTATGGTCATATTTTTTTAAGGATCTACAGATCTCTGCTGTATTAGGACTATGATAGGTATTCTAACTTAGTTTTTGGTGAGACAGATCTTCGAACCTGTCTGCACACATTATTACCAATTAATTCTAAATATTTAATTTATGTTTCCTTTCCCTAGTGGACACGTTATTGGGACCCTAACCCTTATGATAGGGTACAAAACATTAATTTTATAAATTACTTGGAGTAAATCTATATCAGCCTAAGCTACAAACAAACTTTCAGCATCTGCCCAGACGACCAGATAAGGCGCGTGTACACACGCGTAATTTACGCACAAAAATGCATGATACGCACAGAAAATAAAATCAGGGTGTACATTTGAGTAGGAAGTTTCAACCTTTGCCCACGGCCTGTACCCGGATAATCCTAAAGCAGTGCAGCGACCCTAACGCAGTGCCAATATGGCGGATACAGAGACAAAGTATGTAAATGTTTGTCAGGTTTTTTATCATGTTTTTATATTTGTGTATCAGCGTAAAGCTTTTGAAAGCTATAGTGTCCTGTGCTTTATGTACTCAATATTTTGTTTGACAATTACTCTATGATGCTGGACGTCATTAAAGTGTACTCGAAAAAGTCTTCATAAAGAACAGTTTTACGTGTCCGACCGTTTTAAAATATCTTAAAATGCAGTAGTACTTTACTTGTAATATAAATTAGTTAAATGAACATCTCTATGAAATGTGTAATCATATCAAAGTTTAAAGTTGATGTTTATTGATAAAACATTGTATTTATTCTGAAGTGGTTGTGGGCTTGCGGATAATTCTTGACCGATGTAGGAAACTGTGATTGATAAGTACACACTTAAAACGGATAATACCTAAAAAACTAAAAAAAACACCGATGCATGAACTTTTTTGTTATTTCTGTGCTTTATTTTGTTATCAAATGCCTTTACAGGTGTATTTACAGTCTCATGGCTACACTGTTTCTGACGGATACAAACAATATTATGTTTTACTATAAGTTCCTTGCCACTTCATGTAAGGCGGAAGGAATAGTACCTTATGTAATTTTGACATTTAGCCATATTTGTACCATGCATACACTCCAAACTAAATTCTATGTATTTCAAAACATTGCAGTGTTTAATAATTTCCTCTAATTTGTCAGAAGATGTATCGCAATATACACACTAATTAAACTTTGGACGTTCAGAAATATTCAAACGAGTGTCACTTTGATTGCGTGTTATCCTTTTATAGTTTAAAGCGGCCTTGGCATGTTCTGTTCCACTTTCATTATTTTTAATTATAACTACGTCGTCTTTGAAAATATATGATTTTTTTTCTGTCTTTTGCAAATCGTTGGGCACTATATAAAACTTTATTTCCCACTATTCTCGTCCAGCACAAACTCGCGATATTTTCAACACAGGTCTTCATGGTAAACAGTGCAATGGGTAACAATCTCTGTCGTTTAAGTGCATGCCTACCCACATCTATGACATTTAAAGCAGTCCATAGTTTCTATCATGAAACGATATAATACACGTTGTCACTGTTGAACGGGCAAATTATGCAATACGATTAAAACGAAAATAGAAACTTTTATAGAGGCTCATTATAGTCGTTCATCTTACATGTATTTCAATTCATTTATATTGAATATTAGTTGGTAAGGTGTTTATCCTTCACGTTTTATGCGTTGGTTTGGTTTTTATCCGTTCCTATTATACATTGAGTTCGGTAGTTATCAACTAGAATTTGGGTTTTTATCCATTTTCGCACAGTCTGCACATCTGAAGGAGTATTGTGTCCATATGCAGTGGTATAACGCCATAGTGCAAACGGGCTTTTGAAGCAGTATATAATTGCCTTCAAACAGCAAAATAGTATGGCCATTTAAAGTCTTTCTTTTTTTAATATAAATATTTTAATTGAATGTTTGGCCTTTTTCCTCAGCATTCCATCTTACAACACAATGTTTACTAGATGGAACATTAGATCTATTGAAATAAATACTCACTTGATCAGTTACGACATATATTACGACCAAAACAAACCTGTACATAAGGAAACTTCGCATTAAAAGTACAACCGTCTTTGCATCCGCCATATTGGCACTGCGTTAGGGTCGCTGCACTGTGTTAGGATTATCCGGGTACAGGCCGTGTTTCCGTACACACGGAAATGAACCAACAACAAATAGGACCTAAATGTTATCCGACTGTTAGAAGTGTGAATTATGAAATGTAGAAATTCCTCATTTAAAACATTTCATTATCTTCATGAAATGTCTACTAACGTACGATAACCTAATATAGTCATTCTTATGCACATGTATCAAATTACATATTTTTTCATTTGCGTCAATGATTCCCGCATGGTCTGATATTTTACCGGCAGCCTTTCTGCACCATACAACATCAATTTGAAGTCCGAATAAAATTTACCGATAATTGCAACGAAATAGCAATGTTTTGGGAGCAATGGTCGCTCTGACGACTTTTAGTTTCATAGACCTTAAAGTCCTCCAGTGAATTATCGTAAAGTCGTCGTGTGTCCCTAAAGTCGCCATTACATCGAGTTTTTACTGAGCTACAGTTGTCACCACTTTCCTGTATGGATGGTAGGCCCGGGTTCTGTACCGAAAACAAGTACAGCTTATAGGACGATTCTATCAACGATTCCTCTCAGCCATCAAGTGGCGTGACTATGTGACAAACGCAGAAGACTTGAAGCGAGCCAACGTTCCCAGGTACGCCTTTGACAAGTCAGCTCCGCTGGGCTGGACACTTGTCACATGTGGAGGACACACGGATGCCCAAAGTTGTGTTCTGTGGAGAACTAAGCCAGGGCCAAAGGATCAGGAGAGAAACTGCGGAGGCGAAGCGCAGATGGAGGAGAGCAAGAGCAGCCCAGAGTCCCACTGGCCAATGATTCCCTTGTCCAGCGTGTGTCAGAGTGTGCCGCTTGGTGAGTAGTCTACGCAAGCACCAGAGAACGTGATAGAGACTTTCTACCCAATCATCCGAAGAACAAGCCATCATCATCATCAAATTACAACAAATAATGTACAATAATTGCTTAACTTAATCAAACGGAATACTCAATACAGATTACAATTCAAGTCGGAAACTGCTACCTTGCAAAGTGCTGTACTGCGAGGGTCTTGTTTTCCAAAAAAAAAAAAAAAGGAACAAAACACACCATCGTCATTGACAGAATATCGAAGCCATTTATGAGCTGTGAGCCACTCTGCTTGCATTTCCCGCATCTCTCCACCGTTGTTTATTCTTATAATGAATTGCATAACAGAAAATGTTTAGTTTAGTTTATTAACTTTAACATGCATAGAGCGGTAATAACTATGGCACTTAAAATTAAAATCATAAATCTATCCCAAGATCGTTTACAGTTTTGCCTTATTATTTCGTTTTAATTTCAATCAAACCTGGTCAAAGGGGGGGGGGGGAGGGTAAGAATGTAATGCAAAATATTCGCGTCAAACAGAGTTATTCCAGACATATATAGCAATAGCGATAAACATCCACGTTGCTTTCGCGTTAATACATTGTCTAAGCGCTTAGGTGTTCGCCGATGATGAAAACAGTAACAACAAATAGGCGATTGGGAAAACGAACTTTTCAATGAATCGTAATTCAGCTCTCATCATCACATAATAATAGGCTAAACAAGAAATATATTTACAAAATATATTCGGCGTCGGTAATGGTTATAATGCAAATAAGGAAGGTAAATTAAACTTCCAGCATACATATTCATGACAATGTAACTAAGACTAGAACCGAATGGCACACACTACTCAAATTTTAAATAATAGTTTACGCCCCACACACCTACCATTATATATTTATATTATACTTTATTAAATATATGTTGTTTTTTTAAACATCAACATTTATATACGCTATTCGGTTAATTTAATAAGGATTATCTAATGAAATTAAACCGTATATTCAGCATCACAGAACATGATGCATCAACGAAAATAATTATATACATCGAATAGCTGGTACATACACGGCAAAAACTGTATTAACTAGTACATTTCTGTTCGAAGCATGCACACGCCTGTATATATTTATGGCTATATAAATCGCGTTGAGATGTAAACAATACATGTATGTCGAGGCAATGATATTTTTCAAGCATCTCGCCTTTGCAACTGTAGTGTGGAATTCCACATAGCAGTGAATCGCTGTGACATTTAGGCAAAAAACACGCGACATGTAGTGTAAAAGAAAACACATAGTTATATATAATGTAAATACTGTTTTCAAAATATATTTGCAATTAGGATAACATTATAGTCTATTTCTCCAGAAATCGCACACATATTGTTATATATTGTAAAACCATACAACAAACTTACTTACACGTCGCTTTATCCTGAATAGGCCTATGCAGCAAATGACTGATGCGACGTACTGCACATCGTACATGTCCTTAATAAACCCATCTTCAACAAGTTTGGATCTACAGTGTGACATAAAGAACACAAGCTAGTATTGAAATAAAACACGTAAATTCATAAATCTTTAGTTTAGTATTCTAGCAACATTAATTCATATATATCAGCCAACATACGTACCGCAATGATGAACGATTGCAACGGAGATCCCACAATAGAAGGGAATATAGAGCAGCACAAGGAAACCGTACCATTTTTTATTTTCTGGAACTAGAAGTAAATTTTATATAACAATGAAGTTTGTTTTCATTTACGCACTTGAGTGTGCACAAAGGGTAGCAAACATTTAAAACATGTTTTGGGAAGAATTTATAAAACGTAATGAAAATAACAATGAACATGGTATTTAAAAAAAGAAAGGCAGTAAGTAGAGTATATTACACCATAACCTTTTAAAGAACACAAGCTCAACAAACATGATGCGTTAGAAAGCACCAACAAACAATTAAGCAGACCGATATATAGAATATACACACACGTTCCAGCAAATCAGACGTGATGAATGGTAACGACGTTCATGCAGGGATATCTGAAAATATACTTCATTTAGAAGTCCTGAAGTTGAAAAAATAAATCGTATAATGTATTAGCCTTTAGAAAACAATACAACTCTATTAAGCTCTACATAATTTTTTTTATCTACATGCACGGTTGCATTTCCTCCTCGAAATGAACTTGAAGTACAACAGAAAAACAAACTATGGTTGTTTACTGATTGGTCTTGTTTGTAACCCAAATGCAATCAAATTAAGAAAATTAAAAACAAAAACATGTTTCTAAACAGACATTATGCGTTGAAATTATCATATCAGAAATCATTTTTATTTTAAGTCTAAACATAATACAAGTGAGAACTCCAGATTTTTCGGTCCCCACTTATATAGATCTCAGGACACTTCTCGGACCCCAGATTTTTGAGACAGCATTGGAAAACTTCTCGGACCCCATAATTAATTTGAGAATAATTCAATCATTATTAATATTTGCACCATGAATAAACCAATCATACCGCCCTATGTTTTCGCCAGTGATACATGAACAACCTAAATAATTTCCCTTTACAAAATTGTTATATAAATGTGTAAGGCGAGTAAGACAAATTAACAATGTAACAAAATATTTGCGATAATGAATGAAAATTAATATGTATCAGACGAGTGTTGTTATTCTTAAGTTATATACCCTATCTTACACGCGCACACGTTACAATGCATATATACTACCAGTAAAGCTGTCTCAAGTTTATTTCAGTTTGCTGAATCGCATGTTACTAAAGTACTTTCCGATAATATTCGCAGTAGACCTTACTTATTTATAATTTATACAAAAATAGACAAATTAAACACAGAAACAGAAAGTTAACAAAAAGGAAATAAATCATTTACATATATATGCTCGCCAAGCACGAATCTATCATGGTGTGTAGTTGTCAGTGGTCTGTCGTTCATATTGTGCTTTAAACAACATCTCCTCCGAATATGAAACCTCGGAATGAAAGATGACAAAAATGATATGTACGTTGCTTGTGTGGTTATTTATTCCATTCCATTAATGTATTTGTTCCATGAATAAATCCTGTTGGCATGATAATCGAAAGGAAAATATAAAACTGTATTTCAACAACTGGGCCAATATAAAACTCTATATACAAAACTCTATATTAGTGTACTGCACAAAGTAGTTGCTTTGGTGACAATCTACCAAGTTTCTTCAAGACACATGTATTCAGTAACAAGTATGGCCGCCAGAAGCTTTCCTCAAATGGACAAATGACCACTTTAAAAATACTGAAACCATTGAACCATTTTAAAATTATGTTATATAAATGTTTCTTATGTGACTCATTGCCATTTACTTCAAATCATCTTGATTCGTCATGGGGTGGGTTACCTTTCCTCGTTTAGAAAATTGTGTAAATGTTCCCAGAAACCAATGCATCGAATTCCAATTAATGTCACAGAACTTGACAGAAGTGTTCTTTTAGTGCTTTAAGATTACTTAAAATCATCTTGATTTGTCAAACAAACAGCGTGGGTTCGAAAAAAATAAACATTGCCTCATGTAAGGTCATATGATTATTTTTTTACGAAAAAGGTTCATAGATATCCTGAATATAAACGCAAGCTAAAACATTCAACTAATTTACGTATTTAATGTTACAATCGAGTATAAGCATCGCACGGGGAACAAAAACACATTCGGCGATACATAATATATCCGCACCTCACATGGCGACCCATTTTTAAAACACGTCGGAGGCCAAAAAAAAAAGTTTGTTCTATTCCAACAGCCTTTTAATTCCGGAGATACAATACTTTGTATTGTGTTTTATTTTCAAAAGTTTTGAGTTACGTATTCTATATGTAGCACTGTGATGTGACTATCTGTGTGTCAACATAAACTCAGTTGAGCGACAAACGGCCGTTTTGGTTCTCTTGTTTACAAAATATTGCAAGTACTCGTACATCTTTAGGTCAAGTGTTGAGATTTTAATAGCATTATAATTCAAGAATTAGTGTGTTCATATATATCTTTAGCTGAATAATTCAAGTTCAAATAAAGTTAGTGTGTGATTTATTGAAATTTCAACAAATATGACCGGGTGCAATCTAGTGATCTTATACTGTACTATTCAGGTAGTTATTCCATACGGATCTTTTACCGAAAGAGCAAGGTATCAAAACGCCGATAGCGAAAGAAGGAAACAAACCAGAATCAAGGAAAATAAATTGCAAAAATGTCTTACAGAAAGGACACATTTGTTTCAATGAAATTGATTTTCTGCAAGACAAATCAAACTACTCATCATTATATTCCCTACTTTCAACAGCTTGGTAGATATATAGGTTTGTATGCAAACTACTTAATGCACACGCAATAATATGGATAACTGTCAATGTGTCGACTAGCTAATCTTGAACGGGCCGAAATAGCTGATGGAGCGTATAAATTTGGGGGTATCGATGGTTAGTGCTTCGTAGCCTGCAAAGTAAAAAGTAGGTCACGCCATTCAATCTCTCGATGTCGCCCTATTAAGACCCGTGGCCTCCGCCGAGAGTCTAAACGTGTGGTTATGACTATATAAAATGTGGTTATGAGTGACATGTTACATGTATTATATGCTGCAAAATTTCCTCTCTTCAGCATTTTCGTGCAAATACACGTTTGCGTATGCATTAAAGAAAGCATCTGAATAATTAACGTGTTACAAGTAATAATTTTAAAACGTGTCATAGATAATAGAAGTTTACTTGTGCATTTTTTTATAAATAAAATAAATGAATATTTTGTAAATGATTTCAATAATATCTGTGCGTGTAAATGACTTTCATTTCTTTATTTTTTACCTCTAAAAGTGTGTCTACCTTTCCTATCTTGATAAATACCAACAATAGACCCTTTTCACATTCCCGTTATCGAGTACTGTAGTAGTTGCCTCCCTTGATAAAGCAAATCCAGAACGAGGCTGACGATGTATTGGCTGTAAATTGTCCATAAAGGTTACAAAATACTAATTCCAATCCTTATGTAATTTAATGTAAAAGCGATAACTTTAACCAAAAATAAATGCAACATTTTGCACATAGAGACCCTCATAACCATACTTTTCTTAAAGAGCACTCTAAGCTGAATTGATTTAAGCAATAAAAATGGTATGTCATGTATTATGCAAGAAAGAACTCGACACTAAACAAGGTTGACTATTTTATCACCATCTTTTTAGCGGCTACTTTCTAGTTGAATGTAACCCGCTTCATAGCAAGTGTCATACTGTAGTCTCCAATCTTAAAACATATCAGTGATTTATTTGTGCACACCAATGCTTACCCTACCAACATCACCAAAAAAGAATATCAAAGCAAGTGCCTAAACATAAAAACATGTCTTCGAGTTAAACTTGTTGATTTATTTAGAGGGTGAAGCCGTACATTACTTATTTATTTAGTGTATTGTGACCTAAAGGGAAATAATGTTCAGTGGAGAAAATGTCGAATAAACTTATAAAATGTTGTTAGTTTTTTATTAAACTTGTCTCTGTTTTATTCACTACATTATGTATACGTGGATATGTTTCAAATACTTAAATTTAATGCAAATAATGTAGCAATCACACCATAGCCAAATCTGTTAAAGAAACTATGATACGGCTTGGGTAATTATATAACAGTTGACAGTTATAAATACTATTATTGTTATGTTTAATATTATTATTATTATTATTATTGTATAATAATAATAATAATTATTATTATTATTATTATAAAATACTATAATAATAATAATAATATTTCATTTATAAACTGTCATGAGTTCAAGCAAATGATCAGGATAATTGCGAATAAATTTAAATGTGTGTCTTAAATAAAGTTATTTTCTATTTGAAATGCTAATTATTTCACTTGTTATCAAGTAGATTCATGAAGTCAGTGCTCCCGAGACAATGATCCGTGTATTACTTCACTAGTTGGTATGCACTTTGATTACTTAATTGTGTCACATGCTATCTTAAAATTAGGACCTACTAGTATATATGCACATTCTGGTTACACAATAATGGTCATGTGTTTATACGAGATTATGATCTTATAATTGATAAGACCTGGTTCGAACAATACGAAGTATAGTCTCAGAGAAAGTACTTACGATTGCATTTTTTTTCCATTTTTAAGCGACGATATACTTATTAAACTGATACTCTCTTATCATATATCATAATTATATTATGTACCATGCCATTTCTGTTTATTAAGAAGTAAACTAAGTGAATATTTATAACATTTTAAAAGTAATAAACTGTAAATGACCGCTATGGAACCATTATTAACGACTAACAAGGTCTAATTACCCTCAGGGTTACATGCTGTCAGTTAGATAATAAGCACATGTGGCTGAGTGCAGAATGCATATAATTTGTAAAATACAGTTTAAATGATACGTTTTGGTATCATTTTAAAAGTATATATGTAAGCAACAAGAAAAAATGCTGTTTTGTGCACTACTTTGTTGTCTAGTGGTTCCCAGCTTCATAACTTTTGGCCCATGTATTCATTCGCAAAATGGCAGCCTCCATGCCCGTCAAAACCGCTGTGTTTCTTCTAAGGTAAATATTTTGAGTTACAACAATATAATATTTTGACATGCTGTTTTTTCAAAAGGTTATGTCCTCATCTTTCCAACAATATATGGTGATATATTGGAAAGTAGCTTGGTCATGGTAAAAAGTGAGATCAAATTTTGAATATTTTATATGTAACAAAGAAGGAATTTATTTGCGCATGCGTAACCTTTAAGAACTTCACATAATATTAGTCGTCGGCAAAGATTTTGAAAGTGGACTCTTCCAAACACACTGCACTGGAAAGAATAACTGCCAGATGCCACCTTGACCCCATTTAGGGCTGTATTTTATGGGATGGTTGCTCTAGGGGGCATTAGGGGGGTAAATATGGGAACATTAAAGCAAAATGTCCACCAGAGTGGCAATCCGAGACCCATTGTGTTCATCGTGTTGTTTTATGGATTTTACCCCCAAAAATGCAGAAACTTAAAAAAAATATTGTTTAAAACGGTCTAAAAACCTATTCTGTAACATTTAGAATGCCAATGAAGATTGTTTTCACTTCTGACTTTATATATTGTATCTGCTATGCCTATTAAAACTCAAACTTATGCTTAATTCAGAGTTAAAATCATGTTTTCCAGATGTACCCAAGTACATATTTTTCCGTCTAAATTTTTGCCTGAAAACACCATTATATGTGACATTTTCAGTTATATTTTTTTCCAATAAATCTTTAAACCAGTGTAATAGGACTTCATGTTCTGTCTCGAAATAGATCAGATTGATTAAAATTGTGGTTTTTATTCAAATTTGAAAGGGTTGGGTTCTCTTAAAGGTCTAATTACCCCAAAACGGAAGTCACATCCTCAGGGCTACATGCTGTCAGTTAGATAATAAGCACATGTGGCTGAGTGCAGGATGCATATAATTTGTAAAATACAGTTTAAATTATACGTTTTGGTATCATTTTTAAAGGTATATATGTAAGCAATAAGAAAAGAGGCTGTTTTGTGCACTACTTGTTTGTCTAGTGGTTCCCAGCTTCATAACTTTTGGCCCAGGTATTCATGCGCAAAATGGCAGCCTCCATGCCCGTCAAAACCGCTGTGTTTTTTCTAAGGTAAATATTTTGAGTTACAACAATATAATTTTTTGACATGCTGTTTTTTCAAAAGGTCATGTCCTCATCTTTCCAACAATGTATGGTGATATATTGGAAAGTAGCATGGTCATGGTGAAAAGTGAGATCAAATTTTGAATATTTTATATGTAACAAAGAAGGAATTTATTTACGCATGCGTAACCTCAATACATCGCGAGCCTCGTTTTCTATTCGCCGATAAATAATTGTGTCGTGATAATCGCTAAAACTGGGAATGTGAAAATCGTCTATTAAGGTCTGTCAGTTAGATAATAAGCACATATGGTTGAGTGCAGGATGCATATAATTTGTAAAATACCGTTTAAATGCTATGTGTTGGTATCATTTAAAGGTATATATGTAAGCACTAAGAAAAAGGGCTGTTTTTGTGCACTACTTTTTGTCTAGTGGTTCCCAGCTTCATAACTTTTGGCCCATGTATTCATGCGCAAAATGGCAGCATCAATGCCCGTCAAAACCAGTGTGTTTTTTTCTAAGGTAAATATTTTGAGTAACAACGCATAGAATTTTTTGACATGCTTTTTTTTTCAAAAGGTTATGTAATCATCTTTCTAACAATGTGATCTATTGGAAAGTAGCTTGGTCATGGTGAAAAGTGAGATCAAATTTTGAATATTTTATATGTAACAAAGAAGGAATTTATTTGCGCATGCGTAACCTATTAAGAAATATAATATGTATTCCTGAGTTACTGTTATTGTTAACTGTTTCAAAATGAACTAAATTTACAGTTCTTGAACAAACAATATATTTATTCTACAACTGAAACAATCGTAAAATGCTCCTTCTCAGTCACTTATGCCAAGTTTCGGTTTATTGCCACCCTTTAATGTGCGCATGTCGCAGCAAATAAATACATGTAACTAGCTTTTGTAATATGTAGTTTATCGTTGTCCAAAACATGTTTTTTTCTATCTGCGTTCCTTAAAGCCAAAGAAAGAGTGGAAATGGCCGAATGTTGAATGCACAATTAAGTTCAACCAAACATCATATAGCCTGGCAAAAATGCATAATTAAATTGTACAAGCTGAAACATGCTACATATACGTCAGGTTGTTGGATATATATATACTGTTTATTACAAAAGCACTGATCCTCCAAATAAACTGTTTAACACTTATTTGCGGATCATCCTGGCATTAAATCCGAACATTTGCCGTTAACATTCGGCGAGCTGCACGATATTCTAACTGAAATACAGTAACCTCGGTTAGCTTCGTCGTGTTGAAAAGTAAACAATAAACTAGAATTAAATATAGTCAAACACCATATATTTTAAGGAAATGTGTTATAGTTTTTCGATCAGAATGCATTATTTTATGTCTTTACAAGATACAATATGTTGCACGCGAAGACAAACATTAAGAGTTTATTGGAGATTTGACAAAGCTAAAAATATATATGAACACACTAATTCTTGAATAATAATGCTATTAAACACTAAACACTTGACCTAAAGATGTACGAGTACTTACAATATGTTGTAAACAAGAGAGCCGAAACGGCCATTTGTCGCTCAACTGAGTTTATGTTGACAGATGGTCACATCACAGTGCTACATATAGAATATGTAACACAAAACGTCGAAAATAAAACACAATACAAAGTATTGTATCTCCGGAATTAAAAGGCTGTTGGAATAGGATTAACTGGGGCTTTTTTTGCCTCCGTCGTGTTTTAATCAAAACACTGACAGCGTAGAAAGACTGTTGGCGACAAAAGAAACTAAAAGCATGTGAATTATGAGTGCATTTTTACTAAAATTTAACATGTGTTTGAATGAAGTTCAATGTCCCACCTTTAAACTTTACAATTTGGCTTCTTATGGAATAGAATTCGACATCTTAATGAATACTAATTTGTAAGTAACGAAACATTATTTTGTTCGAGCTAATTATCTTATGCAAACGGAATTATATACATGCCAGTTGACAAGTCAATATGCAAGGGCCAGAATAACCGATAAACCGTAGTAGTTAGGCGCACCGATTGTTAGCGCTTCTTAGCCAAAGATCTATAATTAAACATGTTTATTTATAGATCTTTGTTCGTAGCCTACTGAGTCAAAATACATCATACGATGAAAGCTCTCGATTGTGCAAAGTACAGTTTAAAATTAATAAATTACAGTAAATTGTTGTAAAAATATTCAGAATGAGAATTGGTAGCAAGAAAAAACACTTTCGCAACGAGTCAAAAATAGCCGATGTAACGCATTAATTTGATGGACTTATTCCAGGACACTCCGGTAAATATTTCGATTACATTCAAGTAAATAGCCAAAGTAGGGATGTCATTAGTTTAAAGTTATTTTGTTATATATTGACCTTTTTACAGATTGTAATTGTATTAAATCACCTGATATACACATTATAATACATATTACATACATTATCTTAAATAATTAAAATGTAAGAAAACGAGTGTGAAATTTTGCTGTTTTGAAGAAGGACCCATTCTGGTTTCGATTTACTGACTAATAGCCTGCAAAGAAAAGAAGTATTTTTGCGCGATACCTGTTTTCCAAATCCCCCTCTCAATAGACCGTTGGCTTCAGCCAATAGTCTAAAAACGGGTTGCCATGTGAGGTGCGGATATATTATGTATCGCAGAATGCGTTTTTGTTCCCCGTGCGATGCTTATACTCGATTGTTATATTAAATACGTAAATTAGTTGAATGTTTTTGATTGCATTTATATTCAGGGTATGTATGAACCTTTTTCGTAAAAAAAATAATTATATGACCTTATATGAGACTATGTTTATTTTTTTCGTACCCCACGCTGGATATGTTTGTTTGACAAATCAAGATGATTTGAAGTAATCTAAAATTACTAAAAGAACACTTCTGTCAAGTTCTGTGACAAAAGTAACTACTTTGTACAGTACTATAATATAGAGTTTTGTATATAGAGTTTTCTATATGTAAATGATTTATTTTCTTTTTGTTAACTTTCTGTTTCTATGTTTAATTTGCCTATTTTTGTAAAAATTATAAATAAGTAAGATCTACTGCGAATGTTAGCGGAAGGTACTTTAAATAGTAACATGTGATTCAGCAAACTGAAAGAAACTTGAGACAGCTCTACTAGTAATATATATGCATTGTAAGGTGTGCGCGTGTTGGATGGTAGGTCAAAGTTATTACGAATGCGCCAAAGCATGACTCAGCAGCAGTATCTTAGAAAGGGAATTCTTTAATGAGCTCAAAATGATAAAACACATAAATGTCCAACAATACGAATTATTCACATTGCAACAAACTATTTGACTCATTTATGATGTGTTGCATTACAGACGACTCATATTTGCGAAAAAATCGTGGAGTATACGCCAAAATAAATGCAAATACTGGTGATTATTAAATGCTAATGTTAAAAGTAATTGAAACCCATCCAAATGGAGGGATGTACCAACATAATATTTCGAAAAAAAAATCGATCTTTTATCAATCAAGGTTCAGTAATTCTTCGGTTCTTAATTCCTAAACAACATACAGAGATGTGTATATATAGGCGAGGACGTATCTTATTACCATCAGAATTATCGGTTTATGAACGATTAACGTGTAACTGTACACCCAAACGGAGCAGTCCTGCGAAAACAGTTCTGTGTTGGTAGATAGACAAACTCAGAATTTGGGTTTCCACCCTTGTTTAACGATTTGTGTCAGATTTAAAGACCTCGAAGACCTACCGCTTGACAAAATTGATCCAAAACACACGTCTTAAAGAAATCCCCGTCCAATGTTTATTGCAAGCACATAACCGTCACTGCTGGATTATATGGAAAACATTGTTTCATGCATTTGTGTACTTCTAAGGCAGTAAAACTATAGAAGTCCTCATTGTGTTGCCAGTTGCCTGCTGTTTCTATTACTCCATGCTGTGCTTTCCTTTCTTCATATGCTGTATTTATTGTATTCTCTGTCGTATAAAACGGCGATTCCAGTTCTGTTGGTGTACTCGGAAGTGGGAGAGTTCTCATTGATTCTGAACGCATAGGTCGTCGTAACGATTTTGGATCGTTTGCCATTGGTAAAGGAGGTGTTGACGGTGTTTGGAAATTTGACTTGTCGCAACGTTCTGTTTTGAAGACATTTATGATTCCCGCACTTGGTCTTTTCTTTGTGAGTTTGTTCCATCGTTTCCCTCCAATGTCTCGTAATCCGCATGCCTTTTGTTTGATTTTACTTCCCAAAACGCTCAGCATTTCTGTACGGATTTTATCAAAGCCGAGTTTGGCCTTTTCTTGCCACTTGTCAACCAATGATTCTTTCTCCTTAAAATACAACTCACACACATTTAATTTTATCCCATCATCATGCTTGCATTGACGAAATAACACCCCGTGGTATAAACTTAGCTGTATTTCCACACTGTGGAATACAGCAAACACGCACAGTAAAATGCACCATTGTGTTGTTTGTCGTGACGTCATTTTATGCTCTTCGTGTTATTGAGTGTTTTATTTCTTTTATTTTCAAAATAAAGACAAAATATGATAGGATAAATAGAATTTGCTCGGCACGAAAACCCGAACCACTCGCCATCAAGGCTCGTATTTCATGTTTTCCAAGCCTTGCTAAATAAACTTATCTTTATTCAGCACTAATATAGTAGTCTCTATATTATATATGCAACTAAATACATCTGTATTCATCATTACATCATCATTTTTTATGTTCTCAGTACTTTAGAATCTGTTTTGCAAAAGGTTTTTTAGACTACAAACACAACAAAAATACATTACAAAACTAGTTCGTGTTGTGTGTATCTAAATTTTGTATTGCAATAACGATAATCGCCAATGGTATTTTCTGTATTTGTGTTATATATGTATTATCAAATATCACATATATAACCAATGTGTTGTTTTAGACATGTGTGATTGTTCTATGCTTACGCCGTTTATAAAAACGTTTAACTATATTGTAATCAATTATGGTACATCTTTAGTACAACTACACAATATAATATCAATTATCGGCAGTAAAGAGAATGCACGTGTAATAATTTAATTGTTTTTAGTAATTAGATTTAAAAAAAACAACTTTTGCGTACTGTCTAACGACGGCAATTATTTATACAGAGAACATAACAAGCATTTTATTAAACATATTTTTATTAAAGATATGTAGTATGCGAAAATAACATGTAAAATATATGTTAAGCCACATACCAAAAAATATTTCTATTGATACAAATACACGTATGCTATATTAGGTTTGGAACATTCTAAACAATATGCGTTTTGGACATTCAAATTATGTTTGTGCTTTAATATTTTGACTATATGTGTCATGTACCAATTGGGAATATTGATAATTTTGGCATTATTTCGTCATCTATTAAACATATTTATGATCATGAAACAATCAACATAACTTGACAAGTATGGTTTACATGCAACCATACATTTTTTGTCTTTTATATGAAATGAAAATTGTTCAAACGAAAATACCTTCGGCGGTGCTGGTGGCTGAACTGTCGGTCTGGGATTCTTGCGCGCAGAGTACACTTTCGGCCCTTGTCTCTAATAAGGAAGTAAAATATTTGAAAAGGTTTTGTGAATTTTAACTGACAATAAAATATATAGATCTACCTCATATGACAACGTATTGTATAAAGAACATAAATATTATCAGAGTAATTGAATAAAAAAAGAGATTTGTGAAATGTATCTACCGCTTTTCGGCCAGTAGAGCCGCTGCTGTAGATCTGTGTATACGGTGCTGCAAAAAGAACACCAATTAAAGGGGCATTGCCACATTCACTTGATTGGTTTTGCTACATGATAATGGTTTGTATATTGTAAATAATCATGTTTACAAAGTCACTGTTAAACCGGGCCAATGAATATTCTATGCCAAAATTATACTCGACTTTACTTCTGTAAATGATAATGCGCAAGTGCAACATGCTGACTTATGCAACTGTATGTAACTTTAATTTTATTATATATACAATTTATTTTTATGTTACTTTTTTATATTGCTCTTTATCGTATGACACAAAATTACAATAGTAAATAAACGGGGAGAATAAAAGTCGTTTTAAATGATTATAAAAGCAATACTGCGCAAAATAGTGAACACTTCCACTATCCAAGTAATTCATTGGTCAATCAAATCAAATACATATATAACAACTGTCCATTATAATGCCTGCGATTCATTACATTTTACACAAACGAGTAAGGCGTCGAACTATGTTAGGTGGCAAATTATATGAATACTATACAGCAACAATTAGAACAGCAGACAACCTGACATTCAGACAGACAACAAAACGGAGAAGCCTAATGCACACTCAATGGACGCACAGTCGGGCAGACAGACGTTAACCAAATATATGCATGTGTAATATAATTTACTGAGTATGTTTGAGTGCTATTAGTCTATTTTAAAATACCTAAACATTATTGTGTATAATGAAATTGCTTACATACATGATGGTTCATAAGGCTCGGTGCAGTCTTTTGTTGGCAGATCATAATCTGAAAATAAAACTCAATCATTAGCAGTTAGTATTAGCAGTTAAATATATTAAAAACCATTATTTGAATTCAAGTAGATAACGATTCTATTAAATAAAAGATACTATTAAGAGTTAATCTTATTTTCAAGAATTTCCATTGCCTGTGTTATTTAGAGTAGCACCCAGTTTTTTTGTAGTTGATAGCTTTACTTTCAAATATTGTTTTTGATCGACTATATCCTTCTCCTGCAATTGGAGATTATTAACCAATTTTGCGAATTCTTCGTGTGTTATGCTAAGATCACTTGGATATCACATGTGTTGAAAGCGAACTCGTGACATATGCATAAATACCAGTATTTGAAACATAATAAAAGTTCAAAAAAGTGCGAGTCATTTCTGTCGTCTACAATACACTACATTATTTAAAGTTACAGAACATGTCGATTATCTCTTGGCCTTTTTCAGGTGAGAAGAATTTGAATGTGTGCTACTTTGTAAGACCACTCTGGATCAAAACAATATATGCAATTAAACAGTAATAAAATTTGGATGTAAATATGTCATTGCAAATGGTGGAATTTTAGGCAAACATTTTAGTACAGTAGAAAGTATGCATTGAATCGCGTTTAAAATATAATAATTAGTTTTAAATTAAAATATATTTAATGTATATATATTTTATACTGCATGTGTCACAGCGCAACGGCTTTAATTGCATTTGGCATTGTACAAAATGCGCAATACATTGTAATATTATATTCGTACTCATGAAATAATCATGAAATTTGGCACTCATTCACTGGTTGGCTTCAACACCTGTATATACAAGCAAAGGGGATGTTTAAACAAATATAAGCAGAAAATGTGGTTGAAGGTTATAAATATGTTTACGTTTCCACATTCTTATTTGAAAAAATAATAATTATTATTATTCATCAGTATTAGTTCCTCATAAATCAACATTTACAAAGCACATACCTGAAATAGATAAGTACTCATCAAAGTCATACAGAACTGTTTTCCACGTTTTGCGGGAATAACGAATAAATGTTCTCTAATCCACGCATTTTCTTGATAATATTTATAGGTGGCTTCCACGAATGCAGTTGTATCTTCTTGACCATTAATTTCATACACGCTGACTTCAAGAGTAGCCCAAAGCGATTTTGGAATCATTGCTAGGTGTCTGCTGCCACTGTCCTCTTGCTCAACCTTGGTCCAAGCAATGATTTGGGTGCAACGTTCAAACTGCAGTACTTCTACTGGACCGTGAAATAGGGCGTACTCTTCGTATTTTTCGGCGTAGCTGTCTAAGATCACTTTTCACCTAGATTTTTTTCGATAATTATGCAGCGGGAAAATTGAATGCCAATAGAATTGAGCAAATTTTCTAATTTTAGAGAATGCAAACTTCAAACAATGGTTTAACGTATACCAATAACTGTTGCTTATTTTTGGGGATTAAAAATTTACATAATTGTTTACATAAGCGGTTAAAATGAAGGTATAAACATATCATCGACATATACTCTAGAACTGAGGCTAATTATGAATTATTAATTTCTCATTATATGACATAAACAGAATGCTGTATTCATTCACGTAACGAAATAACTATTTTGTTTAGCCTACATTTATATAAGCGGTACGCTCTATAAATAACAATTGTGCAATGTTCCCATTCATAAATCTCATCCGCAAAGTTGCCGTTCCATGTAACCAATTGATTCTAGCGAGTTCATCACATTCCAGAAACAGTAGTGTCATTCTAAAAATATCGCGCGTAGCTAGCAACCGTTATATAGCTGTGTTAATATACTCGTACATGCATCAATAATAGCGTTCAGAGAATCATAAACCTAAAAATTTCAATAAATGGGGAATTTATATTTATAAACTTAATGCTAATTTGAATTAAAATTGTGGTTACGATTTATTAACGATTATTTATAATTGCATGTTTCTATCACTTTCTCCAGTAGATCTTATTTAATCTGAAAAAAGATGCTACATTTTTTTAAGATACATTTTAATGAAAGAAGATTCGGAATACGTCGAATTGTTATTCGCGTAACATGAATACACAATAAGCAACACTAATTATACACAGGAACCCTTGCTATATCATATTTCTACTGATATAATTTAAAATCTTCATAGTCTAATGAATTTTTACGTTTGCGTTATCAAAAATAAGTCTTAACATTTACAAAATCGCAGAATGTTCCATGTCTATTGCTTTTTATTGGGATATACACAGTATGAATGCTTATTTGACTTCAAATCGTTATATATTAGATAACTAACATGAATGGTATATTACCGGTACTATAAATAACTTTACAGACTCGTCTGATACATAATAATTGTAATTCTTTCCCGATATTATTTTCTTACATTGTTAATTTGTTAAATTGGCTTGTCAAATTGAGATAATAAATATGTTAACCTAAATTATTTTGGTTATTTATATATCACTGGTGGAAACATGGAGCTGTATGATTGGTTTATTCACTGCATAGATATTAATGATAATTTTATTTAATTTTTAAATTAATAAATTTATCTCAAATTAACTTTTGGGTCCGAGAAGTTTTCTTATAGTATCCGAAAAATGTGGGGTCCAATAAGTCTCCTAATATTGGTGGGGACCAAAAAATCAGATGTCTGAGAAGTCACGTAACCGATCATCTTGGCCGTCTGTTTAGGTAATTTTTAAATGACATCTCAATATTAATTTGAACGCCGATTGTCTTTATTTAAAGACATTTCTTGTTTATTTTCGTCTTTTAAGATAATATCGCTCAAAAGTATTGGATTGAACATGATCTGTACCATTAACTGAATATCCTTTTGCTTCAAGTACAGAAGTCTATACGACCCTGGATCATCTACTTCCACCAGATTGGCCACTTGGTCGTCTCGAAAATAATACACACAATAAACTACCGTACCTTTCAAAAATCTGTTGGAGGTATTTTCATTTCCAATTACGCCGTGTAGTTCAAGAATAGCATTGTCTGATACAAGTTTTCCTGATCCTGGACTCAGCCCTTTCAAATACAATTGCATGTCTCCTCAGACTTTAACAAACCTTGGGCAATTTTCTAGAACCTACATGAAAAATCAAAAGAATTTTAGTGTAAACGCACTTTCTGTCATTCATGTCACGAATATCGATAACTCTCTTCGTTAAATTGTTAATGAAATTACACAACTACAGAATATATTTTAACCACTTTGTACATAAAATATTTAGTAATCAACTCTCTTCGTTATATTGTTACTGAAATTACACAACTACAGAATATATTTTAACTACTTTGTACATAAAATATTTAGTAATCAATTCTAACACAACTAGTAGTATCAACAATGACTATCATCATACATGTATATCGATTAAGTTCATGCATAACATAATATAAGACATTCAAACAAACCTGTGCTATTGATATTCAAAGCGCCTGGGTGGTGATGAATGTTTTAAAACCTTAAATTTTCCGCTGTACTCCGCAGAAATTCAAAACTCTAATCCCTCAATCATCTTGCGCTCGTTAATCACCGCGTCATCTTTTATTTTACGAATGACATCTTCGTCAGTGAATGGAAGGACACAAACCCGAGCTATATTCAGGTGCTCAAGTTTGTCCACAAGTATATCTTCATCGTCCGGCAGGTTTTCTTCGTATCGAATCTCAAAATCCGAAAGAAAAGTTCGAACAAGAACTGGAAATTTGTGTTGATTGTTCTCAATAAATTCAGCCAATGTAAGAGCTCCTTCTTTCAGATTGATTGTTTTCGTCATTTTAATACCACACACGCACAATGTTTCAAATGCAAAACAAACAATGTCTGTGTTTCATTCGACGTTTACAAGTACCTCTCACTATTAAAGTTCTACAAGATTTACACGTTTATGTCCCAATGTAATGAAATATGCGTTTTCAAATTGCATTGGGTTACGTGATTTTTTAACATCCACTGACGTTTTATTTGATTGTTTGCTTTCGTCTAACTGTCTAATCGAAAAATACAACCGTACACACAAACCTGCCCAAGATCAAGTTCTAGGCATAGGGCTGTTCTACTGTTTTAAACAGTTTCGGTGTAGCATGATCATAATTTATTGATCACGTGATGCAATTGCAGTCTAGTTTCAGTCTATCCTGAATATGGCAATTCTATTTTCTTCCTCAAATTTTCCTCACGTTCAGTTTGTTCGGAAGTAACCTTGTTTCTGTATTAATACTTAATAATCTGTTCAAATTGTTTATGAGATTATCACGTTTCTGTTAGTTCCGCCATAATTGTGAATATGAATCGCGATATCGTACCTTAGATAAAGGTGTAGCGTACACAAATAGCCTGATGATGATTTATTTAGTTATATATGTATTGCTTTACACATAAAAGCAGTTAAAATCTAAGAGAAAAGCAAACTGTGACGGAATATTTTACGATTGATTCAGTAGTAGAATAAATATATATAGTTCATTTTTAAACGGTTTATAAAAAGCGTACGTTAAATATTATAGTATTATAATTCTGGTTGAAGATATTTCAAACACCAATAACAACAGTAACTTAGTAACACATATTATATTTCTTAATTGTTTTTATTAACAAACATTTAAACGGTAGACAAACCTTTAACTTTAGGTAAAAAATAAATAAATAAAAGTCATGTACACACATTAACATCATTGAAATCGTTTAAAAATAAACATTCATTTATTTAGTAAAAAATAAATGGACATATGAACTTTTAGCACCAATGATACGTTATTATCTTATTAGTTCTATCATGCGTAGTTATTCAGTTGTTTTATTTAATGTATACCCATGCATGTCGACAGAGGTTTACATCACCGTGCTACATATAGAATGTATAACCCCAAAGGTTTGGTAAACTGGACAAATGTTTTGCCTTAAACATGTTAACATATTTGTATAAACATAATTTATGAATTTGGGTATCAGTTCCATTAAGCCAGTTTATATAAAATGCTATCAGTTATAAATATTATAAACTATGAGTACATAATATATAGTAAATTCAAACTCTTACTCAACTTCACTTCGAAAATAAAACAAAATATATAATAATATATAATGGGATTAAAAGGTTGTTAGTGCTCAAGGATGAGCTTTTCTGGTCAGTCACCGTCCGGCGTCCGTCGTCGTCGTCCGTCGTCGTCAACAAGTTACTGAAAAAATCTTTTACTCTGAAACCTCTTGGTGGAAATTAACCAAACTTGTTATGAATGTTCTTTGGGTGGTCCTATACCAAAGAGCTTCAAATTATTTTGATTCGTTAAAAAACATGGCCCCAGTGGGCGGGGCGTTTTTTCCTTATATGACTATATAGAAAACTTAAAAAATCTTCTTGTCAGAAACCACTGGTTGGATTTTTAAATAATCCCACTCAAATGTTTCTTGGGTGACCCTCTACCAAAAAACATGGCCGCCATGGGGCGGGATCTTTTCCTTATATGGCTATATTGAAATCGTTACAAAATCTTCTTGTCAGTAACCACTGGTTGGATTTCAAAATAATTTCACAGAAATGTTCATTTGGGTGACCCTCTACTATTATACTTCAAATTATTTTGATACGTTCAAAAACATGGCCCCCAGGGGGCGGGGCCTTTTTCCTTGTATTTAAAAACATTCAAAATCTTCTTGTCAGTAACCACTAGTTTGATTTTGAAATAATTTCACGTTAAAAACATTGCCCCTAGGGGGCGGGGTCTTTTTCCTTGTGTGGCTAAATTGAAAATTTTTAAAATCTTGTCAGAAACCACTGGTTGAATTTTGGAATAATTTAACAGAATTGTTACTTTTGTGACTACGAGATTCCTTTAAAACAAAACATGGCTGCCAGGGGAGAAGTTTTCCTTATATGGCTTTCATAAAAACGTTTCCAATATTCTATAACCACTAGAGCATTTTGAAATAATTTCATACAAAAAATGCTTCATGACTAGCTTTTACCAAATTCATTCAAATTATTTGGATACGCTAAAACCATGGCTATCAGTGGTCCATCATTGATGTCAGGTGCCAACTTTTACTTCACCTCCGAACATGCTTTAACAGTTTTACAAACCATACACACGGCCACTTTGGCCCCCTTGTTTAAACCTCACAATAACTTTAACATATGCATTTTGTAACCAATGACGTTTTCTTTAATCAATGTATTGTGTTATGAAACATGTTTTGTTGTATTTTTGTTAAAGTGTTCCTTTTTGACGATATTGCACCGTTCCTAAATATATATACGTAAGAGAAACCAAGGGCAGTTTGTTTGCAGTTACTGGCTATTTCCGCCCCTTCTAACTAAACTCCTCTACTCGCGCCTGGGGTCAGTCGAATCCGGTCTGATATCAACATTCTTATTTTGCGTATATAATTTCTTTCCTTTTTGTTATGTTTCTGTTTCGTGTGTTAATTTCCCTATGTTTGTATAGTCTACATACGATTAAGTATCATCTACTGAAACTACTTTAGAAACACGCGATACAGCAAACTGATAGAAACTTGAGACAGCAAGTTTATGCATAGCAACATGTGCGCTTGTTGGATAGTAGGTAGAAGTTACGATGGATGAGACAAAGGGCGACGCAGAAGCAGTATCATAGAGAGGGAATTGTTAATGAGCTCAAAAAGGCAAAACACATAAATGTCCAACAATACAATCTATGTACATTGCAACAAACTAATTCAAACCAGTTGACTCATTCATGTGTTGCATGACATACGACTCATTTATGCGATTCTCCGAAATCGTGGAGTAGATGTAGAAATATATGCAAATACTGGAGATTATGCAATGGGAAAAGTTAAAATTGCTTGATACCTATACAAATGTAAGGACGTGGATTGTACTGACATAATATGTCATAAAAAAAATACAAATCTCCCATCAAATTGGATGCCAAGTTTCAGTAATTCTTTGGTCCTAAATACCTAAACAATATACAGAGTTAATGTAAGTATATACAGGTAGAGACATATTACTCTCTGAAGTATTCCATTTTACAGACAAACGAAATAGTTTGTTACGCCTTCTCTCACAATTTGGGTCTCCATCCTCTTTTAACGATTTGTGTCATTTTTATTTCTTGAAGACCTTCAAGTCCGACCGCTTTACAAAATGTATCCAAACCACACTGCCGAAAGAAATTCCCGTCCAGTTTTTCTTGCAAGCACATATCCGCAACTTTTGGATTGTCTGGGAAACAGTGTTTCATGCATTCGTGTACTTCAAAAGGAGTGAAACTGTAGAAGTCCTCGTTGCGTTGCCAGTTACCTGCTGTTTCCATTACCCCATACTGTGTTTTTCTGTCTTCGTATACTTTAATCCTTGTATTCCCCGTCCTATACAATGGTGATTCCTCTTCTGTTGGTGTACGCGGAAGTGGACGAGTTCTCATTGATTCTGCATGCATAAGTATTTGTTTTTGTGGCGACTTTGGAACGTTAGCCAATGGCGAAGGAGGTCTTGATGGAGATTGGGGATTTGACTTTTCGCCAGGGTCTGCTTCTGTGTTGGTGTCATTAATGCCATCCGTAGTTGGTCTTTTCTTCATGAGTTTGGTCAATCGTTTTTCTCCACGGTGACGTAATTCACGTGCCTTTTCTTTGATTTCTTGATGGATTTTATCAAAGCCGAGTTTGGCCTTTTCTTGCCACTTTGCAACCCATCTAGAGTCTTTGTTCTAAAATACAAGTCAAACGTATTTAGTTATTATACATGTAACTCAATATCCACCATTACATCATCAATTTCTGAGTACTTCAGTCAGTTGTAGAAAAAAAACGTGTGTACGACTAAAGAAACAGCAAATTAAGTTACATAATGAGTTCGTGCTGTATGTATTAACATTTTTCATCGCATTTACCATGATCGCCAATTGCATTATCTATTAGTATCAATAGGTATAATCTCAAATTTGTAATTGTGTTGCGCTGAAGATGTTGATAAAACGTTCTACTAAATTGTAATCAATCATTGTAAACCTTTTGAACAATTAAAAAATAGACTACATAATCAAATTACGGCAATTTGATAATGAACAAGTAATAAGTTGTTTTCAATTGAATGCAAAATATGTTGCAGATTCTATAACATCGACAAATATATATACAGTGAGCGTCACAAACGGTTTGAATATAAAAGATATGCATGTGTACGGAAGTATTATAGAAATATATATCGGATAAAGGTCGCATCAAAGTTGTAGTGATGTACACATTTTTATTCTCATTGTGCGTTTATATTAATTTTGAAACTGAAACTGTCGTGTACAGAAATATAGAGTAAACAGTTTTGGCATTCTTTGTTCGTCTATTATATTAAGCCATGATAATTACACACTCAATATACATTGACATGTTTGATTGACATGCAGCTGTACATGTTTTGTCTTTATATGAAATCGAATATGTTTAAACTAACATACTTTCGACGCTGTTGGCAGCTGAATTGTCGGTTTGTGATTCTTGCGCGCAGAAGGCACTTCCGGCGCTAGTCCCTAATACAAACATAACAAGTTAAACATTTTTGATAATGTTTCCTGGGCCCGGGCCCGTATTCACCAACCTATTTTTAGAGTTAGTAATAAATAATACACTTAAGGCTCAATGAAAAAGCCTTGACTTGAGTGTTTGCAAATATGATAGTACCAATGTCGCTTTTGTCATTAACAAATCGTTCTTAGTAAAGAATGTTATCAAAGGAGTTAGTGAATACAAGTGAAATTCATAGTATCAGCCTTTTTAGAACAAAACAGTTTAAAGAATATTATTTATTCCTAAGTCTTGAGTCCAAGAATGGTTTGTGAATACGGGCCCTGAATTCCAATGGAAGCAGGGTTCCTACAGAACCACCATCGATTCCGTTTCCATGGTATATCCGTTACTTGTTGTCGTTGACAATCATCATCTGAAGAAATTGACATTTGTACTAAAATAGTCTTATAACCCATATGACAACGTATTGTATATATTACAGTACGTATTATCCGCGTAATATAATTACTAAACTGATTAGTGAAGTACACGTACCGTTTTCTGTGCAGCAGCGCCGCTACTGTAGTTTGGTGGACTTGGTGCTGCAAAAACAAACCCACATAAACGGTTGTCAAATTCACTTGGTGTACGTACTTGATGTGAATGATTTGCAAAAATGTTGTGAAAAATCGTGTTCAAAATGTGATTTTTTCTTATATCGTTTTAAGAATTCTGCCATCCAACGGAACTTTACAAACGTTATGATCGACTTACTTCTGTATTAGAAAAGCGATGATTGGCAAAGTGATGCAACGGTAAATTTTTTAAGTGAAATGTACAATTTATGTCGTTTTTTTCCGAGATATTTATAATGAGTCTGTAAAAATAACAGCCAATATCACGGCTGCGATGTGAACAATAAATACGCAAACGGATAATGCGTCCATTGATATGCAATATTGTGTCAAATCATAGGAATTTTAAAGACCAACAATTAGAACAGCCAACGGAGGGACATGTCCTTTCAGGCAGACAACGAAACGGAAAGCCTGATGCACACTCAACAGAAGCAGAGTCGGTTAGACTGACCATTACCAATATACATAATGTACTGTTACGTTTGAGTGCTGAACTATTAAAATAACTACTTAACAGTTTTGGATATAATGGAATCGTTTACATACGTGATGCTGCATAAGACTTCGTGCAGTCTTCGGTTGGCGGATCATCATCTGAAAAAAATCAGTTATTAGTATGCTATGTCAAACTACTATAAGTATTTACAAATACAAAAAAAGAATTAAGATCAATGTCTGGATGTTTAAGAGTTTAGCCTATGTTCAATAGTTTCCACTTAAAGATTTCCTGGTTAAAGTTTATTTTTCAAAACTTTTGTAAGTTCAGAGCTACAACATTTTTAGTGCCAGTTTTAAAACATTGAAGGTTATCCTATTCTTTCAACATTTAAATTCAAAATGAGTCATACATTGCAAAGTATATTACCACTTCAAAGACTGATGGATCGAACACGATATTCGCACCTGAACTGTTATTAAATTTTGTTATTATTTCTTCATTACGAATGGTCTAATTTTTAGCAATTATATTATAACACAGTCGAAAGTATGGATTTTATCGCTTTGAAACTAAGGATTTTAATACATGTAATATACACATTTTCGTACTTAATGTGTCACAACGCGACGGTGTCAATTGCATTGGCATTGAACATAAATGCGCCATTCGATGTAAAGTATACTCGTACTCATGAAATAACCATCAAATTTGGTACCCATTTACGGGTTGGCTGAAAAACATACAGGTACAATGGGAATGTTTATACTGCCGGTGAACTGAGGTTTAAGATGTTATATGTGTTCACATTTCCACATGCCTAGTTAAAGGACAAATATTTTTACAATTACATACACGAATTTTCTGATACGTTTATTCTAACTGCACATCTTTTATCGCGCGTGGCGGTGACGTTAATTTCAAAGGATGATTCAACTAAAAAGTAATATATACTTTCGATAAAATGCACATTTTTAAGTACGAAAAATTTACAACATTTATGAAGTTTTTCATAAAAATAGAAATAAACAAAACTATTTGAAACATGAAAACCCCAGAGTGTGTATCGAACTTCGACGTCGAAGCCCGTAAGAACAAAATGACAATGGACAGCGCATTAACCATCTGCGCTATTCTGACTTGTAATAAATGTGCATTATTATTCTGTATTATTATTCAGTATTAGTTGTTTATCATTAAACATGTGTAAAACACATACCTGAAACAGATAAGTACTGATTTGGACGTTTTAACCACGTCAAATAGAACTGCTTTTCACGTTTTGGAATAACAAATAAATGTTCTCTGATCCATGTATTTTCTTGATAATCTGTAAAATTGGCCTCCAAGAATTCAGTTGTATCTTCTTGACAATTAGTTTCATACATGCTGACTTCAAGAGTGGCCCAAAGCGATTTTGGAATCATTGCTAGGTGTCTGCTGACACTGTCACCTGGCTCTACCTTTGTCCAAGCAATGATCTGGGCGCAACGTACAAACTGAAGCAGTTCTAATGGACCGTGAAATAGCGCGTATGCTTCGTATTTTTTATTTTTGTTTTTTAAGATAATATCACTTGAAGACATTGAATTGAACATGATCTGTACCGGTAATGGAAAACCCTTTTGCTTCAGTTCCAGCAGTCGGTAGGACCCAGGGTCATCTACTTCCACCAGATTGGCCACTTGGTCGTCTCGAAAATAGTACACACAATCACCAACTGTACCTTTCAAATATTTATCTGACATATTATCATGTTCTACTACGCCGTGTAGTTCAAGTATAGTACTGTCTGGTACAAGTTTACCAGAACCTGGACTCAATCCCTTCAAACATGATTGCATGTCTCCGCCGACTTTAACAAACCTTGGGCAATTTTCAAGAACCTGAAAGGAAACGAAGATTTTAAGTGTACACGTAGTTTATGTATGCCATTCGTGTCACGAATATGGATAACTGAGTTAGTTAAACTCTTACTGAAACAAAAACCCAACTACAAAATGAACATAATCTATTTATACTGTAGGGATGGCAAAACAAGTTTACCAGAACCTGGACTCAATCCCTTCAAACATGATTGCATGTTTCCGCCGACTTTAACAAACATTGGGCAATTTTCAAGAACCTGAATAAAACATCAAAGGAAATGACGATTTTAAGTGTAAACGTAGTTTATGTATACCATTCGTGCCAGGAATATGGATAACCGAGTTAGTTAAACTCTTACTGAAACAAAAACACAACTACAAAATGAACATAATCTATTTATAGCAACGAATTCTAACACTAGTATAACAAAATGAAATATTGAAATCCGATTATACAATTATACATGTAGATCGATTAAGTCCTGTCTGATATAATTGACTATATTCAAACAAACCTGTGCTATTGAAATGAACCGTCTGGGTCGTGGCGAACTTTTTAAAATCTTTAATTGTCCCCTATACTCCGCAGAAATCCAAAACTCTTGTCCCTCTATCTTCTTTCGCTCCTTAATCACAGCGTCACCTTTCTTGTTACGAATGACATCTTCGTCAAAGATTGGAAGGACTCGAACACGCGCTATATTTAGGTGCTCAAGTTTGTCCATAAGTATATCGTCATCGTCCGGCAGGTCTTCTTCGTTTGGAACCTCATAATCCGAAGTAAATGTTCGAACAAGAACTGGGAATTTGTATTTATCGTACTTAATAATTGCAGCCAATGTAAGAGCCCCTTCCTTCAGATACATATTTGTCTTTGTCGCCATTTTAATTCCACATACCCACAATTTTTTACAATTCCAAACAAAATAGTTTATGTGAACTGTACACCATTCAAAGTTTACAATTACCACTATTCAAGTCCTACAAGGTTTACACACTTATGCCCCGATGTAAAGCTTTTTCCAATTGCTTTGGGTCACGTGATTTATTCGAATGCACTGAGTTGTTTGATTGCATTTAAAAATACATACGTAAACATAAACATGCCCAAGTTAAGATCAATGCTTAAGGCTGTTCTAATGTTGTTCACATATTGGATGTCGCAAGATCAAATAGTTGATCACGTAATGCAGCTGCAGTCTAGTATCAGCCTATTCTGAATAGCGCAACTATATTTACTTCCTGAATTTTTCCTCAAGTTGAGTATATTCGGAAATAACCTTGTTTCTTTATAAAAATCCAATGATCTGTTCAAATTGTTCATGAGATGATCACATCTATGTTAGTTCCGCCATGATTGTTAATAGCAATCCATAAACTTAATCGTACCTGAGTTAAAGGTGTAGCGTACACAAATAACATTTACTTAGTCAAATATGTATATATGTATTGATTTACGTAAAAGCAGCTAAAGTTGAAGAAAAAATAATGCCGTACAAGTTCCATATGTTTACTGTTAACACTTTGTCACATAAACATACACGTTTACACAAAAGGTCTTCGGTTTTCCAGATCGTAGAAAATATAAGTCAGTGTCTTGTTTGTGTAATTTTTATGATGAACATATATGTTCGCGAAATTTAAAATTTACTATTATGCTCCCATTAAAATTAAAGGCTCAAATAATATTGTATTCGTATACTTTTCATAAGTTTAACTCGGACTACTCCGTCATTGCTTTATGACTTTTTGCAGAAACACTTTTACATTAATAATACGTGTATTCATCAGTAAATAGTCATTGACAGCTTTTGTGTGAACACTTACATAATTTTCATAAAGTGCTAGTATATTCAGCTGCTTTGAATCACTTACATGTAATTAAATTATGTGAAAACTACTAAGAAGAGCTTATCCAATCATGTACGTGATTTGAAAATTGTTGTTGGTTTATTTACATCGATATCATTCAAGCATTCGTGCATACTCTATGTTAAAATCCTTTAAATAACAGTTAATCGATAGATGTTAAAAATGAAAATTCATAATGAATCTCGTCGACCAGTTCATCATGAATAGAAACATTTATTTACAATACAGATCAAACACTAATAGGCATTTTAGTTGTTGTCACTAGTAATTAAAGATCCACCGTAGTTCATCATGCACCTTTCAATATTTTTCCCCAGGGGGTCGCGTGCTGACCCAGGTGAATTTTACTTATTTTATTTTTTGGGTTCTAATTCCCCGCCCTAGAGCCTAGAATTTTGTCTAAATCCCCTCAGTCGGAAATGCGATAGGTGTATCAAATATCCGGGGGTGGTGGTGGTGGCAATATTACCCGGATCTAAAATACGGCCAAAGTCTATTTCCCCTGTACTCGGAATCATTTGGCATGTCAAATTCCCGCCTGTCGGAAATCGCTGTCAGTCTTAAGTCCTGTATATGCCCGCCGCTCCCCCCCCCCCCCCCGGGGGGGGGGGGGAAACTATTGATAGGTGCATCACTGTGGGGAGTATATATGCTATAATATATTCTAGCGTGCGACCAGACAGCGACCACCTCCGAAGATTTTATTTCTCTGTTAAATGTTATCAAGATCACGTTGCATCACAATGACAATCATATGCTCACTCACCAATCATAGGTTCGGTCTTAGAAAGAGTCTCAGAGACAAACCCAGTATAAGTTTCTCGGAGCCAAAACACGTACGTAGTATTTATTAAAAGTATGGGTCCATGACGGTCCATGCCCTTGCATACTTCCCACAGAGATGAACAAATTTATGTCATCTTTTATTTGGTCTCCAAACTGACCATTATTATACGCTTTAGACAGCGACATAACAACCACAAAAATAATGGTGATACAATTAAAAGCATATGTGTAGTATATATTCTTAGTTGTGTGTAGCCTTGAAATTGGCTTTAAAAACAACAACAACAACAACAACAACAACGAGGAAGAAATTGTGTAAACGTGCACTAAATATTCATTGTTGAAGCAACTTGTGTCGACATCATAATCTATTCGATAAGGTTCGTTTTTTGATATGGAAAATGTTAGTATTTTCACAAGAATTTTTTTTTTTTTATTAATGGAAATTGAATTAATGTAAATACAAACAAGGGTCTTCATTAAGGATGAAAATATTCGGATAGTCACTTACGAAATATTAAGGCAAATTCACCAAGGTTCGGACGAAGGTTGAATGCTTTCTACACGCTGTAATATGTTACCGTGCGTAAATATTGTACACAAATAGATGCATGTTTGTATCATATAAAAGACATTTAAAACGCATTTTAACATGATTTGTTGTCATTTCGGTTTGTTGTATATTATAAAAACCAGTCCGATAAAGATACACTAAAAATACCATTGGTGATTTAATTGTAAAGATATCGAAGAAAATGAAACTTTAGTAAATGAGTCCGTTAGAGTATGTATATTCACGACCATTAAACGTTTAAAACACAATTTACTCGCCGCTTCCTTTGTTGATAATATCCACATTTAGGTTAGTTCCTAAATATAAAAGCATTTTTATAATTACTTGCCTTTATATTTCGGGTAAAATAATTAATATAATTCAAAAATTTGGAATCCGATTTCAGTGAAAATTCTGACTTTTACGTAACTTTTCTTATATCCGAAATATCCAACATCCAATTTTAGTGTTTGAGTGTCATAAACACATTTTTTAAATAGTCTGTGTATTTCATGTAAATCCTTTGTTTTCGAGAAAAGCGCGCGAAAGTTATGGTGACACAATTGACGTCACGTTCCACACATGGAAAGCGTGCATGTTTCGACCATGTGCTTTAAAAAATATATACATGTCATTTGGGAATAAAAACTTTGTAGTGCAAAAACTTTGAAATCTTTTATTTTTGTATAAAACTTTCATAGTGCAAAAAAATATGTGGGAGTTTAAAACACGCACATCACAAAACGTTTACCTAACGGGATGGTGTAACAAATCACTTGCCCCTTTACTGAGGGCGTGATAAACTTTCTATCAACGACGCTCATTTGCATATTGGAAAATTTACGCGTTATCATTGGCTGACTGGGTTGGCTGTAGTAAAACTGACGCCTCCTGCGTCTAGAATATATGGATAACTGATACACCGGTGCCGAAGGGGAGTGTGTTAATTGCCGAGTAGGCGTTCTTTGTCTTTGATAAACAAGCGTACGCATCCTAGAAATGGTTGCATCCTAGAATCTAACTCTGAATCTCATGGCGTCCTTAATGTATTGATACAAGGTTATCGTGTACTGCCGTTGAATTTTAAAATAGATGTTAATATGATCATGTGCTGTTTAACTTTCTATTTGATAGAAAATATTTTAGTCGGACATTTTGGGTCGACGAACTTGAAATTTATTTCAGACCTTGACAAATTTAGTCGGTCAGGTCCGTAGGTCCGACGGAGTTTCGTGAAGACTGCTAATGGGCGGAGCAAAACGGTAACTTAACCGCGAATGGACAGCGTCTGTTAAACGATTGACCCCGCCTCCAACCAATAATCGCCATGTTTTATCAAATTTGACATCGCTGTTAGACTGATTGGGATAATCAGCCAGCCGAGTTATACTGTATGACACAAGTCCGGAAATTGTCCCGGGTCAGATGTGACGCATGAAGTAATTACCTTGCGAGTCAAACAAGGGTATTTTGAAATGTCCACGCGTCAAAACCCGGGAGCTCAGGTCAAAGGAAAGCCCTGTGCAGCATTTGCCTTATACAGTTGTGCCTCCCAGTGTAAGTACTACAAAATCCCGTGCTGTTTAGTGTGTCGATTAAAAACCAAGAGTCAAAGTGATGATGAAGTTGCATACAAGGACCTAACTGCAGTGATGCTAGAAGACCCATTGGGTGACTTGTTTGGATGATGCATTGACCTTTGCTGGCAACTTTAGTTTTCATACAGTCAACCAATTTCAGAAACTCCTGCATACTCTTGGACAAGAATTCTCTTTGATGAAGATACATCTTCAAAAAATGGCATAGAAATGACATAGAAGTCTTTGGAAAAGACGATGTCGTATATGTCACATTTAAATAGCGTGGCTGTTATTAAAATAATATTGGACTTTTTTCCATTATTTTGTCCTTTTCTGTGTCTTTTCATTACAATTGTGGATAATTGAAGAACATTTTGTTTTAATGAAACTACGTCACTTTTTTCATCGCTTATAACAACATCATCATTAAAGGGCTGGATATATTTTTCTTCATGTGCTTCAAAGAATAGGCTTTCTCGCCACATAATTCTGACATTTTCATGACATTTACACACATTGTGTAATTGTCCTACACATTCAATATATTCAATTATATTTTAAAAAGCATCTGTTTGTTCACATTTTTCAGGCCTTCCAGGAGTTTTGATTTGTTTAACATCAGAATTATCTGCTTGAAACGCCTTTGGGGTTATCTTTACCAGTTCGAAAATGTACACTGCCTGAATAATGGCATATGGCCTCAACCGAATGTCCCCTCGCTGCTGACAAACATCAAGAGCAGGTAGCTTGAAAACATAAACTGCGATCTGGGTAAACATCTATTGCCCTCGTTTTATTAGAGGACGAACATTTTGTTTTGAAACCACAAAACAAACAATGACATTTAAAATCGAAACAAGGCGTGTCCAATCTTAAACCCTGTGATCTTCCCTATTGAAAGGATTTTTGCATTTTTTGGACTTAGTGCCTTATTTGTAACACCTTTACGATAGTGGATGTGTAAGATGGCACCTGGATTCACCGCCATTGGACGATTGCTTGAACTGCTTGCACTGACTATCCCATCACACCCCTTCTGAACAATACGTACAGTTGATAGACTATCTGAGAGACTTCCACTGCATTTTTGACAGGTATTTACCCGAAAATGCATTAAATATGATGTAAAAATAACACATATTTTATAGTTGTTTGGTGTAACTGCTGTACAGTTAAAGCGAAATTTGAGACCGATATGTTCACACGATACAGCTTTTAAACTCGTGCCATTGAAAATATAAATAACTTAAGCATATATATCTACTGTATAACTTAATTTGAAAAATAAATATGGTGAACACAATTAATTTGGTCTAGGAAAGATATAATTTATACTTCATTTATATTTTAAAGTTGTTTAGAATGTTTTTTGAGAAATTCTAAAATTATTTTGTCTTCGGAACGTTAAGTGTATTTTTTACTCCAATGGCCTTCCGTAGATTTAAAAACTCTGAAATGGAGCAGTACCTATATCAAATATTTTTTCAAATATAAAAAAAACAAACTAGTTTCAAATTGTAAAATGAAATGTTATTGACATACCACTGCAGTATATATCACTTAAGTAATATATATTTCTAAGTTTGTTGAAATTAAACTCATCAATAAGCAATTTGCTCTATGAATGGGAACAAAGACATCAACAACTGCTCTAAGTGCTCTACAACATTTGATAAGAATTCATTAAACTTAAACATACTGTTCCATGAGCTCCGCGTTGTAAAACATTCTTCAAATGCGAAAAATAGCGATAAGAAACATATTTATGAATTCATCGCTGTCAATTCAAGGGCCCCGCCATGTTGTAATTTGATGACATTTGCTTGTGGGACATCATTAAAGTCTTAACTTAGAATGTAAGGTGTTCTACTTAAGTCATAAAAATAAAAGATTTTGATCCAAGTTAAAAATCGATTGTTTGTTTTTATTTTAAATCCAACACCGGGGGACTTTTTGCTGAGAGATCTTCATTAACAACCCTATCATATGGTGCAATAACATTTTCTGTTGCAATTAGTTCTACCTTAAGTGCTAGACTGACTGGACTAGTTGTTGTTGAAAAGGCATTGCAGCTTACACCGTTCAAAGTTTGGCGCCGATTTTTTTCATTAGTTATTTGATGACGTAATTTTGGCGCCATTTTACGCGGCGGGAAATCTTGTAGGGGAGACAAATAGTGGCAAATAATTATTCATAAAATGTCCGAACCATGGTATAAAATATTGATTGTACGAACCTTGGTGAATTTGCCCTAATGATTTTCTTGTATTTTACTAGTGTTTTCAAAAGTGTCTTCTAATTTCTTGAAATTGTAAAAAAGTAAAATTTTGTTATTAGATGTTCATGTACTAACAAAGATTGACATAGTTTAAGTTACATGTAGGGGCAATCCGGAGAAATACGGACAGCGGGTATCTACGGACAAATGCATTAGTAGACCGACTTTTCTACCTGTTTTCAAGTTACTTGTTATGATTTTGACTTATATTAGAAGAGTATTGTTTGGTTTAATACATGTCTAAAAATAGCAAGTGACACAATGCGTTGGTTATTTTACTTGTTGCATGATGGGAGCAACCTATTGATTCTGTCCGAGTTCTCCTGAATTTTAAGTATAAACTAGTGTCCATAGTTTCCCTATGTAATTTGCAATAGCAAAACTAGTGGCGTCCGTATTTTCCCTACTCTGTCCGAATTTACCCGGTATTGGGTGGCCTCAAATTCTGACGTAGTTGAAGTATTTTTGAATGAAATCAACAATAAAATCAGAGGAAGACAGGGTTTCCCCGATTACCTCATCAGCATATGCAGATATACTACAGAGCTAGGCGCAACATATTGACCAGGGGAGTCCTTGTAAAACTGTCTATATTTCCCCGGATTGCCCCTACTTTGTTTGAAACTTTTTTTTTTAATAACAGGTAACGTAATTGTGAACTTAATTTTGCAACTTTAACAAGCGCCTATTCTAGCCGCTATTTCCGATCTATAAGGTTATCCGGATATATATTACATATTAATATCCGGCATACATGCCATCATTTTTAAAATCATTTCTGGGAATCTGCCTGCAAATTTCCGTGATTTGTCTTTTCTGGGACATGCACTTGCATTAATTATTTGCCCAGATAAGTGTTCTGATTTTGGCAGGAAAATCGATTTGGCGGGAAATAAGGGAATGTTTTCATATCAAGTGAAATATCAAACTCCTTGCAGCGGTTACCTCCCCTATCGGTTAACGGTAACCACTGCCATCACAAGTAAAATCCTTACAGATCTGGAAGGATTACGTGTTTGTAACTTTTACTTATTTAATGCAACTCAGTGCAATTTTCTGTATAATTGGACTTTTTATATACTGTTTGCAGTCAATAATGAAAACAGAAAAAGAAAATAACTAATTAAAACCATAAATAATATCTAAAAGATTTAAATCGATCATCATCACGTGGTTTGTTATGACGCCAGGGATTTGAATAGAGCTATGCTCGGAACCAGTCAAATCTCTGTTCGGATGTTGGTGAAATATCAATTCAGGTTTAAAATACGCATTTATTCCAATCAAAGGCAATGTACTTTCATATCATGAAAAGTTTCATTGTTGCAATGTATACGTACTCATGGCTAATTAGCAAATCATTCATTAAAATGCTTAAGATCACAAAGTCATTGTACTACGAAACTTTTATACAAAGAGTAAAGATTTCAAAGTTCTTTCACTACACATTTTTTATTCCCAGTTGACATGTCTACATTTAGCAAATTTATGGTCGGTACACACACGCTTTCCATGCCTGGAACGGGACGTCGTCGGTGTCTGCAGACGTTTCGCTGCCTTTTCCAGCAAAACACTGGTTTTACATGGCATGCATATACACAGAAGTTATAAACAAGTATGTTTACAACACTTGAGCAGTAAAATTGGACTGGCATTTTGGATATTCAAAAATGTATGTGCAAATTCAAAGTCAGAATTTTTTATCTTTTAGCTCGACTATTCGAAGAATAGGTGAGCTTACCTACTACCCCTGGCGTCCGCGTCTGAATTTATGCCCCTTCCACTTTCCAAAATATGTACCAACTGAAATACTTCGAATAGTATAGCGAGAACTCTGGGACTGTTGGAGGGGCACTGCATTTCCGAGACATCTGGAATGTATGATATCCGGATACTAGTTCTGGTATCCGTTGACATCCCAGACAATGACACAAACTCTCTTTTTCCAACACAGATCAGCAGTGGGTTAATAATAGTCATGTTAGTTTGAATTTGGTCTAAGCTAGTAGTAAGTTAGATTTTAAGTAACACCGCTTTGTCAGTATCATGAATGATCCAAGTGGACAATTAAATACTGTATTCGTTCCATTTGACGCACACACCCTATTAAACCCGCATCCCAAAATTTTTCAGAAATGGTTATGATTCAAGTAAATTTTTTTTCCAAAAAACCCCTTTTCAAAGCATCAATATTGTAAATATCTTGGCCATTGTTTAGAGGATTTAGATGGGGCGGAAGTGGCACACCCCCCCCCTCCCCCTAAACATGTCAAAAAATTAATTTGTAATAACTGGAAATTATTTTCTCATCGAAGTTTATTATCTTTCTTTACATGTTATATTGCACAGAAGGATGGTACATGTCTAGAATCTCTTCAAAAAGCGGAACTATGATATCGCACACATAAACTATCGTTGTTTTGCAAAAAATATATTTTATGCCTATATATGTTGGAATGGAAGGTACTGAATATTTCCATTCCCCTCTAACTCCAAATCCAGTATCCACGCCAGTTTAGTCAATTGTTTCAGAAATTGTAGTCAGTTTGTTAAATCTAACAGAATGTAAACATTGGTAAGAGCATTCTAGTTGCACTTATAAGTGCTATTATGACACACTTGAGTCTGCAAGGAAGTGTAAAAACAGAAATCTGCCATTTGCAATTAAGTTTATTATATTAATGTCTGTTCTGTAGTGTGCTCTGAGCAGTTATCGATGTTCTTTATTTATACTAGATACTGTAGAATATCCATACTATGTTATTGTCGTTTGATAACTTTTGAATTTTTTAATTAATCATCAGTGAAAGAGACTGTATCTATATTTCATATGATACCAATATTTTTACCATTGTACAAAGGTATCCGGACACATGCCCTCCCAGACATATACCCTCCCAATAATTTTTAGTCAGGCGGACATGATGCCCTCCCAATAGGGATTTACAACTACGTCTCTGATATCTGTTATGTGTATTACGTGTGCACACTTTCCTGGACGATCGGACAAACAACTGTTAACTGGGGCTATTTCTGATAAGATATTTGCTGTAAAATTAAAGAAAATGATATACCTGGAACAAAGTTTTGCTTATCTGAAATATCTGAGCATTCTGTTGTTAAACTACATAGATAGTTAAGAGTGCTTAAGTTTAAAATCATCATAATGAACATGATGATGATGATGATTATGATTAAGGTAATGGAGGTGATGATGATGATTACATTAGTGATGATAATATATCTCACCTTGTTGTATATTGAGAACTGTTGTTTTTAGCTAAGGACGGAATGCAGTAAGGTTTAAATCCTAAATACAGAAGCAGAATTTGCCTTATACACAATTTACTAAGCCAGGACCGAAGTATGGCTGATGGTGGCTCCAGCACAGACACAACCCACGAGTCACCAGTTGATTCGGAAGTGATTCACTGCGTGAAACTTCAAGTGAAGCAGAAAAACTGTGACGTGACCGTGACGGCAACTGAACTGTCCTGGGTATTCGAGGACAAGAAAAAATTAGGTAAAAAACCGCATAATGTGTAATTCATATACGTATACTAGTATATAACATTGCATTTTGAATTAGGTCTGCCTTGCATGTTGTGTACTAACTGGTATGCAATATATGTCTCTTTCTGAACACCTAAATTAAGACACAAATGCAAAATTCATAAAGCATGTTGTCCTTTAGTTATTAAAGTTTTTTTAAACATGAGCAATGAAAACAGAGCGAGCATCAGGTTTGGAAGTCCAATTAAACGCAATGTTTTTATATTGACAGGTACCATCTCTGTGCGTCGGCGAGACCTGGTGGCCATTAAAACAAAGGCTACCGTAAAGGATAAAGACACGACAGTCCTTACAGTTGTATACGTGAAGCAGCAAAAGGATTTTGTTTTGAAGCGCTGTGAAGAATCATTTACTGGTGGAAATTATGTGTGCACTTCTGTGGCAAAAACCCTTCAGGATGGAATAAATCAGTGTAAGAATTTTTATTTGTAGTGCTCATACTTTCTTTTATTAGCTCACCTGAGCACGAAGTGCTCGGTGAGCTATTGGTATAGGGGACCTCTCTGGCATCGTCCGTATGCCATCAACAATTTGGACCGTTGTTGCGATAAAGACTACATTTTAAGCTCGACTATTTGAAGAATAGATTAGCTTTCCTACTACCGCTGGCGTTGGTTAAAGTTTTTATTCAAAAGTCTTGTAACTTCAAAACTACATAAGTTATTCACTTGAAACTTGGAATATACCTTTGTCATCAACTCCAGTGTCAGGGGCAACATTCTCCATAACTCTGTTTTGTATTTTGACAGAGTTATGCCCCTTTTTCACTTAGATTTTCTGGTTAAAGTTTATATTCAAAAGTTTTGTAACTTCAAAACTACATAAGTTATTCACTTGAAACTTGTAACTAACCTTTGTCATCAACTCCAGTATCAAGGGAAACATTCTGTATAACTATGTTTAACTATGTTTTGTATTTTGACAGAGTTATGCCCCCTTTTCACATAGATTTTCTGGTTTAAGTTTATATTCGAAAGTTTTGTAACTTCATAACTACATAAGTTATTCAATTGTGACTTTGAACTAACGTTTGTCATCAACTCCAGTATCTAGTGCAACATTTCCCATAACTCTGTTTTGTATTTGACAGAGTTATACCCCTTTTTCACATAGATTTTCTGGTTAAAGTTAATATTCAAAAGATTTGTAACTTCAATACTACAAAAGCTATTCACTTGAAACTTGGAATATACCTTTGTGATCAACTCCAGTATCATGGTGAACATTCCCCATAACTCTGTTTTGTATTTTGATAGAGTTATGTCCCTTTTTCACATAGATTTTCTGTTTAAAGTTTATATTAAAAAAATGTGTAACTTCAAAACTACATAAGTTATTCACTTGAAACTTGGAACTAACCTTTATCATCAACTCTAGTACCAGGCGCAACATTACCCATAACTATGTTTTGTATTTTGACAGAGTTATGCCCCCTTTTCACACAGATTTTCCGTTTAAAGTTTATATTCAAAAGTTTGGTAACTTCAAAACCACATAAGTTAGTCACTTGAAACTTGGAACTAACCTTTGTCATCAACTCTAGTATCAGGGGCAACATTCCCCATAACTATGTTTTGTATTTTGACAGAGTTATGCCCCTTTTTCACATAGATTTTCCGTTTAAAGTTTATATTCAAAAGTTTGGTAACTTCAAAACTACATAAGTTATTCACTTGAAACTTGGAACTAACCTTTGTCATCAACTCCAGTATCAAGGGCAACATTCCCCATAACTCTGTTTTGTATTTGACAGAGTTATGCCCCTTTTTCACATAGATTTTCTGGTTTAAGTTAATATTCAAAAGTTGTGTAACTTCAATACTACAAAAGCTTTTCACTTGAAACTTGGAATATACCTTTGTCATCAACTCCAGTATCAGAGTGAACATTCCCCATAACTCTATTTTGTATTTTGATAGAATTATGTCCTGTTTTCCCATAGATATTCTGTTTTAAAGTTTATATTCAAAAGTGTTGTTACTTCAAAACTACATAAGTTATTCACTTGAAACTTGGAACTAACCTTTATCATCAACTCTAGTACCAGGGGCAACATTACCCATAACCCTATTTTGTATTTTGACAGAGTTATGCCCCCTTTTCCCATAGATTTTCTGTTTAAAGTTTATATTCAAAAGTGTTGTTACTTCAAAACTACATAAGTTATTCACTTGAAACTTGGAACTAACCTTTATCATCAACTCTAGTACCAGGGGCAACATTTCCCATAACTATGTTTTGTATTTTGACAGAGTTATGCCTCCTTTTCACACAAATTTTCCGTTTAAAGTTTATATTCAAAATTTTGGTAACTTCATAACCACATAAGTTATTCACTTGAAACCTGGAACTAACCTTTGTCATCAACTGTAGTATCAGGGGCAACATTCCCCATAACTATGTTTTGTATTTTGACAGAGTTATGCCCCTTTTTCACATAGATTTTCCGTTTAAAGTTTATATTCAAAAGTTTGGTAACTTCAAAACTACATAAGTTATTCACTTGGAACTTGGAACTAACCTTTTTCATCAACTCTAGTATCAGGGGCAACATTACCCATAACTATGTTTTGTATTTTGACAGAGTTATGCCCCTTTTTCACTTAGATTTTCTGGTTAAAGTTTATATTCAAAGTTTAGTTTCTTGAAAACTACACAAGTTATTCACTTGAAACTTGGAACTAACCTTTGTCATCAACTCCAGTATCAAGGGCAACATTCCCCATAACTCTGTTTTGTATTTGACAGAGTTATGCCCCTTTTTCACATAGATTTTCTTCCGTTTAAAGTTTATATTCAAAAGTGTTGTTACTTCAAAACTACATAAGTTATTCACTTGAAACTTGGAACTAACCTTTATCATCAACTCTAGTACCAGGGGCAACATTACCCATAACTATGTTTTGTATTTTGACAGAGTTATGCCCCCTTTTCACACAGATATTCCGTTTAAAGTTTATATTCAAAAGTTTGGTAACTTCATAACCACATAAGTTATTCACTTGAAACTTGGAACTAACCTTTGTCATCAACTCTAGTATCAGGGGCAACATTCCCCATAACTATGTTTTGTATTTTGACATAGTTATGCCCCTTTTTCACATAGATTTTCCGTTTAAAGTTTATATTCAAAAGTTTGGTAACTTCAAAACTACATAAGTTATTCACTTGGAACTTGGAACTAACCTTTTTCATCAACTCTAGTATCAGGGGCAACATTACCCATAACTATGTTTTGTATTTTGACAGAGTGATGCCCCTTTTTCACTTAGATTTTCTGGTTAAAGTTTATATTCAAAGTTTTGTTTTTTGAAAACTACACAAGTTATTCACTTGAAACTTGGAACTAACCTTTCTCATCAACTCCAGTATCAAGGGCAACATTCCCCATAACTCTGTTTTGTATTTGACAGAGTTATGCCCCGTTTTCACATAGATTTTCTGGTTTAAGTTTATATTCAAAAGTTGTGTAACTTCAATACTACAAAAGCTTTTCACTTGAAACTTGGAATATACCTTTGTCATCAACTCCAGTATCAGAGTGAACATTCCCCATAACTCTATTTTGTATTTTGATAGAATTATGTCCCTTTTTCCCATAGATTTTCTGTTTAAAGTTTATATTCAAAAGTGTTGTTACTTCAGAACTACATAAGTTGTTCACTTGAAACTTGGAACTAACCTTTGTCATCAACTGTAGTATCAGGGGCAACATTACCCATTACTATTTTTTTTGTATTTTGACAGAGTTATGCCCCCTTTTCACATAGATTTTCCATTTAAAGTTTATAGTCAAAAGTTTTGTAACTTCAAAACTACATAAGTTATTCACTTGAAACTTGGAACTAACCTTTGTCATCAACTCCAGTATCAAGGGCAACATGAAACTTGGAATATACCTTTGTCATCAACTCCAGTATCAGGGTGAACATTCCCCATAGCTCTATTTTGTATTTTGATAGAATTATGTCCCTGTTTCCCATAGATTTTCTGTTTAAAGTTTATATTCAAAAGTGTTGTTACTTCAAAACTACATAAGTTATTCACTTGAAACTTGGAACAAACCTTTATCACCAACTCTAGTACCAGGGCCAACATTACCCATAACTATGTTTTGTATTTTGACAGAGTTATGCCCCCTTTTCACATAGATTTTCCGTTTAAAGTTTATATTCAAAAGTTTGGTAACTTCAAAACCACATAAGTTATTAACTTGAAACTTGGAACTAACCTTTGTCATAAACTCTAGTATCAGGGGCAACATTACCCATAACTATGTTTTGTATTTTGACATAGTTATGCCCCTTTTTCACATAGATTTTCTGGTTAAAGTTAATATTCAAAAGTTGTGTAACTTCAATTCTACAAAAGCTATTCACTTGAAACTTGGAATATACCTTTGTCATCAACTCCAGTATCAGGGTGACCATTCTCCATAACTCCATTTTGTATTTTTATAGAGTTATATCCCTTTTTCACATAGATATTCCGTTTAAAGTTTATATTCAAAAGTATTGTAACTTCAAAACTACATAAGTTATTCACTTTAAACTTGGAACTAACCTTTGTCATCAACTGTAGTATCAGGGGCAACATTACCCATAACTATTTTTTGTCTTTTGACAGAGTTATGACCCCTTTTCACATAGATTCTCCGTTTAAAGTTTATAGTCAAAAGTTTTGTAACTTCAAAACTACATAAGTTATTCACTTGAAACTTGGAACTAACGTTTGTCATCAACTCCAGTATCAAGGGCAACATTCCCCATAACTCTGTTTTGTATTTGACAAAGTTATGCCCCTTTTTCACATAGATTTTCTGGTTGAAGTTAATATTCAAAAGTTGTGTAACTTCAATACTACAAAAGCTTTTCACTTGAAACTTGGAATATACCTTTGTCATCAACTCCAGTATCAGGGTGAACATTCCCCATAACTCTATTTTGTATTTTTATAGAATTATGTCCCTTTTTCCCATAGATTTTCTGTTTAAAGTTTATATTCAAAAGTGTTGTTACTTCAAAACTACATAAGTTATTCACTTGAAACTTGGAACTAACCTTTATCACCAACTCTAGTACCAGGGCCAACATTACCCATAACTATGTTTTTGTATTTTGACAGAGTTATGCCCCCTTTTCACATAGATTTTCCGTTTAATGTTTATATTCAAAAGTTTGGTAACTTCAAAACCACATAAGTTATTCACTTGAAACTTGGAACTAACCTTTGTCATCAACTCTAGTATCAGGGTCAACATTACCCATAGCTATGTTTTATATTTTGACAGAGTTATGCCCCTTTTTCACATAGATTTTCCGTTTAATGTTTATATTCAAAAGTTTGGTAACTTCAAAACTACGTAAGTTATTCACTTGAAACTTGGAATTAACCTTTGTCATCAACTGTAGTATCAGGGGCAACATTACCCATAACTATTTTTTGTATTTGACAGAGTTATGCCCCCTTTTCACATAGATTCTCCGTTTAAAGTTTATTGTCAAAAGTTTTGTAACTTCAAAACTACATAAGTTATTCACTTGAAACTTGGAACTAACCTTTGTCATCAACTCCAGTATCAAGGGCAACATTCCCCATGACTCTGTTTTGTATTTGACAAAGTTATGCCCCTTTTTCAAATAGATTTTCTGGTTTAAGTTAATATTCAAAAGTTGTGTAACTTCAATACTACAAAAGCTTTTCACTTGAAACATGGAATATACCTTTGTCATCAACTCCAGTATCAGGGTGAACATTCCCCATAACTCTATTTTGTATTTTAATAGAATTATGTCCCTTTTTCCCATAGATTTTCTGTTTAAAGTTTATATTCGAAAGTGTTGTTACTTCAAAACTACATAAGTTATTCACTTGAAACTTGGAACTAACCTTTATCGTCAACTCTAGTACCAGGGGCACTATGTTTTGTATTTTGACAGAGTTATGCCCCCTTTTCACATAGATTTTCCGTTTAAAGTTTATATTCAAAAGTTTGGTAACTTCAAAACCACATAAGTTATTAACTTGAAACTTGGAACTAACCTTTGTCATAAACTCTAGTATCAGGGGCAACATTACCCATAACTATGTTTTGTATTTTGACATAGTTATGCCCCTTTTTCACATAGATTTTCTGGTTAAAGTTAATATTCAAAAGTTGTGTAACTTCAATTCTACAAAAGCTATTCACTTGAAACTTGGAATATACCTTTGTCATCAACTCCAGTATCAGGGTGACCATTCTCCATAACTCCATTTTGTATTTTTATAGAGTTATATCCCTTTTTCACATAGATATTCCGTTTAAAGTTTATATTCAAAAGTATTGTAACTTCAAAACTACATAAGTTATTCACTTTAAACTTGGAACTAACCTTTGTCATCAACTGTAGTATCAGGGGCAACATTACCCATAACTATTTTTTGTCTTTTGACAGAGTTATGACCCCTTTTCACATAGATTCTCTGTTTAAAGTTTATAGTCAAAAGTTTTGTAACTTCAAAACTACATAAGTTATTCACTTGAAACTTGGAACTAACGTTTGTCATCAACTCCAGTATCAAGGGCAACATTCCCCATAACTCTGTTTTGTATTTGACAAAGTTATGCCCCTTTTTCACATAGATTTTCTGGTTGAAGTTAATATTCAAAAGTTGTGTAACTTCAATACTACAAAAGCTTTTCACTTGAAACTTGGAATATACCTTTGTCATCAACTCCAGTATCAGGGTGAACATTCCCCATAACTCTATTTTGTATTTTTATAGAATTATGTCCCTTTTTCCCATAGATTTTCTGTTTAAAGTTTATATTCAAAAGTGTTGTTACTTCAAAACTACATAAGTTATTCACTTGAAACTTGGAACTAACCTTTATCACCAACTCTAGTACCAGGGCCAACATTACCCATAACTATGTTTTGTATTTTGACAGAGTTATGCCCCCTTTTCACATAGATTTTCCGTTTAATGTTTATATTCAAAAGTTTGGTAACTTCAAAACCACATAAGTTATTCACTTGAAACTTGGAACTAACCTTTGTCATCAACTCTAGTATCAGGGTCAACATTACCCATAGCTATGTTTTATATTTTGACAGAGTTATGCCCCTTTTTCACATAGATTTTCCGTTTAATGTTTATATTCAAAAGTTTGGTAACTTCAAAACTACGTAAGTTATTCACTTGAAACTTGGAATTAACCTTTGTCATCAACTGTAGTATCAGGGGCAACATTACCCATAACTATTTTTTGTATTTGACAGAGTTATGCCCCCTTTTCACATAGATTCTCCGTTTAAAGTTTATTGTCAAAAGTTTTGTAACTTCAAAACTACATAAGTTATTCACTTGAAACTTGGAACTAACCTTTGTCATCAACTCCAGTGTCAAGGGCAACATTCCCCATGACTCTGTTTTGTATTTGACAAAGTTATGCCCCTTTTTCAAATAGATTTTCTGGTTTAAGTTAATATTCAAAAGTTGTGTAACTTCAATACTACAAAAGCTTTTCACTTGAAACATGGAATATACCTTTGTCATCAACTCCAGTATCAGGGTGAACATTCCCCATAACTCTATTTTGTATTTTAATAGAATTATGTCCCTTTTTCCCATAGATTTTCTGTTTAAAGTTTATATTCGAAAGTGTTGTTACTTCAAAACTACATAAGTTATTCACTTGAAACTTGGAACTAACCTTTATCGTCAACTCTAGTACCAGGGGCACTATGTTTTGTATTTTGACAGAGTTATGCCCCCTTTTCACATAGATTTTCCGTTTAAAGTTTATATTCAAAAGTTTGGTAACTTCAAAACCACATAAGTGATTCACTTGAAACTTGGAACTAACCTTTGTCATCAACTCTAGTATCAGGGGCTACATTACCCATAACTATGTTTTGTATTTTGACAGAGTTATGCCCTTTTTTCACATAGATTTTCTGGTTAAAGTTTATATTCAAAATTTTTGTAACTTCAGTACTACAAAAGCTATTCACTTGAAACTTGGAATATACCTTTGTCATCAACTCCACTATCAGGGTGACCATTCCCCATTACTCCATTTTGTATTTTTATAGAGTTATGTCCCTTTTTCACATAGATTTTCCATTTAAAGTTTATATTCAAAAGTTTTGTAACTTCAAAACTACACAAGTTATTCACTTGAAACTTGGAACTAACTTTTATCATCAATTCTAGTACCAGGGGAAACATTACCCATAAAAAAAGCTGTTTTGTATTTTGACAAAGTTATGTCCCCTTTTCACTTAGATTTTCTGTTTAAAGTTTATCTTCAAAACTACATAAGTTGTTCACTTGAAACTTGGAACTAACCTTTGTCATCAACTGTAGTATCAGGGGCAACATTACCCATAACTATGTTTTGTATATTGACAGAGTTATGCCCCTTTTTCACTTAGAAGTTCTGGTTTAAAGTTTATATTCAAAAGTTTTGTTACTTCAAAACTACACAAGTTATTCACTTGAAACTTGGAACTAACCTTTGTCATCAACGCCAGTATCAAGGACAACATTCCCCATAACTCTGTTTTGTATTTTGACAGAGTTAGCCCACTTTTTACACAGACTTTGTGGTTAAAGTTTTTGTTCCAAAAATGTATGCCCCTTTCACTATCCAAAATATGTACTAACTGAAATACCAATAGTCGAGCGCGCTGTCCTCTGACAGCTCTTGTTTATTCAATCATGACCTAACTCTCACAGTTTTTTCATCCAATCTTCACCAATCTTGCACAGTTTGTTTATTATCATGAGATTACAGTTGAAATCGAATATAAGCAAGATCGGTCCAGAAACACCAGAGTTATTGTCCTTTGTGTGTGAAAAAAATATGCAAAAATGGACATTATTCAGGATAGAGACTTCATTTTTCATCCAATCTTCACCAATCTTGCACAGTTTGTCTATGACCATAAGATTAAGGGTGAAGTCGAATATAAGCAAGATCGGACCAGAAACACCAGAGTTATTGCCCTTTGTTTGTGAAAAATATGCAAAAATGGATAGAGACTTCATTTTTCATCCAGTCTTCACCAATCGTGTACAGTTTGTCTATGAATGTAAGACTACAGGTGAAGTCGAATATAAGCATGATCGGGCCAGAAAAACCAGAGTTATTGCCCCTTGTGTTTGGAAAAAAACATCAACAAGTTATCAAAGATTGGCTTGCACACACGATTTTTGATTCAATGTTGACCAAACTTACAAAGTTAGCGCATGACCATAACAATCGATTGATACAATTTGATTTCCAACAGTTGCAAGACTTGCATGCAGTTATTTGTACACGTAACATTGATGTCTTCACCCTTCTCGAAAAACTGTATTTAATGCCCATTAAACGCGGCGGTATTGGCATCGTATTTTTTCTGCTTTTAATATGCATTTGATACACTTGAAAATGCAGAAAAAATACACTTATTACAGAAATAAAGTGTATTTTTTCTGCTTTTTTCCTGCATTAACACTTAAGTGCATATGAAGTGTATTTTTCTCCTTGAAAAATACACTTGATCTTAAAAAAATACACTTAAGTGTATTTACAGTGTATTTTGAGTGTATTTTCTAGTGCATTAATACACTTTTTTGTAAAAAATGCTGAAAAAGTACAGAAAAAATACACTTAGTGTACTAAAAGTGTATTTAATGCGCATTTAACGCAGTAAAAATATGGTGCCAACACCGCAGCATTTAATGCATATTAAATACACTTATTTGAGAAGGGCAGAGCCTGCATTAACATCATTTATCATCATTGGACAGAAAATTATCAAAGAAAAAGCAAAACTTTACCTTATAGCACAGCCATCACAATTATCGCATTGCAACTATTTCTCCAAAACTGTTTGTGAAAAAGACATCAAAATCTACTGTTTCTGCATTTTCCAGAATTGTCAATGACTAAATGAAAAAGGGTCAGGTAAGAATATTGAGAAAAATGATTTGAGAACCATTAGCAAAAAAAAATACGTCCATTACCCAACTCATACTTCAGTGAGCCGGTTGCACTAACCGATGTTTTAAATCAAAATTGATCCTATCCCCCTCTGCGTATTGTTCAGATATCATTATTTTCAAACCTGTCACAACAGTATGGTCTTCATCTGTACCAGTTCTCAGGTGAGCGCTTTGGGCCATCATGGCCGTCTTGTCTTAAAATTAAGGAGATATTTTTTTTTAATTAAAATGAAAACGTTATTACAGGTCAGTATTGGTTTACAATAATTATGGGCTTTTTAACCCTGCAGTCAGTTACATGAAAGTACATATTTGTGCTGAAATAATATTGTTTCCATATTATTCAGTTTTTGGTATTTGTCACAATTGATGAACACATTTTCTATTAGTTGAACAGCAAAAAAGCATGAGTGCATCTTCCATTAGTTGAACAGAAAAAAAGCATGAGCATATCTCCTATTAGTTCAAAAGGAAAAAGCATGAGCATGTCTCCTATTAGTTCAAAAGGAAAAAGCATGAGCATGTCTTCTATCAGTTCAACAGGAAAAAAAGCATGAGCATATCTTCTATTAGTTCAACAGGAAAAAAGCATGAGTATATCTTCTATTAGTTCAACAGGAAAAAAGCATGAGCATATCTTCTATTAGTTGAACAGCAGAAAAAAGCAGTGCATTGTGGCCTTAAGTGTGAAATGGCAAGGCCAAGGTTACAACCATCATGCTAGAGTGCTAGAGACAACTTGTTTTACATATGCACCTATCAATATTTTCCCTCAGGGAGGGGTGGGAGCGCAGGAAAACCCAGGGGAATTTGACTGTATTTTTGGGGGTCTAATTCCCCACCCTAGAGCCAAGCATTGTTGGCTAAATCACCTCGATGGGGGATGATTAATTGGTGTTTAAAATGGCCCGGGGCCAATATTACTGGGATTTAAAATCCGTATAGTCTATTTCTTGGGACCCAAAATCATTGAGCGTGTGAAAATCCTGCCTGTCGGGAATTCCTTCCAGTCTAAAGTCCCGTATATGCCCCCCACTCCCCCTCTTGATGAAAATATTGATATTTGCAATATACCTACATTCACCATGCAGGTCAGGACAGACCCAAGCGCCTGCTAGTCTTGATCAATCCTATCAGTGGGTTTTCGAGAGGAGTGAAGAATTACGAAAAGATTTGCGCCCCTATTTTTGAGGAAGCCGGCATTCAAACATAAGTCATAGGCAAGTGTGATAAATTTCTGTTGTTAGTTATTTCACAGTTATTGGTTTACCGGTAAGCATGTACACAATAATTTTCCATGTCTTGTACTGTAAAGTTGTGAAGAAGATTCCATCTCAAATAGAAATTTCTTTGTTTTCACTTATACATGAAAATAAACACTAAATTTATTATTGGAAAATGTTTGTTATTGTCTATAGTTAATTGATTTCAAAGAAGCCCTTTGCCATGGTGGTTATGTTTTTGCCTGGTGCTGGTATGTCAGTTTGTTTGTTTGTTCGTTATCAACTTTGTGTAACAAGTATTGCACAGATTTGCTTATTGCACAGATTTGCTGGGAGGGTTGGAAATGGTCCAGTTAAAAAATGATCAGATTTTGGTTGTTTTATCTGGATCTGTGAATTTTTCTAAAGGTATCTTTATTATTGAGAGATAGAGCAAATATGCCATGGCGATCTCGGAGTGCTTTCCAGTGTATTTGTGTCACAGAAATAGTGTTAAAACTAAAGCAACTATTTTTCACATTTAGCCCAAGCATAAGCTGTATTTATGGTAAGTTTGGCAAAATTAAGGTTTTGTTTGTTTGTGTTTGTTCTTTTACACGTTGTTACGTGTGTGAGGAAGGGAAGTAGGGGCCAATAGTTCATTTTAAAGTGCCAACGGTTCACACTGATGAGATAACTTTACTACCAAACTACTATGGACAGTTTTTGTTACACTTGCTAGCTTCTGAACTTATGATAAAATGTAGCAAACTAACATGGCTTGAGATTTTGCTAGTGTTACATTTGATGCCCCAGTGCGGAGCTGTGGTTGATATTATGAAAACCCATTTTAGCTCACCTGAGCACGAAGAGCTTGATGAATTTTTTATATAGGGGACCTTTCCTCCGTCGGCCATATGCCTTCAACAATTTGTTGGTTCGCATGATAGAGACTTTACTTTTTATCCAATCTTCACCAAACTTGCACAGTTTGTCTATAAGCATAAAATCTCGGACGGGGTTGTTAAGGCTAAAGAAAATTAATGAATTGTTTCTGAGGTACTTTTTCCAACAAATCAGGAGGGAGGGCGCATTTTTTTTTTATTGAAGTATTTTTTTATATTTTTTTTCTCCTACTCTTCTACTGGCACTATGTAATGGCTAATTAAAACAAGTAAATAAGTACAGATTAAAGAAAATTTTAAGTTTTAATAACAACATACGCATCCCTTTATAGCTCACCTGAGCACGAAGTGCAGGTGAGCTATTGTGGTCAGTCTTTGTCCTGCGTCCGGCATCCGGTGTCCACATTTTACTTCAAACAACTTCTTCTCTAAAACCACTAGGTGGATTTTAACCAAACTCAGCAGGAATGTTCCTGGGATGGTCCTTTACCAAATTCCTTCAATTTATTAAAATATATTGAAAACTCTGGTTGTCATGGCAACCACAAGCTTAAAAACTGGAAAACTTAAAAAATCTTCGTGTCAGAAACCACTGGCTGGATTTTTAAATAATTTCAGAGAAATGTTCCTTGGGTGACCCTCTACCAAATTCCTTGAAATTGTTTTGATTCGTTAAAAAACATGGCCGCCAGGGGGGCGGGCCAGTTTTCACATAACTATATTGAAAACTTAAAAAATCTTCTTGTCTGAAACCACTGGCTGGATTTCAAAATAATTTCACAGAATTGGTCCATGGGTGACCCTCTACCAAATTCTTTATATCATTTTGATTTGTTAAAAAGATGGCTGCCACGGGGCTGGGCAGTTTCCCTTATATGGCTATATTGAAAACTTTGAAAATCTTCTAGTCTGAAACCACTGGCTGGATTTCAAAATAATTTCACAGAAATGCTCCTTGGGTGATCCTCTACCAAATTCCTTCAAATCATTTTGATACGTTAAAAAACATGGCCACCAGGGGGAGGGGCAGTTTTCCTTATATGGCTATATTGAAAACTTTGAAAATCTTAATAGTCTGAAACCACTGGCAGGATTTCAAAATAATTTCATTTATGGTGTTTATTCGTCCGAAATATGTTTCTTATTTACGAAAGGCATTGTTCAAAAGCACTTGGTACGAACGGAATACACTATATTGTATATGCTTGTTTACTCCAGAGTCATCACCAGTTATCTCATACAGAAAATAAACCATAGCGAGTTACCAAAATGTTAATAATTCACAGATTTCAATGCATAGGTTTTGTATTTTGTTCGGTAACATGCCCATTAAAGACACTTTCTGTGAAAAAAATACCATTTTTTTCAATGTTGACCAGACTTGCTTAGTGTATGTATGACAATAAAATCTTAGTTGGGATTGGTAATGGTAACCAGATTGCCCCAGGAACGCTTGAGTTATTGGCCCAAATTTATGAAAATAAAAACAAGGAAACAATGCCTTTTTCCAAAATACAGACTTCATTTTCGCCCTACCTTGACCAAATTTCGGCAGTTTATGTGTGACCATAAGATCTCAGCAGAAGCCAAAAATGGGTTAGATTGTGCCACAAACACCACAGTTATTGCCGTTTGTTTAAAAAAAAATGCATAAATGGACTTTATGCCAGATGGAGACTTAATTTCTCATCCAATCTTAACCAAACTCCCATAGTTCCTGTATGACCATAATGGTCTGAGCAGAAGCCAAACATTAGCCAGATCGAACCACAAACACCAGAGTTTTTGCTCCATGTTTGTGCAAAAAAAGAAGAGATAGGGACTTCATTTTTCTTTCAGTCATGACAATAAGCCGGTAAGACTCCATGCATGTGACTTTATTGACATTTTTAATAAACCAGATGCTTTCACAGAGTTTTGCATTTACATGTCAGAGCTTCATTTTGCTTATTTGGTTGAAAACTGATGAAATGGGATTTCCAACAATTGCAAACCTTGCATGCAATTATCTGTATAAACAAGGCCCAAATTAAAATTAACTTTGTTTGCTATTACCTACCTACCCGAAGAAAAGGTCCCTACTCAAAAGTTTTTTTCTTTGTTAAATCAAACCAGATTTTTTTTAAAATTCCGAATATTCTATTTTTTCTATGGGTTAAATAAAAGCTCACTCTTTTCATTTTTTTTGGTTTTCCATTGGGTTAATAAATTAACTGTATCAGCTAAACCCTTTCTTATAATTGGCCATATCAAAATGCAATTCTGATGATGTTTTATCAAACTTGTGAAAACAACAGGCAGTTTGTCAGCATTCATTGTCTAATTAAGGATGATTGCTAGCAAGCTCTCGTTATACCCACAGACACTTGATTCTATTATTAAAAACAATGTCTGTGTTACATGTTATATGTTGACGCTAAATGGATCATAAATAGATCTACATTTGTTTTCAACAACAAAAAAATGCCTGCCTACCTACCCGTTACCAGCAACCTTGGGTAGGCAATGGCAAACAAACAATTTTATAAGGTTTGCCCAACATTGATGGCTTCAGAGCCTGCATCAACATCATTTATCATCATTGTAAATTATCAAAGAAAGGGCCAATTTGGGGTCCTCCAAAACAACCTGCGAAAAGACATCAAAATCTGCTGTTTCTGCATTTGCCCGAACTGTCACTGGCTTAATGAAAAAGGGTCAGAAAAGAATGTCGAGAAAAAAATATGAGAACTATCACCGCACATTCACTGCCCAGCCCGTATAGCCCATTGCACTTGCTCGGTGCATGAAATCAAATCGAGCCAAACCCCCTCAGCGCATATGTGTGTAATCTTCAGATATCATAATTTTCAAACCTGTCACAACAGTATTGTCTTCGTCTTTGCCAATTATCAGGTGAGCAATTTAGGCCATCATGGCCCTCTTGTTTTGCATTGGTATAACTTCCAAACATTTTAACATTTTGCATTGTTTTGATTTATGTCGTACATTTGAATCTTTAAGAATTCTACTTTTAAGTAAAATCGTTTGAAATTCTTTGTATATATTTAACATTATTCAATACATGTAATTTGCTCGTACAGAATTTCAAGGAGAAAAAGTTCAAATGTTATATATATATATTTGTGGAATTTAATATAATAAATACATTTTGAAATATTGTAGTGACACAGAGTGCTGGGCACACTACAGAAATCATCACAGAATGTAATCTTCAACAACTGAAGGGTTGGTTTTAATGTCTATGTTACGGATACGGGTATATATAGCTTCGTGCTTGTGGTAAAATTATTTCGTTTTCTACTGTCAGTCAAAGAGTTTTGGAACACTCAGGCCTTTTTTTTTCAATTCAATTCCCCCACAAAGTGGGAGGCATTAAGCATTGCACTTATTTTTCCGTCTGTACGTCCCGACATTTTGTGTACTCAACCGCCCCTTTAACTGCTTGGCGCATTTCGCTGAAACTTCCACAGGTGAAGAACCATAACATGTAGGTGATCGTTAAGGAAGGAATTTTTGCTGCGACCAATTTTGGTAGAATTATGGCCCTTTGTCATTTTGTCCACTTTAGCATATATACTTCCCGAAATTTTGTGGACTCAACACATCTTTTACTGCTTGCAGGATTTCACTGAAACTTTCACAGCTGAAGAACCTTAACGTGTAGGTGATCATAAAGGAAGGAATTTTGGCTGTGATCAATTTGGCAGAATTATGACCCTTTGTCATTTTTTATTCTATAGAATTTATTTGAAAATAAATTTGTGTTGGCAAACATTAGTGTGTCTGTGACACATCTGTGACACATCAAGTTGTGTCTTTAAATGGCTTCAGCTTTGTGGGTTTTGCAAGGAGTTTGTGTTCGCAAAGGAATAATTTTAGTATTAAGATCAATCTTAGCTGATCTTGATCTTCTAGAGGAAATGTAAGGAATATGTAGTCTTATTTTTGAAAAAATAACAACATTTCTTCTTATAGGTAAAATATTATGAATTTGTGTTTTTTTTTTTATGACAGTCTTCTTGTAAAACTGCAATGTACACAAGGGGAGGTGTTGATAATTATGTTGAACATGTTTTAACCATTAGTTTAAATTGATCCAGACTTTAAGTGGAAACCTTTTTATGCTCCACGCAGGGGGGGGGGGCGGAGCATATAGTCGCCGCTTTGTCCGTCCGTCTGAATTCCAATTCCGCTGCCATTCAGTTTTTTTCTGGGTGCCCAATGAATTTCCCGGACAATTTTATCCATCATACTCCAGTACTTCGATTCCTCGAATTCAATGAAACTTTATATGTAGCATCCCTTTATAGAGGACATGGGCATACTGTCAGGTCATTCCACAAACTCCTCGCCGTGCTTACTTCCCCATTGGTACTCTTCTGAGTTACCACTGCCACCTTGAGTTAAAAACTTACAGATTTTGAAGTTTTCAGGGTAGACGATTATGAGGAGATTGAAGATTTATTTTGTACAAAATTTTAATTTTATCATTATTTTATATTTTTGTAACAGTGACACAGACATGTTGCATTATTGGTCCAGGTATATATATTAAGAGTTAACATGAACACAAAAAATAAATAAATAAGTAAACATAACAACGCGAGATTTACGTTGTCCATGTTTTTATCATGTGCTTGTCCACGATTTTATTTTGCGCTAAGTGTTTGCTTATAGTCATGTGGAACTTCATGCCGGCAAGGTTTTAATCAGTTAAATCTCTGCGCGGAGGTCGGTCATTCCAGTCTGATTATTTTTCCAGGAGTAACTGCTCTTTGACTGTAAATTGACTTTTTTGCTTGTCCACACTATAACTTGGCCATTAATGGAGGAAATTTAAAATAACTAGGCACACATGTTTTCAGCCTTTAGCTGGTTTGTGACCCTCATGAATCAGGTAGGTCAAGGGTCAAGGTCACACTTAGAAGTAAAAGGTCAAAATCAGCTTTTTGCTTGTCCGGACTATAACTTGGTCATGGATTTAGGGATTTTTCAATTACTTGGCCCAAATGTTTGCCTAAATTATATGGCATGTCTTGCTTATAAACAAGGTCATACTTAAAGGTCAAAAGTCAAAATTGGCTTTTTGCTTGTCGGGACTTATAACTTGGCCATGAATGAATAGATTTTTAATCAATGTACACAAATGTTTGCCCCAGCATGACAGCGTGTCTCCGTGTGAATCAGGTTCTTAGGTTTAAAGTCAAGACCACAATTAAGAGGTCAAAGCAGCATCAAGGAGCATCCATGGGTTTTACAGATATTCTTGTTAAAAATAAATTATTAAATGATGAAATACTATATTGATTTGCATATGATTGACATTTGAGGAAACATCAGTTGTTATCAAGGGTAATATCTTCTTTGAGTATCTAGTTATATAATAATAAAAAAAACTCATTTAAAAGAGTTTTTTTATGAAATATATTTTTCTTGTTGCAGCATCGTCTTAGTGAGTGGTGATGGCATGTACCACACTGTGTTGAATACTTTGTTCAAACTAATGGCCCTGGAATCAGGACTGGATGTCAATGATCCTGGATATGAACCGCAAGAGTTACCTCTGCCTGTGGGACACATTCCTGGTGGGTAACAATTACTACCATGTATTTTTGTACCCCTACTTCTTGTGAAAGTGGAAGCTATATGGGCTTCACTCGTGTTTGTCCATCCCTGTGTCCGTCTGTCTGTCTGTCTGTTCGCATGTCTGTCCGTATTTAATTTCTGCTCCATAACTTGCAAATGCCTAGAAGAATTTTTATGTTCATGAAGGTTATTATTCCTCGTGACCAGATGATCTGTCACATACAATGACACAAGGTCGTCTGTCAATGATCAAGGTCACAATTAAAGGTTGTTTACTTTGTCAGAGCAGTTGTCGGGGTATTGATTACATTTGAGGCGTATCGTGGGAACCCGGGCTTAATGCATATGCGTAAAGTAAAGTGTCATCACGGATTGAACTGGGCATTTAGCACAGGTTAACCCAGGATGACACTTTCCACTTTTATGACATTTTCTGTTTCATAAATCCACTGTAGGCAGAAAGTGTTGTCCCGGATTATCCTGTGCGGACTGTACAGGCTAATCCGGGATGACACTTTAAGCACATGCATTAAACCTGATTTTCCCATGACACGCCTCATTTAGTTTCCATCAGCTTACTGGTAATTGCATTTCCTATAGTTTAATTGTTTGTGTGCAGTGTTTTCTGAAGGTATTTTATGGACATGCAGTTATCCCCATATATGTCGGACCATTACTAGTATTATGATGTCATTCAACATTCATGAGTCATGGTGAAATGTATGTAAACATAGGTAATATGGAGAATAAATTATCAGTACAAGAAACGTAACTCTGCCTTCAATATTTATGGAGATACACCCCTTTATTATATACCTATTTATATCCTCCAATCAGCTGTCGTCATTCGTACCATGTGACTGTACAATATTTCACCATACTGGACGGGCGTGCGTACAATATATTCCTTATTAGACATTCCGAGAATAAACATAATGTCCGAGTGCTCCAAAACTTTACGAATATGTAACTTTTAGTTTTACCTCGATTAATGACGACTCCGATCCACTACTTCGAAAAAGTCTTTTAAAATCAGGCAACAATCCTTTCAAATCCATTTCATATATCCACGCTGAATTTTCTCTTGCGAACCTTGCTAACCAGAAACGCGATTTGTTGTCTAAATCGGCATGTCTGGTCAGCACGTTTGCTTTGTGTAAACGTTAAGTTGTCTCCAAACCTATATCCGATTATAAATATCACCTTCTAAAATTATTTATTGATTTTATTTAACTGTTTGTAACGTTACCAGAAATAAAGCCTGCAGCACAACAAAAACAATCCTAGAGTTCAGCAACATCTGGTTTCTGTCGTCACTATCCATTATTGTTTTATACTTAACATATAACATTCCTGATACAGATCTATATTGCGTTATTCTAGTTCTGAATATCAATAACAGTCTCCCTGAAAAACCGTCGGACCTCGGACATTGCCGATAAAAATCAGTGAGGTCCGGGAAAAAATGTCCGAATACTGGTCCTCGTGTCCGGTGAAAATTTTGGTAAAAAATATTTTATGACAGCGATTGCTGTATCTCTTTCCACAACAGTCATAACGTCATACTTGAGGGTCACCGATTGTGTTGAGGACGTTGAAGGGACTTTGACAAATACACTTGAATTCATATATATCTTGCAAAATTGACATGCTGATAGTACATGTAGTAGCTTTAGTTAATAAAGCACTCTCAAGTGTATATTGTTTTAGTTTTCTTCAAAGATATATTGTTTTTATCGTATTTAAATGTTTCTTGCACAAAATAAGTGGCCAGTAGTAGTTTGTCCGGGCCGTAATATTTCGGGCATTACCGGTCCTCTTGGCCAGTAAAAAATTCACGACTTTCGAGGAGACTGATCAAACACTTTTAATCAACTGTAAACTGTTCAATTTGACAACTTGCATCAGTGTGTAATACTAATTTTAACAACCGTGCTGCAGGAGCTTCCTATTGATCACGCCACCTTTTAAAAGTGACACGTCTAAATATAGTTTCTACACACTCAATGTTTACAGTTAGTACAAGGTCATGGTGGCTTTCTGTAAAATATATTCTGAAGTACGGAAAGCTGATTATGCAGTAAACATTAATTACTTAATTAGATGTTAGTGCATGATACAGAATAAAAGACAAACATTTATGTTTGCAAATTATGCAAGAGCGACGTCATATATAATATTGTGAGCACGCGAACTGTTCCGCGGACTGTGTTTTTAATGAAAATAATACAAAAATATGAATAGGTATATAATAAAAAGATTATTTAACAGCGTTCTGTACAATATCGTGGTATATTTGTACTCGTACACAGCTGACATACTCACATTGGACTCGCTTCTCGGCTAGTCCAATATGGTATGTCAGCTGTGTACTCGTCCAAATATATCACCGTATTGTACAGAACTCTGTTAAATAACCTAATATTATTTGAGTGCATAACTCCTTTGCTGGTGAATAGCATTTAACCAAAACACAGAGTATATACACCACAATTTTTTACTCACTGCATTTGTAATAAGCAATATGTTTTAACATCTACTTTTAGCAGCCAGTCATATGTGTTTTATATAATGTATTTGATGGTACAATTGTCAATTTTCTTTTTCATAAAATATTTAAAAAAGTTAAAATACAATATACATGTATTAAAATGCTTATTTGAAGTTTACACAACAAAAGTAATATTAAGAATGTATGAACCCTGCGTTTTCTCGAAGACTTCATGACATGATATTGTTTCATTTTTGTTCAAGATAGTGGAAACAGAATGGCCTATGGAGCTAATGGTTGTTTTGACATTGCAACTGCAGTCTATGCCTTAGTTTTGGGTAACCACTTCTTTAGCATTTTATTTCTGTATTGTTTACCATTTACAAATTGTATATAGTCGTTGGTTTATGCAGTCTTTATTATACTGATTTTAAATAGAAAAGACAAAAAACATTATCTCGTTTCTTCAAGTCAGTAAGATTACTGGTACCTGAAGACGGGCGGTGTGTAGTGTGTCATGTTTAACTAAATCAGAACAATTTGATGATGATTCAATTAAGGTAATGACCACCACTAATGTATTAAATATATGTCATTGTTATCCGTATTTGGTAGAAATTTTAAAAAAATTACATGTAAATGTAAAAATGACCTCTGTGTTCTTTGACTATTGGAAGGATTTATTTGCTTGACTATTCGAAGAATAGGTGAGCTTTCCTACTCGCCCCGCGTCCGGTGTCCGCGTCTATCTTGGTTAAAATTTAGTTTTAAATGTCTTGTAACTTCAAAACTACAGAAGTTATTCACTTGAAACTCAAAATATATCTTTGTCATTAACTTCAGCATCTGGTGCAACATTCTTCATAACTGAGTTTTGCATTTTGACAAAGTTATGCCCCTTTTTCACATGGATTTTTCTGGTTAAAGATTATATTAAAAGTCTTTTAACTTCAAAACTACAGTATTTTTTTTCTCTTGAAACTTGGACTATACCTTTGTCGTTAACTCCAGCATCAAGTGCAACATTCCCCATTATTCAATTTAACCAAATTTTTTGAAGAAAAAATTTCGGTTATTAGATTAGGGTATGTCGTTTGTTGTGTGGGGTGACGGCGTCAACTTTTTGTTTCCGCTCTCTAACTCTAGAACAGATTGAGATGTTGTAATGAAACTTCATATATAGATACCTTATATCGAGACCTCGCTTGGGATTGCATATGGGGTGGGTGGGGTCAAGGTCACTGTTACTAAAAAAAAAAAAATGGTTTCCGCTCAATAACTTGAGAAAGCATTGAGATATTTTAATAAACTTTCATACAGATATACCTTATATCGAGACCTCGCTTGGGATTGCATGTGGGGTGGGTGGGGTCAAGGTCAAGGTCACCGTTACTACAAGTAGAAAATCTATTTCTGCTCAATAACTTGATAACGCATCGAGATATTTTAATGAAACTTAATACATAGACACCTTACATCGAGACCTTGCTTGGGATTGCATATGGGGTGGGTGGGGTCAAGGTCATCATTACGAAAATAAGAAAAACGGTTTCCGTTCAGTAACTTGATAATGCATCAGTAACTTGATAACGCATCGAGATATTTTAATGAAACTTCATACATAGATACCTTATATTGAGACCTTGCTGGGGATTGCATATGGGGTGGGTGGGGTCAAGGTCAATGTTACTCAAAATAGAAAAACGATTTCCGCTTAATAATTTGAGATCGCATCGAGATATTTTAATGAAACTTCGTACATAGATATCTTATATTGAGGCCTCACTTGGGATTGCATATGGGGTCAAGGTCACCGTTGCTAAAAATAGAAAAATGGTTTCTGCTCAATAACTTGAGAATGCATGGAGATATTTTAATGAAATTTCATTCATAGATGCCTTATATGGAGACCTCACTTGGGATTGCATATGGGGTGGGTGAGGTCAAGGTAAAGGTAACCGATACTAAAAATAGAAAAACGGTTTACACTAAAAAAATTGAGAACACAAAGAGATAATTTAATGAAATTTCCTCTTTAGATACCTCATATTGAGACCTCGCTTGGGATTGCATATGGGGTAGGTAGGGTCAAGGTCACCATTGCTAAAAATGGACAAACAGTTTCTGCTTAATACCTAATGAAACTTTATATGTAGATACCTTATGTCTAGACTTCGCTTGCGATTGCATATGGGGTGGGTAGGATCAAGGTCAAGGTCACCATTACTAAAAATAAAAAAAAAGGTTTCCACTCAATAACTTGAGAATGAATTTAGATATTTTAATGAAACTTCTTATGTTGATATCTTATATTGAGACCTCGCTTTAGATTGCAAGGTCAAGGTCACCATTTCTTAGCCATATGTGCATGACCTTCACCTTGCACCCAGAACTTTCTTTCCTAATTGTGCTTACTAATGTATTTCGTTTGAACAAGTTGGTTCTTGTGGAATTTCCACGTTTCTTGTTTGTATTTTGACAGACTTGTGCCCATTTTTCACATAGATTTTCTGGTTAAAGTTTATATTCAGAAGTCTTATGACTTGAAAACTATATAAGTTATTCACTTGAAACTTGGAATGTACCTTTGTCATCAACTTAAACATCAAGTTCAACATTCCCCATGACTCTTAATTGTATTTTGACATAATTATGCCCCTTTTTCACATGGATTTTCTGATTAAAGTTCCTATTCAAATTCTTATAACTTAAAAACTACACAAGTTATTATCTTGAAACTTGGAAATGTACCTTTGCCATCTAGTCCACCATCAAGTGCAACATACCCGTTAACTCTGTTTTGTATTTTGACAGACTTATGCCCCTTTTGCAGATAGATTTTCTGATTAAAGTTTACATACAAAAGTCTTATTACTTGAAAACTACACAAAAGTTATGCACTTGAAAGTTGGAATGAACCTTTGTCATCAACTCCAACATTAAGTGCAACATTCCCCATAACTCTGTTTTGTATTTTGTCAGAGTTATGTCCCTTTTTAGCTCACCTGAGCACGAAGTGAGCTATTGGTTTAGGGGACCTCTCCGGCGGCGTCTATCGTCCGTCGTCAAGATGCTGTCAACAATTTGGACTGTTATCGCGATAAAGACTACATTTTTTATTCAATCTTGACCTAACTTGCGCATTTTGTGTAAGACCAAAAAATCTCGGATGGGATTGTTATTGGGTCAGATCACACCAGTAACACCAGTTATTGCCCCGTTTTCATGCAAAAAAAGTGCAAAAGTGCCCTTTTCCAACGTATAGACTTTATTTTCCATCCAATCTAAACCAAACTTTCACAGTTTGTGTATGACCATCAGATCTCAGCAGACGTCAAAAATAGGCCAGATCGGTTGTCAAACACCAGAGTTATTGCCCTTTGTTTATTAAAAAATATACAAAAATGGACATTATTCAGGATAGAGAGAGACATTTTTCATGCAGTCTTCACCAATCTTACACAGTTTGTCTATTACCATGAGATTACAGTTGAAGTCGAATATAAGCAAGATCGGACCTGAAACACCAGAGTAATTGCCCTTTGTTTGTGAAAAAAATATGCAAAAATGGACATTATACAGGATACAGACTTCAATTTTCATCTAATCTTAACCAATCTTGCACAGTTTGTCTGTGACCATAAGATTAAAGGTGAAGTTGAATATAAGCAAGATTGGACCAGAAACACCAGAGTTATTGCCCATTGTTTGTGAAAAAAATATGCAAAAATGGACATTATTCAGGATAGAGACTTCATTTTTCATCCAATCTTCACCAATCGTGTACAGTTTGTCTATGAATGTAACACTACAGGTGAATTTGAATATAAGTATGATCGGGCCAGAAAACCCAGAACTATTGCCCCTTGTGTTTGGAAAAAACATCAACAAGTTATCAATGATTGGCTTGCACACACGATTTTTTATTAAATGTTGACCAAACTTACACAGTTTGCGCATGACCATAACAATTGATTGATAAAATTTGATTTCCAACAGTTGCAAGACTCGCATGCAGTTATTTGTACATGCAACTTTGATGTCTTCAGAGCCTGCATTAACATCATTTATCATCATTGGTAAGAAAATTATCAAAGAAAAAGCAAAACTTTACCTTATAGCACAGCCATCGCAATTATCACATTGCAACTAGTTTTCCAAAACTGTTTGCGAAAAAGACATCAAAATCTACTGTTTGTGCATTTGCCAGAATTGTCAATCACTTAATGAAAAAGGGTCAGGTAAGAATACAGAGAAAAATGATTTGAGAACCATTAGCAAAAAAACGCACATCCACTACCCAACTCATACTTTAGTTAGCCCATTGCACTTACCGATGTGTAAAATCAAAATTGATTCTACTCCCACTGTGTATTGTTCAGATACCTTAATTTTCAAACCTGTCACAACAGCATGGTTTTCATCTGTACCAGTTCTCAGGTGAGTGCTTTGGGCCATCATGACCCTCTTGTTACATAGATTTTTAGATTTAATTTTTGGAAGTTGATAACTTCAATACTTGACAGGTTATTCACTTAAAACATGGGCTAAACCTTTGGTATGAACAGCGTCAGGTGCCACAATCCACATAACCCTGTATTGTATTTTGAGTTATGTCCCTTTTCACATAGATTTTCAGTGTTAAGTTTTTATTGTTAAGTATTATAATTTCTAAACTACAAAAAGTTATTCACTTGAAACTTGGAATACTTCTTTGTAATAACTCCAGCATCAGGTATAACAATCCCAGTGACTCTCTTTTGTATTTTGAAAGTTTGTGTTCCAAAGTTTTTTGCTCGCCTGAGCACGAAGTGCTCGGTGAGCTATTGGTATAGGGGTCCTCTCCGGCGTCCTCCGTCATCCGTATGCCGTCAACAGTTGGACCGTTATCGCGATAAAGACTACATTTTTTATTCAATCTTGACCTAACTTGCACAGTTTGTGTATGACCATAAAATCTCGGATGGGATTGATTATGGACCAAATCGGACCAAGAACACCAGAATTATTGCCCCTTTTTAATGTGAAAAATGCTGAAATTGCTTTTTTTCCAACGTAGAGAGTTCCTTTTTTATCCAATCTTGACCACACGTACACAGTGTGTGTATAACTATAAAGTCTTGGTCACAGTTGAATATGGGCCAGATTGGACCAGAAACACCAGAGTTATTGGCCCTTGTTTTTTGTTTTAAAAATGCAAAAAATGGATCTTGTGCGGAATAGAGACTTTATTTTTATCCATTCTTAACCAAACTTGCACAGTATATGGAGGACCATTTGATCTCAGACATAGTCAAATGTGGGTGTATTCAGACCAGAATCACCAGAGTTATTGCCCCTTTATTGTTAAAACAAAGCAAAATAGGACTGTGTTGATATAAAGTGTTTATTTTGCATGTAGTCTGTACAAAACTTGCATGGATTGTTCATTGCAATTATATCTCAGACAAGTTTAATAATAACCAGATCAGAACATACATACTGGAGCTATTGCCCTAGTTTGATAATAAAATGCAAACACATTTCATTATTTTTCCCAAGCAAAATATATATTCCTGAAGTAATCTCTGTGGTCTAAGGGAGATAAGTGAATTGGAACATGTGTAGTCTCCCTGGAAAATCTATAGGTTAGATACCAGTAATTCCAATTCCCATAGGGTCCCATTATAAAATGGCAAACTTTCCAAGAATTTTTCTAGCATTTCCTTTATTTCAGATTGTGCAAGCCTGGTATCAAGTTAAAGATCAATCTGTCCTCTTCCAACATTTGCAATAAAAAAGATATGTCATGTTACTTCTAAGAAAATACATTTCACTTGAATGCAGGCACCGGTAGAAAACAGGGTTTCGGCAGTTCTATTTCGATAAAAGCCCCATACCACAATAAACACACCCCAAAAGTTCACCTGTCAAGTTAGCCTTCCATGAAATGCACCAAAATGTTGCAGACAAGCACAGGATATTAGAAATAACCACAAAAGGCATGTCTGAGATACCTAAATGGCTTTTATGCCAGAAGAGAAGAGGAACTCTTTAGTAATAGGCACTACTTTTGAATGGACCACGGAGGGATACACAATGATTTACTGGTATCTAACCTATATGCAAGTAGCACTCCACAGAGCAGTACATCAATAGCCATAACTAGAAACTTGATAGTGGGCAGTGTAAGCACATGGCCAGTGGTTAGTGAGTACACACCAAGATACTTCAGTGGGGCTGTTTACTGCATACTGGATTTAATTGTCCACTTCTGTGTATTATTTTTAATGCACAGTATGTTAACTCTCTTATTTATTTGACAGTTTAAACATTTCTGGATTTTGAATTCTTGCTAAGTAGAACAGAAAACTGCTGCAGTTAGGTTTATTATTGAGAAAGAGAGAATCTAAAGACTGTAAGTAGCATTCACTGAAAATTAAGTTGTAAAATACAGACAATTGCCATGCTATTCAGTTTGATTATCATAAATAATAAGACAAATGGTCAGCTTTTGATTGTCGACACCAACATAATGCCAGCAAACAATATTTCAAATTCGGAGCAAATTTATCACTGAAACATGGGAAACCTTCATTGTCTGGCTAGTTGCAAAATGTTGAAGATAACTAGAATTAGGGATTGCTATTGCATGTGGCCGTTTCGGATCATATTCTAATGGTTGGATGATATGCACACTTTTCGAGTGTAACATTTTTTTTCTTAAATGACGGATCTGGTTAACAATGTCCTTGGTTATGAGATATTAGCCAGTTTCTCACCTTTAGACATGTCTGCAAACACACAACTTGTACACACGATAACAGCATTTGTCTTGACTGACGAACTAATGTACAAATGGCAAAATTTGTTAAAGACTGAGTTATTGGTAAAACATGTCTTTTCAATTTTTTTATTATTAAATGACCGAAAGATTTATTTCGGATAACCAAACATTTTACAGAAAAAAAGATAGCAGAATATTTTTTTTACGGTTATTCTACTGGCCCTGCTTGTTATCTCACCTGAGCAGTAGACATAAAAATCTACAGTTTCTCTATTTGCCCTAACTGCCATTGACATACCGCGGTAATAACAAAAAATCCAAAACAGACTGTGAAGAAACATGATCTGAGAACCATAAGCAAAAAGAAAGTATCAGCACCACTCAGACAGGATATCACATCACACTGCCTGACACAAGAAATCAAGGAGACTTATCAAACCCATTTATGTATTCTTCAGATTTCTTCATGAAAGTAGAGTCCTCACTTGTTGATATCCATGAGTTTTATTGTTTGTTTTTGATATGCAAGGGTAAGCTGTGGAGTTAAATAAATATTTTTTTTTTAGTAAGCTAGTTGAATGTTTTTATGCCCATTATGGCACACATGCTTTGAATAACATTTTTTCAAACCTGTCACAACCGTAAGGGCTTCGTCATTGCCAGTACTCAGGTGAGTCCTTTGGGCCATCATGGCCCTCTTGTATGAATTCTAAACTGCTTAAGGTATTCCAATGAAACTTGAAATAATTTGATAACATAATTGCCATTGCTCAGTTTTGTATTTCAACTGGTTTATTCCCCTTCCACTTTTCAAAATGTGTACGAACTGAAATACTTTGAATAGTCGAGCGAGCTGTCCTCAGACAGCTCTTGTTTGTCTTATCATGACCAAACTTGCACTGTTTGTGTATGACCATAAGGTCTCAGTCGAAGTCGAATATGGGCCAGATCCAACTAGAAAGACCAGAGTTCTTGCCCCTTCATTGTGAAAAAAATCAGTAATTTGTCAACTGTTAGCTTTCCATCTCTATAGAGAATTAAGTTTTCATTCAATGTTGACTAAACTTACACGGTTTGTGTATGACCGTAAGATCTCATATGGGTGCAATGATGGGTCAGTTAAAACCAGGAACACTAGAGTTATTTCCCCCTTTTTTATGAGAAAACTTGCCAAAAATGGACGTTGTGCAACATAGAAACTTCATTTTTAGCTTGACTATTCGAAGAATAGATGAGTTTTCCTACTCGCCCCATTGTTGGCGTCGGCGTCTGATCTTGGTTAAAGTTATTATTCAAAAGTTTTGAAACTTCATAAATTCCATAAGTTATTGACTTGAAACTTGGCATCAACTCCAGCATTCCCGAAAACTCTAGTTTTGTATTTTGACATAGTTCTGTCCCTTTGAACATAGATTTTCAGATTTAATTTTTTATTCAAAAGTTTTATAACTTCAAAACTTGATAGGTTATTGACTTGAAACTTTGAATATATCTTTGTCACCAACTACAGCATCAGGTGCCAGAATTCACATAACCCGGTTTTGTATTTTTGAGAAAGTTATACCCCCTTTTCACATAAAAGTTCAGTGTAAAGGTTTCATTCAAAAGTCTTATCATTTTAAACTACATTAGGTATTCAGATGAAAATTGGAACCTTTTTAACAACTCCAGCAGCAGGTGCAACAATCCCCATATATTGTTTTGTTTTTTGACAGAGGTATGCCCACTTTTCACATAGATTTTTGGGTTAAAGTATATTTCCAAGTCCTATAATTTCTAAACTGCATAAGGTATTCATCTGAAACTTAGATTGATAACACAATTGCCATAACTCAGCTTTGTATTTCAACAAAGTTATGCCCCTGTCACTTTCCAAATTAAATTGATAAAATAATAGCCGTAAGTCAGCTTGTATTTCAACAAATGTATGCCCCTTCCACTTTCCAAAATATGTACCAACTGAACTACTTCGAATAGTCAAGCGCGCTGTCCTCTTACAGCTCTTGTTTTTGATTCAATTTCTGAATCCTTTATGTTGCACGGTTCAGAACAAAGAACAACATTTTCAGTGTGTATTCAGGCAATAAGCATATTGCCTATGCATTCATGTTGGCTAGTGGTCCATGGTCGGACTTGCTGCAACTGAGTGAGAGAAGGCGTAGCATGGGCATCATCAGGCTGCCATGTAAAAGAACTTAAAGCCTTAATCCTTTTCTACAGTCTACATGACAAATTTTAATAAAATAGTGCAAGTAAAGCTGCTGTGGCCCGGGCATCTTGATGTGGGAGGCATATAGTGATTGCCCTGTCCTTCTGTAACCAACACCGCTTACTATAACACTTGGATACTTAAACAAAAGTTGCTTATGACCATTCTGAAATCCACCTATATCACCCAACCTCACTTGAACCTTGACCTAATTTGGACTTAGAATAATTTAAATAGGCTATTTATTGGTTAACTAGATTTAACGATTTCTTCTATCATTAACAACGCGCACTACAACATTTGGATACTTAAACAGTTGTTGCTTATGACCATTCCCAATCCAACCAAATCACCCAGCCTCGCTTTGACCTTGATCTTGACCTAATTTGGAATAATGGGCTGTCCAACACCAACCGAGAGCATATGTGTTTATCAAACACAACGTCTTGTTTCAGGTAAAGTTTAACTGGTAAATTTAAGAAACATGTGAACATGCAGAATAAATGATCATTATAAATGGCATTTACACTAATGTTATTGTTCCTTGGCCTGTTTAGAACTCTTCACAACTTTTAGAACAAGTACAATTGTAAGATTTTTTTCATTTTCTACAAGGATATTGGTAAAATAGCTACTAGGTTTTGTTAAATTTAAGTTAAACGTATATATATAAAAATATATTTGTTTGTTCATGTATAATGTGTTGCATGTGTGTAATATTAACATTGATCAGTATATACCTTTCAACAAAATTGTTATCAAGTTCGATAATCAGCCAAATTGGCTTAGGAATTGTATTATGGCCCTTGAATTATCTAAAATTAACCTTTTTAGACGTTCCACTCTTTTAAACCAAAAGTTTTCATCCAATCTTCGCAAAACTTCAGGAAAATATTTGTGGGCAAAATATCTACGTCAAATAAGCAATCGACCAAATCGCCCCAGGAATTGTGGAGCTATGGCACTTGAATAATTTAACATTGGCCTTTTTAGTTATTTTAGCTAGAGGGCGCATAACTTTGTAACAAACAGCTCTTGTTATTTCAGTGTCGATGATCCAGCAATTCATTTTCAAGAGTCAGAGAGAGACAGAGTTGACCATTGGTGTTAAAGCTCCCCAAGAATTTTTTGACCGGAATGCCAGGTTATTACAGAGATTGGTGAAAGATGAGCTTTACACAGGCAATTTTGGAGGGAGCTCTGTAGACTTGCCAGAAAATTCTAGTGAGAATAAAGCATTTAATTCAAAGCGAAATGATGAAGCATCAGTTGAGAAAAAACAAGAAACAGAGAGTGTAACCCCTTCTAAAGAGGTCCTGAATGCTAATCGTGATTTTGTTAACAAGCCTTCAGATGTTGGCAAAGGATCTGAAACTGCAAGTGTAAAAATTACGGAAAAGAATAATATAAAGGAAAGGTAATTTACGCCTTGTATATGAATTTACTTTTGATATTGCTCATTTTAGCTCACCTGAGCACAAAGTGCTCATGGTGAGCTTTGGTGATCGTCTTTTGTCGGTCGTCCGAGTGTCCTGGCGTGCGTCCGTCAACTTCATTCGAACAACATCTCCTCCTACACCGCGTTGTAGATTTTCACAAAACTTCTCAGGAATGATCCTTGGGTGACCCTCTTTCAAAATTATTCAAATCGATCCGGTCCGCTAAATATGTAGGTCACCTGAGATAAAATAATTGAACAAGTGAAAATCTTACCCTCTGAAACCGCGAGGCTCAGGGCTTTCATATTTGATATGTGACATCCTCAAGAGGTTCTCTGCAAAGTTTGTTTAAATTATTCTCCTGGGGTAAAACGTGGCCACGCCCTGGGGGTCACATGTTTATATAGACTTATATGGTAAGTCAACTTTAAAAATTTTCTCCTCTGAAACCACAAGGCCCAGAGGTTTCTGTATTTGGTATGTAACATCGTATAGTGGTCCTCTACAAAGATTGTTCAAATAATGCCACTGGGGTCAAACATGTTCACGCCCCTGGAGTCACATGGTTGATACACATTTAAATAGCAATATGCCTTGGGAAAAAAGAAGCCATGCCCCGGGGGTCGCACGGTTTCTGTATACTTATATGGCAAGTGGACTTTTTCTCCTCAAGGCCCAGAGTTTTCGTATTAGGTATGTAACATTGTGTAGGTGTCGTCTACAAAGAGAGTTCAAATTAAGCGCCATGGACAAAAGGGACAACGCCCTGGGGGTTGCATGGTTTATATAGACTTAAATATCAAAATGTCTTTAAAAATCTTTTCCTGAAACTGTAAGGCTCAGATTATTAGTCCCCTACCGGTGTTTCACCGGAGGGGACTAGGTTTGCCCTCCGTCCGTCCGTCCATCCGTCTGTCACGCCGTCCGTCCGCAAAATTTGGTTCCTGCGATAACTCAAAAAGTACTGAAGATACTTCGATGAAACTTGGTATACATATAAACGACAATGTGAGTATTATGCACGACTTTTTATTTTTTACCAGACTTCAAAGGTCACGTGACTGTTACTAAAAATATAAATAAAATTAAACAAACTGGATCCTGCAATAACTCAAAAAGTACTGAAGATATGTCGATGAAACTTGGTGTACATATAAACGGCAATGTGAGGATTATGCAGGACCTTTTAGTTTTCACCAGAGGTCAAAGGTCACGTGACTGTTACTTAAATAGAAATAAACTGAATACTGTTATAATTCGAAAAGTACATAAGATATTACCATGAAATTGGGACAAAGATTGAACTATAGGTTTGCCATCCGTCTTTGTGTCTGTCTATCTGTTCGTCCGTATGTTAGTCCGTTCGTCTGTCTGTCCAACCCCAAAACCTGGTTCCTGCAATAACTCAAAAAGTACTGAACTTATTTCGATGAAACTGTATATACATATTAACAGCAATGTGGCAATGTGAGGATTATGCATGACCAAAGGTCACGTGACTGTTACTAAAAATTGAAATAAACTAAATACTGTAATAATTCGAAATGGACATAAGATATGACGATGAAACTTGGTACAGAGATTGAACTATAGGTTTGCCATCTGTCTGTGTGTCGTTCTGTCTGTTCGTCCGTATGTATGTCTGTCCGTCTGTCTCCAAAACCTGGATCCTGTGATAACTCGGAAAGTACTGAAGACACTTTGATGAAACTTTGTATACTTAGCAACAGCAATGTGATAATTATGCACGACCTTTTATTTTTCACCAGAGGTCAAAGGTCATGTGACTGTTACTAAAAATAGAAATGTCTGTGTGTGTCTGTCTGTCTGTTCATCTGTCGGTCTCACTCTGACTGTCTGTCCCGTCCCCAAAACCTGGATCCTGCGATAACTCAAAAAGTACTGAAGATTGATGAAACTTTGTATGCATAGAAAGAGCAAGGTGATGATTGTACACGACCCTTTATTTTTCACCAGAGGTCAAAGGTCACGTGACTGTTACTTAAAATAGAAATAAACTTAATACTGTAATAATTCGAAAAGAACATAACATATGATCATGAACTTGGTACACAGAATGGACTATATGATTGCCCTTTGTCAGTTTAGTACTGCAATAACTCAAAAAGTAACTCGAATGTCTGGTCAATGTTACTAAAATAGAAAAAACAACAACTTGATCCTGCAGTGACAAATGGGATTTGAATATGAAACTTTGTACATTTACAGATAAAGGGCGATTTGACAGTATTGCACAATGTTTAATTAGGGGTTTTCACCGGTAGGGGACTCCTGTATTGCTTGCAATACTATCAAAGCCTTGTTAAACATTGTTTGCAGTGCTTACACTGTCATTTGGCTAAAGGACATTCTGATTTGGCTATAACATTTTCTATGATTTGGCTATAGAAACTTTTTAGCCAGGGGAAGCCTTGCGTTTATTTAAACATATACATTGTATATTTCAACTTATTTCAACAGTTTTACTATGCTTGTACACCACGTTGGCATGTTGGTTGTTGGCATGTTGGTTGGTTGAAGTATGTATGTGTTCAAGGTTAATTTAGTGTAATTAAATGGCTCATAACAGAATTGTGACTTTTGGTTATGTACCCTTGTTTATATCCAACACAACATATTTGAATATAGGACTGGGACGAAAGCTACAGGTGAGCTTTTAAATATGAGGCGCGTCGTGGGAAAATCGGTCTTAATGCATGTGCGTAAAGTGTCGTCCCGGATTAGCCTGTGCAGTCCGCACAGGCTAATCTGGGATGGCACTTTCCGCTTTTATGGTATTTTCTGTTTTAATGAAGTGTCTTCTAACCATAAATCCACTGTAGGCGGAAAGTGTCATCCTGGATTAGCCTGTGCGGACTGCAAAGCTAATCCGGGATGACACTTTACGCACATGCATTAAGTCCGGTTTTCCCACGACGCGCCACATATGTTGTGTTGGATATTAAAATGTGTAAATAGCCAATAGTAATGAATAATACTATACAGTGGAACTTTCACCAAAATAATCAGAATTGTCATTACAGAAACGCAGAATATTATGATTTGACAAAGGTTTGCACATGACCATTGATCAATGTAAATGCATTTAACACATGTGAAGTTGGAATAAGATGTCAAACATAGAATAAACTGTTTTAATACAGCAATGTTTTATATTCAGTTCACCATTTGTAATTTACGAATTTTGCAGATTAACTAGTGAAATAGACACCTGCATATAACTGCATCAGTAAAATTGATTTTACCACAAAACTGTAAACTTGTATGTATTAAAAACATTTCACCAAAAATTTGAACTGTGTCCATGCGTGCATGAACACAGTTTATAAATACAGTAAAAATGATCAAAGACACAATCAGTTTTAATGAAAATGTCATGGAAAAATGCTTATTACACCAAAAGTATTGACAGAATATAACAAACATACATAAACAACATGAAATTCTCAGTTTTATGTGAAAAAAGAACAAAAATCATGTCCATTCTATGTTTTACGTCTTACTATAACTTCACATAATACATTGTTATTTTTATTTTTTCCAGTGAAACCATGACAACGGTTAGGTGACTCTTTGTTGCTCTTATTGACTTAGACGTAATTGTGTCATCGGTTGTCGACAAGTTTCGCGTCCCCAATTTCCATTTGATAACCGAGGCTTCACAACTGGTCATTCACAGGCCATGCAGCAAGTGGGAAATGCTGAAATCTGTGTGGAACATGGCTTTGTTTAACAGCAGTTTTGTATGTATTTAATTTTCATGAAAACATTGTCCTTGAGTATGAATCTGTAAAATTGATAAAATGGAATCAATATTGTAATGTTAACTGTATAAGGGTTAACAAGCTTGAATACATGCATTTTGTCTACAGAATATAAAGAAATAGTACTGCTTATATAGACATAGTCTATTAATACCTTTGCCTGTACCCTTTAATGCATAAAGCATAATTTAAACTATTTATAGGATCAAAATGAAACTTCATGTAAGCATATGACATGCGAAACATCTGTCTTAATTCAATAGATACCAGTTCAGTCTGTCACACTTATTGTCCAAACATTTCTTGATCTCGATAGTAATTTCAAGGACGCCCTTCAAAGTGACTTGTAATGTAATCAATAAACAGCAATAAAAAAAAAAATAATAATAAATAATAATTATAATAAATCTAATAAATAAATAATGTAATCAAAGTGACTTGTAATGTACGGTATTCAATAATTTGTAATGTAATCAATAGACAAATTATTCTTCAACTCTCTGCAAAATGGCATTTGTTTTAAAACACAGTTTTCGTTCAAATCAAGTCTGTTATTTGAATTTGTAATATTTATTATCGAAAATGTTAATTAATAATTTTTTCATGTGAACATATAAGTCAACAATCGGAAATGCACGTGTACTTTGTAGGCTGATGAACCACCAGAGCACACTTTGTCATTATTTGTTACCGAGTTCTCAGTCAAGTGAATAGCCCACATGACCCTGAATCCGACTTGAGACATCTTGAGCGTGTCCTGTCCTGTCCATAGATGGCGAGATATTTACCCTGAAGGAACCAGAATACAACGCCCGGTAGGTTGGGGCTTTGATAAAAATTGGATGGATGCTGCTTGTAATATTTTATTCAATCACATTACGCTGTCCCACATTTGATTTAATGAATTGAGTGTTAAGTTTTTAGCTCACCTGAGCACAAAGTGCTTGGTGAGCTATTGGTATAGGGGACCTCTCCGGCAGCGGCCGTCCTTCCGTCGTCAAGGTGCCGTCAACACTTTAGACCGTTATCGCGATAAAGACTACATTTTTTATTCAATCTTGACCAAAATTGCACAGTTTGTTTATGACCAGAAAATCTTGGACGATTTCGATAATGGGCCCAATCGGACCAATAACACCAGAGTTATTGCCCCTTTTTCAGGCAAAAAAATTGCAAATGTGCCCTTTTACAACGTATAGACTTCATTTTCCACCCAATCTTAACCAAACTTTCACAGTTTGTGTATGACCATCAGATCACAGCAGACGCCAATCTTCACCAATCTTGCACAGTTTGTCTATGACCATAAGATTAAAGGTGAAGTCGAATATAAGCAAGATTGGACCAGAAACACCATAGTTATTTCCCTTTGTGAAAAAAATATGCAAAAATAGACATTATTCAGGATAGAGACTTCATTTTTCATCCAATCTTCACCAATCGTGTACAGTTTGTCTATGAACGTAAGACTACAGGTGAAGTCGAATATAAGCGTGATCAGGCCAGAAACACCAGAGTTATTGCCCCTTGTTTTTGGAAAAAAACATCAACAAGTTATCAATGATTGGCCTGCACACACGATTTTTGATTCAGTGTTGACCTAACTTACACAGTTTGCGCATGACCATCAAAATTTCTTGATAAAATTTGATTTCCAACAGTTGCAAGACTTGCATGCAGTTATTTGTACCTGCAACTTTGATGTCTTCAGAGCCTGCACTAACATCATTTATCATTGGAAAGAAAATTAGAAAGAAAAAGCAAAACTTTACCTTGTAGCACAGCCATTGCAATTATCGCATTGCAACTAGTTTTCCAAAACTGTTTGCGAAAAAGACATCAAAATCTACTGTTTGTGCATTTGCCAGAATTGTCAATAACTTCATGAAAAAGGGTTAGGTAAGAATATCGAGAAAAATGATTTGAGATCCATTAGCACAAAAACGCACATCCACTACCCAACTCATACTTTAGTTAGCCCATTGCACTTGCCGATGTTTTAAATAAAAATTGATCCTACCCCACTGTGTATTGTTCAGATACTTTAATTTTCAAACCTATCTCAACAGTATGGTCTTCATCTGTACCAGTTCTCAGGTGAGCGCTTTGGGTCATCATGGCCCTCTTGTTTATTACTCGCATGGTTTTCAAAATTATGTTTGAATTTTGTATTTAATCTGTACTGGTCATTAGTAATTAATTATTGTTTGAGTTTACATCTAACATGATATTAATGAAAACTTGAAAAAAGATGCAATGGAAAACAATAACGATTATTTGTACGTGTTCTTTTTCATACATGTATCACACTCGACCTTGTACGTATTGTGCATACATGTACACAATTTGTGGCATGTTGTGGGAAACCCGGGCTTAATGCGTGTGCTTACAGTAGATTTATGTTTGGAAGAGACTTCCTTGAAACAGAAAATGCCATAAAAGTGGAAAGTGTCGTCCCGGATAAGCATGTGCTGACCGCACTGGCTAATCCGAGACGACACTACGCAAATGCATTAAGCCTGATTTTCCCACGACAAGCCTCAACCATATGTCGTTTGTTTCAGTTATTTTCCCAAAAAAGTACCAATCTTTTGCAACATCCTTTGTGTGACAGGAAGGGTCGGTTAAAGGGTTTTCTGCAAAAATCGCGGTATGGATTAAGGGGGAAAAAAAAATGACGCCACGACATGGACATAAATATATTTAAATGTCTGTATATATAAACTTAATTGTTACGGCAAGTTACTATTTACCTGCATGCATCATATGCATCGTTGGAAGCATACTACGAACATCGAATAAGACACAAATTATATTTGACTGTTATTTTCATAACCATTGTTGTTGACAGTTCTGTAACAATTTGATACTATATAGTTATTATGTTTACTTTCTAATTATTATTGTATGTTACAATCATCATAAATGTTTTGTGTGTGTAAATTTACAAATTATACAAATAAGGTGCATGCATGTGCAAGGTGTGTTTCGATGTATTTCAAAAATTGCTGAGTTGCATTCAGATATGATTAAAACTATTTATTGAAATGTTTATGTTGTTGTGCAAGTATGTTAAACATATTATACTGTGTTTTACATGTATTTGGGTTTGGTACTTGCATGTACTTACGCTATTCATGTTATAGTAATGGTGCTATAATTATGCTTGTTTGTTTATATTCAGAATTATCAGGTAATGCAATTTTACTAGTAGTTGTTGTACACTGTATTTTTAATTGGAAGTCCAACTACACAGCTGTACAAATAAATTTTTGCTTTCCTGTTGTCATATTGTATATTAATAGGTTTGCGGATTGTTGGTCAAAGATTATTCATGACTATGAAAAATACAATGGGCGTTGAAATGGCTCACAAAAATGGGTCATTAGCTCAAACATATACTCCTAGTCGGATTCAAAGCGCAAGTATTTGAGCATTTCTCATTGTGCCCGACATGGGCCAGTTTTTGACCTTCGATGAAAGTTCATAATTGATAAAGTCACTGTATTTCTGAACGAATGTGGTCAATTAAATGCATTTCATCGCTATTGATACGCATCACAACTTGTAACGAGTGAATAAGCAATATTTTGCAATGTAGTGTTTGAATATAATGAAATAAGCAGTTAAAAACGAACAATATACCGCATTCATTTTACAGGGTATTTGTTTGACGGAACCTTGCAAAGAACTACCGTTTCTCTGATAATTATTGACGAGACTGTATGGATAACATTGTATTAAATTGCATTAACATCAGATAAGTTTGCAGCTGAAGATAAAATTTCTAAAAAATCGGTCTAACATTAAAATAGAATATACAATAATGATCAAATATAGATAAAACTATACCGAGATATAACATAGATATATAGCAAACAATTGGTAGTTTTTTATCTTATACAAAATGCATACACAGTTGAAAAGAAAGGGTTGCGTTTGTGTATTCTGATATTATATTTGGTATTATTTTGACTTTCTATACACTTATAATACTTTGGTAATTATTTTTGTTATGACTTTAAAGGGAAATGTTTCTTTGAATCCTTACAATAGGATAAGAAACATCGGTATACACGAACGTTTATAAATATGAAAATGTGCAATAGCACTTCGTGATTTGAATATTGGGCTTGTAGTCAGTTATGGTATAATCTGCAGTTTTATTTGAATCGGTAGAAGTGTATTATATATTATAATAAATGTTGTGTTATACTAAAAATACGAAACAAAACACGTACAAATTGCAGGAAAAATTTTGATCGAACTTGCTATTTATTTGTGTGACCCTGTCTCGATAATTGTTACGAAAACGTGTTCGGATTCTTTTGAGTTTGTAACTGATTTAAAATTTTAAGAAACCCGTGTATACTTGTATATTTGTCTGTCAATCTGTATACTAAATTAATAATATATGTCCACCACCATCAATAAACATAGTTTTATTAAATATTTGCTTTATAAATAATGTCAGTTTGTTTCATTGTTATTTGTTCTCAAAGTTGCTTAACCGGACTTTAGTAAAATGCTGTGTTCGTTAAGCAACAAAAATACTAACATATCCATTTGTACTAATTGCTTACCTCTGCCTTATAAATGCTGTTACAATGCACGTACAAGTTAACGTGTTTTTGTTTGCTTTATTTATGACAATAAAGTTTGTCGATATTGGCTAGTTCGCCTCCATAAATCTGTATTTGTATTGTATTTGCCATTTCAGTCACTGCTAGAGCTCACCATACAGAGGAAATTCTTTCTTCTTACGACCTTCACTCTATTAATGGGTATTTTACTATATTCTTTTTATGCCCCCGAAGGAGGGTATATAGTAGTCGCACCGTCCGTCTGTGGGTGGGTGGGTGCGTGGGTGGGTGTGTCCGTCCCTCCAGACTTCGTTTCCGCTCTGTAACTTTTTAATGCCTGGATGGATTTTAATATAACTTCAGATTATTATTTCCCCTGACTAGACGATGTGTCTTGTACAACTCCCATCCTCGTCGGTTAAAGGTCAAGGTCACAATTCAAGGTCACAGGTCATGAATTTTCGTTTCCACTCCATAACTTCTAAACGCCTGGATGGATTTTAATATAACTTCAGATTATTATTCCACATGACCAGACGATATATCACATACAGTCCTATGCTTGTCGGTTAGAGGTCAAGGTCACAATTCAAGGTCAAAGGTCATGTATTTTTGTTTCTGCTCCATAACTCCTAAACGCCTGGATGGATTTTAATATAACTTCAGATTATTATTCCACATGACCAGACGATGTGTCGCGTCCAACTCCGATACACGTTGGTCAAAGGTCAAGGTCACAATTCAAGGTCAAAGGCCATGAAATTTTGTTTCCGCTTCATAACTTCTAAATGCCTGGAAGGATTTTAATATAATTTTAGATTATTATTGGCCATGACCAGACGATGTGTAGCGTACAACTCCCATGCTCGTCGGTCAAAGGTCAAGGTCACAATTTAAGGTCAAAGGTCATGAATTTTTTTTGTTTCCGCTCTGTAACACCTGGAAGGATTTTAATATAACTTCAGATTATTATTCCCCATGACCAGACAATGTGTCGCGTACAACTCCCATGATGGTCGGTCAAAGGTCAAGGTCACAATTCTAGGTCAGAGTTCAATTATTTTTGTTTCCACTTCATAACTTCTAAACGTCTGGAGGGATTTAAATGTTACTTAAGATTATTATTCTCTATGACAAGACAATGTGTCGCATACAACTCCCACGCTCGTATGTCAAAGGTCAAGGTCACAATTCAAGGTCAAAGGTCAAGGATATCTGTTTCTCCACCATAACTTCTAACCGTTTGGAAGGATTTTAATATAACTTCAGATTATTATTTCCCATGGCCAGGCGATGTGTCGTGTACAAATCCCATGGTCCTCAGTCAAAAGTTAAGCTCATTACCTTCTAAACGTTTGGAAGGATTTTAATATTACTTGAGATTATTATTTCCCATGACAAGGCGATGTGTCATGTACAACTCCCACGGTCTTCAGTCAAAGGTCAAGGGCACAATTCAGAGTCAAATGTAAAGGAATTTTCTTTCTGCTCTATAACTTCCAAAAGCCTTGAAGGATTTTTATATTACTTCAGATTATTTTTTCCCATGACCAGATGTGTCACATACCTCTTACATGCTCCTCAGTCAAAGTCTGTGGGTCCAAGGTTACACTTAAAAGGTCAAATATTAGAATGAATTTTTTGTAGGAAGCATCATTTTTGCCAACATGTAAGGAATTAATAACTTGGTGGGAATGAAGATCATTGTGAGGCAGTTTGTCACAACAACAAACAGCTGTGTTTCTGAAATCTCAAGATATTTGTCCAGGGCATAATATTGTACTGTGACATTGTTTTGCCTTCCTATGACAAGCATATGCTTTGGGGGCATATGTCACATCCTGTGACGAGCCTTTGTAAAAAAATATTATGATATTTATATAATGGATGGGGACATAACGTCATTGTATATAATGTATTGTGCAAAATAATTGCGCAACAGTCAAGTATATTTGTTGCTTACTTGTCAGCCAAAACAGTACATGTTGAATGATGAGACTAATCACATACATCAGTATGCTTATGTACCAAACTAACTTTGTAAGGTTGTTCCTTTTGTGGAAGCGACATCTTCAATCTGGAAACGAAAATAATATTTTGTGATTACAGACTAGTTCTTGTTGGTGGTGATGGCCTGTATCACGAAGCTGCCAATGGGATTGTTCAGCGAATGGCGACTGAAACAGGAAGTGCTGTTAGCGATGTTAAATTCTCTCCAGCAGAGTTTCCGGTTCCGATGGCATTGATTCCATGTGGTACTAAAGTTTTTTATGCATATATGAATTTTGTTTGCATGCGCTTTGAGATCATCATACGTTTTTTCGTAATGTTCACTTGACAATTTGATTTTTTTGGCATAGCAACACACTTCTTTTCTGTAAAAATCGTCAATTTGTATTGCAACTATTGATTTGATATGCCTTGATTATATAAAAGTTTTGAGGATTGTATAATTTATGACATAACTAGAAATTTTGCCTGTCTGAAAGGCATTTTATTACACAAATGTGTTTGACACGTTTCATAAACTTTCATTGGTGTAGAGAATATACCTAAACGATTTGTATTGAGCATTGTCTTTTTACAATTTATCAGGATTGTTATATAATAACTTTCTTATTTGTTATACAGGAACAGGAAATGGAGTTGCTAAGGAATTTATCGGAAACTATGACATCACAACTGCAGCATATGCGGTTGTCATTGGTGCGGAAACTATTCCTTTTCTACTTTTTATCTTTGTTTATTTGGTATAGTTGTGATTCCTAATTGGAGTCTTTAATTATCTTTAATTATGAAAGAATCGCCACAAAAAACTTCAGAAATCCTCCATTACACTAATTATCCGTCCCAAAGTCTAATATTGCTGATGATGTTTTTAAAAGGGTTAAAAGTGAGCCTGACTATTTATTACATTTAGAATATAAGGCTCGTATTGTTGCAAACTTGCAATTCATGTTTAAGTATTAAATATAACTCATTTCACAGAAGCTCTCTACAATCATTTTACCCATTTTGACTTGGGATTCACAATACTTCCAATAACTGTCATTTGTTTTGCAGGGTTTTGCTCTAAGGCAAATCTATATAGCGTATTCTCCAATGGAAAATGTCTTTCCTACTCCGTTCTTCTTGTCGGCTATGGTATATGGGGAGACATCATATATGGGGCTGAAACAAAGAGACATTTGGGTGTTCTGCGATATCCAGGTATTTGACTACTGTTCTGTATCGTGTAAACATCGATTATTTTTAATAATATCCGTATTGTGGACATTTGTTTAATATAGTAGTTAATGGGACTTGTTCACAGATTAGCAAATTGACAATTTTCATTTTTTTCATAGATCCCAAGAAGGAAAATAATTACAGTATATATAAACAAGCAAAATAACACAAAGGACAATCAATATATTGGAAATATAGTGTCGTTTGTGAAAAATAATCAATTGAAATAGATAAATATATATTTTTATTGGATTTTTGGGAAACACGTTTATCACTAACTGCGTTTAAAATTCAATAAATTTGTAAGTCAGAGTACGGAGTGGTTAGTGCGACAGACTTTTGATCCCAGTGGACGGGGTTCCAGTCCTGGGGAAGGGATCCCGGGGGGACGTGGTTCAAGTCCTGGGGAAGGGATCCCGGAGGACGGGGTTCAAGTCCTGGGGAAGGGATCCCGGCGGACGTGGTTCAAGTCGTGGGGAAGGGATCCCGTGTGACGTGGTTCAAGTCCTGGGGAAGGGATCCCGGCGGACGGGGTTCAAGTCGTGGGGAAGGGATCCCGGTGGACGGGGTTCCAGTCCTGGGGAAGGGATCCCGGCGGACGGGGTTCAAGTCTTGGGGAAGCGATCCCGGCGGACGGGGTTGAAGTCCTGGGGAATGGATCCCGGCGGACGGGGTCCAGTCCTGGGGAAGGGATCCCGGCGGACGGGGTTCAAGTCCTGGGGAAGGGATCCCGGCGGACGGGGTTCCAGTCCTGGGGAAGGGATCCCGGCGGACGGGGTTCCAGTCCTGGGGAAGGCGGACGGGGTTCAAGTCCTGGGGAAGGGATCCCGGCAGACGGGGTTCAAGTCTTGGGGAAGGCAGACGGGGTTCAAGTCCTGGGGAAGGCAATTTGATCCTGGTGGACAGGGTTCAAGTCCTGGGAAAGGGATCCCGGCGGACAGAGTTCAAGTCCTGGGGAAGGCAATTTTTTAAATTTATTATTTGTTTCTTTATATTAAATTTGTTTTTGGTTAGTCCAACTGTTTTTGTTTTTGCAGATAATACATTAAATGACATTTTTCAAAAATACGAACACCTGTGAACGAGTCCTGTTAAGTTCTCTTGTTCATGTGTATGCCCGTAAGTTCATATATTTACAGCATCCTTGTTGTCCATGCTGTTTGGTCAATTTCGAACAATGAACCTCAAGCTAGAGGTTAAAGCTCCACCTAAGTTTCTAGATCGCAATGCAGCCACTATGGCTGCTATAAACAAACCCTGTGAGGCTGGAATCAATGATCAAAGCAAGGAGACTGACGGGGTAGACAATCCTGGACAGGAGTCTGAAGAAGGGGGGAATGAAAGAGATGTTGCTTCGCAAAGGTAAAAGTGCAGTCGGAGCCTCTATTTTTTGGAGTTACGCCACTTTAAATTTGCGTATATTTCCGTGTACTATGTCATGCCTTGTTCGATTTAAGTAAACGTTTTATTATTGTGTTCATGAGTATTGCCATGCAGTTTGTGCGCCTCATGCACAGCCTCGTTTTTTGTTCAATCCAGTAAGTGCAGATTATATGAGGATAGTGAAGAGTAGGTTAGGGTAGTGACATGCTTTTATACAAAACCAATAAGTATACATAAGATCTGTGATGGGAAAATTTAAATTTTACGTTCAAAGCTTGTTTTAAAGATTTACACTCCAACAACCGATGTTTTATTAACGGTTTCGTCTTATAGTATGCCTTGTTATTTTAGATCTGAGTTTACTTCATACGAAGGATATTTCTCAGGGGCTGGTCTGTTTGCAGAGCTTCTTTCTTCATATGTTGACATGTTCAGAAATCCAGCCAAGGAACCTGTTACAAACGTAACACAACTCTATTTATCCAAACCTTACGGAAAATTCAAGTTTTTCAAGTATGCTTGTAAACTAATGAACATGGATCCCGAAGTCGTACGTAACTAATTTATTACTTGTCATACGCATATTGGTATTAAGATGATCGAACATACTTTGTGAAAAAAAGTATTAAGAGAAAAATGTCCAATTCGGTTGAAAGGAACAATGCTATGTATGTTCTATATATTTTATTTAGCACAAGTACTGTTTTACATGGTAACAAGAGCTGTTTGTAAAACCGTTATGCTCCATCTAGGTTAAAATAGCTAAAAAGGCTAATTTTAGTCTACATAATTAAGGGCCATAAATCCATAGTTACTGGGACGATATGGTTGATTTTCAAATTTAACCGAGATAATACGTCTACAAAGATTTTCACCAAGTTTAGTGAAGATCGGATATGAACTATTGGACTTTGAGAACAGAAACAGTTAAAAAGACCAAATTTTAGATAATTCAAGGGCGATTTGGCTGATTATTAAACTTAGCCAAGATATTATGCCCACAAACATGTTCATGAAGTTTGGTGGAGATTGGATGAACATTGTTGGACGTAGAGACGTAGAAAGCGGAAACCGCTAAAAATCCCAATTTTAAATAATTCAAGGGCAATAACTCCACAATTCCTGGGCTGATTTAACTGGCTATTAGACTCGGTCGAGATATTATTATAACAAACATTTTTTAAGTTTAGTGAAGATCGAATGAAAACTGTTCGACTTCAAGAGCCTAAAACGCTAAAAAGGCCAAATTCAGATTATTCAAGGGCAATAACTCCACAATTCCTTGGGCGATTTGGCTGATTATCGAACTTGACCTAGATATTATTATTACAAACATTTTCATGAAGTTTGGTGAAGATGGGATGAAAACTGTTGGACCGACCAACATTAGCAAACCAATATACCCCGCCATCCTCGATGGGGGGCATAATTACACGGGAAATTATTGTCATAGCTTGCTCGTTCGGTTTTGTCACAATGATCTCATGACCAACTAAATGCAACTCACTGATCATTTGTATTTGAATAATTACTGAGTTAACTTATTAGTACTGCACGAATGTGCATTAGGTTAATCAGACGCCACTTAATACTAATAATAAATTGCACCGTTTTATAAGTTGAGTAATGTTAACATGTTCGAATGGTTCTTGCAGGTTAATGCGCCAACAGAACCATTTTCAGAGCTATTTTTCAACGAGCTGAAAATCACACTGTTGAATCCACACGAGGCAACATCTGACTGTGGAAGAAAAGAACTAATTTTAAATATCGACGGAGAAATAGCCAGGCTGGAACACCCAGAGATACATGTTAAGTAAGTGTACAACGTTATACGCATATGCACAAAGGAAAACCTGATTGGAATAATACCAGAATGTAACCGAAGTAAATGTCGAACATGACCCATGTAGGGCGTACACTACTAGGTCATATAACATAAACACTTTGTACACATGTTAGAGCTTCTGTTTGTATATCAGATTAACATAATCTCCGTGCCACGTTCGAATCAGAGTTCATCAAATCGATCTTCGCAATAAAATAAATTGTTATCATGACCCACTTGTTATTTGATAAATGAGATTTTTGTGTGACTAGAACACACTCAGTAGTTTAAATGTTGAAAAACTCGTATTTTCAGGATGTTTCCACAGCGCATACCGTTGTTTTGCAACATCCCTGCCATCACGGGTAGATACTGAAATCGTTTCACCAAAATGAAAATTTGTGGACCAGGGTGATGTGTACCATGGTGGACACAGTGTAATTTTTATCAATCTTTAAATTATATGACTCTTGAAGTATGTCACTTTAAACTTCATCATGAGACATTTACAGCAGCATTAAAATAGCATACATTTAGTAGCGATTCTACAATGACAACATGTTTTTTGTTTTCATTGTATATTCAAATATTAAGTCAGTTTTAACACTACGGTAGTTTACTCAGGAAAAGAAATATAAAAAATTAAAATGACAGAATTGGGCAAACTTCGATTGCTGCCTCCCTGTTTCTTAGTTCAATTTACTGGAAAGAAATAATGTGAACGAATGACATTTTATTGAATGACATTTTGCAAAATAGATACAAACTAATAGTTAATCGTTAGATAGATTAACAAGACATCATTAGGTACCATATTAACTATTATTCAATCATGCCTTTTTAGCTCGACTATTAGAAGAATAGGTGAGCTATCCTACTACCCCCGGCGTCGGCGTCCGCATCTGAATTAGTTAAAGTTTTTGTGTCGCCATATAGGCGACATATAGGGGTTACTTATGTCGGTGTTGGCGTCGGAGGTAGCGGCGGCGGCCCCTTTCGCTTGTCCGGAGCATAACTCTTAGACTATTAAAGCTATCAGCATGAAACTTCATAGGTAGATAGATCTCATTGAGGAGAAGTGCAATGCTCAAGAACCGTAACTCTGCATCACATACTTTGGGAGTTATTGCCCTTTGTTTATTGTCATACTTATTTTTGTCCGGAGCATAACTCTAAGACTATGAAAGCTATCAACTTGAAACTTCATAGGTAGATAGATCTCATTGAGGAGAAGTGCATTGCACAAGAACCGTTACTCTGCACTTCATACTTTCGGAGTTATTGCCCTTTGTAAATTTTCATACTTACTTTTGCGTCGCATTTTTGGTTTCAATAAGTCTTTTCTTTCGCTTAGCCAGAGTTCAGTGCTTTTGAAGATTTCAATAAATCTGTTAAAAACAATTTGAGCATTAACCATAAGTGCTTCTTCATTTGGATTCATGTAAGCTTTCCGGCATCAGGCGACACATCCGGCTCGCAGAGTTCTAGTTATTCAAAAGTCTTGTAACTTTAAAACTGCATTAGTTATTCACTTGAAACTTGGAATATACCTTTTTCATCAACTCCAGTATCAGGGGCAACATTCCTCATAACTCTGTTTTGTATTTTGACAGAGTAATGCCCCTTTTTCACTTAGATTTTCTGGATAAAGTTATATTCAAAAGTTTTGTAACTTCAAAACTACATAAGGTATTCACTTGAAACTTGGAACTAACCTTTGTCACCAACTCCAGTATCAGGGGCAACATTCCCCATAACTCTTTTTGTATTTTGACAGAGTAATGCTCCTTTTTCACTTAGATTTTCTGGTTAAAGTTTTTATTCAAAAGTTTTGTAACTTCAATGCTACATAAGCTTTTCCCTTGAAACTTGGAACTAACCTTTGTCATCAACTCTAGTATCAGGGGCAACATTACCCATAACACTATTTTGTATTTTGACAGAGTTATGCCCCCTTTTCACATAGATTTTCCATTTAAAGTTTATATTCAAAAGTTTGATAACTTCAAAACTACATAAGTTTTTAACCTGAAACTTGGAACTAACCATTGTCACCAACTCTAGTATCAGGGGCAACATGACCAATACCTCTGTTTTGTATTTTGACAGATTTATGCACACTTTTTAAATAGATTTCGTGGTTAAAGTGTTTGTTCCAAAAATGTATAAACTATACAAGGCTTCACTTAAAAGTTTTGTATTTTAACAAAATTTATGCCGCTTCCACCACCATCCAAAATATGTTCCAACTGAAATACTTCGAATAGTCGAGCGCGCTGTCCTCTGACAGCTCTTGGTATAAATCAGTGGAATGTAATCAGAAAATAGTTGTGTGAGTGTTGTGCATTTATGGCATTATTTTGTTATTTTTGGAGTTCACTTTAATACGTGTACCTTACACCAGGTCACGTTCGCTTGTTGAAGAACGTTGAGTTTAAAGGGACAATTTCACAGTTTGGGGTTGGAAAATCATTTTTCTAAAAATGCAATTTTAAAACAGGAATTTGTAGAATATATCAAAACTTTTTGTCTTTTGTACTGTTTTGGTTGCAAAACATAATTATTTGATATTGCTTCTGCCTTTTTGTGTAAAAAATTAGTAGGGTATGTCTACCAGGTAGCAAATCTTTCTTGAAAGATTACAGATATTCGTCAAAAGTTTAACTTTGCACAAACAATGTGCTTTTCAAACCTTAAAATATGAACCATAACTGTATTATAGAACAGAAATTTAATCAATTTTAGAAAATTATTTATCACAGCCAAAAATTTTGAAACTGCACCTTTAAGGTACTTGTTCATTTACGATTTTCTGAACTATACTACTCTATAGTTTGCCGCAAAGTGACTAAACTTATATTTCACTTCTGTTCAGTCTGAGGATAGGGTTTGTGTCTGTGACGCGACCGCCATTTATATAATGGCGACAATGTTTAATTGAATCATAAAAGTGTAAGTTGAATTGAAGTGTTTTATTTGTAGAAAGAAGATGCATTCTTTTGACAATATTTTATTAACTATGTATATAGGTCATGAATGTAGTATAGAGCTTAATAGAAAATGTTTGTTGTTGTTTTGTATTTGTTCATTCATATTTATGATTCTTTTCAATGACAACAGATTATAAACATATGTTATTATTTTATATTTATTCGGAGCCTGTTTCTTAACACGCATTTTTATATTTTATTTAGGTATACATTAAATCTAGTATGTACATTGAGAATGTGAATGGTGCTATAATTTGTATTGCTTAATAATGTCTTATTTAATGTATATGTTTATAGCTTCAATAAATACATGTTTATATGTCTATCAATTGTTATTATATGTGTGCATTTCCAAATTTTTTAAATATAAAGGTTTACATGAAAATGAATGTTATTACTGTGCAACTGTGTTTAATAAGCATTTATGTACAATGCCAATATTGCCACAGCTGTCTCTAATAACTACTTATTAATAGTAATGCAGCACAAGTTGCATCGGCTGTATGGTAATGCTTTTCACAGTAGCAATTTTGTTCCGTTGGGTGACGGATATCCCCCATGCCACAATATTAAATAGAAGACGTAACACGGGAAATAATAACTAAACATTAATATCGTTTAGGCGTATACAACATAAAATTTTCTTCAACAAGTAAGTTTGGTTGGTGTGTTTAAAATCACTTTATTATATATGAGAATATTTATGAAATGTTGCGATCAGTATTGCATGCAAGTGTTTGCTTTTAACCGCCGGATGCATGGTATCGAACCGCATAATTAAGCGTAACTCAAATGTGTATGTCTGATTTGTGTGTCAAATAGTCTGCTCTTTTCGGGTTTCTAGTGCATAAGAAAAATCAGCGGTACGATAATCATTTCCTATTAAGAAACAAACAAGCGGAGATATAATATATATATTATAATAATATTCAACAAAGACAATTGGCTAGGATTGCTGTAGTAGTCAGCGATGCATGATAAGCCCCACCAATATCCATGCTCGTCGAATGAGATGTTTAATATAGCATCACCAACATTCATGCTCGGCAAATGAGATGTTTAATATAGCATCGCCAACAGCCAAGCTTGGCAAATGAGATGTTTAATATAGCATCGTCAGCAGCCATGCTCGGCGAATGAGATGTTTAATATAGCATCGCCAACAGCCATGCTTGGCGAATGAGATGTTTAATATAGCATCGCCAACAGCCTGCTCGGCTAATAAGATGTTTAATATAGCATCGCCAACAGCCATGCTTGGCGAATAAGATGTTTAATATAGCATCGCCAACATCCATGCTCGGCAAAAGAGATGTTTAATATAGCATCGCCAACATCCATGCTCGGCGAAAGAGGTGTTTAATATAGCATCGCCAACATCCATGCAAGGCAAATGAGATGTCTAATATTAATATTTTGTATGTTAAACGCAGATGCTCTTAGTTATTCTCAGAGAAAAACCTATTACAATATCCTCTGCAGGCACTTGTATAAACAACCATCTCTTTGAGGGTCTTGTGCATAACAGTTGGTATAGAAGGAAAACTTCATTCGAGGTCATGTTTGATTGATGATATAAACGTGTTGCGTGATGGGATGCACGCACATTTTTCCACCATTCTGATACTTTAAAACGCCGCACTCTAACGAAGTTCATTAGCAGCACTTTTTAGGTCGTATGAGCACTTGGTCATCGTTAAAAAAACGAGAATATTCCGTACTGTAGTTGACATCGTAGCAATCACGGAGAACTTTCGTATTGATATCCAAACTACTTGCAAACACTACAACATAACCATAATAATTAAGGTGTTCTGGTAAAGTGGCGGGTACATGTTGGTAAACGGTTAATGATGACAATCAAGGATTCCAGACGGCGGTCCGGAATACTACCGAAACCTAACCCTTTGTAGATTGGGTCGTTCCCAGAAAATTGCATGCGAATCAGTTAAAAACATTTTGGGGTAAAGTTGCTGGCTTTAGCGGAGGTACTAACACTTTCTATGATGAACTTTGTGTTAAGTTGGTATTTATAAAAATGTGGTGTTGATAATGACAGTTTGTGCCGCCATAGTGGAAGTAAAACATACACACGAGACAACACTAGCACAAATACCATAATGATGCACCGAGAAACATTGGGAGAAACCTGTCAACAACGGCACCTGCATATAACGACATCCTATCTTATTTTACATTCTTTTGCATTCCCGGCAGCATCCTTCCATATTCTATATAGTCCAAACCTGTATATAACAGAACCTGTAAGAGAAACATGTCAGTAACGACACTCAGAGGTTCCGACAGAAAATGTCCGCATTGTAGATAGTTTGTTGGTAAACGAATTGGTCGTAGCCATTCTTAGCTATATGATTAAATAATAAATTACGGACCTGTGTTTGTTCTTTCAGTAACGGTTAGAGCTCACCACACAGAAGAAATTCTCGCTACTTTTGACCTCAGCTCCATTGACGGGTACGCTGTTGTTGTCATAATTTTGGACTTATGATTAAGCGAAATGTTGATTTAAGTTGAATTACAAGTAATCAGTTATGTACTTCAATCTTAGCTTTTCTGGTTAGTGGTACTTTTTGTGCATTAACAATTTCACCATCTGGAAATTCGTTATATTTGTTGAGTTGTTGAAGATCCCTAAAAATCCACAGAAGCCGTGTCATGGCAATCAAATCAAGATTTGTACCACAGAATGGTGGTTGTAAGCTCCACTGGCCGATGGCCATTGCATTTATGCCATGGTGATTCGTCCGCCGTGCGTGCGCAAACCTTTCTTCAAACGACATCGGAAACCACTAGATCGACTATGATGAAACTTGGTGACACAAATGTAACTTGGCTTGCGTCTGCCAAAGTTGTTCATATGGTTTTGGTCCGCTAAAATATACACATTTTATTTAATTGATGTGTCGTGGGAAAACCGGGCTTAATGCATGTGCGTAAAGTTCGTCCCGGAATAGTCTGTGCAGTCCGCACAGGCTACTTTCCGCCTACAGTGGATTTATGTTTAGAAGAGATTTCCTTGAAACAGAAAATACCATAAAAGTGGAAAATGTCGTCCTGGATTAGCCTGTGTGCACAGCACAGGCTGATCCAGGCGACACTTTACGCCGATGCATTAAGCCCGGATTTCCTATGTCACGCCTTTAATATATGTAAGGCATAAAAAATATGTTTGTTTCAGGTTACATGCCCAAACAAATTAGGGTCGGTAGGTCGGGAATTAATTTTAAAAAAAAATTATTTGGTAAATGGTCAACTTGAAGATTCTAAAACTGAATAAATATTCAAAACGTATCAGTAATATCCTTAAAGATTGTTTAGCAGTAGATACTATCAAAACAAAACACTTATTTATCCAAAAACACATTTAATTATTGAAAAATGTAAATAAAACAAAAATCAATCTGACAAACCCAATAAAATGTTCTAGGGTCGGGGCACTTCTTTAGGGTAGGTCGGGTAACCTGAAACAAACACATTTTTTACGCCTAATTTAAATAGTATGTTTTCTTTTCGTGACATGACTGTACTTACTCCTCTGAAACAACAGAGCCAACCTTTGTGAAGAAATATTTTTAGCAATCTTTACCAGTCGGTAAAATGGTTTCGGTCCACTGCACAAGATGGCCGATAAAGTAATTTCCCTTCTGAGATTCCTCACTTCATAAGCCAGTGGAGCATAACAATATTAGACACTTTTGTGCCATTTGTTTGTCCAAATCATTGAATGGATCTATTGTTACACTGTTCACATTCTCTATAATAACATTTTTTTCCAATATAGAGTCTTCTTTTTTCATCCAATATTTGACCAAACTTTCACGTGTGACCATAAGATTTCAGTAGAAGCCAAAGATGGACCAGGTTTGGCCACAAAAACAGGAGTTATTGCCCCTTCTTTGTGAAAAAAAAAGCAAAAAAAGCCTTTGTCCTTGAAGAGACTTTATTTTTCAACCAATCTTGATCAAACTTCCACAGTTTGTATGTGACCATAAGAGTTTAGTGGCAGGTAAGACTGGACTAGATTAGGCCACAAACATCTGAGTTATGACACCATGTTTGTGAGGGAAAAAGTGCAAAAACTGTCTTTGTCCTTGTTAGAGACTTTATTTTTCGTCAAACCTTCACAGTTTGTATGTGACCATAACGTCTCAGCCGAAGCCAACAATGGGCCAGATTTGATCACAATCACATGAGTTATGGCCCCTTGTTTGTGAAAAAAGCACAGATTGCCTTTTTTCTGCATATAGACTTCATTTGTGATCCAACCTTGATCAAACTTCCACAGGTTTTGTATGACCATTTGATCTCAGCAGAAGCCATAAATGGGGCAGATCAAGCCACACACACTTGAGTTATTGCCCCATAATTGTGACAATAAATGCAAAAGTGGACTTAATGCAGGATAGCGACGTCATTTTCCACCCAATCTGAACCAAACGTGCACAATTTGTCTATGGTGAAATCGAATTTAGGAAGGGTACATGGCAATACGCTCAACTCTTCAGAACAAGATGGCAAACATGGCTTTACCTTTCCACAGCTGTCGCCATTCAGCATTAACACTATACCTCCGAAACTGCCTTTAAAAAATGGAAACCATAACCACGAGTTTTATGTTTGTTTTTGATAAGCAAGGACAAGCCAAGTAGCTGAAGAAATATAGCAGTTAATCAGCTAGACAAATGATTTAAGGACAATAATGTGCCGTACATTTCCAATTGTTGTTCAAGCTGTTCACAACAGTAAGGTCTTCATCTTCGCCAGTACTCAGGTGAGCCCTTTTGGCCATCATGGCCTTCTTGTTTCCAATACAGGATAGCCGTGGTGGGTGGAGACGGCCTATACCACGAAGCGGCCAATGGAATTGTTCGGCGTATGGCAGCTGAAATGGGAAGTGACATCAATGATCTCAATTTCACACCAACAGAATTTCCGGTTACAATCGCTATTATTCCATGTGGTATGTTAACCTTTATTGTACTTGGCACAAATATCTAACTTTATATTCCGTTTCATGCTTAAATGTCATATTGAATGGGTGTAAAAAACACACACAGGGGTTTTTATACATAAATGTTGATCAACCATTCCTTTCATTTTAATTACTGCTGTTGAGTAATTCATTCGAATCAATCCATTTTACAGGGACCGGAAATGGAGTGGCAAGGGAACAAATGGGAAATTTTGACACCGCAACTGCCGTTTATGCGGCTGTTTTAGGTAAGCAGCGGATACCTCGTCATACACGTTACATTAAGTTATAGTCTACACAGCATTCGTTAAACCGTTGTTGTGAATTACCGACATAGTTCTTGTTAACCTGTTGTTGTAAATTATCGACATATTTCAAGTTTACCAGTTGTGGATTACATACATAGCTCTAGTTAATCAGTTGCGGTGGGTTACCCACATAGATCTAGTTAATCAGTTGCTGTGAATCACCCACAGAGTTCTAGTTAAAGAACGAGAATTACTCACAGAACTGTTTAACAAATTCAGTATCTGGGCCCGTATTCACAAAGCTCTTTATGGAAAACTTAAGTAAATTTCCTAAATTCATAAAACTCCTTTTAGTCTGTGACTGTTACATGTCATTTTGCATTGAAATGGTCCAAACTAGTAAATATTGCTTATGTCGTTCATATTTTACCAATTGGTAAACATATATCATTGGATTTAACATAAAAATTTTCATATGAAATTTTCACTTAAGTTAATCATAAATAAAGATTTTTCCCTTAGGAGCTTTGTGAATACCACCCCGGTCATTTATGTTTTATCTCATGTTCGTTATTCCACCGAAATGTCGAAATTTGAAATGTTGTGCTTACTGTTTTGTTAATACCAGGGGCGTAGCGTGGCCAAATTCGTTGTTACTCCAAATATTAAAATAAAACAAAGTAAGCTGGGATCCAGGGGGCCGCTAGGACCGCCAGTGGGTCCAGGGCAAAGCGTTGGCTAGGGTTTCAGGGGGCCGGAGGCCCCCGGAAGCTCGAGAATTTAAAATTCTATGACACACTAAAACGCTATTCCTGACAGACCATTATATTCTCTGACAAGGTTGGACCGTCACTTTCAGGAGTTGCTCTTCAAATATGTGTATCGGCTGGCGCTTAGTTATTAAACAACGCTGATTTTGTTAGTTTTATAGCATATCTTTGTAAAATTTGCAGTTTATATGTCATCAATTTCGACAATGTTACACTTTAAAAATCAAATCAAGTGGCCTTTCCGTTCGTCTTGCGAAGATGTCTACCACCGTATTAGAATTTATTTCTTTTTCGCGGTAAATGTTGAGAAGACCAATGCCGGAGAGACTCTCAGTATTCAGTACGCAAATGGGGTTCATAACTCTGTGAGCGCAAACAAACATTTAGTTTTCAGTACGCAAATTCAATTTTACGCAGTATTCAGTACTCAGGCCCTAAAATTAGGCAGTATTCCACATGCAAAGGGGATAGGGGTGACACCCTCTGGTTTGTAGTGTTTAATCTAGAACGGCAGAGGGGCATGGCGCTTGACTTGGAAAAAGGGCATTTTGTGTATGGTGACATTGCTAAAAAGGGCACATTAGGGTTATAATAGTTTTTTTTCCTGAAGTAATATTTCAAACCAATAATACATTTTTAATTACTGACTGATTCAGTTTACCATTTGATGTTTATTCAGGTCAAATGATTAACACATTTTCATTTTACATTATTATTGCTTCCTATTATTGTCAAGTTATATAAAAATTGCAAAAATCAGACAATTTTTTAATCATCAGAATATGTGCAATTTGGGCAATCATACATGAAAACTTATTGACAACTGTCAAACTAAAACTATTTATGGGCAAGTCAAAATCACGCTTATTAATGGTAAAAGTCTTATACCCTGGTATTAAATTTCATCTTTTTTTTATTGTAGGAAATATTTGTATTTTTACTTTTATGGTTTGTATGTTGCTGATGATGAAATTGCTGCTAAAATTTAGATTAATGATGAAAAGCTTAAGTCAGGATAGAAAATTTAGAAAACGAACACTGCAATTCGGATTGAATACAGTATCCGAATACGTTTGTCCGAAATAATAGTTCGTTTCGGCAATTCGTTTTTTTTAAAGGATTTTTGTTTATGATTTGAAGAAATATTGTATACACCTGTATTTTTGTCATAATTAATGATAAAAGACCACATTGAGTCTACATTTATATGCTTTCTGCCCTTTGTTATCAGATTGATCATAAATATTGACGAAACAAAAACATGTTAGAAATTGCATATCAAAACGAGGCTGTTAAAAGCAGACTATTTATGCACATTTTATAACAAAATAAGCATTTTTTTTATTGCAGGCCTATCTTTACACTGACTTGTAAGCTGACTGGCCCTACTGCTGATCTTATCAGTTGGTCACTGATTAATATACCATATTATACCATCACTAAGGGCCCTCATTAAGGGCAATACAGTCGATAGATAAGAGGGCACGAGGCGCTAATTGCCTTTGAAAAGGGCAGGGTGGCGGATCAATAAAGGGGCGTGGCGTGGCGCCGCGCTTACTAGGTCTAGATAAACACTAGGTTTGCTACCGAATTATGACAAAACTAAACTTCACTAGTTTTAGTAGCATAATTAATTAAGAGCAAATAATTCAAAATTACCATTTTAAAACTGACATTTATTTTGGACCGATCCATTAGGAAATACAAGTATGCACATTTAAGGAATGTATGTTGTTTTGCTTTATGTTTTTTCCTCTGTTTTGAGAAGTGTACTTAGACCCAGTCTGTAATTGGATGGATATTATAAATCATTGAGCTTGTCTTCTGTATTGTTAAAATTCAATAATATCAATTAACATTGAGGTAATAATTCCATGTGTAATACCATCATAACTAACTAACCAATTTTGCATTTACATTTTAATCATTTAGTTCAACGTAAAGTCGTAGACATGATCAAATGTTTGTAAACGACATTGATTTAAAATAAACAATATTCGGAGGGGTTTATTAGGTTCATGGTTTCATTATACCTATTGGGGAAGGCGTAAGGATGTGCCAGACCCCACTTAGATGTAATCATGTTCATCTTGAAGATGCCGTCCTTGATTTGTGTACATAAATCGAGGAAAACGTCCGGGTTATGCCCCGGTCACACTGTCACGATTTTTGCTACGATTGCCCACAATTAACAAATTCTTGGTGGAGCGTGGTAAAGCGTGAACACATACGTACTGGCATCTGTATGAATCTTGAAGAATACTGGCGCATCCTTGTCGATCGGGAAGCGCTACGACAGTTTTAAACATGTTCAAAACATTCGTGGCTTATCGTAGCGCCACCACGATTTTTCCAAAACGTAGGACAATCCTAGTGCCATCGTATCTCAATCTGGCTTATTCTTACAGCCATCTTAGAGGCATTCGTGGCCTTTCGTGTGTAATCGTGACTGATTTTATGACATATATATTACAAGACTGTAGTATGTTTTGCTACGTATATGGTACGGATTTATACGCTTGCCCTACGAATCTGTTACGATTCAAATAGGATCTTTACCGACAACTATCATGACTACTCAAGAATATACATGATGGACCACGACAACGCGACGATTGGGTTGCGTTGCCTGTACGGTTTAGCGCGATGTTATTACGCACTCACCAAGTTTGCCTACGTTGGTGTCACGATTATGCACGAGGCATCGTGATGCCTTGAAGCATAATAAAGCGTGAGAATTATTGGCTGCTCATAGGTTAATCGTGATGACTCTTCTGTAATCTTACTACAATCTTAGGGGAAACGTTAACAATCGCCTGTAATCGTGTGTTGCCGTAGCGTTTACCTGACGCTAGGGTATTACAATCGTAATATATCGCATCACGTCTTGGTAAAACCACGGTGAATCGACTGCGGAAACCTACAAGTGTCGATATTCGTAGTCTCTTCCTTCAATAACCGTAGGTATACGTAGGAAGACACAATCGGGACACTGTGCATCCCGACTCATCACCATTAAAACGTCCACGACCAATCGTGGTCTATCGTAGCCAAAATCGTGACAGTGTGACCGGGGCTTTAGGCGGATCGCTGGTAGACGACTTATTAATATGATGCAAACCATGGCGTTTAGCAAGACAAGGGAAAGTATACATTACGCACAGAAAAGAACAAACGGTTTACAAAAAAGAAAAGAGGTGCAATTTTGTTGTAAAAATAAGAACACGGACCGGCAAAAATAAAAATAAACCGCCAATGTCTGGATTTATGAGAGTATTGTTTACCCCTAACCACCCTTTGGCACTGATTTTTATTTCATTTTTCGAAGTAAATGTCTTTTTTTTTTAGATTTTAATTTTAATGTTTACTCGAACGAGTAAACGAGTATGCGGCGCTTCGCGCCTGATTACAGTGTTTCACAACTAGATCTATAGTGATCGGAAGTAAATAAAATTAATACCGTACATACACAATTCGTTATAATCGTAAATTCTAAAATGTTTGATTTCTTGCATGTATACCGACTTACACAAGTTTGAAAGAACTAACATTATGTAAACAATACATATGCAAAAAAAACTAATGTGTACGTTATATATAAGATATATAAACTGGAATCCTATGTAAATGTACAATGTTCTGCAGTATTTATTTGCATGCATTTTCTAAGTATATCTTATACAATGTTGGTGACTGAGAGAAATGTTCATGAAGATACACATTGATTGTTGTTCTGAATCTACTTTTAAGCAATCTCATTAAAATCAAATCCTAGAGTTGTTAGGATCTGAAGGCATCGCATAACAGGTCACGTTAAATGACCTTCCGAACAATAACAATCTCAGCCCTGCTACGCCCAATGAAATTGCTTTCTGCACAGCAAAGTTTGGCACGGTTTTTAAATAGGTGATGCACTTCTAACTGATCATCAGAAATAAATAGTTCTTAGTGCATAGTTTTTGTGGTTTATATATAAAGTTATACCGCAGCATTTTGAAGGCAGCAATTTGATTGGCTCCAGGAAAGGTCATCTGAACGTGACCCCTAATGCGAAGTCATCAGATCCAGTCCACGGATAGTATAGCAGCGTCAGACTGGAAATGATTTTAATGAGATTGCTTTTTAAGCAGATGACAACTAAAACGGCATAACCAAATTGCATGTTCTTTTGGTGAATGATTCTATTTAATTATTGCATATAACACCTACAAGATACATTTAAATTTAATTTGTCTTCGGGAAAAAGCACATACAATAATGGTTGTTTGTTGAGGACTATAAAACGTGCAGCTTTTAAAATATACATTTGTGTTTTGTCACTATTGTAATATATCATGGTTATTATGGTATTGCATGTAATGTTTCTTGTATCAGGTTTCCGCTCAAAGAAGAACCTAAGTAGTGTATTTTCGAATGGAAAACTTCTCTCCTATTCCATTCTTCTGGTCGGCTACGGTCTATGGGGTGACGTAGTGTATGCGTCTGAAACTAGAAGGCATTGGGGAGTTCTCAGGTATCCAGGTACGTCGCTACAAATCCATCAATTGCACATTTAACATGTTTGATACATGTATGTTTATATGTGGAAATGTATATAGCCTAATATATGCATTAAAAACTCAAATTTTATTATAGGCTAACGTTGTACATTAAAATTGACGCAACTGATTTGTTGAAGATTGACCATTTGTGGTCGGTGGTTGTCCTTCGTCGATTGCCAACATTTCGCTTCTCTCCTGGATACATATTGAAAACCTTGCATGTATGTTCCTTAAGCGGCTCCCTATCACATTCCTCCAATGATTGCTATACAATGTTTTAAATGATTCTCAAATCCCAATTGACCAATTTCAAATTTCTTGCTAATCCTCATAAATGGGATTAGTAAGTGACCATTGCTATTTTAACCCGGCTTGTAGTTATTGTTCCCTGGAAACGCAAGCTGCTTATTTTGCTAAAACTCTGGTTAGCGACACACGGCCGTATAATTATATGAAAATGTTGTGCATTTTTAGCTCGACTATTCGAAGGATAGGTGAGCTTTCCTACTACCCCCCGGCATCGGCGTCCGCGTCTGAATTTGGTTCAAGTTTTTATTCAAAAGTCTTGTAACTTCAAAACTTCATAAGTTATTCACTTGAAACTTGGAATATACCTTTGTCATCAACTCCAGTGTCAGGGGCAACTTTCCCCATAATTCTGTTTTGTATTTTGACAAAGTTATGCCTCTTTTTCACTTAGATTTTCTGGTTAAAGTTTATATTCAAAAGTTGTGTAACTTCAAAACTACACAAGTTATTCACTTGAAACTTGTAACTAACCTTTGTCATCAACTCCAGTATCAAGGGCAACATTCTGTATAACTCTGTTTTGTATTGTGGCAGAGTTATGCACTTTGTTCACATAGATTTTCTGGTTAAAGTTTATATTCAAAAGTTTTGTAACTTCAAAACTACATAAGTTATTCACTTGAAACTTGGAATATACCTTTGTCATTAACTCTAGTATCAGGGGCATCATTACCCATAACTCTGTTTTGTATTTTGACAGAGTTAGCCCACTTTTTACATAGACTTTGTGGTCAAAGGTTTTGTTCCTAAAATTTATAAACTATACAAGGCTTCACTAAAAAATATTGTATTTTAAAAAATTTATGCCCCTTTCACTATCCAAAATATTGTTCCAACTGAAATACTTCACATAGTCGAGCGCGCTGTCCTCTGACAGCTCTTGTTATCAACGCGGGCATGTTCCCACACTGTGTAGCAACGTTAATAAAATTAGTTTTTGTTCGATTCACTGTGTGAATTGTTATAGTTGTAGTATACTTTGACAAAATATGTTAGTTATTTAACGAGCCAGCAGGGCGAGATTGCATATTTAACATATTGAGGTCAAATTGTTTTATACCATATTTACCAATCACATCGCAAAAAAAAATTTCCTCAATACCGAATCCAGTGGGCAGTTCCTAGACGTCACGTGATCTGACATGCTTGACATCTGTTATGTTTCCAAATTTAGCGCTGTCGCAAGGTCACGTGATACGATCTGAATGTGCAAGCTTACCGTGCAATAAGTAGCGTGCTTATAAATTAAAAGTAAATTTAAATATACTGATTGCTGAATAAGCTTACTTATTAGGCTCCGCCCACCTGTTATCATTCTGATATCACAGTTATTGCATACCGAAAAACAAAGAAAACTCTGCAATATGGTATAAGTTATATTTATCGCCCTGTTTCCCGAAACATACACTCAACATCTAACTGATCATCAGAAATAAATAGTTCTTAGTGCATAGTTTTTGTGGTTTATATATAAAGTTATACCGCAGCATTTTGAAGGCAGCAATTTGATTGGCTCCAGGAAAGGTCATCTGAACGTGACCCCTAATGCGAAGTCATCAGATCCAGTCCACGGATAGTATAGCAGCGTCAGACTGGAAATGATTTTAATGAGATTGCTTTTTAAGCAGATGACAACTAAAACGGCATAACCAAATTGCATGTTCTTTTGGTGAATGATTCTATTTAATTATTGCATATAACACCTACAAGATACATTTAAATTTAATTTGTCTTCGGGAAAAAGCACATACAATAATGGTTGTTTGTTGAGGACTATAAAACGTGCAGCTTTTAAAATATACATTTGTGTTTTGTCACTATTGTAATATATCATGGTTATTATGGTATTGCATGTAATGTTTCTTGTATCAGGTTTCCGCTCAAAGAAGAACCTAAGTAGTGTATTTTCGAATGGAAAACTTCTCTCCTATTCCATTCTTCTGGTCGGCTACGGTCTATGGGGTGACGTAGTGTATGCGTCTGAAACTAGAAGGCATTGGGGAGTTCTCAGGTATCCAGGTACGTCGCTACAAATCCATCAATTGCACATTTAACATGTTTGATACATGTATGTTTATATGTGGAAATGTATATAGCCTAATATATGCATTAAAAACTCAAATTTTATTATAGGCTAACGTTGTACATTAAAATTGACGCAACTGATTTGTATCAAGGGCAACATTCTGTATAACTCTGTTTTGTATTGTGGCAGAGTTATGCACTTTGTTCACATAGATTTTCTGGTTAAAGTTTATATTCAAAAGTTTTGTAACTTCAAAACTACATAAGTTATTCACTTGAAACTTGGAATATACCTTTGTCATTAACTCTAGTATCAGGGGCATCATTACCCATAACTCTGTTTTGTATTTTGACAGAGTTAGCCCACTTTTTACATAGACTTTGTGGTCAAAGGTTTTGTTCCTAAAATTTATAAACTATACAAGGCTTCACTAAAAAATATTGTATTTTAAAAAATTTATGCCCCTTTCACATCGTAAAGTTGTTGTGGCTTGTTGTAAAACTTCTCCAAATATGGTCGTATAATTGACCTGTGTTATTTCGCCTAAGGCATTCTGGATTTTTATGCCCCCACCATTAATGATGGGGGGCATATAGAGTTTACCCTGTCCGTGGGTACGTACGCATGTACGTGAGTATGTATGTATGGATTCTTGTCCGGACAATAACTTTCTCCAGCATTGGAGGATTTTCAAATAACTTGGCAGAAATGTTAAGCATAATGAGTTGGTGTGTCGCGCGCAAGAATGTCCCTAGGTTCAAGGTCAATGTCAAACTTAAATTTCGAACATTGAATATAAGAATTTAAGCCATAGACCCTGTCCGGAGCATAATTTTGCCCAACGGGGAAGGAATTTCATATAACTTGGCAGAAGTGCTAAGCATGTTGAGGCGGTGTGTCGAGCGCAAGAACCATGTCCCTAGATCCAAGGTCAATGTCACACTTAAAGGTCAAAGGTGAAATATAAGAATTTAAGCCATAGACCCTGTCCGGAGCATCATTTTGTCCAGCACTGAAGGAATTTCAAATAACTTATCACAATTGTTAAGCATGGTGAGACGGTTTGTTGCACGCAACAACCAGGTCGCTAGGTCCAAGATGAAGGTCACACTTAAAGATTAAAGGTAAAATATAAGAATTTAAGCCATAGACCCTGTCCGGAGCATAAGTTTGTCCAGCGTGGAAAGAATTTCAAAACACTTGGCAGAAGTGCTAAGCATGTTGAAACGGCGTGTGGCCCGCAAGAACCATGTCCCTAGGTCTAAGGGAAGGTCACACTTAAAGGTCAAAGATAAGAATTTAAGTCATAGACCCTGTCCGGCGTATAATTTTGTCCAGCAAAGAAGGAATCTCAAATAACTTGGCACAAGTGATAAACATTATGAGGCGGTGTGTCGCTTGCAAGAACCAGGTGGCTTGGTCCAAGGTCAAGGTCACACTTATAGGTCAAAGGTCAAGTATATGTATAATTGTTAAGATTTATAAAGAGTTTTTGTCAGGACTAAAACTTTTGGTTGGCAATGTGTGATACCTCAGCTTACTTCACAGAATAAGACAATATATTAGCAAAGAGTACAATATAAAAGGACAATTCTCCTTTTGCAAAATATTGTGTATGCATATAGACAAAGCGGGTCATGTAGAACAGGCTGCATAGGTAGACACATATCTAGTTATCAGATAGGTTTTCGCTGTCAACATAACTTGTGAAAAATCTAATTATATCAAATGGTCCTGTGAAAAGCAAAATCAGCTGTATTGCATTTACATCAGGTCACGTTCCTTCGATGAATAACGTTAACCGTATCTGTAATTACTATTTGCTGAACTTTATTTCGCAGCTTTAATGCTGTGTTTGTATAGAAAATCAAACATTTATAGTAACTCGTGTTAGGATGGAGGTATGTGTCTTTGACGCGACCGTCATTTACAGAATGCACAACATCAACATCTGCCAGTTGTTTCCGTTATCGCTCATACTTTAAGATTCAAGGCCAATGTCTTACAGATTGACCTTGTCTACATATTGAAAATGGAAGAAACACAGACTTCAAGATTAATTTGTAAACATTATTTCCAGCATCCATAATGTTGATGATGTTTATGCGTTTCCGGACGCGGAGTCTCAACATAGAATTCAAAGCTCCACCTGAGTTTGCAGAACGTAATGCAGCTACATTAGCCAATATTAAAGAATCCATTGACTCGGAGAACAAGTCCGATGGCAAGAAAAATGTCGACAATATTGAAATCGACAAAAATATGTGTGAGGCAGAGTCTTCCAAAATTGACAAGTCCGAGAACCCATCTGAAGGAGATGAGAATGTAGCCGTCAGTCCAGGCAATGTGGAGAATTTGTCAGCTTCAGAGGCTACCAAAAATGACAAATCCGAAAACAAGCCTGAAGAAAAGGCCAATGACGGATGCAACTCAGTACAAGACAAGAAAGGGTCTAACGCAGAATCAAACAAAAAGAGAGTGCAAACATCTGATGAACGAATTGTTAAAGAACAGAGGTAAATAATTAGTCCAGTCCATATTATACATAGAAGAACATATTTACAACATAATACGCTAAGCAGTAATGTATATATGATACCGGGCCTCTGTATTTTAAAGTTTAATCATTGACATATTTAAGTAAAATGAGGTATTGGTTTTATTAGATTTAAATATTTTTATACATTATTTCCAAGTACCTGTAATACTCAAAAACTAATATTGTTCCATTGTAAAGACGCATTTATGAAATGGCAGTGCAAATATTGTTTTTCAAAATATTGTATAGATTGATTATTGCCCATGCAACAATTGGTTGAATATATGAAGACGGCATTTTTATTGCTGAATGTACTAGATATACACGTGTTTGTAAATTTAGATTGTTTGTTGTTGTTTGTTGTTGTTTTAAATTATTCTTTGATAAATGTGCAGGATCTCTACTTTCTGTTTTAGCCCAGGATTTACTGCGGTCGAAGGAAGATATACTGGCGTTGTAATGCTTGCAGAGATGATTTCCTTAAGCTGTAACCCGTCAAAAAATCAGGAAAAAGATCGTGTGACCAATACTGTCCATCTAATTTTATCCAAACCAGGCGGGAAATTCCAGTATTTAAAGCTCCTTTACAAAATGTTTAGCCGGGATCCCGAACTAGTAAGTACTTTAACTATACTAGTTACTGAATTTCATGTATTAATAGTTGCCAGTTTCTGGTCGCTTAATCAAGTCTTAACATTGTGGTATGGCATCAAACTCAGTTATTCCTCAATCATATGACCGCTCCTGTGTTCACCACCATTTCAAATATAGATGATGTTAGTTATTGAGCATCCAAGTTGTAGCAGGATACCTAGTTCAAATAAGTCAAATTTACCAAAAATTTATACTTATTACATGCATAAATGAATGGACAAAATACACAGTTTAAATATTGATAGGTAATTTCTCGTGTTATGGTAAATACTGGCCGCTCGATGATGTGACACTGCAACACAAAGTTATCATAATTAAATTTGGAACCGTGGTCATGAAACCAATACACACAATATGTGGTTTAAATGTCATAAAATAAACGTCACAAAATATGTGTCATTTTTTACAGGACTTTAATGGTAAGGAATATGAAGTATTGTTATGCAACCCATCAAAGATGGCGAGGTATATTGTTTAGCAATTGTCGGTTGGTCGGTCGGTCGGTAGACCAATGTTGTTTACGTTCTCCAAGTCCAAAAGTTTTCTTCCGATATTCTCCAAACTTCTTGAAATTGTTTGTGGGCTTAATATCTCTGCCAAGTTTGATAATCAGCCAAATTGCCCCAGAAATTGTGTAGTTATGACCTTCGAATTATCTAGAAATGCCTTTTTACCGTTTCCGCTCCGTAAGTTTCCATCCGATTTTCACCAAACTTGATCAAAATGTTTGAGACCGTAATGAGCAACCAAATCGACCCAGGAACTGCTGAGTGATGGTCTTTGATTTATCTTAAATTGGCCTTTAAGCAGTTTCAGCTCACCATGTCTTACAGTTTTCATCCGATCTTCCACAGACTTGATATTTTAAAGATTGCTTTTAACCTAGAGGTAGCATATCGGTTTTACTAACAGCCCTTGTTCATCTTTAAGACTTCTATCGGACTGTTTTGCTGTATCAAATGCGTCTTTAGAAAAACAGTACCGGATTGTTTTTCTATACCCAATGCTTGTTTAGGAAAGCAATCTACCGGATTGTTTTTTTAGTGCTATATCAAATTCTTCTTTAGGAAAGCAATGTACCGGATTGTTTTTCTATATCAAATGTTTCTTTAGGAAAAACGCTATCAGACTATTTTACTGTATAAAATGCTTATACAGGAAAAACACGTTAGCGGATTATTTTGCTTTATCAAATGCTTCTTTAGGAATGCACGATTGCGGAATGTTTTACGATATAAAATGCCTCTTAGGAAAACACGGTAACTGATTGCTTTACTATATCTAATGCTTCTTTAGGAAAGCATTCTACCGGATTGGTTTGCTTTGTTAAATGCTTAGGCCATACCAATTTGATTCTATATTTAGCGTCCTCGGGCTGATTTTCGGATGCATGAACGCAAAAAACAACCATTTTGACAATGTGAAACAATTGAGTTGGAAACGAATATAAAAAAAATGAAAAAATTTACATGTGTTTTTACAAATATTTGTAAAACATAGCGTGCAACTAGTCAATTTACACAGTTTAAATACTGTATTACAGTATGTTCCAAGTATGAAGATGATATATTACAGTTTTGCAAGTAAACTTTTGCTTTAGCTTGTACCAATGCCATGAATAAGTTGTGAAAGAAAAATTGTTATTTTATTGACTCATTGTTTTATCCTGCCTGGTTGGTAGGTTTCGAAAAAGCATGGGGACGCTAAACATAGAATAAAATTTGCACGGCCTTATTAAGGAAAGCATACTACCGGATTATTTTACTATATCAAATGCTTCTTTAGGTAAGCACGATAGCGGAGTGTTTTACTATATAAAATACCTCTTTCGAAAAACGCGGTAACTGATTGCTTTACTATATCAAATGCTTCTTTAGGAAAGCACGCTACCGGATTGCTTTACTGTGTTAAATGCCAACGAGATGAAGATTCGACTGACAGACCCTCACGATGAAGCCTCGCACCAAGGCAGAAAGGAGTTGATTCTGAACATTGATGGGGACATTCAGATACTCGAACGTCCGGATGTGCATGTGAAGTAAGCGTATATTTTATATGCTAGGAATTATCATAATCTGCAAATGAAGTTTAAGTTATAAAGATTTCGTATTCGCAGTCTATATTTTACCAAAAGTCTCATTTTGACATATACCCCGGTAGTTAATTATAATTACTAATATATACAAAATATTATCAGACTTTAATATAATCGCTTTGACGTTAAATTTTAATATAATTATGCGAATTGTTGTCTCTAAATATATTAATTATGTTAATATAATATGTATTTTGTGTGGTTATATATGTTAAATATGATACATTAATTTCGTAATTTTATTATGGTTTTAAAGCATAATGTTCCTTTAAGTGATCGATAGGAACTCGTACTGTTTTAGAGGACGCTTTTGCAGAAGGCGTAATGTCTCTAGCATAAAGACCTACATTTACAAAGTGTAGATCGTATTGAGTTTTTCTAACTATATTGCATCTGAAATACGTTTCACACGGTTAAAACTACATGTAAGTAACGATATATTTGAATAATGTACATGTATATTGCATTGTGTTCGTTCAATGGTTGCGATTTTTTACTACAGAACTACATTGCATTAACGATGTCAAATGTTTAACTTTTAACCTAGCTTCTTTACACAAAAACACTGGAAAAAGCTTGTGTGGTATTTATGGTGATAGATTTATAGAAATTAATTCGTTGACAGTGTCTGGAGTAGTTTGAAATGCTAGTAGCAAAACCTAGAAAGGTATTTTATGAAATATCAATTTCATATGGGCCTCTGATGGTCCTATGGGTTAGTTTCACATCTTCAGTTATATATCGGTTTGGACTATTAATGCATATGCTTTTTACTTGCAGGATGTTTCCAGAACGGATCCCGATGTTCTGTAACATCCCGGCGTTCACTGGCCGGCACTGAAGAGGATCCGAACGTATAGCTTATTGTATGTTGCATACAGATGACCAGTTTAGGCGTGTACATGGAAAAAAACATAATATACGCACATAAAATAATATCAGGGCATACTTTTACGCACGAAATTTTAAATATTGAAATTAAAAATTGACCCATAAAATAATATTAGGCCGTTTGAGGTGTGCATGTTAAATTCCTTATTTATAATTATCTGATTGTATTCTTAAAACGTCTTTTCATTGTTTAAGGTTATTCCATTGCATTTTTGCACTTTTAAGCTTAATGGATTTCAGACTGAAAGTGTAATTACATGATTTTGCAATTCTGACATGACACGCGGAGAGTTTTCTGTAGACAAGAACAAAAATCACCGTTGTTAGACTACAAATAAACAACCTAAAAAATAGTTCCTAAATTGTAAAATATAGTTTGCATTGTAATTGCAGGAAAGGTTGTCAGGTCATGTTAGAATCGATATCATTTTCGCATTATCGTTGTTAATCGGCTAATAAATACCGATTTGTCGTTCTGATGCGGTATATTTATCGCCCTCGCGATTTAATTCATACGTCATCAGAACTCCAAAGCGTTGTTTATTAGCCGATAAACAACTCAAAATCGACAAGTATTGTTTAACTAATGTACATTTACCTTCTACACCATAACATATCTGGAGCACTGAATGCATCATATATAGGACTACTGGAATGCTGTAATGGGCTATGGTAAAATACTGATTGATTATATAACAGGCTAGCATATGTTGGAATACTGGTTAACCATGTCTAGGCTATGTTGAACTATTTTATAAACTTATCAGGTAACAGGCTATCTTTGAAAACTGGTTAACCATATCAGGGATTATTTTTGTGGCGAAATACTGCTTTGCAATTTAAATGAATATTCTACATGTATGTTGATTTAATGATTAACCAAATACACGCCAAAAACGTATTAACTATGTAATGGACCAATTTCAATGTTCTATTGAATTTGTCACGAGTTAGGCAACCGGTATGTAAATATATTGATTACCCTGACAACGTTATTTCGAAATACTAACTAACCATATATGTAGGTATATGCTAGGTTAAATATCATGAACCATATAAGAGACTTGGCTATATTAAAGTACTAACTACTATGTAAAGGAAAATCTGTGTTGAAATACTGATAAACCATAAAAAGGATTTGTGCTAAGTTGTTGAAACACATAAAAATGTTCGGTGCCTTTTAAAATGTATGCTGTGTTGAAATAAATTGAAACAATGGTGAAAGAAGTACTATACAATTTAATACTATTTTATTGCTTTTTATGTATATACAAGTGACAAACACATACAAATACAGCATGGTGTTGACAAATTATATAATAAATATTGACATGTTTCCAAAAAGCAAACTGGTTGGGTCACATGTTTTCGCAACATTAAATGACGACCCTTCCCGAATGGATAATACCGTGCAGAATATTAGGTGCAATGTAATCATAAATGTAATGTTGTGCTTTAATGATGCAATGGAATCAGCCATTAATGGTGTTTTTATTCTTAGAATAGTAGGTTTTAGTGTAGAAATCATGCATTATAGTCAGCCATTGTTTGTAATACTTCGTGTGTAACGAAGTCTAGATCTACATGTAATCAGAAATAAATTACGTAGATCTAAATTTTGATTTGGAGAATAACATCTTGAATGTTTTTATTGGTTCATGTAGTTACAAAAACTTAATTTGGCTTTGAAATTAATCAAACAAGCAAAAAATAATTATATTACATGTACTATGGAAAGATTCTCTTGATTAAATCCAAATAATAATAATAGGATTCCAAAAGTGTCGCAAGAATACATTGAACGCAATTCTAAATAATGAATGAACACAACGATTTTAGATTATTTTGTATATACAGAGGATATTTGTTGATTTTCTATGAACACGAGTGAAATAAAATTCGAGCATTCATCGAAATCAACAACATTTCTTTGTATTGTATGCTTTCGGACAATAAATAAATAAAATAACGCGAGATACGTTTAAACGTCACAAGTTCTGACGTCATAAAAATGACTATAAATGATTCCAAAATTGCCACTCATTAATATGGTTGGGAAATTTAGCCATATTTTCTGCGTCATTGTCTGTTAATTTATATTTTTATTGAATTTCATAATGTTTGTCTGTTTTTTACATGTAAATACTGTATATGTATATAAAATTGCGAAATGAGGCTCACCACTACTGGTGTGCTATTTATTGTTTTAAACATTGAAAATTACCACTTTGATAAAGGAACTTCTTTTTCACCGGTAAGTCGGAAAATGAGAAAAATAACACATTTTAAGCATAAAAAAAAAATAAAACATGGTTTCGGTAGAATATCGTGTTCCAACAGTGGATATCAAATTTTATTTCACCATTGAAATTGTCTATTTTACTGAAAACATATAATAAATGCTGATTTCTCATTAAATTTTTTTGAGTTCTTAAATAAACAGTTTATGCGAGAAAACTTCTCAGAATACTTAATTACGCATTTATAAAAGGACATTTGCAAACCAGTATATTTGTGAGAACAATTCCATTCGCAGGCAACTCTGTTTAGTCATTTTATATTATGCCATAAACATTGCATTTTGTAGGTTTTGTTATTTATTTTTCTACATAGACCAAAGCTATTTTGTATATCTTGTCCATTGAAAAATGGCTTTACTAGATGTACTTTATTTGCAATGTGTGTGTCGTACTGTTCTTGTGAAAAAGTATTGTATTGTTGTTGCTTTTCATTGTTTGTGTTGCTTGAATAAACAGTCCTATTTCTGATTTTATTGATACATAAAATAATAATGTTTATTTATGATTTCACTTCTACCGCAGTTTAACGACCCTGTTCAAAGACTTGGATTAAAGCCGCAAACACTTGAATAAGTATTGTCCAACTCCTCGTAGCGGTTACTGTACTTCCCCTATCGGTTAACAGTAAGAGCTATGCTCGGAACCAGTCAAATCTCTGTGCGGAGGTAAAAGTATTGTATGTTTAAAATGTCGGTTCGATATGTATATGGTAGAGCCGAAAGGCAAATCTGTCGCTAGCACATCGGCTACATTCCATTCATCTCTGTTGTTGGCTCGGAAAGAGGTGCAAACTCATGCACGTGGCTTTAGACACATGATCATAACATTCAAACGCAACGCACAATACCATCCACTCATTGCGTTTACATCTGCGAACTGATTCCATTTGCGTAAATGGGCAAAAAAAATAGTTCCAAAAATAGAAATCAAAATAATCATTTTTCCGCATTTACGGTGATTTAAACCATTTATTCTTTATTTCTATGCTCGTGGTCCTAAGAATCAACTTTAATGTGCGTTCAATACATTTTTTTCGTTTTGACAAGATTCTTGTCATTGAGCCCATTGCAGATGTGTATGGTGAGAGCAACGAACGACAACTCTGCTAGGAGATTGAAGTCAAATATTTCCCTTCCAGGCTTTATGCAGAGCGAAACATTCAGCAAACATACACATTTTTTAAGAGAAAAAGAAGAAAATGAAATGCAGCGACAAAATGTGTACGTTCTTTGTCCACATATTCTTTATATTTCTGGGTAGTATGCGTGTAACTTTTAAAGGGTTTTTTGGGGCCAAGAAACAACGCATCATTTTATTTCAAACTGAGTCGTAACAGACAGTTAAGAATGATTGATTGACCCAGTTATTCAAAACAGTTGCTCACACTCAACACGGCTCAGATTTGACTGTTAGCCAGCACAGGTCAACAAAACCCTGCCGACATCATCTTCCACGTGATCATAGCCAGACCACATGGTGTAAATTAAAATGGTGAACACACAGAAGCAAACAACGCGGCACCGTAACTTCCTCGAGTTACGTTGTTTTTTTTTAATTTAAACTCGCAATATATGTCTGGGCCAAAGATGCAATATTTCTGAAGGAGTTTTATAAATAATAATATCAAAATGTTCTAAACAATAAAACCTGACTGATTTTGAAGGACTTTTTATGGTGCCAGTGGTTAATGTAAACGGACTAGGGAAAGTAACCGCTTCGAGGAGTGTGACAGTTGCTTCCGTCAAATTCAATCCTGTAGCAATCAAAGCGTTGAAACGCTGAGAGACCGCGGCTTGCCATTAAAAGGAAAAGATCACAAGGGCTATTTTTCGCGAACAAGTTTATATTAAGTATATAACATGTAGAAAATTAACATTTTCAAGCAAAGGTTTACTTCTTTAAGGGTAAGTTTCAAGGACACATTCATAATCCAGCATTTTTCTCTATATCAAGTCGGTACCGGAAAACGGTACTATTCCCGATCCGATTTTCTGACCATTTTTCCCAATTTAAGATTAAAAAATTCCCAAATGTAAGAAAAAACTCCTAAAAGACCCTGAAAAGATCGACGATGTTCCTGTATTTTACTTTTGTTTTACCCAAGCGTAAACCTCCGCACACAGCTCAAATCAGTTACTGTTAACGGCTTGGGGAAGTAACCGCTGCAAGGTTTGGTGACTCTGTATCGATTGGTTACTGTTACCAGTTATACATTGCATGTAAGAATGGGAACCAGCTGAACTGTAACGCGTTTTCGAGTGTCATTGAAGGGACATGGCAATTCATTACACTAAATACTACCGAAAACTAAACATTCAGGGATGCAATCCTTTATCTAGCTATGGCTTGTATGGCAAAGCAGAAAGTATAGATCCACAACTGTCATTAACGGCAGAAAATACTAGTAATTATGCCCCCCTTCGAAGAAGTGGGGGTATATTGCTTTGCACCTGGCTGTCGGATGGTCGGTCAGTCTGTCTGTAGACCATTTCGTTCCCGCACGATATCTAGAGAACGCTTTGACCTACGATCATTTAAGTCGGTATGCTGGTTACTTGGGAGAAAAGGAAGACGCCTATTGATTTTGAGGTCAAAGGTCAAGGTCACAGGGGCTTGTAACATGAAATTCGTTTCCGCGCGATATCTAGAAATGCTTTGACCTACGATCATTTAAGTTGGTATATGCTGGTTACTTGGGAGGAAAGGAAGACGCCTATAATTTTGAGGTCAAAGGTCAAGGTGACAGAGGCTTGTAACATGAAAACTGTTTCCTCTGTAGACCATTTCGTTTCCGCATGATATGTAGAATACGCTTTGACCTACGATCATCCAAGTTGGTATGCTGGTTACTCAGGAGGAAAGGAAGACGCCTATCAATTTTTTGGTAAACATGTCAAAGGTCAAGGTGACGGAGGCTTGTAACATGAAAACTGTTTTCTCCATAGACCATTTTGTTTCCGCAGGATATCTAGAGAACGCTTTGACCTACGATCATCCAAGTTAGTATGCTGGTTACTCGGGAGGAAAGGAAGAAGCCTCTCGAGTTTGAGGTCAACCAGTCAGAGGTCAAGATCACAGGGGCTTGTAACATGAAATCCGTTTCCACACAATATCTAGAGAACGCTTTAACCTAGGATCATATAAATTAGTATTCTGGTTAGTCTTGAGGGAAGGACCCGTATCGATTTTGAGATCAAAGGTCAAGGTCACAGGGGCTTGTAAAAAAAAAAAACATTCCACTTAATAACAGATGAACCATTGGTACATGGTCCTCAAACTTTATAGGTACAATGGTCAGTTTGAGTAGATGACCTATTACATAGTGAGAATTACTGAATACTTGGGTCGGGTCTTCAAAGTTGATAGGAAGAATGCTCTTGCAGAGAAGACAACTCCTATCAAGGTAATGGTTAACATGTCTCAGCTTAGATTTTTCAGAAACAGTACACTTCTGTGATGAACAAAGGCTGCAAGTCGGGGGCATACATGTTTTACAAACATCTCTTGTTTTGTTTATGTTCTGTCAACCATTGACACAGACATTGTCAGTGTCGAGTCAGAGAGCAAACTTGTGTCTCTGGGGAAAGTTGTGCAGGTTGATACCCACCAGCACGGCATTTTAAACCATAGTCTGACTTGAATGCAAGTTGAACAATAAATGGAACAAACTGTTAGAGGGTTTATCTATTGCAACTTACTTTTTTTACATCCTTTTCGACAGTTTTTAACGAAACTGATAAAATTCCCAATTTGGCTGAAAATGCCGCTTATTTTCCCAAATTGACAGGTACCGGTACCATTCCCAAAGTGGTGTGAAAAAACGCTGTAATCACAGAAAGTGGTATCTTTTTAAATGGATACCACAGCAAAAAAAATCTATTGAACCGTGTAGCGACATATATCTATACTGAACAAAAAAATAGAAAGTATCCAATAATATATTTTCATGTTTTTCGAGACCTGTATATAATATTTAAACAAACACTCATCTTTCAATAAAATGCTATCATTTGCTTCTGAATAAATTCCATATTTATGGTTAAACACAAAGCAAAAACTTAACAGGTGCAAAAATAAAAATCACAAAACAGGAACGTGTGAGTAGACAGTTAATTGTCGCCCTGGTGCCATTAAACGTTCGACTTATGTCGGTTCAAATCCGTCTTGCTCGCAGGATACCAAGAGCCTGGTTTCGCTAGTCCATATTTTAACATGCCATGGTAATTTCACATGATTTGGATGATTTTATGAACCGACTATCCACACAGAATCGATTTCAATGACAACTTGCACAAAATGTGTGCACATATTCACTACACAATTGGTAATCGAGTTTTGATGGGCTATTTGGTATTAAATGATACTGTTTAACAGTAAAAATTCACATGATATTGAATATGATCTTTAAATCGATAGTCATAAATAAACATTCTTATAAACAATCACGTTTTTTAAGATACAGATGATTAAAATATGATACTTTCTTTTTTTTGTTTTGACTATGTTCTTTGTGATTTTCATGTTTACACCTGCTACGTTTGTGTACTATGTTTGACCATATATATGGAATTAATTCAGAAAAAAATACATTGACTTTATTTTTTGTTTAAATATTACATACAGGTATCGAAAACCAGGTATCGATACTAAATACTCCGGCTGTCGCCGCAGTATAATAACGTGTCACATAAAAATACAACGTGCGGTAAACCGTTTTGTTTTGGTTACGTAAATTGTGAGTGCATTTAAACGTTGAAATTATGTAACCGAGAAAACACTCGATAACATTTTTTTTCTAATACACTGAAACGTAGGTTTCTAATGTAATAGTTGTTGGACCGTACGTGCATGTCCGTTGATAACATCTGGTGTAATAATGAGACTATTTTAAAACATGGCGCGGTCAGGTGGACTGTTTAACGGCCTTTTACGAATATGTGTCGATACGTTGGGATTTATTTTGTTCTGAAATGTAAACGAGATCAAAGCCCACGATTTTCAAGCAACCGGTTGTCATTTTGCCGAATACTTCATAGGAATGACACTTAATTACAGATTTTATAACGTGTTATTTTTATCAAAAGACTTCTCACGTGGATAATGAGAGGGTGTACAAAAACGATGAAGCCATTTCCCCCGCTTATTCATAATTATCTGGCACTATCTGTCAGTGACGTGTTATTTCGTAACGTTTGATACTATATTAATTTGTCGTTTTCCCTTAAAGGGACCTGTTCACAGCTTTACAAGTCGACAATTTTCAAAAATTCTGTCCAGAGATCCACACACAAAAAACAAGGGCCATGGAGCCATGATGTCCCAAAACGCTCACGTTAGGATTGGAAAAGATGAAGAACATACTATTGTGACAGGTTTGAAAATAAGGGTATCTGAAGAATACACATGTATCCGCTGATGGAGTTAGAACCGGTTTGATTTGATACATCGGTTAGTGCAATATGCTAACTAAAGTACGAGTTGGGTAGTAAAGGTGTTTTTGCCTATGGTTCTCAGGGTGTTTTTCGCGATATTCTTTTCTGACCCTTATATTCATTAAGTCATTGACAGTTCAGGAAAATGCAAAAACAGTCGATTCTGATGTTTTTTCGCAGGTAGTTTTGAAGAACTAGTTGTAATTGCGATGACTGTGCTAAAGTCACGTTTTGCCCTTTCTTTGATAATTTTCTGTCCAATGATGATACACTATGTTTATGCAGGCTATGAAGCCATCAACGTTGCATGAGCAGATAACTGCATGCAAGGTTAACACTTGTTGAAAATCCAATTTCATCCGTTTTCAGCCAAAAAAAAAAGAAAATTAAAGTCTTCAATTGTCTCTGACATGTAAATACAAAACTCTGTAATAATACCTCGTTTGTTACCATCGTCAATACAGTCACTCATTTTGCATGAACAAAATGTTAACTGTGCATGCATGCTCACCGGCTGGCTGTCAAGGCTGGATGAAAAATGAAATCTCAATCATGCATTAAGTAAATTTTTGCATTTTCTATAACAAAAACAGGGATATAACTTTGGTGTTTGTAGTCCAGGCTGGCAAATGTTTGGCTTCGGCTCAGACTATATGGCCATTCACAAACTTTGGAAGTTTGGTAAAGTTTGAATTGAAATTAAAGTCTCTATCACGCATAAAGAACATTTTTGCATATTATTTTTTCGAAATAAGTGGTAATGTGGTGTTTGTGGCACGATAAAGTCTAGTTTAGGCTTCTGCTATGGTCATACGTTTACTGTAAAAGTTTGGTGTTTTTTTTTTTAGAAAACAGGTATAATTGCATTGCTGTTTTTCAAATGAATAAGGGGCAATAACTCTACTGTTACTGGAGCAATCTGGCCCATTACCATTAAATCCAAACTACGATTTTATGGTCATACACAGACTGTGCACGTTTGGTCAACATTGCATAAAACATCGTTTGTTCAAGACAGTCGTTGATAATATATGGATGTTTTTTTTTTCTACAAACAATTAATGGGCAATAACTCTGGTGTTTCTGGATCGATTTTTCTTATATTCGATTTCATCTGTAATGTTATGGTCGTAGACAAACCGTGCAAGATTGGGTGAAAACTGAAGTCTCTATCCCGAATGTGCCAAATGTCCTTTTTTTCACAAACAAGGAGCAATAACTCCGGTATTTGTAACACGCTCTGGCCCATTGTTTAGCTTCTGCTGAGATGTGTCATACACAAACTGTGAAAGTTTGGTCAAGATTGGATGGAAACTAAAGTCTGTATGTTGGAAAAAGGCATTTTTGCATGAAAAAGGGGCAATGACTCGAATGTTACTGGTGTGATCTAACCCAATAACAATCCCGTCGGTGATTTTTGGTCATACACAAACTGTGCAAAATTGGATAAAAGTTAAGTCTCTATCGTGAGAACGAACAAATTGTTGACGGCATACTGACGACGGACGCTTGACGACGGACGACGCATGAGAGGCCCATTATATCAATAGCTCACCTGAGCACGAAGTTAAAACTTGATGGTATACACTCAAAAAAGTTATAACGCACCAATGGAAATCGTCGCATTTTCTTTCTACATAATAATTACCATTGCCATGGTAAACGCGAATTTATTTTCGTATGTTTCCAATATTTTGGTATAATTGAAATAATCATAGCCTACATTTCAGTATGAAATTCTTATAAATAAAGGAACTACAACAATTTCCATTTATTTCCATTTGGTGCGTTATGACTTGCTGAGTGTATAAAGAAGCGAAATGACATTACTGACAAAGATATGTAGTGAAACTGAACGGTATAAAATTATAAAGCGTTTGATACGCTTTCCATCGATATTTTTTTTAAATCGTGTATCAATTACATAATGTTGAAAATGTGATTGTAAATCAAAATGGCCGAGAGGTTAGCGTGACAGGTTTTTGATCCCGGCGGTCTTAGGTTCGAGTCCCGGGGAAGGCATATCTTTTAATATTTTTTTGTTTATGTAATAATTTGTGTTGGGTTAGTTAAACTTTTTAGTTTTTGCAGTTAAGACAGTAAATATATTTTCAAAACTACGAAAATCTGATAACAAGTCCGTTTAATGCAATATGGGTTAAGTCCGATTACGTATATAGTCATATTTTGTTAGAAGCCATGGCATTCGTACATAAAGATAAGATTTATTTAAAGTCGGTAAGACAAATAACAAAACAACTTGAGCTCGCAAGAGCTTTTAAACCGACTACAAAACATGTATGTCATTTACGACGAATACGCATTGTGCATTGTATATATGAATTTCGTTTTCATCTAATCAGTTAGATTGGTTCGCTTGATGGCATCTTTGGCCGATTCGAATATATGTGTCATGTGGGGTAAAACTGTCACTGAGTCAAATAACATGAAATGTATATTTACACACAAGATTAACACTCTGGGTATACAGGCGATTCTAAAAAAAAATCGCCTCTGGTACATCATGCGACATTTTGGACTACTTTCAATCACATGATCATCAAAAATGGCTGCGCCCATAAGCTACAAGTATTGAAATTCCGATCAACAAATGCACAAGAAAATGTTGAAAATCATTGGGAATTATTATAAATAAAGTGGTCGGAGTTAATAATTACCCAAATAACAGTACGGTAAATAATACGAGATGCCATTCATCTAAGAAATAATGATATATTCAGCTCAATTTGAAGCCAACTGGAGTTTGGAAATATTCTAAGTTATCTTCAGCATCATTTCTTTGGAACACTGAAACATAAGTACTAGTGTTTCATAGTTATGGTGCTTTTGACATAATTCACTTGACACCTTGCTCGTAATGTAACTGGTCCACAGGTAAAGATGTTTTAAGTTTATGCAGAATGTGTAACTGCTATTTAGCTTTCTTTTTCTTAATAAATGTAGTATAAACTACCAAATTTTGCTTTTGTCAAATATAATGATTGATGAATCTGTAATATTAAAGTTGTATCCATACTTATTTACCAACTGTCCTGCACATTCGAAATGTAAAATAAACCTGCCATTTCCGCATGAAATTGTGTGTTGAAAATTAGCTCATATACCGGTATAATATGACTTAAATTTTTGGATTTGCTTAATGATATTACCAACATGCACCGGATAATATTAATTAATATTAATCAAATGTATTATAAAAAAGCCACTCACTTTGATGCTATTATGGACACCCAGTCTTGGATAGGAATTTCAATTGATGCCAAATCCTGCTTTTTGATGCAAGCAAATTGCAATTTTCTAATTTCTGACTCGAGCAAATAATGTGCCCTGCATCATTTTGATCCACTTGTTTTCAATAAGCCAACTTCAAAAGCACTAAAAAATTATATTTTTATAACACTCATATTTTGTTTTAATTGAAAAAAATAATCACAAAACAACTTTGGAACACAAGAAAATACTGAAAAATATCTACCATAAGTTCAATAAAATCATTTATACCCACTGACCATGTATTCAACTGACAGTAATTATGTCAATTCAGTTTGGGAATTAATTTAAACAGCTTACCACAAAACAAAATAATCACAGTACTTCAATTTGTTTATAAGCATTGCACATATGAATGCATACAAAAATATAGTTAAATAAACCAGATGAGTACAGATTGTTATATTTCATATTTTGTGTAAATGTCACTTTCATGTTTGATTTCAGGAGAAAATTGATATTAAATGGTTATAATTTGTTAAAAACAGAACTTTACAACAAATAAGGTGATTTACTTTATCACATTAAATGCATTACACTATATAGATGCATACTGTTTCCTTCAAAGTTCATCATTGCAGATACATCACTAAATACAGTACAATTGGTAATCTTGTTAATAAAAGCATATTGCACGTGTTTCTACTGGCTAGATATAACTGAGTACTATCAAATAAAAAGTCCTGTCTGGGTTGTTTACTTGCTTGTAGAAATAACGCTATGTTACTGATTTCATTAATTCCAAAATGTAGCTGTATTATTATATACATTTTATATGGGAAATATATCAAAGCATTATTCAAAGCTATATAAATGTATAACCAGTTATAAAATATATGTGCTTCAAATACATTAAGGTATTGCAAGTTCAGGACACAGAAGCTGAAAACAGCTTAAAATTGTCACAGTACATGATGGTAAATTCAACCTGTGTTCCTTTCATTTCAATTAACAAATTGTCATAGTATCATAGTCATATTTACATAAAACTGGCAGTCTTTCATTATATCCTTGGATAATATTTGGTTGGTCTGCCAGATTACACTCCAGTCGAGTTTCTAACTGAAAGTTCTCATTGAGCTCTTGTAGGGATACCAGTCACAGCCAAGTTTGATATTCTTCGGGAGATGACCATATTAATCACAGACTTGCAAAATTTAGTTCACCTGTAAAAAAGAGAAATGTGACTAAATTTTAAGGAACATTTTGTAATTTAGCATGCGATGTAAAGGTAAACATAAACAGAAAGTAAAAGACTATTTAGACTTAAATTAGTTGTACTAGTTAACAAGAATATGCCAACTATTCATAGCTTACGTAATAATATTAATGCTGCAAAACCACTATAATCAGAATAACTTATGGTAAATTACTAATAGGAAACAATGGACATTAGATAAAAGTTAATGAATAAAATGAAACAAATGATATAATAATAATAAGAAGAAGAAGAAGAAATGAAGAAGAAGAATAACAGAAATACTATTGAATTGCATATATTTAATTATTGTATACAAATGAACGAACTGGATATTCTGAAGAATATCATAATACTTTATGATAATAACATTAACAACATAAAATTTATAAAATAAATACATTATTAATTACAAAAAAGTAATCTATCTATTATTAAAACATGTAATTTTACCTGACAAATAAGGCCTTTTTCAAAGCCAGTAGTAAAACGCAACGTCAGCGGGTATTGTGTAGACATTTTCATTATCTTTATTTGATTCTTCCTCAAAACCTTGTTTTTATCAGTGTAATTTAACTTAACATCTGTTTCACTATTAAGTCTAGTTTCGCTTTAAGTTTGGATAGTTTGTGAACACTAGAATCAGTTTCGATACCGGATTTCTTGAACTTATATTTGCAAAGTTAGCCTTTTGGATAATAGGTCAAGATGCCTGTAAAATATACATCTACCTTTCCTCATTTATCATCGTTTCGACATAAAATGTGGTGCTATTTCAATGCGCGTCGTGTATTGCCCTATAACACAGGCGGATCACCGTTGGGTGTATCAAGCCAAGATGGCTCCATGATAGACGCGAGATCTATGTTACGGAGCACTCCGGAGATAGTCGATGTATCACGATTGACAAGATTAAGTTGTAGTTATTCCGAGCAGGTTTAACACGTCAACGTCCAACCACCGCGCAGAGATTTGACTGGTTCCGAGCACAACTCTAATCAAATTACCGTTATCGGATAGGCGAGGTAACTGATGCGAGGAGTTTGGTCAACGTCAAGTAAAAGTATGGATCATATTATGTGCTGATCAACAATATCACTAGCTCAAATACTTCGCTAGGACGAATTAAGTAGATATGGCGCTGACACAAGTTGTAACGACTAGGGCGTAGAACTACTAAGTAACTACTGCAGTGAAGTAGTAACGAATATGGCGAAGTGGTAACGACGCTCAGAAGAAGTTGTAACGACTAGATCGAAGTAGTAACGACGCTGAAACGAAGTAGTAACGACTAGATCGAAGTAATAACGATGGTGTGATGACGTAGTCGAAGTAGCAACCACATTGTGATGAGTAAACACTTCTCTGGGACGAAGTAGTTACGACGCTGGGACGAAATAGTAACGGTGCTGTAACGAAGTAGTAATATCTTCTAGACTATATATTAACGACGACGGGTTGAGTAACGACGCTGTGACGGAGTAGCGACATCGTGACAAAGTAGTAACGACCCTGTGACGAAGTAGAATTGCCGCTGTGACGAAGTTACGACGCTCGGAAAAAGTAACAACGACGCAGTGACGAAGTTGTCCCCACTCTAACACCAAGTATTAACGACGCTGAGACGAACAGTAACGGCATTTTGACGAATTACAGTAATGACGCTGCAACAAAGTAGAAACGACGCTGTAACGAAGAAATAAATGTATTGTGACGTACTAGAACGACGTTGTGACGAAAAAATAAAGGTATTGTGACGTACTAGAACGACGTTGTGACGAAATACTTACGACGCTGAGACTAAGAGTAACGACGCTGTGACGAAGTCGTAACGACGCTGTGGCGAATAAGTAACGACGCTGGGTGGAAGGAGTTACGACGCTGTGACGAAGTAGTCACGACGCTGTGACGAATTAGTAACGACGCTGGGAAAAAGTAGTAACGAAGCTGAGACAAAGTAGTAACGACGCTAGGACAAAGTAGTAACGACGCTGAGACAAAGTAGTAAAAAATGACGCTGTGACGTACTAGTAACGGTATTGTGACGAACTAGTAACGACGCTGTGACGAAGTAGTAACGACGCTGTGACGAACTAGTAACGACGCTGTGACAAGGTAGTTACGACGCTGAGAAGAATTAATAACGACACTGTGACGAAGTAGTTATGACGCTGAGACGAAGTTGTAACGACGCTGAGACAAAGTAGTAACGACGCTGAGACAAAGAAGTAACGACGCTGAGACATTGTAGTTACGACACTGACAAGGCGACGAAGTGATAACGACGCTGAGACGAATAGTAACGGCATTTTGACGAAGTACAGTAACGACGCTGCAACAAGGTAGTAACGACGCTAGGACGAAGTAGAAACGACGCTTAGACTTACTAGTACGACGCTGTGACGAAGTAGTAACGACGCTGAGACGAAGAGTAACGACGCTGAGGCGAAGAGTAACGACGTTGTGACGAACTAGTAACGACGTTGTGACGAAGTATTAACGTCGCTGTGACGACGTAGTAACGACGCTGTGATGAAGAAGTAACGACGCTGGGAGGAAGCAGTAACGACGCTGAGACGAAGTAGTTACGACGCCGGGACGAAGTTGTAACGAATCTGTGACGAAGTAACGACGCTGTTACGAAATATAATAACGACGCTGCGACGAATATAGTTAAGGCGCTGCGACGAAGTAGTTATAGCTCTATGGAGACAAATATATCCTGTTACGTTATAAATGCATAATTAAGTAGTAAAAACCAGTAGGGGTCGTATTACTTGCATCGTTTGAAATCGTCTAAAAGAATAATTTAATTTGTCCTTTTTCTTCGTCACTTGCGACATTTCCAGTTACAAATATATATAAAAACATAAAATATTTCATCGTGAGTGGGGAGCCTAATATAATCAGCAATATTTTCTAGATATTCTGGAGACGGCAAACTCCTAGTATCTCGTAGTATGAACGTGCTGCACTCGAAGCCTCTGTCAGAATAGCGTTATGTTATCCTTGTACGTGCAGACGGAACCGTTTGCGTGCACTTTTAAAACAATGAAAAAGGGTCTACACATTGAAAATTTCTATATTTGCTTCTTTGTTCGATTTTATATGTGTTTTAAATTAAATATAATATATATATTTTTCGTAAGATGCTGTTTCATAACTTGTTTCTTATGATTTGATTGTTTTCAAACTTACAATGACGATATGGTGCTGATTATGATGATGGTGATGATGATGATGATGACGATGACTACGATGATGATGACGACGATGATGATGATGATGATGATGATGATGATGATGACGACGACGATGATGATGATAATGACGACGTCGACGACGACGATGATGGTAATGCTGATGATGATGAAAATGATGATGATGACGAAGATGATGATGATGATTAAAGGTCTGTGATCGGCCATTAAATCGATGCACTGCTGTCGTAAAAGAATAGACTGGCCGCCGGGTCAACCTTAATTATTTTCCGGTTAAGGGAGCCAGTCTTTTTGCAACTCGGTTGACGTCCGCCGCACAATTTATATTCCGCGGGCGCTGAAGTCAAGGTGAACGTATTTTGAACGGCTAAGATTGTTGTTTTATTGTGCGGTGGAATACATAAATGTTGGTTTAACACACGATTTCAGTATTCATTTGATAAAGCATTGATAACACGAATGTGATAGTGAAGGCTGTTGGACTGTTGTGTTAATTAAAAGAAGACAACGCGTCAAACTTATTTGAAAATATTAAGGTCTTCGGATTTGAAGAAGAGGTAAATTATTTAATTAATTCTTCTAGTATTCAACATTTTAAATTCATTTAGTGCCAACGCATTTCTTTTCTGACAATTTTTTTCAATGTTATTAATTATTATTGTTTTTTAAATAACAAATTATTGCAGTTATTTGATAAAAATGATATTTTACTCAGTTGTTTTACGGCTATTTCAAATATCAATTTTGTATCGAAATTCCATTTACTGTCATCGCTTAAATACCAATCTACATATATTGTCAAGTTTTCAAATTTCTTGAACAGTAAACCTCATTCAAAATCATTTCACAAATTATATTACGAAATGTACCTGAGTTTTATTTTAATAACTGCAGTCACACTATGTTATCATATGCTCCTATATGTTAATGAAAGCATCATTGCTAAATTGCAAGGTGTGTATTTACAGTTTCTATGTGTTCAGCAGTTAATTAATTTACAGCGATATGTTATTTCTGAACAGAACAGTTCTTTTCTGTTCTGATATGTTATTGATAAATTTGCATATACCGGTGGTAGTAAACATGTTGTCAAGGTTTTTCTTTTAAGGAGTAGAAATGCGAACATACTGTATTTTAAAAACAAAAGACGTTCGAGTACATTTTTGTCTGATTAAATACCATTATACCGGTTCATTGTGCATAGATGTCTAAAGTAAGGCTCCTTGTTTTAGTGTAACAAAGCCAAAAAAATAATTCTGTGTTTTTTCTAGCAACCCGACCCTACCTAGCAAAAACCCCCGTCCCTAAAGTTTTTTAGAGACGATCATTTTCCTTGAAATCTGAATTTTTATTTATTAAGGATGTTAAACGTGATTAACTAGAGAATCCGTGTTGAAAGGGCGCTTTATATGCTTTGGTGGTATATTATGTAAGCGTCTTGATGCACTTGACAATTCTATGGCTCGACTTAAAAAAATCAATCCCTACCCTACCAGACCTTTTTGAGACAGTTGCCCTAAACACACAATGTATTTATTGTTTAGGTCCAAAATAACATTGCGCGTGTACGCTGGTATATGTGAAATAGCAGCGGACAGACACAGCTTCAATGGAATGGACTTGGTGCTCGTATAATAATAACATCATTAAGTCCGATGTTTATTTCTTTATCTGTCAATTGCGCAAAAAACGGGTCATTGCACCGTTCAGTATTTCGTATAATAAATTAATACTCAGGTTTAATAATTCTGGATGCAATTTCTTGGTAACAATTCATGAAAACATTGTGGTACATGGGAAAGGTCGTGAACTCTTGATATATTCACAGGGGTGAGGGTGCGCGACTATTTCTCCTGAAATAGAACACAACGCAGTTTCTCACTTAGTCCTGAAATAGAGCACAAAGAAATTTATCACTTAGTCCTGAAATAGAAAACAAAACAGTTTATCACTTACTCCTGAAATAGAAAACGAAGCAGTTTATCACTTAGTACTGAAATAAAACACAAAGCAGTTTATCACTTAGTCCTGAAATAGAAAACAAAGCAGTTTATCACTTAGTCCTGAAATAGAAAACGAAGCAGTTTAACACTTAGTACTGAAATAGAACACAAAGCAGTTTATCACTTAGTAATGAAACAGAACACAAAGCAGTTTATCACTCAGTCCTGAAATTGAACACAAAGCAGTTTATCACTTAGTCCTGAAATAGAACACAAAGCAGTTTACCACTTACCGGTAGTCCTGAAATAGAAAACGAAGAAGTTTATTACTGAGTTCTGAAATAGGACAACAGGCAGTTGATCACTTAATCGTCCTGAAATATGAAAGTCGCGTGTAGGCAGTGTTTTACTTAAAATTCGTCCCGAAATAGAACACTTATCAGTGGATCACTGCTTCTTGGTGATCGCTTCGTTGATTATTTCGTCCTGAAATAGGCCACATACATGTATCGGTGGACTTTTTCGACCTGGAGAAATACACTTATCAGTGGACCACTTTGTCCTAAAATATGACACTAGGCAGCGGATCACTACATCAGCCAACCGTAGAAAAACACGTTCAGTGATATTCGTATGGGTTTAATATGCGTCTGCAAAATTGCTGTGCTTCTGTTGTACTTTATCGGTTTGGTGTTTGGACGATTAAAGAGTGTCATTGCTCTAGAATAAGACATGATTTGTGTAACAATTTGCACAGGCGTTGTAAGACAAACGTTTAACGATAAACAAAAGAGATGAAATGCTAGTAACCATCGGCTATGTTGTTGCGCTTCATTTATGCTTTATTACTAGTATTTCATAGATCGTGCAATAAAGGTTATTATAAATACGTGCCGTAAATAAATGAAAACTTCTTCTTAATAGAAGTTTCTCTACAGCTACTACGGCTGGAGTTTTATATATTTATACATTATACATTAATGAGGCGTGTCGTCCCGGATTAGCCTGTGCAGTCCATACAGGCTAATTCGGGACGACATTTCCGACATTACAGTTGATTTATGTTTAGAAGAGACTATCTCGAAACAGAAAATACCCGATACGCGGAACATGCCGTCCCGGATTAGCTTGTGCGGACCTCACAGGCTAATCCGGGACGGCACTTTACGCACACCCATTAAGCCCGGTTTTCCCAAGACATGTCTTATTTATATTATACATTTATAAACGAGGTGGACGTGACTGTGTGAATGGGATACTGTACTATTTTGTCACCGACCCGGTCGTCTCGAAGATGTACCACAACTTAACTGACTGTTAACTGTTGTTTCTTGCCTTTGGGGTGTTGGTTTATATCTTTCTAATCTTGTTCAAAGCATCCGTAATAAAATAACAAGATAACAAAAGCGTGGTTATCTATGCGAAAATGCAATGTATTTGGTATTCAATCAAGCAGTTTAATATGGTAGTGAGGTTTGAGGTTCAAGTATGACAACAATTACATACCTGGCGTACAAAATGTTCTTCGTCAAACGAAATTGTCACGTAGACCATGTGGATGTTACGGCAACTTTTTAACACAGATCATGAACTATCATTGGCTGTTGCACTTTGGAAATAGAGTGGTTCAGACACAGCTTGACTATAATAGGGAACGATCTAGAAATAAACAAATGTACGGGGTACTGCCAAAAAGATCAGGAGAGGGGGAGCCTGATCAGTTCCTTGACATTTTCTAATAATTTGCTAAATTCAACCCCTTTATCATTGTAATGGTTTTTCATCATGATCTCTTCATTTATCATTGAATGTTAGTAAATGTTAGTAAAAAAATATTAAATTTGAAAAGATATTCAATATTCATTAATAATGATTATGTTGACAAGAACACTGGGGCAACAGGAGGGAACTAAAAGGGTCAGGGTGCAGCACCCTTCTTTTTCGCGATGGAACTAAAAGGGGTCAGGGTGCAGCACCCTTCTTTTTCGCGATGGATCTTTCCATACTATAGTGAGCTGAGTATAGATCGACTCACTGTCTTCTATGGACCATCTTTATTAAGTTCTGTATCCTCCTAATATTATGATGTGTATAAGTTCTCATTATGTTCCCTTCAAAGAAGACAGCTTAGGATTTCCATAGTTTTGCATTCTACTAGTATATGTGATTCCATTTCCATTCAGTACACTTCTGTATACAGCCAAACAACAAGAAAACAAAAAATACTGGTTTCACTTAGAATTTAGCATAAAATTACTTTCCTCGCCGAGTTAATTACAATCTTCAGATACAATATACTATACACTATCATATCGTTTCTTGAAAATGTTGACGTAATATTGAAAGATGGACTTTGCTGGAATTTGTATGGCTGCTGGTGTTATTAAATCAATAACACACGCATCTTTATGGCTCAGTACGCTAATTGCATTCGTACACAATGAGTATAGTTAATAGCAACCAGAGGCGTAGCAAAGAATGAAAATTGTATACGCAGACGAGAAAATCCATTAAGGGGGGGGGGTGTCCCTCGCGCCGTGGGGATCTCCCCCGAAAAAAAATAAGGAAGGAAATGGTACATTCTGGAGCAGTTTGAGGCACCTTTCTAGCGTTAGATTCTAAGAAGTAATTCTATTCTCTGATATAGAAATTTATTTTCAAGATGAAACGTCCACGGATATTTGTCCACAGTCAAAAACTATTTAATCTGCATAACTGCTTAAGCAAATACTTCTTTATATAGTTTATGCTCCACCGTTTTGTATTACGCATGTGCGTATTGTGCCTATTGGGCGATACGCCCTTGGCAACTGTTTTGTTTTCAGCCTTGAAATTTTATATGAACGGTAGTTGCAACAAAACCTTAACTTGCAAACCTGGTGAAACCTTATGGAAATAATGGGATTGCATCTCTTGGGAGCTTAAGCCTGATTCCAACCGATGGAATGCTGTCAACCGACACATTCATTATCTCAAACATTAATTGACTGCAGAAAATAAATATTTTCTTTGCTTAATGCCGTCACATCTAAAACGCGTATGTACGATCTTACAACCGTACTAAACAATCTCGTTTTTCCCCTTACCCGGTTAGGTCGGTTGATGAAATAATGTGTGCAAGAGATTGCATGCATAAGTGTCATCTTTCAGGCCCCCTGCCTCTTAAGAATCTCTAATAGATGCACATTGCTACATGCAAGTACCTATCTTGTGTACCCGTATTGGTATTTTCTTTGTTAAATTATCACGATAGTGATTTATTTATTGTTTTACCTCTTTCAAACTATATTGTAGTTCAGGGAAAACTTAATGTACGTTTTACTTACATGTAAGTGAACATTCCAGTTCAATTTTCTTTATGAAACTTGATGATTTCGTTCACAAAAGTGTATAATCTGCATCATCATAACCATCATCATCATCTTCTTCTTCATCGTCATCGTTATCATAATCATCATCATAAGCATAAGCATCATCTTTTTCAATCAAGTTATTGTAGTTCTAGGTGTAATATAAATGTTACATGAATGTTGCTGCATAAAAAATATGTAAACTATGGTTACAGTTAAGATATATCTTAGAAATGACATATTTATTTTATCATCATCTTACAAAATACCAGCGCAGCAAACAATTAGTTTAGACTTTCTTAATTTGATTTTTGTTGAAGAACACATTATTTGTTCTACATGCGGTGCACATGTGGGGCCCCAATTTACTAGTAAGTGGGGGCCCGTCGATCATTGGTATTATACTGTGTTTTCACGAGGTGTTAACTAACGTGTCAAAGTAGCAAACTGTCACAACAGTTTCTATCCACAAATAGTGTCGATCAACTCTGTTCTGTTTAATACTGCCACACAAACTTTTTTTATTTTCGGCCATTAAATTAAATGCGTGAAGTGAATTTTAAAAGTAAGTTTTATGAATCCTGGACAAAACCCTAGCCGAATAATCCCCCGACCACTGTTTTTAACACCCCGGACTAAACATCGATCAATGTTTTTCACACCCGGACAAATTCCCGATCGCTGTGTTATTTTGTCTGCCCGGTCAATTACCCGATCAAGCATGTCGTTAACATTTGTTTTTACTTAATGTTGACGTATTTTAAAAATTATATTAATGAGCCACGGAAAAAATACATACGTGAAAATGATCTCGAGGGAATCGCGGTTGGACGTGCCTGAAGCGCAGTACACTGTTCGCTGGAACAGAGCGGTAGCCACGGGTGACATACGTAAACAGTCGCCATTTTTTTCACTCGGACAATTAAAGCTTTGTTTTCTTTACATAAGTACAAGTTAACAGTCTCAAAATAACTCCAATCTGTAAGTATGGATCATCAAGACCGTTTTGATGGTTACAACAACGAAAATAAACAAGATGAACCTTTTGCTACACAGAACTGTTTTGTTATTCCACCGGCGGGAAATAGCTCTAACAATGACAATAACAGAAAACGTTCTAGAGTAAACACAGGTGGTGAGTGGTGTAGTAGTGGTGAATTCATAACTAACCAACATGATTTTGAACATTTATCTCTGGATGGAAAAATGTCAGAAATGTTTAAACACATTAAAAACTTTGAACACAAAGTTGATGAATGCCTACAGATGCATACAAAAATTCAATCCATCGAAGGAACATTAACTAAATACAATTCGCGCCTCAAACTCTTGGAATACAAATCCATTGACATTGAGGCACGTGGTAGAAGGAACAATCTTATATTTGGCTGAATCATTGAACACAGGGAGGAAAATTGTCAAAATGTTATTGCCCAATTCCTCGCCGAACAACTTCACATAACCCCTTGTCCTCATATCCAGCGAGCACACCGCCTTGGAAAGTTCTCTAAGGGCGTCACACGAGGCATCATTTTTTGTAAACTTCCTGGACTACCAAGGCACAGTAAATATCCTTTCACATGCAAACCGGCTAAGAGGGTCCAATTTCAGCATTAACAGAGACTACCCGAAGGAAATAACTGAAGCACGGAAAGCTCTTTGGCCCAAATACAAACAACTCCGTGAAAGCAACCCACGAAGCAAAATCGCAATAGTCTTCGCGACCAAGATTGTAATGGACGGCAAGTTGGTCGAATACATATTTCCTGACTGGAACTTAATCCTTCAAGGTAATTAACCTGTTCTATTGCTTGCGAATTACTTTAATTGGGCAAAAACGAACTTAAACGAGTGACGGGAATATGAATATGTGGAACAATTATGTCAGCGAAATGCTATCTGTATATGTTATTAGCAAAGAGAAACACTAAGAACATAATAATTTGTGACCTGAATCATATGCAACGAGATTGTAGTATATTTTGTTTCTGGGAACACTTGCACAAAGTCAGCGAGTTAGATTGAAAAGTACTGTATTCAGGCGCTCATGCAGGATTTGAAGTAGTTAGGGCGGGAAAATTCAGTACCTACCTAGTACCTATATGTAATTATATATAAATTATATATTTTGCGATATTACTGTTTAGCTTTTATTAACGAGATTTTGAGGAGCGGGGGAGGGGGGGGGGGGGCGCACGTCGCCTACGCCACCTAAAGCCGTCCATGGGTTAAAGTTAAACTACTCGATGATTCTGAGAACGCTGTCGATTTGAATCTACATTTTTTTCATCACAAATTCGTCATTCTTTAATTAGAATAATCTATTAATGACATAAGCGACATTAGAATGATCTATTAATGACATAAGCGACATTAGAATGATCTATTAATGACATAAGCGACATTAGAATGATCTATTAATGACATAAGCGACATTAGAATGATCTATTAATGACATAAGCGACATTAGCCTAAAAAATAATGAATTGTTTTTCAGACGTTTTTTTTCCATAAAATCAGGTGGGAGGCGAATTTTTTTTATTGAAGTATCTTTTTAGACAAAAGACGATAGCAAGTTACCAAAATGTTAATAATTCACAGTTTTCAATGCGTAGTTTCTGTATGTCTAAGAGTGGGTTGGTGGAAACGGGCTCGGGGCTTTCACGGTGTGTTTAAAAAACAGCATACAATAAGTTGCTGCCTGACTGAATGCAACATCCAAAGAATCATTTGCGGGATAATTACTTTTACTTCCTTCATTATTAGCGTCAGTATGTGATGACTTACCGGAAGCATTTGGAATGTTTTTTATAAATTATTTTATTTTGTTAATTATAGCATAAAATAAATTTCGCATTTCGTTGTTTATCGGCCAATAAACAACTCTTTGTTGTTCTGATGCGTGGCTTATGCCCTCGTGGTTTAATTCCTACGCATCTGAACTCCAAACCGTTGTTAATTGGCCGATAAACAACGATAATGCGAAATTTATTTCTTAAGTCCAACATAAGTTGGTAGTGGATCAATCTGCTTAAAAAGGCTTTTCTGTAGAAGATCGTGCTCTTCAGTCAGATTGACCGCTTGTAGTTCTGTCATAACCTGCTAGCTGTGTTAAAATAAGCGTATACAAAAAAGTGTTCAACTCTGGATATTTGATTTAACCATCATAGCATTTCAATGTTTAATTGTTTAAGTATAACTCATTTCTTTTATAAGTGCAATGCTTTTCAGTATCAATGGGGCGTTATCAATATATCAACTAGTTAGTTACATAATTCCGTTTGCGATTATGATGTAAATAAGTCGCTTTCTGTTGCAAAACACTGAACACTGAACACTAACGGCATTGGATATGTAAAAAAAACGTTCATTTGCTATCTTAAATAACATTTATAGTTATATTATTTATTAAAACTCTCAACTACGGCTAAATTTGACGCTTTGCATCAATGTTTTCTTAGTGACATTGTAATGCCGCGCAGTAATTGAGTGCCCATTCTTTGCGGGACTTTTCGCTAGACTCAGACTATTTAAGAAATTTTGAAACGTATCGAAACGACATGAAAACCAAGCGTCGCCGTTAAAAGGTGTACTTTTGACTAACATTCAAGCTTGTATTATATTGTTAGTACATACATGTGTGATTGTATTTATTGCATACAAACAGCTTCATACGATCTGCCGTCAGCATGCCTAATTTCAAATGTGACTCACCACGTATTGAATTGTCACGAAATTGTTTTCAGTAATAACCTTTATTTTATCAAAGCAGGTTATGGGCAATTTGTTTTGTACGGCTTATAAATACTGCATTACTAATTCTGTTGTTTAAATTGTAGATCTCAAAATGATGCAAGGGAGTCGTCCGGCGTCCGCGACTCGACTTCCGTCAACGTATCGGCGTCCGTGACGGGATCATCGGCCGTCAGTCATTCTACCTCCGTCCGAGTGTTCGGCGCTTCGCGAATCTACTTCCGTCAACGTATCGGCGTCCGTGACGGATACTTCGGACTGCCGTCAATGTATCGGCGTCCGTGACGGAGTCTTCGGAAGTTCGCGAATCTACTTCCGTCAACGTATCTGCGTCCGGTACGGGATCATCATGCGTCAGAGATTCAACGTTCGTCAACGTATCGGCGTCCGTGACGGAGTTGTCGGAAGTCCGTGACTCTACTTCCGTCAGCGCATCAAAGTCCGTGACGGAGACTTCGGTAGTCCACGAATCTACTTCCGCCAGCGCATCAATATCCGTGAAAGAGTCTTCGAGTGTACGTCAGTCAACGTCAGTCAGAAGTTCAAGTGCCTTGAAAGCCAAACACAGAGTGGGATTTGATCCCAAATGGAAAGACACTAGACCTTGGCTTCAAGACAAACGTGAAGAAAGCCCGAGTGGATATGTGACTGTATTGGGATTTGTGTCGAAAGCACAAGTCAACGGGAAAGAATGGCAGCAATGTGTGGAGTGAAGTTGGCTGCCAGTCATTAAGACTTGAAAAGGTTAGGGAACATGAGTCGTCGGAAATGCACAAGCTTGCTGTTAGACTGGAGACAGACAGCCAGTTGAATATCACGTCTGCATTCAGTGGCGAAAAGTTACCAATGGGTGAAAACGAATTTGAAGCAGTGAAAGTGCCACAAAGATTCTTCACTTCTTAGTTTCCCACAACATACCACATACTTCTATCTACAAAGACATGGTTAATTTCGCTACAACTAAACTGGAATGTCCATCACTACAGTTTCTACAAAAAGGAAAAAATGCCCAATACACCGGCAAAACGACCGCCAATGAACAAATAGAATGTATGGCAAAGGACATAGAGTGTACCTTAAAAGAGAAAGTGCTGACAAGTCCCGGATATGCGATTATGGCGGATGAAACGACTGACGTTTCCAATCACAAACATTTAGCCTTTTGTGTTAAATATGTGGATATCGAGAGTGGAGAAACATGCTGTGAATTTATTAAAGACATACAGATTGGTGACGGTAAAGCAGAAACAATATTTAATGAGACCAAACACATTACTGGAGATCTAAGTGTTGTCGTGGCTTTTGCTTCTGATTGATGTAACGCAATGGTAGGAAATAAAACTGGAGTGGCGAAGCGACTTAAGGACTTCAAACCTGAAATAATCACTGTGCATTGTCACAATCATAGACTGGCACTTGCAGCGAAAACGCGTTTGAAAATGTGCCATTGCTTAGAGAGACAGACGACTTATTAAACCATTTGTTTAAATATTACCACTCGTCAGCAAATCGATGGCTATTACACCTTGAAGCTGTCATATCTGTTCGGGACACCTACAAGGCGGTAATTATGGACTTAGAAAATGCAGTCTCGTCAGGCAGTGACAAAGTTATGATAGGCAGTGGACCGTCAGCAAATGGACTTCTTAAGAAATTAAAACTTTACCAGACTGTGCATGTAATTCACTTCTTGTGTGGCGCATTGAAACCACTTGCAAACCTAGCTTTAGTGTTCGAAGCCTATAATACTGACCTGGCAGCAGTCAAACCACGGACTGATGCTATAATTGCAGCAATGAAAAAACTTCAAGTGCCGGATGGATTCAATACCAGAAAAGTGGAGTCACTAATGAAGGAGCTTGGCATTACACCTAGTGAGCAACAAAAAGTAAGATCTGCGGAAAACAACTTTGTTGACAATCTGATTGAGCAGATCCTGTGTCGACTGGATTCAACTGACTTGATAGACAACCTCGGTGTGTTCAACATGAGAGACACCAGTACATTCTTTGGCAATGATGAAGTCACTGAACTGGCCGAACATATTACGCTAAGTACTGACCATTGCCTATAATAGTGGGACTCCTTAAAAACTGACATTGAACATTTGGACTTGAGTATTGAGTCATCAGCCCATCTTAGGAAGACACTAGTGACCATCTCTGGAAAGACTGGGCACCTCTATCCAAACATACAAACATTGTGCTGTATAGCTGCTGTGTTACCTGTGAGCACAGCAGAAGTTGAGCGTGTCTTCTCAGGTGTCAAATTTACGAAGACCAACATGAGGAACAGGCTGGAGGTGGATACAGTGAGTGACCTATTGATGATAAGCAGGAACGACAGGTACCTTAACATTGACGGAACAGTGAGGCGGTGGCACAGCATGAAACCAAAAAGAATCACGTTTAAGAATCATAGTGTTCCAAACAGAAAAAGACTTCATACCTTATATGAAGCAAACATAAATTAGAATACAGTTCACTACAGTATTATAACTTCCACTGATAAAAACAGTATCCAACCACTGGATGTATTGTTATGAAAAAATTATTATAAGACAACTATTGTTTGATATTTACTATTTGTTTCTTTATATAAGTTACACATGTATCCTTGAAAGATAAATGATATTATACACCATACAGAGCCATTCTTGTATGCTATCTCAGTACACAAGCCACACATATAACATTTTATGAAGATGATACTTGCTGTTTTGAAACACAATGTCACACAATGTTGTTGTGTAATATGAAAATGCCTCTTGTTCTTGTTACTTTTATGTGGTTGTTACTTAAATAAAATAAAACAGTGTAATAGTGTTTCAAATTGTTAATACTTGTTTCTTGTGGTATTCAATATACTAGTACCAGTAGCCACTCTATGCGTTTCAAACATAACGAACAACGCGAACAGTGACCTTGCCCCTTTTGGACAGCACCCTGCCCCTTTTAGACAGCACCCTGTACCTTTTCCATTCCTAGATCTTTCCCTACACTGGTTTCCAGTTGAAACCGGTCGAAACGACGGAACCCCATTTGATGAAAGAACATGTAGACTTTGTAACGCTGGTCAAGTTGGCTCTGAACATCACTATCTACTTAACTGTGATTTCTTTAAATCTGAAAGAGAACAATTCCTAGAGCATGATCTTCATGACGCTACTCTTAACACAATCTTATCATCTGAATCCCTATAACAATTAAAAAATACAAGCAAATTTATTCGCTTCATATTTAGCAAGTTTAAGCAGTAGTTATTTTCCTGCATAACTACTTGAATTAACCAATGCCACCAGCTACAAATGTTTTCTTGAAACAATTAATAATGTTCTATTGATGTACTGACATATTTACTGGTTATACTAATTTAAGTGACTTTAGTCACTATTTGCATCTGTGTATCCAATAATTCCAAACATTTGACTCGTCACAAATGTATTTCTTTTACTGGCTATATACTAATCGCATTCTATACCATAATTTCAATATGAATTATGCACAACCGAGCAATGTAAATTATTGTTGCTTTGTACGTTTGGTACTATTATGTGTCAATATAATCATAAGATTTGTATTTTGCAGTTTGTTTGTTGTTGTTGTTTTTATTTTTTACTGTCACAACAAATGTTGTGTTTATTGCAATACTTGTCAGCGCCTAGATATTTGTAATTAATAATAGGAAATTAAAAAAAAAAATAATAATAATAATAATAAATTTTGAAGCAAATGTTTACATTTTCAGGTCATAGATATAATAATTATACTTACTCCTTAATTAAATTTGATATATGTATATATCAACTGTGCAATAGGAATAATTGTTGACAAAATTTATCTAAATTTACTTAGCATACAAATCATAGTTTTTATTTGCCTCATTGACCTAAAACTAACGGTATTATCAAATGTCACGCTGCTGTACAAAGCTGATTAAGAGTAATTACCTCACATAATAGGTCCACCATCTTGCCTTTGTTGTCAACATATCGCCCTCGTGTGCTGGTGCACTCAAGCGTAAACTACGATTAAAATAACTGTCATTGTTTGAAACCGCTACGAAGATAGCTCCAATGTATTAAGGCTAATGCACACTGTCTCTTCCCCTTGATTTAAGTAAAAAGAACTAATTAATTTTTTGAAGCAAATGTAAAACTTGTAATACACGTTTTTTTTGTTTTTTTTGTGTGTGTTACATTTCCAATCTATAACGCCGCGCGCTAAAGGAAAGAAAGCACCGCACAACTAAGGTCACAAACCACTAAATCAGTATTCTTACAGTGCTGGCTAAAAATTGCTCATATCGAATTGTATTATTATTTGTTTCTTTATAGATATGATAATGACGTTGATTACATGATGATTATGATTACGATGATGATTATGATTATGATTACGATGATGATTATGATTATGAGTACGATTATGATTATGATTATGATTGTGATTATGATTATGATTATTATCCTTGTATATATCCTATCATTGGAAGTACCCCTCGTATATCGTTTATTATATTTTGTCGAACGTTAAAATTATCGGAAGTTAATAATTTACTAAATATTTTGCATTGTTATATTGCCCTTATTGTATATGCTGTATACTTGGGTGAAATAAATGTCGTGTTCTGTTCTGTTCTGTTCCGTACTATCGAAATACGCAATTACTAGTATGATGGTGTGAACAAATCAATTTGTTTTCGCGGGTTGGAGTTAAACGTGTCACTAATAATTAATTAAAGGACATGGTGTGACAGCAAACTGATAATTAGGTTGTTTGTTATACATGCGCCTTTCAATTAGAATCATTATTTCAATTACAATAATTGAACAGAATAGAACACGCCCTTTATTATTTATATTGATACTAGCACGAGCAATCTATAATAATAATATTATTATTATTATATAATAAATTATAGCAACTAAGAAACAATAACTTTAGCATTACAAGCACTGTTAAAAATTTAATACCGAGCATTCTATAATAATTAGTGGTTTGTGACCTTATTTCTGTAATTTCTTTATATTTTGCATACAGTGTTTAAGAGTGTTTTAACGTTTTAAATTTTTAGAGCTATCTTTGTAATTGCAACTATTAGATATCATAATATACATGGAATGGCCTTTTACATTACTTAGTGGCACAATCGGGGATTTGTCCGGGTGTGAAAAACTGTGATCGGGTATTTGACCGGCCCTGCAAAACCTTGAACGGGGAATCGTCCGCCTTTACAAATTTGATGAACGGGGTTTCGTCCAGTCGGGCAATTATCCGGATACCAAGTTTTATAACGCACGAACCATTACATAAAATTATATTACATTTTCGCCTCGTTTGCTTTGTGTCAAAGGAAAAGAATCTGTTGCCCAACATGATAATTATTACAATATGTGTAATTGTCAGTCTGAGTCAGAGCAACATTTTTTTCAAATTTGTTTACCAGGTGCCTTCACGATCTATTATAAAGTGCGCGCTGTATAGAAACATGTAATATATTAAGTGTTCTCTCTGAGTTTGAGCTTAGTTCATGTACAAATGTTGCCTTGGAAATATGTATTTGTTATTCTATAATTGTGTTTGTATTTGAGTCTTTATTATAGATTGAAATTATTGCTGTTATTTGTCCTATATATGCACGTAGATTCATAATATTGTTTCGGGTATGCAGCCACCCCCAAACTCCACCCACCTATATGACTTTTTGAAAATAATTTCCTTTATTGGTGTATTTTGAACATTCTAACATGCTTTTTAAGCTCTTAAAATCTACATTTTTAAAGAAAACGTATCGTCTTTAATTTTTTTTTTACTCCGAACAACTTACTCTATAATAGAGCCAAAACATCAAACAAATACGAGCCACGCAATTACGAAATGGCTAAATTTCTGTCCTCCTAGCCAGCGAACTGTGCAATTACACTTTCAATGTCAATATCTATATATTAATAATGAGATATGTCTGTAGGCAGCAGTGTAAAATTGCTAAAATATCTGACTTAAATTGTAAAAGTACATCTAAATATTATTTTTAAGGGTGGGAACGACATAAATAACTCGTGGGAACGACATATTAAGTCGTGGGTACGAGATAATTAACTCGTGGTAACGACATAATTAACCAATCAGAATACACGTTGTTTAAAAGCATGTTTCAAAATGGCTGACGCTTACATAGATATCGTATTTCAATACTGGATTAAGATATAAAGACATTGTTTTTCTTCTGCGAGAGCAAGATGGAATTTGATTGGTTCATTAAGTCGTTCCCTCGACAAAAATATCTCGTTCCCACGAAATAAGATATCTTTCCCACGAGATAAGATCTCGTTCCCACGACTTAATATGTCGTTCCCACGACATAATTATGTCGTTCCCATGAGATAAGATCTCGTTCCCACGAGATAAGATCTCGTTCCCACGACTTAATATGTCGTTCCCACGACATAATTATGTCGTTCCCATGAGATAAGATCTCGTTCCCACGAGATACGATCTCGTTCCCACGAGATACGATCTCGTTCCCACGAGATAAGATCTCGTTCCCACGACTTAATATGTCGTGGGAACGACATAAATAAAAACATGCACATGTCCCATCTATGCCACCGTAGTTTTAAGATGCGAATTTATTTGATAAGGTTCACTGAGTGCCAAAACGCTAACAATAGCAGACGCGGTAACGCCAACGATTGCCCTAATCCACACGCTAGACATGATTTTGTGTGAAAAAACAGCACACGATAAACTGATAACTTGGTTTCGGTGGTAACGGATAAACAGCTGTTGTTGTTTTCTGTACAAATACTTGGAATATTATATTAATTACAAGTAAGATTTTTAATAAAAGTACAAACTCTTAGATTTAGTATTCTTAGGTCGCGTTTGAACATTATTTTGTCAGGGTACCTAAATTTGCGCTTACAAACGAAATTTTGAAATATTTTCCCAGGAAGGGTGAACATATGCCTAATAAAGTCATTTTCAAATAATTTCCAAAAGTTTAGTAGCCACGGCTACGTGTACCTCTAACTAAGGCAGTACGCCATACGAGAATGTATGTTGAAATATTGATAATTTCGACGACATTTAAACTGTAGAATTATGTCAATATCATGACAATATACAATACTAAAATTCTTTGTACGTGAGTTATAATTATTATTGAAATGCCTTTCAAAAATATGTTTGGCGTATGTGGTAATATAGCAAATTGGGATGTAAATCGAACTACATTTGTCAATATTTTATACTTATTTATGTTTTGCTATTTAAACTGACGTTTATTCATAAACAACATATCATCATTAAATATATTTCTGTGTCCGCAGCGTCATTTTTCTTCTATATATATTATGTATTTTTTCTTATATGAATCTGTGATAATGTTTTTGGAAACTGTCAATTTGTTAGCCTGTGAATATGTTCTTTTAATCAGATTGTTTCGATACTGGCACATTTCAATGCAAGGTACCCTTGAGAAATGACAATATAATTATGTGCTCTTTGATGCACCTATCAATATTTTCCCCCAGGGAGGAGCGGCGGGCTGACCCAGGGAATTTGACTAATTTTGCTTTTGGGGCGTCTAATTCCCCACCCTAGAGCCAAGCATTTTTTTAAATGCCCACGTTGGGAAATGTTTGGTGTATAAAATGGCCCGGGGGATGATGAAGAAGAAGAAGATGATGATGATTATGACAATGATGATGATGATGATAATGATGATGATGACGGCGATGATGATGATGACGATGATGATGATGATGGTGATTACTGTATAATTATGCTCCAAATAATGATTTCATCGATTGTCGCGATACAATTTCCCATAAAATATGTGAAAAATGTGATCCGTACGGATTCCCCCTTTTTGGCCAATCACATTCTTCACAATTGTAAATGTGACAAATGAGATCCTATTCTTCACAGGCGTGTGAAAAATATTATTTGTGAAAAATGGGATCCTACAGAGCACCTTTCATTCTGTCTTCATGCGTAGATGTACATGTAAACGCAGCGCCGGTGTTTCCGAGGTTATAATTTTTACCACTTGTTCTATTACATCTACTACTACTACTGATGGTTATTATTCCTGTTGATGATGACGGTGGCGGTCGTGATGATGAAGGTGATGATTTTGATGGGGCTACTTATGATGTTGATGCTTATAAAATTGTTGTTGTTGTTTTTAATGATGATTATGATGATGTTGATAATGATCAAATTGTTGTTGTTGATGATGGTGATGGTGATGATGTTGATGGTTATGAAATTGTTGTTGTTGTTGATGATGATCATAGTGATGGTGGTGATCATGTTGATGATGATGTAATTGTTGTTGTTAATGATGATGGTTATGGTGATGATGGCGATGATGATACCAATAAAGATGCTATTGCTTCTTCTTCTGCTGCTGCTGCTGCTGCTGAAGATGATGATGTATGCGACAAAAAGCGTTGAAATCTACAATGTTTTTAAGTCTTTTAACTCCAAAGTTCAATAGTTGGAAATATTTGTACATGCACGAACAAATGCGGTATGCAGTCACAAAACATCTGAACATCTACGACATATCAGCCTAACGATATACGAACTTAAAAGTACGTTCAAGTGTACGGCTTCTGAAAGAATCTCGTACTTTTATTTTTTCCTGGTATTTGTCATACAATCGTTAATTGATGTGTTTATTTTATGACTGAACGTACTGCAATTAGAAAATCCCAAACGTGATTTAAACGTAGCTGTCAACAGCCTGTATAGCTTGGTAGGTGTGGATATTGCTGCAGTTAATTCGTCCACGGGGAGAACAATTATTACACGTTGTCTAATGTCTAGACAACATTGATGTCAACAATACAAAGTTAACCCTCTAGCATTGCATACGTTTGACTGATTGATGTCAACAATACAACGTTAACCCTCTAGCATTGCATACGTTTGACTGATTGATGTCAACAATACAAAGTTAACCCTCTAGCATTGCATACGTTTGACTGCAGCTGCGTGATTTTCTTGTTTTATGGTGTCATCCGTTTGAAATGTGGAGTATTAGCGAGATAAATCAACGGTTATTACAACGAGCAGTTTTCATGGTGAATATAGCCAAACTCTACGGAAGTGTAATAGGGCCATTTTGTCTTATGTGTTTTGTGTTATGTATCATACGTTAGGTGTTATGTATCATGCGTTAGGTGCTATGTATTATGTCTTAGGTGTTTTGAGTTATGTATCATGCGTTAGGTGTTATGTATTATGTTTTAGGTGTTTTGTCTTGTGTCTGAGGTGCTATGTTACATGTGTTATTGGACATCATTTAATGTATTATTTGACAAAGAACGACGTAATTGAACTCTGCAACTTATAATCGTTTTATGTGTCATAAAGGACAAGCATGAATGCGATTTTCCCAATGCTGTTGTTCATGTATTATTAGGGGCGGATCCAGGATTTCGGATTGGGGGGGGGGGACGTAAACTTTTGATCGTGCAGTTATCACCCCTTTATGTTGTCTGTGCAGTAATCAGCTTCAGATCCATCTCAAAGTGTAATGGTCTCGTTTCAAAGTAAATGTCATTATAACTCACACGTTCACAGTCATGCTCATCAATTGTCTTCAAATGTGCTTTTTTCATCGAACCGAACAAACGGACGGACAGACGAACATGCTTCTTAGGCAAAATATTGTAAAAGATACTTGTATAAGTGAAATAATACGGCAAGTGATGCCCACTTTGCGTCAATTTCGCTGGAAAAAAAAAATGAAAAATCGCTAGGAATTGGAGCCAACGTTGTGGACACCCTTCTGCTTTATCATACATCTTTTTGTTCTGAATGCATAAAACAATAGGCAGTTTGGTGAGACTGCTAATGGAACATTGAACAAAAAGTTTTTCGATTTAGAGTTTTGGGAACAAACTATTTATTGAGACAAAACTTGTTTAAACTTGAAAGTATTCATTGATTTGACTTGAATTTCGACTTGAAATCATATTTCTTCGAAACGTGTAAATGTCTTTTATGTTGTATCCTGTGCTAACGGTGTATTTCATCGTTATTTTTAAAATGATTTTGTCTATAGTGTATCGTTTTCGATGAACTTTTGCGCCGTTACTACGGTGTACGTAAGAAATTGTAGTGCGCGGACTAGTTGATGTGTATCTTCGACGAAAGTGAGCGAGCAAAGCGCGCGAACATTCATATAGCACATTTATCCAGTTTTGACCGTTTTTTATATGCCCATATGCGTATGGTCCAGAAGTTTTAGGGGGGGGGTGTTCGCCCCCTCCCCCCCCCGGAGCCGCTAATGATTATGTCTTAGGAGTTTTGTCTTATGTCTTAGGTGTTATGTCTTATATATGATGTCTTAGGCGTTATGTATTATGTCTTAGGTGTTTGGACTCATGTCTTAGATGCTATGTCTTATGTCTAATGCGTTTTGTGTATCGAGTAATGTCTTATGTGTTAAATTACTAGTACATCATTTAATGTTCGTATTATTTGACAAAAAAGAACGTAATTGAACTAGCAATTTATAGTAGTTCTGTATGACCTAAAAGACAAGAATAAATGCGAGTTAACAATGGTGTTTTTCATACTCGGGTGCATTACGCAATACCAGCTGTAGCGGCACATATCAGATCATACCATATCAACAAACCGAGAATCAAGAATTGAGATGGTAACAAGCATTTTCAATGTGGGTTTAATTAATCAGAAATAGTTTAGTTGATTGTTGAGTGTTAAAAAGAAAACACGAGTTTGAAAACTCAATTCGTAACTTGCTTCAGCCATTCTTTCGATATAGCGATATGGGCAGTATATTTAGTCTCAACAGTTCCATTTACGGGATAAATGTGTCGATGTAAAAATTGGGCTTAGTGCGAAACTGTGAAAGGCCAATGAACACAGTGTTGGATATATTTTTAAAAGATCTGAAGAAAAACCAGTAATATGACGAATTAAAACTGTTGTCACGTCAGACTTCTGTTGCACGTACAAAATACAGGATACGCTTGAAAGAATACCTATAAACTGGAATCTGCATCATATACGTTCCCAGAAGAATGCAGTTGTACCAAAGCGAAACGATTACCCGCAGTTGATGTTTGATGGAAAGAGAACAATGATGACCTGAACATTTGTTTTGCCTTGTACAGTTCAACACGGAGAAATGTTTTCAATACTTTCATGATCTTGCAATGCTTTCAAGCATGATATTTACATTAAAACTACAGTGCGTGATTGATTATAGAGTGCTTCTAACATTTATAGATAGTCATTTAGAACACACTTAACTGTTCTTGCTTCTTAAATAAATAAATACCGAACAACCATAAATATTAAAATACAAAATAAAAAAAATATCCACGCATCCCCGATTTGAACTGGGGTCCTTTATGTCTCCAGTCTATCGCAGTATCCACTAGACTACAGTTAACTTTAGCTGTATTTTCACACCTAAACGTGCTATATATATTACCGGAAGCGTACAAAAACGTTTAATGGATTAAAACCTGCACAAAGATATACTGAATGTGTATATAAATGGCCAAATATTTTTTTCTGTAATCAGCTAATTGTAGCTAGGTCTGCATTGATCAATGCGGATATTTCCTACTCTGTCCGGTGGACAGGGTTGCTTGGGCTCTAAGAGCCCACCATCATCGGGTTTGGTCGTGGTAGCCCGATGGCTTTATTAACTTTCTTCTCTGTACATACATTCATTCTAACACTGTCCTACATCTCTAACTATGTCCTAATATAATTACACTTTCACTTAGTTTCCCTTATTTACCTTTCTCTAAGTGTCGCTTCTTTCTCGCTCACTTATTTGACTATACTTTTCACGAATACTTAAATCCCTCCTTTCCTTCTTCTTACTCTACTCTTTCTCACTATCTCTTCTATATTCTCTATAACCCTTCATCTTCTTCCACCTTACCATCTCTAAATCCTCGCTCACACTACCTTCACACCCATCCTGTCTCTCACTGTTCTATTTGTCTTCTCATTCACCTTTCTCTTCTCATTCATCTTACTCTTCTCATTCATCTTACTCTTCTCATTCATCTTATTCTTCTCATTCAGCTTTCTCTTCTCATTCTTCTTACTCGTCTCAGTCTTCTTTCTCTTCTCATTCTACTTACTCGTCTCATTCTTCTTTCTCTTCTCATTCTTCTTTCTCTTCGCATTCTCCTTACTCATTCTTCTTTCTCTTCGCATTCTCCTTACTCATTCTTCTTTCTCTTCTCATCTTCTTTCTCTTCTCATTCTTCTCATTCTTCTTTCTCTTCTCATTCTTCTTACTCTTCTCATTCATCTTACTCTTCTCATTCATCTTACTATTCTCATTCATCTTATTCTTCTCATTCATCTATCTCTTCTCATTCTTCTAATTTCTTCTTACTCGTCTCAGTCTTCTTTCTCTTCTCATTCTACTTACTCGTCTCAGTCTTCTTTCTCTTCTCATTCTACTTACTCGTCTCATTCTTCTTTCTCTTCTCATTCTTCTTTCTCTTCGCATTCTCCTCACTCATTCTTCTTTCTCTTCTCATTCTTTCTCTTCTCATTCTTCTTTCTCTTCGCATTCTCCTTACTCATTCTTCTTTCTCGTCTCATTCTTCTTACTCTTCTCATTCTTCTTTCTCTTCTCATTCTTCTTACTCTTCTCATTCTTCTTACTCTTCTCATTCTTCTTTATCTTCTCATTCATCTTTATCATCTCATTCTTCTTACTCTTCTCATTCTTCTTACTCTTCTCATTCTTCTTTATCTTCTCATTCATCTTTATCTTCTCATTCATCTTACTCTTCTCATTCATCTGACTCTTCTCATTCATCTTTCTCTTCTCATTCTTCTTACTTCTTGTTACTCTTCTCAGTCTTCTTTCTCTTCTCATTCTACATATTCGTCTCATTTTTCTTTCTCTTCTCGTTCTTCTTTCTCTTCGCATTCTCCTTACTCATTCTCCTTTCTTTTCTAATTCTTCTTTCTCTTCTCATTCTTTCTCTTCTCATTCTTCTTTCTCTTCGCGTTCTCCTTACTCATTCTTCTTTCTCTTCTCATCTTCTTTCTCTTCTCATTCTTTCTCTTCTCATTCTTCTTTCTCTTCTCATTCTTCTTTCTCTTCTCATTCTTCTTACTCTTCTCATTCTTCTTCTTACTCTTCTCATTCTTCTTTCTCTTCTTCTCATTCTTCTTACTCTTCTCATTCTTCTTACTCTTCTCATTCTTCTTTCTCTTTTCATTCTTCTTACTCTTCTCATTCTTCTTACTCTTCTCATTCTTCTTACTCTTCTCATTCTTCTTACTCTTCTCATTCTTCTTTCTCTTCTCATTCTTCTTTCTCTTTTCATTCTTCTTACTCTTCTCATTCTTTTTACTCTTCTCATTCTTCTTACTCTTCTCATTCTTCTTTCTCTTCTCATTTTTCTTTCTCTTCTCATTCTTGTTTCTCTTCTCAGTCATCTTTACTCTTCTCATTCTTCTTTCTCTTCTCATTCTTCTTTACTCTTCTCATTCTTCTTTATCTTCTCATTCTTGTTTATCATCTCATTCTTCTTTACTCTTCTCATTCTTGTTTCTCTTCTCATTCTTCTTTACTGTTCTTATCTTCTTTCTCTTCTCATTCTTCTTACTCGTCTCAGTCTTCTTTCTCTTCTCATTCTACTTACTCGTCTCATTCTTCTTTCTCTTCTCATTCTTCTTTCTCTTCGCATTCTCCTTACTCATTCTTCTTTCTCTTCGCATTCTCCTTAGTCATTCTTCTTTCTCTTCTCATCTTCTTTCTCTTCTCATTCTTCTCATTCTTCTTTTTCTTCTCATTCTTCTTACTCTTCTCATTCATCTTACTCTTCTCATTCATCTTACTATTCTCATTCATCTTATTCTTCTCATTCATCTATCTCTTCTCATTCTTCTAATTTCTTCTTACTCGTCTCAGTCTTCTTTCTCTTCTCATTCTACTTACTCGTCTCAGTCTTCTTTCTCTTATCATTCTACTTACTCGTCTCATTCTTCGTTCTCTTCTCATTCTTCTTTCTCTTCGCATTCTCCTCACTCATTCTTCTTTCTCTTCTCATTCTTTCTCTTCTCATTCTTCTTTCTCTTCGCATACTCCTTACTCATTCTTCTTTCTCTTCTCATTCTTCTTTCTCTTCGCATTCTCCTTACTCATTCTTCTTTCTCTTCTCATTCTTCTTACTCTTCTCATTCTTCTTACTCTTCTCATTCTTCTTTATCTTCTCATTCATCTTTATCTTCTCATTCTTCTTACTCTTCTCATTCTTCTTACTCTTCTCATTCTTCTTTATCTTCTCATTCATCTGACTCTTCTCATTCATCTTACTCTTCTCATTCATCTGACTCTTCTCATTCATCTTTCTCTTCTCATTCTTCTTACTTCTTGTTACTCTTCTCAGTCTTCTTTCTCTTCTCATTCTACATATTCGTCTCATTATTCTTTCTCTTCTCGTTCTTCTTTCTCTTCGCATTCTCCTTACCCATTCTCCTTTCTTTTCTAATTCTTCTTTCTCTTCTCATTCTTTCTCTTCTCATTCTTTCTCTTCTCATTCTTCTTTCTCTTCGCGTTCTCCTTACTCATTCTTCTTTCTCTTCTCATCTTCTTTCTCTTCTCATTCTTTCTCTTCTCATTCTTCTTTCTCTTCTCATTCTTCTTTCTCTTCTCATTCTTCTTACTCTTCTCATTCTTCTGCTTAATCTTCTCATTCTTCTTTCTCTTCTTCTCATTCTTCTTACTCTTCACATTCTTCTTACTCTTCTCATTCTTCTTACTCTTCTCATTCTTCTTTCTCTTCTCATTCTTCTTTCTCTTTTCATTCTTCTTACTCTTCTCATTCTTCTTACTCTTCTCATTCTTCTTACTCTTCTCATTCTTCTTTCTCTTCTCATTTTTATTTCTCTTCTCATTCTTCTTTCTCTTCTCATTCTTCTTACTCTTCTCATTCTTGTTTCTCTTCTCAGTCTTCTTTACTCTTCTCATTCTTCTTTCTCTTCTCATTCTTCTTTACTCTTCTCATTCTTCTTTATCTTCTCATTCTTGTTTATCTTCTCATTCTTCTTTACTCTTCTCATTCTTGTTTCTCTTCTCATTCTTCTTTACTCTTCTTATTCTTCTTTACTCTTCTCATTCTTCTTTACTCTTCTCATTCTTCTTTATCTTCTTATTCTTCTTTACTCTTCTCATTCTTCTTTACTCTTCTCATTCTTGTTTCTCTTCTCATTCTTCTTTACTCTTCTCATTCTTCTTTACTCTTCTCATTCTTCTTTACTCTTCTCATTATTCTTACTCTTCTCATTCTTCTTTACTCTTCTCATTCTTCTTACTCTTCTCATTCTTCTTGACTCTTCTCATTCTTCTTACTCTTCTCATTCTTCTTACTCTTCTCATTTTTCTTTACTCTTCTCATTCTTGTTTCTCTTCTCATTCTTCTTTACTCTTCTCATTCTTCTTTACTCTTCTCATTCTTCTTTACTCTTCTCATTCTTCTTTACTCTTCTCATTCTTCTTTATCTTCTCATTCTTGTTTATCTTCTCATTCTTCTTTACTCTTCTCATTCTTGTTTATCTTCTCATTCTTCTTTACTCTTCTCATTCTTCTTACTCTTCTCATTCTTCTTTACTCTTCTCCTTCTTCTTACTCTTCTCATTCTTCTTTACTCTTCTCATTCTTCTTTACTCTTCTCATTCTTCTTACTCTTCTCATTCTTCTTACTCTTCTCATTCTTCTTTACTCTTCTCATTCTTCTTACTCTTCTCTTTCTTCTTACTCTTCTCATTCTTCTAACTCTTCTCATTCTTCTTACTCTTCTCATTCTTCTTACTCTTCTCATTCTTCTTTCTCTTCCCATTCTTCTTTCTCTTCTCATTCTTCTTTACTCTTCTCATTCTTCTTTCTCTTCTCATTCTTCTTACTCTTCTCATTCTTCTTTACTCTTCTCATTCTTCGTACTCTTCTCATTCTTCTTACTCTTCTCATTCTTCTTTCTCTTCTCAGTCTTCTTACTCTTCTCATTCTTCTTTACTCTTCTCCTTCTTCTTACTCTTCTCATTCTTCTTTACTCTTCTCATTCTTCTTTACTCTTCTCATTCTTCTTACTCTTCTCATTCTTCTTACTCTTCTCATTCTTCTTTACTCTTCTCATTCTTCTTACTCTTCTCATTCTTCTTACTCTTCTCATTCTTCTTACTCTTCTCATTTTTCTTTACTCTTCTCATTCTTCTTACTCTTCTCATTCTTCTTACTCTTCTCATTCTTCTTTCTCTTCTCATTCTTCTTACTATTCTCATTCTTCTTACTCTTCTCATTCTTCTTTCTCTTCCCATTCTTCTTTCTCTTCTCATTCTTCTTTATTCTTCTCATTCTTCTTTCTCTTCTCATTCTTCTTTGTCTTCTCATTCTTCTTTACTCTTCTCATTCTTCGTACTCTTCTCATTCTTCTTACTCTTCTCATTCTTCTTTCTCTTCTCAGTCTTCTTACTCTTCTCATTCTTCTTTATTCTTCTCATTCTTCTTACTCTTCTCATTCTTCTTACTCTTCTCATTCTTCTTACTCTTCTCATTCTTCTTACTCTTCTCATTCTTCTTTATCTTCTCATTCTTCTTACTCTTCTCATTCTTCTTTCTCTTCTCATTCTTCTTATTCTTCTCATTCTTCTTACTCTTCTCATTCTTCTTACTCTTCTCATTCTTCTTTACTCTTCTCATTCTTCTTACTCTTCTCATTCTTCTTACTCTTCTCATTCTTCTTACTCTTCTCATTCTTCTTTCTCTTCTCATTCTTCTTACTCTTCTCATTCTTCTTACTCTTCTCATTCTTCTTACTCTTCTCATTCTTCTTACTCTTCTCATTCTTCTTACTCTTCTCATTCTTCTTACTCTTCTCATTCTTCTTATTCTTCTCATTCTTCTTACTCTTCTCATTCTTCTTACTCTTCTCATTCTTTTTTCTCTTCTCATTCTTCTTACTCTTCTCATTCTTCTTTCTCTTCTCATTCTTCTTTACTCTTCTCATTCTTCTTTATCTTCTCATTCTTGTTTCTCTTCTCATTCTTCTTTACTCTTCTCATTCTTGTTTCTCTTCTCATTCTTCTTTGTCTTCTCATTCTTCTTACTCTTCTCATTCTTCTTTACTCTTCTCATTCTTCTTTACTCTTCTCATTCTTGTTTCTCTTCTCATTCTTCTTTACTCTTCTCATTCTTCTTTACTCTTCTCATTCTTCTTTATCTTCGCATTCTTCTTATCAGCTCATTCTTCTTTCTCTTCACATTCTTCTTTACTCTTCTCCTTCTTCTTTGTTTTCTCATTCTTCTTCTCCTTCTTCTTTCTTCTTCTTTCTCTTCTCATTCTTCTTTCCCATCTTATTCTCTCGTATTTGTTTCTCCCGCCCCGTAAGTTACTTTAACAAAAGTGCTACTGTTGGTAAACGCTACGACATGACGCGGATTAACACGAAATGTACTATTAAATTTACTACCTTAATTTTCGAAAGACGCGATACTACGAATAAATCAGTGTCTCCTGTTATAGTGCGAAATTATTAACCTGACACTCATGAATATTCCGTATGCAATCGGAATGTTATAGATACTACGACAAGTATCTAACGTATCATAGCCCACTTTACAATGTAAATTGATATCGTATAGGCTTATATAAATATATCGTAAAGGAAGAATGGTGTAGTGGAACAGATGCCGCGCTTGCAATTCGAAGTTTTGAGTTCCAGTCTCGGCATCGACATGTTATAAACATGAGCATTATATGCATTATTATTATAATTATTAAACGAAATTGATACGTTACATGTATCATTACGTTCTGTATGAATAATACAAAAATAAAATAACAATATTAATTATATCAAATAAACACACTAAAAAATGATGATGATACATTTTTTTATTAATATCTCATGATGTGCATATTTTAAGAATATCTCATAAAATTGTACAAAGGTCGCTGTCAGAAGGAATTGAACTCGGTCCGATGGCGTGGGGCGCTAGCACTTATACCACACGACCATTAAATACCACACTCGCTACACCGTATATAAATCTATATCAACATAAATTCCAATAACAGAAACTCGTCCAAAACAACGCAAACAACCGAATACACTTACGGGTTGGCACGAAGATTAATGAGTGTCAGGTTAATAATTTCGCACTATACATTCACCCCGATGCAGTTGTCGTAATTTCAATAGTTACGCAATTTTCGCTTTCCAACGATCCACTGTCTCCCTCCGACATGTTGCAAAAATCGTTATATACCACTGTGATATACCGCGTTTCAAAGAAATAACGCCTAATACGCAAGACATTACACATAATACATAACTCACAACACGTAAGACAAAAGGATTTAATAGGCTTCCGTAAGACTCCACACGGTGATCTCCACTATGGAGTATTGATGCAGCGTATCTGGGGCAGGTTAGGGAATGTTAAAAGTTTAGGAAAGACATGCACGCAGTATGTATGGGTATTGTGGGGAACCATGTAGTTTCAAATAACATCAATTTTTATTCTCTTTTTTACTAACAAATCAATAATAATAAATAATTTAAAAAAGACTGCCATACGTGCGTTTTTAACACGACATTGCAACAATAAGTTAAACAACCAAAGTTGCACGTACAAAAACATTAATTTTGACAGTAGCTTATTTAACGGAAAACGTGATTCAGTGTTTACTGTAGTCATCCCATATGATAGATGTCTGTGTCATGGTAAGTCATTTTTATTATCAACTGAATCAGCGAGGCAGTACTGAAATCGAACGTTTGTTTTCGGGCTACTTCTTAAATCACTTTTTGTGATCGTAAAACTTATCGATCAAAGCATCAAGCTTACGTTTATTTCATGTATCCATATTGACGCTGATATTGTTACTACTCCATTTAATATGATAACGAGAAATTCAAATAGCCTTCGGAAATTTAAAACACGGAATGTGTTATTTGTCATTTTGTCTGGAGCTGTCAGCGCATTTGTGGCCTACTCGTATTTCAGTCTTATTAAACCAAGCCACTCTGAACATTAAAGCCACAGTCCATATAATATTAGCATTGGTTCTAATGAACGTTAATGGCGTTGATTCGACTGTTTCTTATTAACCGAAGGCATTTTACAATGTCTGTGTTCTAAAACGCTTGGTACGAACGGAATATACACTAATGTGTTTCTTATTAACCGAAGGCATTTTACAATGTCTGTGTTCTAAAACGCTTGGTACGAACGGAATATACACTAATGTACATGCTGATTTACTCCAGAGGCATCACCAGCTATTGCATACAGAAAATGTACGATAAAAAGTTGCCAAAACGTTATTATTTTACCGATTTCCATGCGGTTTTCTTGTATTTTGATCGGTAAAATCACCATTAAAAACGATGTTCGCAAAGTTATATTTTATGAACATATTTCTGGACTGCTACTTTAATAAGCTTCAATACACTTTTATTTCATTATATCCAAGCATGTCGAAATGACACTACAGCCCCCAAAATGCCCATGTTCCATTCTAAAGCAGCATATTTATATATGTACATGTATATTTCTGGACTGCTGCTTTAAGATGATTATCATGATAGGAGACGAAAGATCGCTTTTCTTAACGTGGCCAAGAAGTGTGGTAGGCAATATAGCTGATTTGCTTCATTGCAAAACGCCCTGTCCTGTCAATGCAATTGTGGACTTTGTTTGTTTTGTTTGTTTGTTTGTTTGTTTGGATTTTTCGCCGATTTAAACAGTATTTCAATCTTATCACGGCGGTCGTTTAACCTACTCACAGTCCCTGGGCAAACTTAGCCGATCTAAGCGGTTTACCAGTCACTAAGTGCACTTACTTATGCCAGTTACTGGCAACTGCCCTACTTGAATCAGAGGTAGGTGGAGAATGGCCGTAGAAATAATTTCATGACCAAGCCCCATACAAATTAAGCGGCCGGTCTGGGGTTCGAACTCACAATCCCTGGATAGACAGTCCAGCGCTCTACCAACTGAGCTAACCGGACCCGGAAAATTTCAGTCTTATTACCACGAGTGGGGCTGTTACGATGATACCATGACAGGCAACGACATGTCGCTACGGCGCGTGGACGGCCATACCACTGCTTTGCATCTTTGCGACACAACGACCTCCTTGACATGCCATTGCAAATGTTGGCTATTTCAATCTTACTTAAGAATATAACCATCATTTTTGAGCCAAGAACTTTATGGATGGCACCCATTAAGTTGTAACTATTACTTAAACAAGCGACACTGTTCATGCGCCCTGAGGAGCCACTTCCTCAGGATGGCCACGACACGCGGATGGCCATGCAGCTGTTTTGCTTCATTGCGGAAAACCCAGTCCTGTCAGTGAGACTGTTGGCTATTTCAATCTTATTACAACGAGCCACGTTGTTAAACAATAGCATGACCAACGAAATGTTGCTTGCTCATGGTAGCTAAGGTCGTGTATGGTCATACCACTGCTATATGCTTTTTTTGCGACCCAACGCCCTCCTAGATATGTCAATGTTGGATATTTCAATCATATTTAGACAATCCACGCTGTTCGTGTACCATGAAGAGCGACTAAAGATTGTTTTTCAGGGTATTGGATGGCAATACTGTTCCAACGAAATGACGAGCGACTAAAGATTGCTGGCTCACGGTAGCCACGACACGTGGATGGCAATACAGATGTTTGGCTTCATTACATAACGCCCTGTCATGTCAATGCAGTTGAGGGTTAATTCAATCTTTCAAAAAACGAGCCGCGCTGTTAAAATACAATGACCGCTTGCGCAGGGTGGCTACAACACGTGGTTGGCGATACATCTGCTTTGTTCCTTATGTCAATGCAATGGTAGGCTACTTCAGTCTAATTATACCTAGCTTTACGACACCATGGACCAGCGACAAGCGTTCACAATACTAATTGGGCGGAGATATTAAACCCTAAGCTACTTTTGTTGATAAATACACCTGGCGTTTTTTGTCGGAAGTAGATAGTAAGCCTCACCCCCGCAATTCAGTAAACGCCCCATCAAATTTAGTCTTCGTGCGAATGTATACAAGCGTGGTAAGTTCGTCCGTCTGTCCGGGTGTCTGTCTGCCACAAAGCGTGTCCGTTCCACACGTTTTAACCGTTTTTAAAAAGGAATTTGATAAAATATGCCAGTGATGTGTTTAAATCGATAGTATTCGCCTTTATATCGTATTTCTTTTATTGTTTCATAATTGTTTTTGTAATTTACAAATAAATAATATTCTTCATGTAATAAATTCCTTAGTAAATACATGATTTCTACGCGAATTGTACCGTCAGCAAAACTAGCCTGGACTCTCCAAATCTCCAAAATTGGCATTTCGACAAAAGTAGTCTACAGTTTAATGCTTCTCACTAAGTTGGTGGCAGCTTCATGACCTGGACATACGCCCGTCATACTTCTCGCAGCTTCATGACCTGGACATACGCCCGTCATACTCCTCGCAGCTTCATGACCTGGACATACGCCCGTCATACTCCTCGCAGCGGTTACTTCCTCCGTAGCGGTTTACAGTAGTAACTGACACCACCAGTGATCGAATCCTTCTTGATCTGGGAGGATTTGTTTTTAGAATGTTTTGATTGTTTTATTATTATTTTATAAAACTCCATCCAGGTCCAGGTATATACATGTATTGAGAGTTAAAATCAAACAAAAAGGGATAAGGAACCATAATGTGCGCAAGGTTTTTGCGGTGTCCACGATGTTTTCTTCTGCTTGTCCACCATTTAAGTCTACACCATGCGTTGTGACTATTAGTTTAAACCTATTGATTTTTGCTCGATTGTGTCGAAAGCCTGAGGCTTATTGAGAGACTCTCAATTCCGTTTCCTGGGTAGAACCAGTACTTGGTGTCTTTTGAGAAAGATAATTCGAACGCTCCCCGAGTAGGGATCGAACTCACGACCTCCCGATCGCAAGGCGGACACCATCTCCATTACACTACTGCGACGATTTGACTATTGTCACGTGAACAGTCGTACCATCAGGGAACCAGTTAAATCTCCGTGTGGACGTTTTATGCCCCGTACTCAACTTTCCAGTGATTTATTTTTACACCATTCATTGTATGTACATGCTAGTTAGCTTTCATTTTCATATTTCAGGCAACACGTACTACAGAAGATGATGCGGCTACTCGTTGCTTTCGCTTCAATGCTCGTCTGTTGCCATGGTCACGCATTGGGACCGCCCATCGAGGCCTGTGGGGACATGTTCCCTCAAGGTCATGAGTCAGACGCTCGCGGTGACGCGTCCCCGTTCACCATGACCGTCAATGCAACTTCGTATTCCCCTGGTGACGTCATCAAAGGTAATGCTTACCTACGTTTTTTTTGTATTTGACAGAGAAACAAAACACGTGTGGAGCAATTATGATTTTATGTTTATTTTAACCGTTTAAGATTCATGTCCATATACTTCTTCAATCGAATGAAACCTCCCAGAAAAAATGTTGTTGTTGTTTTGGGTGGTGATGGTGGTGGGGTTTGTTGTTGATGCTTTAATTGTAGTGTTTAAAGATTAAAGATAAGTACCATAACATATTTTGTTTATATTTTTTTAATATTAAAATTGACAATATTGCTTTACTTGTTCAATGCAATACAACAGTTGACATATATTTTCATTTTGTCGTAATTTACTTGTAAACTTGTAAATGATGCGGGGTAGTGTGTTACAGATTAAAGATTAAAGAAAAGCCTTGTTCAGATTGGCAAATTAAAACACGTTTATTCGTTATCGTTATTACTAAATGTTTTCTGTACGCGACAGTTCATCCTAGTTACTATGTCGTAAAATATTAACATTTTTACTTTTATGTATTCACAGATTTTATTGACACACAGTTAATAGGGTTCTCATGGTTTGGCAACCGGATTTTGGGATTTTTTTAATGGGAACAAAATGAGTAATTCATTCAATCAGAATAAAATCAAATACTTTTTGATTTTTTAAACCTCGCAATAACTTACGCATTTCGGTCCCAATAACGTGGTCTTCAATGAATTTAGTGCAATTATTGCAATTATTGCAAACCGTTATATGTGGTAAACACATTTTCTTTTTTTGTGTGACGATACTGCAATTTTGCACCGTTCACTGTCTCAACGAGAGACCAACATCGGTTTTTTCGCGGCCACAGAATATTTCCGCCCCTACTAACTCGAAATCCTGCATCACCGCCTGGTAATAGAATATTTCCGTCCCTACTAACTCAAAATCCTGCATCCGCGCCAGGTCACAGAATATTTCCGCCCCTACTGACTCAATATCCTGCATCCACGCCTGGTCACAGAATATTTCCGCCCCTACTAGCTCAAAATCCTGCATCCACGCCAGGTCACAGAATATTTCCGCCCCTACTAACTCAAAATCCTGCATCCTCGCCTGGTCACAGAATATTTCCGGCCCTACTAACTCAATATCCTGCATCCGCGCCCGCTTACTATCATACATGCATTAATGCCATTTTAAACACTAAAAATAATAACTGTTACAATATTTTTACATGCATTTCTTATTATAAACTGTGTAAATATGTACAGATATCATAAGTTGTCATGTGACTTCACTTAGTAATGCTATATTCCAGTGTTCCTGGACACGTCGCAGGCTAAAGGCGACTACTTCATGGAAGGCGTGTTCATTCAGATGAGGCCCGTCTCGTGCATGACCACTTCCGTTGGCTCCTTCTCCATAGAAACGGGGGACAAGTTCCTAAAAACGATGGACTGCTTCGATAAACCTAAAGTTAGTTCCGGTTTTGCTACGTTAACCTGTAAATGTGTACATGTATGTATTGCTTCCCGATATTGTTCAAGGATTACATTCGTTTCGTTTCCTGGTTAAAATGCTCATCAGCTGATCATGTTCTCACTGTGGTCACGTACTCATCATGGTCAAGTGCTCGTCATGGTCGAGATGATTCATTGTCACATGCTGACCCTCGCCATTTGTTAATCATGGTCACGTGCTCCACATGATAACAAGCTCACTGTGGCCATGTGCTCAATCTTAGTCACGTGCTCACCGTGGTAACGTGGCCATCATGGTCACGTGCTTATTATGATTACGTGCTCATTATGATTACGTGCTCATTGTGGTTACGTGCTCACTGTGGTCACGTGCTTATTGTGTTTACGTGTTCACTGTGGTCACGTGCTCATCATCGTCACGTGCTCAATATTGTATGAGATCATTCATGTGCTGACCGTGCTCAGTCTTGGTCACGTGCTCAACATAGCCATGAACTCAGTAATTGTCGCGTGCTTACCATAGTCATTCTCACGTGCTCACTTTGGTCGTGCGAGCAATCATTGTCACGTGCTGACCGTGCCCAAACGAGCTCACGTCCTCAAACATGCTTAGTCATGGTCACGTGCTCAATCAGAATTCACGTGTACACCGTAAGACAACAAGCTCACGTTCTCAAGCATGGTCTCAAACAGGCATCTTATTTGTTTAATGCATGTAGCGAATTCGATTGGCTATTGTGAAATAGTCCACTACAGATAATGCCATTCTATGTTAACGATGCAATGAGTATCGTTGCTTGTTCTCGCTTCCAGAGCGCCCTACGTCACTACTCGCACATGCACATCTACAACCGCACGTTCTACTGGAAAGCGCCCTCTGCACCCAGCGGCCATCTTTATCTCAGGTAAAACTTACACAGAACTTTCATTTCTGCGAAGCGCGAATCTTTGTAATGAGAAATTTAGTAAATTAGAGATATGTTGTTTTTTTTATTTTTTTATTAATATTATTATTATTTATAAATTGCTTTTTGAAATGATTAAACAATAAATTGTGCTCTTCGTGGTTTTCAACAGTTACTTGGTATGCCTAAATATAGATGTATGTATATATAAACCAATGGTAAAATTGCACTTTTTTTCTTATTTTCTGTTTTTATGGAAGTGCACCATTTATTATTCTTTTACAGAGCTACAGTCGCCAGAAACCAGAAGAACTTCTGGACAAACGTTTTCAGCAATTTTATCCTGGACGTCAGCGTTCAGAATGCGTCCTCTTCCGGTCTGAAAAACTGCCCCGTGAGATCAAAGACAAATGTCGGTGTGTCCATAGCAGCCAGCGGCAGCGTCGTGGTATTTGCCGCTGCCATCGTTTCGATCTTCGTCACAACAATGAAGAATTGACAGGGTCGACTTCTTGTATAGTACTATTGTCATAATGTCCACTACATGTATAATCATAATTATTTGTCCACTACATGTATATCAGACTGAAGTCAGCAAGCGTACATCGAAATCACATAGCCATCGCTTAAAATATATGTTCACTATATATTTTTTATCTTATACTTCTTACACAATACGTTTGTACTTAAAATGAAGGAAAGAACTGAAACAAGTGATATTAATTATATCTTAGCTTTCTTTAACATCTGCAATGGTACATATTCTTAGTTATATGCCACTAAAAAGCACACCCGAATAATACATGTATATAAAGGAAAGGGAAAGAACCAGGTTTATTATGTTTATTATACTATGGGACCCTGCGGCGGCTTGCTTTACTGGATTCTGACCTATACAACATAAATCTTACAATTGCCAGCAGTTTGTTACAGCAGTTTGTTTCCCTATCGGTTTGAGCTATGCTCGGAACCAGTCAAATCTCTGCGCGGAGGTTGGCATTGCCCTATCCGAACAGTTCGGTCACGTGATGTTTGTCTGATGACGTAACATGCATTAGTTACATGTTGTTACTGATGTGAGGAAAACACACGCTTATGAAGCACAGTGGAATTTGGCTAATTTAATTACCCACCCTAGAGCCAAGCATTTTGTCTATATCTCCTAATTGGGAGATGCTATAGGGGTATCAAATTACCGGGATCGAAAATCCGACCAAAGTCTATTTCCCCGGGACCAGGAATCATTCGGCGTGTCAAATTTCCGCCTGTCGGGAATCGCTTTCAGACTTAAGTCCCGTATATGCCCGCCGCTTCCCCCTGGGGGGAAATATTTATAGGTGCAGGACGAAATCATTGTCACCCACAATGCTTGAAGATTTTCAGTCTACGGCAATTACCTTCGTTCTTCGAATGTGTATTCATTGCAATAATGTTACTATAATTGAGGCGTGTCGTGGGAAACCCGGGCTTAATACATGTGCGTAAAGTGTCTTCCCGGATGAGCCTGTGCAGTCCGCATAGGGTAATAATCCAGGACGACACGTCCCGCTTTTATGGTATTTTCTATTTCAAGGAAATCTCTTCTAAACAGAAATCCACTGTAGGCGGGAAGTGCGGACTGCACAGGCTAATCCGGGACGACACTTTACGCACATGCATTAAGCCCAGTTTTCCCACGACACGCCTCAATTATATGTTTTGCAACATGTCGAATGTGGGTTTATACAATTTATTATAAAGTATATCTAAAACATATTGCGTCGTCGTGTTATTGCTTGTACTTACGAAAACATACGGCATTTTGTATATAAGTTGTGAAAATCGTTCTATGCATTTATAATAATAAACTTTGAATTATAACGTTTGTCATTAATATTTATGTAGTGATTAATTATAGATATGCGCTGTTACCGTCCCATATAAATGGTCAAAGACGCAAAACAAACTAAATGGATATCATAGTTTAGCAAAAGTTTAGTCAAAAGTGCGACGACATTGACAGAATACGCAGGAAATATTACAAGGCAATACAATGCCAGTATGCCTGGTTAGATATTGAGCTGGCATTTATTTTATGCCATGGACAGAACTCGAAGACCAATAAGGCCAAAAAAAAAAGATGGTTTCCGCATACACCTCCACAAAAAGAGATGGTTTCCGCATACACCTCCAAAAAATCTAGAAGGGGAGGCAAACTTTTTTTTTTTATTTAACTGTTTTTTCTTCGCCGCATATTCACCAAACAGTTGAAGTATATTGGACCGCATGTAAAAAATTGTAAACGCCTTCCCTCAAAGAAAATGTACCTTAACTATAAATAAGGTAAGAGAAAAGAGATTTCTGGCAAGAAACTTATAATATAAACGAAAACTGCTCTTTTCCACCGAAAATCTGAAAAAAGTTACTTTTTGATAGGCAAAAAACTTTTAGGGTCGGCTGAAAATGTTAAGGAGGGATGGGGGGGGGGGGGGGGTAAGCGGAAACCAACAACTTGTTTACGCCTAACTAACTATTATATATACTGTAAGCGACCTTACGATGAATATTCTCGGAAATACTCTGCGCTTATTTAATACTCCGATCTATGTCTAAATATTGTTTAGACATTATGCTTTAAATAAGTTTTTAGATATTCGTATAAATTCAGAGTCGACAAGATTTTCAGCCTGGCAGCAAAATCTAGTGAATACGTACGGAGATAGAGCAAAGTTCCAATAGTTATTCATTTATTCATACTTGCATATAACGTGGACATGTAACAATCGGTCCGTGAAATTCCTTGCAGCTAGCGGTAATAATGAACGTTTGGCGAACAATTGTTCTGGATGGAAATATCTTTATAATAATATAGTTCCTAGATACGTTCGTAAGTATTAACTTAACTTCAATAATACTAGTTGTATGCAGTATAAATATAATACTAGTCGATTAGAAAATAGTTTAACGTTTAAAGTATGACTTAAGTGTTATTATTCAGAATAATTTTAATGTTTGAACAGTTCTTAGTTTTCTAGATTTAGGGATTTTCGTTTGTGTGAACTGGGAGGTGTGTTGAAAGCAACTGTTTGAAAGTTAAATCACAATGCGCGCCTGAAATACAAGCGGGAGAATTATTATTGAAGTTGTGGCGTTGTTGTTGCTTCTGTTGCTGAAACATACTAAGCACAGAGCATGTCAGGGTCGTGGCGGATCCGTGGTCTAGTGGAAACGCACTGGCTTCACAACCCAGGGGTCGCAGGTGCGAGTCCCCGCGACATCCTCACATACTAACAGAGCATGTCAGGGTCGTGGCGGATCCGTGGTCTAGTGGAAACGCACTGGCTTCACAACCCAGGGGTCGCAGGTGCGAGTCCCCGCGACATCCTCACATACTAACAGAGCATGTCAGGGTCGTGGCGGATCCGTGGTCTAGTGGAAACGCACTGGCTTCACAACCCAGGGGTCGCAGGTGCGAGTCCCCGCGACATCCTCACATACTAACAGAGCATGTTAGGGTCGTGGCGGATCCGTGGTCTAGTGGAAACGCACTGGCTTCACAACCCAGGGGTCGCAGGTTCGAGTCCCCGCGACATCCTCACATACTATATCGTCTTTCGCATGAGACGTTAATCCGAGTTGCAGTGTACTATAGGTGCTTCACACGGGGCACTAAAAGACCCAGGGTCGCCTCTGGAAAATTGCAATATCCCTCGTAACCCAACTAACCAGTCTTAAGGGAGAGAATCCCGGTGCACTCGATAATCAAACCGCTGACAGCGTAGAAAGACTGTTAGCAACAAAAGAAACTATCAGCATGTGAATTATGAGTGCATTTTTGCTAAAACGGAACATTTGTTTGAATGAGGTTCAATTTCACACCTTTAAACTTTATAATATGGTTTCTATTCAATAGTATACGACATAATAATAATAAAAATATATGTAATTAACGGACACCTATATTTTTAATCTAATTATATAATGCAAACGGACTTGAATACATGCCACAAGTCCATCTGCAACGAGCCATGCAGAATTACCGATAACCCGCACCCCTTGAAAATTGGTAAACCAATTTTCAGATGATAAATCAAATTTCAGAGAAAACATATTGGTAAACCAATTTTCAGATGATAAATCAACTTTCAGAGAAAACATATCGTCCGCAATTGAAAGGTAGGTACATATTTTGAAATTTTCGGCGATTTTAGTCAGTATATATACAAAATTATTGTATACATGTATAAAGTAATGTCCAACGCCGTTATGTATTAAGTGTATTGCCAGAAATCTACGTGTTTCTGAGAAGAAATATATAAACTGTATAGGGGAAATACAAAATATTTAAAAAATGTACGTATGTATTCAATTTTTGGCATGTAAATCGACAAATTGGTGAACTAAACCGTTACAGAGTAGTGATATAATCTATCTAGAAGGGAATTCGCACGTTTATTAGTTGATACCGTAGTGGTTTGTGTGTTAAAATCATTTATATCTTGGAATGGTATGCTCATTTATGGATAAAGCCGAACTGTTCGAAGAAAATGTGTAAATAAAGTCCAAACTTAAACTGGATAAAGCTCAAACTGCGCGATAAAATGATCTTTTTTCGTTACATATTTTCATTACATATACATATTTTTATTATATGTAATAGAAGAAAAATATAGTTTATTCAAAAATGGTACAATGTAGCATAAAAAAACGAATAAGGCCAACATGGCCCATTATCATGCTTTAAGAAAGAGAAATACATTATATATATCTGCATGTACTATATATTCTGTAAGTATTCTGTACTGTTTTCTCGTGCTTTACAAAAATTATTTGTATCTAAGTAATACACAAAAGTAATCTGTACTGTATTATCATGCTTTACAAACATAATTTATATCTTAGTAATACATAAAGTGATCTGTACTGTATTCTCATGCTTTACAAAAATAATTTATATTTAAGTAATACGTGAAAGTTATCGGTACTGTATTCTCATGATTTGCAAAAATTACATCTAAGTTAAACATTAAAATACAATGTATTTCTATAAAATAATGCCCTTGAGTATCCATTTATGCGTCCTTCTACACCTTGGACAAAAGTGTCAGTAAGTATTTGCTTTAACACAGAAAAAAACCCACTGAGTACACCAACACCGTGTGCCAAGCAGACTTGATAAAATCCCAATGAACTTGGAATACATTTCACTTGACTTGCCCAGTTGGTTTTTAGGGGATTACTTTCAATATCGTCTAGCATAATTTTATGTATCATTTTAATGAATTTATGTTCTGGAACACACATCACCTTAAACCAGTACTTTATCATATTCATTTTACTCATAGTTAAAAAGTCAAGTATCCCTGTCTCCGATAACATAATGTCATTATGTGTGCTGATTTTGACACCTATTTGTCCTTCACCATTTAATAACATATTTTAAATTAAAATAAGCAATTGTATTGTTGTTTTATTTGCATTACAAAGGCATTTGATTACATTGTAAGGGATATCTTTGGTACAGAATATACAGACTCGGTATTCGAGGACGACGTTTTACAGTAAGCAATGTATACTCATGTTTACACACAAGTAAGACATCATAATGATATCGGAACTGCATTTGAGAGTCATTTAGATCTAAGACAAGGCGAGTATTTTGTTCCCGATTCTTTTTTCTTTGGATATCAATGACATGGAGGATATATTGTACTCAAAAGGTGCAAGTGGTATTGATATAGGCATGTTAAAATGCTTCCTACTCATGTATGCGGACGGTGAAGGGCAAATACGTTATCTTTTGTTCCATTTTCGCTCGACATTCAGCTTGTGCTTCCAGCAATACATGGTAATTTTCAGCCCAGTTTGATTGCCTACTTTTAATCAAATTTGTCAACAATTTACTTATGACACTTAACATACTTATCACTCTAAAAGTATTTGGGTCATTTAAATCTCCTTTCTTATGTATAGGTACATGTATGATAAAACATTTGGTCCATTTATCTGGAAAATTTCCAAGACATAATACTTTGTTAAACAATTTAAGCAAATACGGAGGAAGTTCATCTCTGCCATTTATTATAAATTCATTTAATATCAGAACTGGTCCCGCACTTTTTCCAGTTTTTATATTGACAGTCCCTTTGAAAATTTATTCAGCAGTAAAGTATTACTGTGATAAGAACCTTAACCATGTTTACTTCCATAAAATTGCTGCACAATGCTTTAGTGAACTTGTGTGGTCAACAATGTTAAAATCTCGCTAAAAATGGTTTAAATGCATACATTTATTGCATTTACATAAAGCACTCTTGTACAAGTTTGGTTATTAATATAACTTATTATCCATTCAGTTTTAAAAAATAGTTTAGACTTTATCACCTAATATAACTTATTATCCATTCAGTTTTAAAAAATATTTTAGACTTTATCACCTAAAAGTTAGGGCTTTATCAATTTTTCATTATATTGTCCCAAGAAAATAACAATATAACGCGTGTTGGTGCATTAAAACAACGCATGAAGCAGATATACAAAGAAAAATGGCTGATACGTAAGGTCGTACATTAATAATTGCCAAAAAAATAATTGACCAGTACTTTTTTACATAAAATATTGCCAACTTTACGGATTTTTCTACATTCTTAACCAAATTCATACTAATTTGGCCAAATAACTGCCATTAGGAATCGTTTGTAACAGCGCATTATACGTACAAAATACCATTGTATTTTGTGCTATATTTTAAATGTTGAAACTTACCTTAAAGATATGAGTTTTTGTAAATAAATTATGGTAATAAGTAATGTGTCCGACATGTTTTCTCTGAAATTTGATTTATCATCTGCAAATTGGTTTACCGACGTACAGGGGGTGACCCGTGGTAGTTAGGAGCATTGATTGTTAATGATTCGTAGCCTACTGAGTCGAAAGTAGATCATACGATGCGTGCTCTCGATTTACATACTGCAGTTTAAAATTAATACATTGCAGTAATTTGTTGTCAAAATATTCAGAATAAGAATCGGTAACATGAAATAACACTTTAACAAAGAGTGAAAAATAACCGATTTAGCGCATTAATTTAGTGGTTTTATTCCAGGCCATCCAGGTGAATATTTCTGTTATATTCAAGTAAATAGCGAACAAAAAAAAAATAAAAAAAAATAGGGGTGTCATTAATTCGACGGAACATTTTAAATAAATTTTTCTTTTTTAAAAACAGTAATTGTAATAAATCATATGACATACACATTATAATACTCATGACATACATTATCTATAATAATAAAAAGATAAGAAAACATTCGTGACGTTTTGCTGTTTTAAGGAAGGTCCTTTTCACATTTCGATTTACTGACTCGTAGCTTGCAAAGAAAAAAAAAGTAGTTTTCCGCGATATCTGGTTTGGAAATTGCGCTCACAAAGGCCGTTGGCTTCAGCCAACAGATGTACTACACACACACACACATACACACGCACACACACGTACACATGACAGGGGCGAAACTAGGCATACTCCTTATGCACGTGCGTATAACTTGTAAGTTTGTAACTTGGGCATGTAATGTGCAAAAGGTGGGAAAGACGCGGTAAACATGAAAGGGTTTAGGCTTAAATAAGCTCTGTCCGACTGTATTTATTACGACTTGGATTGTGTTGATTCAAAATGTTTTGACTTTTTACTGGCTCCAAATTTGAATCTGTGAGAATGCTCAAATTCGGCACGGGTAAGCACCTGCATGCATTAAGTTCAGATCTTTAAATATTCTTAAAAAATTTGCAACTTGTATAACGCTAACAATTAAACGATTACGTTTTTATGGCTATACAAACTATTTAAGACTGGAGCATAGGCATTTTTTGGGGGGGGGGGGGCGGGGGTTAAGTGTCATTTCTACATGCTGGTATTTAATAAAAGCCAATCTATATCTATGTATTTATTGTCATTAAATAACAATAACGGATGTTTAGTTTCACAAGTTGTTTGTTGTTGTTTTTTCATTATAAATATAGGCTATATTCATTCATTACATTATCAACCATCGCCTGCTAATAGGTACATGTATAAATATAAGAATGATTATCTGTTGCGGATACACGCACGACCGCACAGGCAAACAACCGCATACTTATTTTTATGACAATTTCAATTTGCGGTTACGCAAAATGTCGAACAATCTGATGTTATCAGGTTCTAGATCCTGCATTGGGTTTGTAACATCAATTACTTAAACTGACTACTTCAAAGATGACCTACATGATAAATGACACCCACCACCCGCATTTTTCCTACTGGCGACAGACTCAGATTTCGAAAACTCGTCATTTGCTGTTATGTTGTGCATGTATATTAAACCCAAGGTTGTGTTATTGTTGTTGTTGTGTTTTGTTGTTGTTGTTGTTGTTTTCAAATAAAATATTTGATTTTTTGTGAACGAGTCATTTTGACTGTGTTATTTATGATTCACAAATATAATAACTTCACAATAAATCATGAGAATTCTAAATACATCTAAAACCTTATATAACATCTAGAACTAACAAGAAATGTCTTTAAAAAAGACAATCGGCGTTGACATTAATATTCCGATATATCATTTTTACCCTAAACATATGATACAAGAGGGCCAGGATGATCAGTTACGTGGCTTCTCGGACCCCAGATTTTTCGGTCCCCACCTATGTAAGAAGACTTCTCAGACCCCAGATTTTTCGGACACCATAAGAAAACTTCTCCGATCCCAAAATTAATTTGTGATTAATTTAATTTAATAATTTATTAATATTTGTACCGTAAATAAACAGATCATACCGCCCCATGTTTTCACCAGTGATACCTGAATAACCTAAAGAATGTACGTAAACATCATTATTATATAAATTTGTCAGCGAAATTTAACAAATTAACAATGTACGAAAATAACTGCGGGAATGAATGAAAATTATTCTGTATCAGACGCGTATAGTTATTCTTAAGTAATATACCCTACATTCATCTTGGAAGTTATCTATGCATAATACATACACATTTCGAAGTCAATTAATCATTTATAGGCTAAAAAAGTTAATGATTTGTTTTTCAGGCAGCGCCGCAACGTATTTTATGGCCCGCCACGAAATTGATATAATGCCAAAAAATATTTATTTACTATTTTTTGACGATCGCGCCCGGGTTTTAAAGAAACAGTCCAGAAATATGTTAATAAACATAAAACGTTGTAGAAAGTGTTTCTAATGGGCATGTTACCGAACAAAATACAAAAACTACGCATTTGAAATCCGTGAATTATTAACATTTTGGTAACTTGCTGTGGTCTATTTTCGGTAAGCGATAACTGGTGATGACTCTGGAGTAAACCAGTATGTACGTTATAGTATTTCGTTCGTACCAAGCGCTTTTGAACAATGCCTTTCGTAAATAAGAAACATATTTTGGACGAATAAACACCATAAACGTTCATAAGAACTATTACTAAAATTACGATGTATTGAATAAGATCCCATGGACAGCGGCTTAAAAGTAAACGAATCCGCAGTTTAACATAGCGGAATAAGTTTAACCCGGTAGATATTTCGGTATTTCCAGTAACTTTCTTCCTGTCTGAAATACTGTGTAAATTTTGAACAAAATGTCATATTCGATTGGGAACCTTTATAAATATCGTCTATTTGTTGATTTAAACTTTTGTTTCGTAGATGCTTTTGCTTGTATAATATTTAATATTTAATTCCATATTATTTGAACAAAATCTGTGTCAATATAAGTCCTATGGAAACAATCGAAAATGCCAGCTGCATTGACAAGTGTTGATTTTCCTTTCCAAAAATTATTGGTGATTTAAGTTAAATTCTATAAATAGAAGTATTTTAATGCTGATGGTGTATCAATTTGAAGGCACTTATGTTAATTATGAACATTCGAATTGATTGCCTTTTTACATCAGCTTGCATAAATGACGGTTTGTGATTAATAAATCTATATTTAGAATTTTATAAAAAAAGGTATGCTTATGTTGTTATTAAAACGTAAAATTGTCTTTAATCTGTACTAAATAACTTGTTTTACTAAGCCATTACATAGTGCCAAAAGAAAAGAGCAGGAGAAAAAAAATACTTCAATAAAAAAAAAATCGCCCTCCATCCTGATTTTTTGGAAAAAGTGCCTGCGAAACAATTCATTAATTTTTTTTAGCCTTATACCGTGTATCGTAATGAAAAGCGATCTTCAGAAAACATTCAGCGCATTTGAAATAATGATGACTTCCAGTTTAATAGCACAAACTTAAAATTTCATAAGACTATGGCGATTTAAAATTATATTCGGTAGGAATATGATGTATCAAAGGTTTCTGTGTATAATTGGTATTGCAAATCATGTATTAATGCTACGCAAATGAAGAAAAAGTAACACGAATAACATTTCGACGTATTCAGAGACTTATTTCAGCACATTTTATTTATTGAAAGATAAGTTGACAGTGCTCCAGCAAGGCCTAAATGTTCCAGATATAATTTATCTGTTTTCATTCGGGCGTACAGCAAAACAGAAAATTCTGCGTAATCAGTAAATCTTAAGTTACAGACATATGCATTTAATGTAGTGTACGCATATAAAAGCTGAAACTTAAAAGGAATGAAATCTATTCATCGTTTGAAACCGGCAGATTTATTGCTCAATCAAATGTATATTACATATAAAACTACTACTAAGTGCTAATAACAATTTATCTGATGCAAATTTAAAAATAAATTTTTATGTTTGTTGTCGTTCCAGATGCGTTTTATGTGTTTTTCATTCGGGCGTACATTCGATTTTGCCTTAGATACACCCTTGAAAATAATATTAATAATTAGATCTACTCTTAAAATTTAAGTCAGATAATTTTAGTAATTTTACACTGCTACTTACATAAATATAGCATCATTAATATATGGATATTGACATTGAAATTGTAATTGAACAGTTTCCCAGCAAGCAAGCCCATATGGGCCCAAAATGGGCTATACCTGGGTAAATATACCATATGAGCCCCATGTAATATTTGTCTGCCAATATCGAGCCCATATCGGACCAAGCAACAAGCCCACATGGGTTCCCAGCAAGTATGCCCATATGGGTCCTAGTAAGTAATCCCATTTGGGCCGGGAAGGGCTTTATCTGGTCTAATGTACCACATGGGCTGCATGTGAGACCCATTTGTGTGGTCTTGCCCACATCAGAACCAATTGGGTCCTAGGCAAGCAAGCCCATGTGGGTCCCAGAAAGAAAGCCCGAAATGGGCGCACTACAAGAAAGCCCATATGGGTCCTAGCAAGAAAGCCCATATAGGTCCCCAGGCAAGCAATCCCATATGGGTTCCACCAAGAAAGCCGATATGGGTCCTGAACAATATGTCCATATGGATCAACAACAGAAAGCCCATATAGGTCCCAGCAAGAGAACCCTCATGGGGTTCCAACGAATCAAGCCCATATGGGCCCCAGCAAGAAGGCTCATATGGGTCCCCAACAAACAAGCCCATATGGGTCACAAAGAGCAAGCTCACATGGGTCCCCAGCAATCAAGCCCGTATGGATCCCATTCAAGCAACCCATGGGTCCCATCAAAAAAGCCCATTTGGGTCCCCAGCAGTTAAGCACATATAGGTTCTGGCAAGCCAGCCCATGTGGGCCCGATATGGGATATGACTGGGCTTATTAACTACATAGGCCCCGTGTAGGTCCCACATACATGTCATGCCCATATCAGTCTCAGATGGGTCCCAGGCCAACAAGCTCAAATGGGTCCCAGCAAGAAAGCCCACATGGGTTCACACAAGCAAATCCATATGAGTCCCATCAAGAAAGCTCATGTCGGTCCCCAAAAAGCAAGCCCATATTGGTCTCAGCAAGAATGGTAATATGGGCCCCCAACGAGCAGGCCTAGATGGGTCACCAACAGCAAGCCCATATGGGCCCAAGCAAGAGAGCCTATATTGGCCCCCAACAAGCAGGTCACAATAGGTCACAAATAGCAAGCCCATATGGGTCCCATCAAGATAGACCATGCGGGTTTCTAACTAGCAAGCCCATATGGGCCCCATATCGGTCTGTGTGCATCTATGATTATTCCTAATTGCCAAACTGGTACTTACAAAAAATACGAACGCGCGCAAAAGTGCCCTTTATAGGAATTAGCACCCTGCCCGTTTAAAATTCTGGCAGGATAACTGGTTGATTAACATCTACATGAGAAGTTGATAGAAATGTGCAATTCTAATTAATTATTAACAGAACGCAACCGCAATACAATTTCAAATTAACATGCACAGTCAGTTTATAAACATAAATTCCCCCTTTATTGAAATATTCGCTCTGATGATTCTCTGGACGCTAATTGATGCATGTATATTATAACAGTAATACACCGGCACCTAAACGGGGGCTATTTTGAGAATGATCGTGAGTGTGTTGAACTCGCTAGAATCAAATAGAGCGTACCGCTAGGCTAAACAAAATAATGTATTAATTCTGGGAATTAGCATAATATTCTGTTCATGACATACAATAAGAAAATATGTTCATCCTTATGCTCAGTTCTAGAGTGTATATCAATAATATGTTTATAAATTTATTTTAACCGCTTATGTAACATTTTAATCCCCTTAGGTATGCAACAGTTGTAGGTATACATTAAACCATTGTTGTAAGTTTGCATTCCCTAAAATTAGAATATTTGCCCAATTCTATTGGCATTCAATTTTCCCGCTGCATAATTATCGCAAGAAATCTAGGTCAAAAGTGATCTTAGACAGCTACGCCGAAAAACACTCGGAGAGCTTAGACCTACGCCAAGATAGGTAACCTATTTGACAATCGCATTTTCCAGTGAAGGTTACCTCCCTTGCCATAGCTCCCAATAAAAATATAATGAGACTTGTTGTGGGAAACCAGGGCTTAAAGCATGTGCGTAAAGTGTCGTCCTGGATCAGCCTGTGCAGTCCGCACAGGCTAATCAAGGGCGACACTTTCCGCTTTATGGTATTTTATGTTTCAAGGAAGTCTCTTCTAAACATAAATACACTGTAGGCGGAAAGTGTCATCCCGGATTAAACTGTGTGGACTGCACAGGCTAATCCGGGACGACACTGAACGCACGTGCATTAAGCCCGGTTTTCCAACGACACGCCAATTACTTTTAAATTCCCAGGATGAACACAGTGATCCGGATCACTACCAACAGCTAATCATTTGGCCCATTCCCAACTTTCCTAGAAAATTTAATGCAACATTTCCAGAAAAGTTAATGCAACATTCACAGACAAGTTAATGCGACATTCCTAGAAAAGTTAATGCAACATTCACAGACATTTTAATGCAACATTCTCAGGAAAAATTTAATGCAAATCCGTTGATAACTTTTTACTAGACTTACAAACAGTGTCACAAAAAATCAACGGCAACAAAAACATAACTATCTTAAATTCGGTGCACTTAAAATAACACTTGTACAAGTGATTAAACGTATACTAAGTAAGGGTATGCATATTCGCAACAATATATTGTTAGATGAACACTGTGTTTATTATAATAATGGGCCAAGGAAATGTGAAAGTAAATTTAGCATCACAGTAAGACAGACATAACCGCCAGTGGGGGATTCGGTTGTACGCCCGGGCAAAGTAACCCTAAGCCCGTATTCACCAACCCTTTCTTAGACTTAAGAGTCAAGAATAGACTCAAGAAATAATACTTACACATGAGTTTGCAATATAGCCGGATACCAATGTTGCTTTGCCTTTTGTCATTTATAAATAGTTCTAAATAAAGAATGCTAAAATTAGTGATAATGAATACCAAGTAAAATTCAAATTAACAGCCTTTATAGAACAGAAGCGTTACAAGAATATTCTTTATTATCAAGTCTTAAGTCTAAGAATTGGTTGGCGAGTATGAGCCCTAGCGGTAATTTTAACAAGATAATGCAAGATGATCGTGCGTCCTATAAATTATTAATAGCATATCCGTGTAAAGATTATTTTACAAGTCGGTTTGTACATTTGGAATAAGACAGCTTATTATGAAAATATATACAACTAATAATCATTGGTTCATATAATCAAGTTTAAAAGTGGGAAATTGAACTTCTTTCAAACAATTTTTTCCTTTTTAGCAAAAATGCACTCATAATTCACATGCTTTAGTTTCTTTTATCGTCAACAGTCTTTAGTACGCTGTAAGCGTTTTGATTTAAACTGTTGGCGGAAGCCAACGGTCTTTAGACAGGGTAATTTCCGAAACAGGTATCGCGGAAAACTACTTCTTTTCTTTGCAGGCTATTAGTCAGTAAAACGAAACCAGAAGGGTCCTTCTTCAAAACAGCACAATTTCACACCTGTTTTCTTACAATTTAATTATTTAAGATAATGCATGTAATATGTATTACAATGTGTATATTATGTGATTTATTACAATTACAGTTTCTGAAAAGGTAAAAATTTAACTTTAAACTAATGACACCTCTACTTTTGCTATTTAATTGTATGTCACCGAAATATTCACCTGAGTGTCCTGAAATAAGACCAACACATTAATGCGCTACATCGCTTATGTTTGACTCGTTGCGCAAGAGTGTTTTCAAGTTACCGATTCACATTCAGAATATTTTGACAACAAATTACTGCAATTTATTAATTTTATACCGTAGTATGGAAAATTGAGAGCTGGCATCGGATGACCTACTTTTGACTCAGTAGGTTACGAAGCACTGACAATACGGAGCTCCCAACTAGTACGCTTCATCGGTTAATCTGGCCCGTGGCAGATTGACTTGTTAACTGGCATGTATATAATTCCGTTTGCAATAGAAAAATAGCTCGACAAATATCTGTTCGGTACGTTCACACTGTTAAAAGGGTGGCTACGAATGTACATTTAAGTAACACATTTCGGAATAGAGAATATTAGCTACAGTTTTACAAGCATCTTTAATGTACAGCGTCATAGGCACAACTGAATCACATTCACAGAGCATGCATGACTAAATGATATTTATAGAACAATGACAGCATCTAAATGTTAAGCGAACACAATACTGTTACACCTTCTCTCTTTTACAGAAGAAGTTAGACATCACGGATAAAACTGATCAATCGTTAAAGAAATGCATATTAAAAAAAACTTATCCGATGATAAAAACAAAAACAAGCATTCAGTTCGTTTGTTTTCGTATTAAAGAAAATATTGATTGAATAGTTAGTTTGATAACATATTAAGCACACAATATTGTTAACACTATATACACAACGATCACAATGTGAACACACGTCACCTATTTACAAAGTCCTTGTATCTGGCGGGCTTGTGCACAGCGCGTCCAGATCGGGTTATATACGGTCCATCATTCTGTCTTTGTTGAAGGAGAGGGTCACGTTGCTGAGTAGTTTGCTCTGCTTCCTTATGTGGCATAGGAAACGTATCCGACTCATCCGGCCTTTCCTCTCAGAACGGTTCGTTTGTTTTGCGTAGAAAACGTCGATTGCGGTTGATGACGGTACCAGTGTCCTTGCGTACGTTGTACAATCTGGTGTTCGGACGGTCAATGACGATGCCTTGTCTCCAGGTTTCGTTCCTTTCATCTGGCTGTATACGAACAGTTTCTCCTGGTGTAAGATCTGTCAGTGGTTTTACGGATCTGTTGTAGTACAACGATTGTCTTTCTTTACTGTTCATGACGTTCGATCGCACATTGTCCGGTATGCTAGGTTGCAGTTGAGTCCTGGTCTTTCTGTTCATGATTTGCTGTGCAGGGCTGTAGCCTGTTGATTGCTGAGGCGTAATGTGAAAATTAGGTAACGATAGCATAGGATCTGTTTGTGAATGTTTTGGTTTTTGCATTGTCTGAAATTACGGTTTCTGGAATACCGTGTCAGCAAACTATTGCTTCAGTTTTGCTATGATTCGTTTGGGGGTCGTTTCCTAGAGTCTGTCAATTTCAAAGAAGTTACTGAAATAATCCACGGTAACCAGATAGTCATTGTCGTTGAATGTCATTTCCGACCTTTGCCCATGGGCGATCTGGTATTTCGTGACTTATCATTTGCTCTTTGCACTGTTTTCGCTCAAACGATAGGCATGTAAGGCATTGGCTAATGTAGTCTCTTATCTGACTGGTCATGTTCGGCCAATACACACAATTTCTGGCGCTTGTACACCGATATGTGTATGTACTTGGTGGAGAATTATCTTTCTCATGCTTTGAGGAATTATACAACGGTCGCCACGGAATTATATTCCATCTTGCATAGCTAGTTCGTCTCGAACAGAATAATATGCCGTAGCTTCGTGTGGCGTGTTTTCCCAACCATTGCGTATTTGTTCACTGTCTTCACGGGTTGCCATCTTGATTCGCAGTTGTCTTTCCTTTGACACCGCCAGATAATCACACATGTTTGTTGCTTCTATTTCCTTTTCATAACCGTAAGCAATACATCGTCTAGCTTGATTGCACTGCCCTTGCTTAGATATGCTGTTGAAAGCGTATCCGAAATGTACATGTCTTTGCCTTTCTTGAAACGTATTTCATAGTCAAATGTCTGCAGTTTCAGAAGCATTCTCTGAAGACGCTTTGGTGCTCTGATCAATGGCTTGTTGCAGATGATTTCCAGTGGTTTGTGGTCACTTTCCACCAGTTCTTTCCGACCATAAGTAAACTGATGAAATTTTTCGAAAGAGAAGAACAAGACGAGTAGTTCCTTCTCTATTTTCGCGTAGTTCTGCTCGGTTTGCGTTAATGCGCGGCTTGCAAACGCAACGGACTGTCCTTCTTGGACTAGCACACATCCGAGGCCTGATTGAGACGAATCGCATTGAAAGCTTTACATCGTAGTAGCGTAAAATGGATGAGTTTCATAATGCATGTTTGATAGCTTCAAACGCTTTATCATGTTCGAATGTCCAACAATACACGTTGTCTTTGTGAACGAGTTGCCTAAGTGGTTCGCACATATCACTTAGCTTGTTAAAGAATTCGGTCAAGTAGTTAACAAGACCTAGTAGCCTTTGCACACCTTCTTTGTCTGTAGGCTTTGGCATCTTCACAATTTTGGAAGGGTCAGCGAGAACACCTTTATCCGTAAGTAAATGTCCAACAAACGGCATTTCCGTTTGGTGTAGTTGAAATTTGTCCTTATTCAACTTGATGTTCTTCTGAACGCAGCGTTCTAGCAGCTGTGTTAGATTCCGATCATGGTCACGAACGAAGTGCTTCATCGTATGTCTCTCCTTTACCGATAGGAGAACATCGTCGGCTATTGCTTTGATTCCTGTCAATCCTGAGAGGTTTTACTCTAGAAACTGTTCGAAGTATTCCGATGCAGGGCTAATCCCGAATGACATTTTTAACCATCGATATCTCCCATATGGCGTCTCAAATGTCGTAAGATATATAGCTTGAGCCCTTGTCAAGCTTGACATGGCAAAATGGTGTCACATTTAATGAATACCTTTGCATGGCTCAGCTCAGGGAGAAGATCTTCGACGACAGGTAGCAGATACTGGCTGCGTTTCAGCGCTTTATTCAACGGTTTTGGGTCAACGCATATACGTAAGCTTCCGTTGGTCTTTTGCACTATGACTAAAGACGATACCCAATCAGTAGGAGTGTCAACTTTCGTAATTGTCCCTGACAACTCGAGCTTCTTAAGTTGCCCTTTTAACATTTTCAATGCTACAGGCACGCGACGCGCGGGCATTTTCACTGGCGTGACCATTTAATCTACTTGAAGATGTAGTGTGCCTTCGAAAGTCCCGTATTCCTCGAATACAGATTTTGTATTTCGCTTTAATGTCGTTCATGGTCAATATAGCCAGACATTTCCCTAACCTCACTTCTCTTGGTCTTAGGTCGCCGATGGTTAATAACGACCTGTTGGAAATGGTAGCGGATTCTTCTCGCGCAAAATTGGGGACTCTGAAGCTTATGGTCCACTATCTGCCATTTTGTTTAACTGGGCATATGTTATGGTACTTGATTTCGATCAAGTTCATAGCCTAAATTGTTTCTGAGCCAAATAACGGTGTAATATCTTCGTTGTTTGTTTTCGGATTCTTCAGAAGCAAAATGCACTTTCCAGCTGCTTTCATTTCTGATTTATTATACATTTTCCTAGTTGAGTCGCAATCGGTAATTTGATCTGCCGGTAGACACGCGACCTAGGTAGACTGTTCGCTGTTGCTCCGCTATCTAATTGAAATTTAATTGTTTTTCGCTGGCAGACTAACAAAAACGTATATTTTCGATTTAATTTTCCCAGTGTTATTGAATGTCAAAACCTCACCGTCACTCTCTGAGCTTTAAATGTCAAACTGTTTAACGTGTGATCTGCTGTGCGAGGTTGTTTTTTTTTAATTTGCTGAATAGACATTCCGACACGAAGTGGTTATATCGATCGCACTTTAAGCATTTTTCGTCGTAGTTGTGCATGTGCATGTAAATTTATATTTGAATTGTGGTTGCGTTTTATTAAGAATTAGATCTAGTTATAGTTGCATCTTTCTATCAACTTCTCCAGTAGATGTTATTCAAGTTGTACAAATGTGCAACATCTTTATATAAGTAAAATGTGGTGAAGAAGTCTCGTAAATACGTTGAAATGTTATTCATGTTACATTAACTTCATTTGCGTAATTCACATGAATACACTATGTGCAATACTAATGATACATATATCATATTATTTAACATAACAATGTACACTTGTCTGATATATATAATAATTTTCATTCGTTCCCGCTATTATTTTCTGACAATGTTAATTAGTTAAATTTGCCTGACGAATTCATGTATCAATTATGTTTATGTAAATTACTAGTATTTAGGTTATTCATGTATCATTGGTGAAAACATGGGTCGGTATATGATCGGTTTATTCACGGTACAGATATTAATAATGATTGAGTTTATCTCAAATTTTGGGGGCCGATCCGTTTTCTTATGGTGTCCGAAAAATCTTGGGTCCGAGAAGTCTTCTTAGTAGGGACCGAAAAATCTGCGGTCTGAGAAGTCTCCTAAGTATGGACAAAACAATCTGGGTCCGAGAAGTCACCTAACCAATTATCTTGGTCCTCTTGTATTGTATTGAGGGCGAAAAATGACATCTCAACATTGATTTCAACGCCGATTTTCTTTTTTTAAAGACATTTCTTGTTTCCCATAAGCTCCACAATTACCGGGCTTGCAGAATTTATCACAGTACTTGCATTTTGCATTTGCATGTGCGCTCTGCTTGTTTTTCTTTGGCGGTTTTGCTTGTTTGGCTTTGCTTATGGCCTGAACATCCTCTGTCTTCTTGCTAGTTTTGAGGAGTTTCACTTTGCTTTGTGCCGCTTCGGATGTTAATTTATCCTCCTGTAGAAGCCGCTTGCGCGTACTTTTGTCTTTTATCCCTAACACTAACCTGTCTTTGATGATATCATCGGTTAAATCACCGTATTCGCATGCTTTCGATAATATCCTTACGCTAGAAAGATAATTGTCAAACGTTTCACTGTCCTTTTGCACACATGTGATGGAAACGTAGCGCTCATAGGTAACGTTGGTTTTCCCGACACAGAATGACTTGAATCGCTTAATTATTTCAGCTATTTCATCCTTTTGCTCGTCACGCTCGAAGTCAAAATCATCCATCGCCTCCGGTTCGATGCATGTAAGAAACGTGGCCGCACGTCGGTATTTCGCCTTATTTACAATACCTGACGCTTTTTCGTAGTTTAGCCAAGTCCGGTGGAACTTTTTCCCTTTTGTGGCAATATTTCCATCCATTTCCAGTCTTCCGGGAAACGGTATTAGCGACGGAACAGCCATGGACGCAGGCGCCGCCACTTCTTCAGCTTGTACACTCATTATTGTAGTTAATCCAATTAACACTAGTGCATGTCCTAATTGTTAATTGTCTCTTCTAGCTTCTTCTGACACCATGTTTAAAAGGTGGCAAAGAATGCACATTTAAGTAACACCTTTTGGAATAGAGAATATTAGCTACTGTTGTAAAAGCATCTTTAATGTACAGCGTCATAGTCACAACTGACTCACATTCACAGAGCATGCATGGCTACATGATATTTATGGAACAACGACAGCATCTAAATGTCAAGCGAACACAATACTGTTGTGTACAATACTGTTAGTTTGTATTATGATGTCGAATACTATTGAATAAGAAGCCACATTATACAGTTTAAAGGTGGGAAATTGAACTTCATTCAAACAATGTATTAATTTTAGCAAAAATGCTCTCATAATTCACATGCTTTAGGTTTCTTTCGTCGCCTGTCTTTCTACGCTATCAGCGTTTAGATTTTTACGCCTTACCAAACTTGCCATTTACATAACTTAACGTAAATCACAAAGTTACCTCCCTTATTTTTAAAATAGCCATGCGTTAACTTCCGTATTGTACGTTTTAGCAGTCAATTTTCAGTACGCATCGGTCCAGTTTAGAGGAATCAGCGAGTATGTATACTTATTTTAAATCAAGACCTATGGAAATTTCGATCATTGTACTGGTTGGCGAGTAATATCCGTGAACTAGCAGTATCCGTGATTTGTATATTAAAAGGTGTAAAAGCTCTCCAGCATTGCATGTTGTGTTTACACACATCACCTAGCATCTGTTCCAAACGCAGAATAAGTTGAAGTCTGCAAAACTGCATATTTTTCAAGATATTTACATTTTGGTTAAAAATAATCTCAAAACAACTTAACTCCTCACGGGGCATTCACGCGCACGTCTTTGCGCATGCGCATAAATATATAATTGAACCCCTATTTTTATCTTCAACTACCCTGTATTCGGTTTACCAAGGGTGATAGCTTGGTTATTCACATAAAGCAGCAATTTTAGTATTCAAACACCACCATCCATATATTCAACACGCATTTTTCGTGAAATTGATTTTCTAAAAAAAAGATGAATTGCAATTGAAAAATGTTTACTAAAAGCAAATATTAACAAAGAATTGCAATTTTAAAATGTTTACTCAATTATACGGCTAGTTTCGGGACGATTTTGACAAAATTTCAATGCAGGAGGGTTGTCTACTTCGATAATAACATGGTTATCTCCCGTTTACCATCAGCATATTTTTAAGGGGCGCCAAAGGGGTCACCAAGAGACTATTTTCCAGCATCCACTTATGTTCGTAATCGCATTATCACCGCTAATCTGGCATAGAATTTAATAATATTACATCATTATGATGTAGGTAATATAATGTAGAACAGTATAGAGCAATTAAAATCTTGAGGTGTGAACCACAAAATTCGCATTTTCAACTAAAAGGAAAGATCACGGATACTACTAGTTTTATTGCTTCAAGTAATGCTTATTGATTACCCCTTTGAAGCCCCTTAATTGGAAAAAAACATATGACGTCCTGTCAAGATATTTACATCCTCGTAAACAGAAGGAGCCAAACTTTTTACTGCAGCAAGCTTTTCTTTAAAAGTATTACTTACGCGATTGAAAATAAAGAAAAACTGCTAAAAAATCACGGATACTACTCGCCAACCAGTATAGAAATACATTTTAAAATAATCTCTGATTATTTAGTAAGATTCGTTCACATATATTAATTACTAATCAAAATATAATATGTATTCGTAATCATATGATGGTTTATCTCAGTTATGCAATTTTTACAAAAATTAGTCCATCTATAAATCGCATGACCTAGTTGAAGCAAGTTATGTTAGGTAACAAAGAATAAAGATTGTTTGCAATGCGCAACACGTTAATGCCAAACCAGAGGAAAACACAAGTGGAGAGTGTATTTCGGACATAACAAATCCAGTATGGGTTTCGGATTAATGACTCGTTTCAATTCTGTCAGTGTTGCATAAAACGATATATTGGCAATAATGGGAAAACAATATTATTTAATAATCTGAAACTAATATGCTCAATGAAACATCACACAATTATTTGATTTTGTTCACATGTAATTAGTGTTTATAAATTTATCATGAACATCTGTTAGACAAGTTAACTATCCCAATAATTGCTGTGTTGCTTGAATCCACTTGAATATACTTCAGCGTAATTGGGCACGCAATGGATGTTATTTTTACTGGTTTGATATTATTTGAGAAATTGAATCAACAATCTGATGCATGTGTGTTCTACTGTAACTCTTGAAATTTGTTCAGAATTCAATTGTGTTACACAGATACACCCTTTGTGAAAGTAACTTCTTTGTGCAACAAAAGAATGACATAATGTAAAAAAAATTGCACTGTTTATAAAATGGAAGTGACAATTCTTAAAACCGGTACCTGTATTTGCTTTTAAAGCCTCAATTCTTAATGTAAAAAACCCAACAACATCAACAGATGTGCACATCAGATGTTAGTGCTACAGTAGACAGACTTGTGTATAGAAAATGACCTTTTGGATGTTCTTGCATTGCCTCAAATTATATGTATTTAACAACAGAAATGCATATCAATAAATACAATCAGTATCATACAATTAATTATCTTGTTAAGATTGTTTAAACTTCACATTTGACAAAACAATTTTCACACTAATATAATAGTCAACTTGTTTTAAATAATAAATATATTATTTGTATAATAGCTATGTACTTTTTATGGAAGTAAATGTGTTATTTAATTTTTCTTGTATAAATATTTAATTAGATAACTGAGCAGACTTTTAGAATATTCCTTAATATGAAATTAAGAAGTGAATCCTGAACACATGTCATAATGACTTTGTTGACAACTAATTTTAAAAAATCTGACAAACCTAATTGTTTATTGTGAGATATGCAGTAACTCATGTGTACTTGAAAGTTTATACACAGATTATGAAAACTTGACATACTGTGAAGAAGATACAACACAAAAACAGTATTTATTTTCATCAACAATACATATATTCAGAATATAATGTACAATGTTTGTATTTCTGTATATACATATGGATAAACTTTTTTCAAATCCATAAAATGAAGGTAACAGTTATTCTTATGCAGTACAACAGACACTGTATTATGATGCAGGGCTATTTTCAAGCTGGTTTTATCGCCGTTAATGGGTCATATTCCCAATGGCAAAAAAGTATCTTTTTTCCCCAAATGCAGTCCTAAAATTCCCAACTGATGGTTTGACTTTCAGATGGTTGGAAATAAGAGGTGGTCAATGTAGAATTAAAGACTGTTGAAGTTGTAATAACCATTTTACTGATTTGTGTGTGTACAGAATATTTTATTTTATGTCGTTTTAACAATAAATTCTTCAAATTTTAGTAATCAAACGATTATACTTTTTTCCCAATTTGACGCTCAAATTTCCAATTCTTCGGGTCTAGACAAAGAGCCCTGTATAATGTCTCTACAATATGTTAAGTGTTTAAAATAATGCTTATAGACCATTTACTTTTTCAAGTTTTGAACATACATTTTTGGATAATTGCCTATGCCCAAAATTGTTGAATAATGTATGTTCAATCATGCTTCTTTGTGATAAACAGTATCATCACTTCCATAATATAACATGTTTTTAGGATGCACAGACTGATATTACAGAACAGTTTAGCAATAGGCTGGGCCGGCTAGCTCAGTTGGTAGAGCGCTGGATTACAAATCCGAGGATCGCGGGTTCGATTCCCGGCCCGGCCACATAACTTGTGTGGGGATTGGTCATGAAATGATTTCTATGGCCATTCTCCCTCTACCTCTGAATCAAGTAGGTCAGTTGTCAGTTAACAGAGTGATAGGGGCGGGTAATCCAGAATATTAGCACCATATGAATGGTCAGTTTCCGATCTATTCTGATCCGTTATGTGTTGAAAACCAGGCAGATGATTTCGTAACGTTCATTAACCACCTGAAGAACAAATATAACAAAAAATATTTTAGAATTAAACTTTTATGTCAATGTAAATTATTCTTTTCATAAATTATTATGTTGTGTTCAAACAAATATCCATAAATAATAATGATATAAATGAATTAGAGAAGATCTCTGGTTCAAAACTTTACTAAAAGTAATTATAGTGTTTACAACAATTTAATCATAATTAATGAAATATTAACATCTTAGATGTGTATCAACATGTGAAAACTATAATATTATTCATGAAACTTTAACATACCGACATAAAATATGATAAATTATTGTCATACATTTCATCCGAAATTTTAGATGATGAAGTTATCTTAAACACTATTCACTTACTTAAGAGTCCATTCACTCAATATACACGGTTGAAAGCAAAAACAAATCATAAGAGTGTATTAAAGTCTATTTACCTCTATCCACTCAAATAATGTGTGGTCTTCAAATAGACTCTTGGTTTATAAACTTTTATTCATAAACTCATATCGTTTTGTTGTTGTTGTTAGTACGCGGATTTCTCGTTTGTGCCTGACCCATTAACGTAGTGACAGGGGCAGGTAATCCAGAATATTATTTGAATTGCAGTGTTTTTTCTCACCTTTGGGGGAAAGGTGGCGGGGCACTTCCGATGGGGAATTTTACGCCAAAAGGGGTAATTTTTTCTTGGCATGTTCATATTCTACTTAGTTATAAAACATAAATGAATTGTTTTGTCACAAATTATAACTTACATTATGCACCAACTTGGTTTCATGAAAAATGTATGGGATTGTTTACAAAAATGCCTCTATCTTTGTCAGTTTTTGTCCAATTTTTTTTTTAATAAGCTTATATTTAAGGGGAATTTTAAGGTAAATATAGGGGAAAAATATATTCTTTTTAAGCAGGGGAATGGGGCCAAATTTCGGCCCCAAATTGGCCCTAAAAATAACACTGAATTGGGACATGTATAGATAGCCGTGAAAAACTACAATGATGGGAAACAGTACATTACTAATGTTTAGTTTAAATTTATTCATTACCACTTGATTGTGTCAAAAGCTTGAGGCTTACTGAGACAATTTTGAGTCCATTTCCAGGGCTGGTATTTATAAAGAATCTTAGCCGAAAATTAAGAAATATCTTAAACTTCTCAAATTTAATTATTGGACTTTCTGACAGAGTTATGCATTTCTGGAAGATTTTGAAACATAATTTGCAATTTAATTCAAAGTGTATTAATATCTAGCATTAGTCATGCAAATGTTCCAAAGCATAGTGTTTTAAACACAAATTATAATTGTGACTTATGTTCAACTTAAGTTAAGAATGGCATAAGAATCTTTATAAATATGGGCCCACGGTAGAACCCACACTTTATGTCTTTTGGGAAAGATTATTCGAATGTTCACTGAGTAGGGATCAAACTTTGATCTCCCAATCACAAGGCTGTCGCCATATCAGTTACATCACTGGCATGTGTTACTTATTTTTAAAGGTGTAATGTCAAGTTAGAACGCTTACCAGATTAGTAGTGCATATAATTTTTTATTATATGCCATATATATATAATATGGGTAAGTAATGGTATGGAAAAAAAACAATAATTTTCATTATGGGTAATGAAATCTGTATTTGAAGCTTAGAAAATCATGGTCTAATACAATGTCCAGGGCATATCCAGAGACGAAAAAGCACCGAGGCAAATATTTTCTAGGTGTGGGTGGGATCCGGGGTCATGCATCCCCCATAATTTTCTTTTTCGAGGGTGCCATATGGCGCATATTTGGGGTGTTTCTTCTTCAAAAGGTATGCTTCAATTTTATGAATTTCTCGTAAAAAACTAATGAAATCTGGAGTGACTGGGCCCATGTTCATGTACTGGACAGTAAATTATACTGTTTATAGATTAGATCCTGTAAGTTACTACACATGCATTTTGACGTCCATACAAGTATTTTATCTACTAGACATTTATTTTACAGTATATGGGTCAATTTATCATTTTATATTTGAAAAGTGCTTTTTTTATGTTTTGGTAATTTCTGACAAATTTTCACTGAGGCAAGTGCCTCAGTGTTTCTGAGCATGGCTACGGGCCTGATGTCTTAATGGCTAGAAATATTTTGAAGTATATTAAAGTATAATTTGTTTTTATGTTAACCATAATGTTCATGCATTTACTGTACATAATTTTTACTTTGCAGCATTCTTTCATTCATCAACTTTAAGATGGAACTGAAAGGGCAGGTAATTGTGTACTCCATCCTTGGGTGTCCTCATTGCATGCGGGCCAAGAACACATTGCAAGAACTTGGCGTTCCATACACGGATATAAGCTTGGACAAGTTTCCACATGTACGGGAAGATGTTCAGGCGAGGACGCAGAGGCGAACTGTTCCACAGATATTTTTTAACGAAAAACACATCGGTGGAAATGACGACTTGCAGACTTTGGTTAGTGAAACTACTATATGGGTTTGAATGGATTTAATTTAAAGTCTTCCAGACAATTATAAAAATGGGGGAATAGACAAGTCACCTTATTTCTATTTTAGACCTTTCAAAGTATTATTTACTGTCAGTAAATGACCAAGACCTAGAATTTTATATAAAATATACAAAAGTAACAAAAGATTGTGGATATGTGTCTTTTTTCAACTTGAATAAATATATGACAATGAGAACATTATTAGCTCACCTGAGCACTATTGGTATAGGGGACCTTTCCTGCGTCTTCCGTCGTCCGTGTACCGTCAACAATAGACGAGTTTCACATTCCCATTTGTAGCGATTATCACAACACAATAATTTATCGTTGAATCCAAAACGAGGCTGGCGATGTATTAATAGTGGTTAATACTGGTTGCATAGCGGTCATATACGGTATATTACTTTTAAAATGTTATCAATATTCAATTTGTTTACTTCTTAATAAACAGAAATGGCATGCAACATAACATAATTACGATATTTGATAAGAGCGTGTCCGTTTGATTAGTATATCGTCGCTAAAAATGTAAAAAAAAAATGCAGTTTAGACTTAGGTACTTTCTCTGAGACTGACATACTTCGTATTGTTCAAACCTGGTCTAATCAATAATAAGATCACAATCTTGTATAAACACATGACCATTATTATGTAACCAGAATGTGTAAATATAGGTCCTTATTTTAAAATAACATAGGCACAATTACATAATCAAAGTGCATACCAATTAGTGAAGTAATACACGTGTCATTATCTCGGCAGCTGTGCCACTGACTTCATGAATCTACTTGATTACTAGTGAAATAACTATCATTTAAAATTTAAAAAAATCACTTTAAGACACAAAAATAATTTTATTGGCAATTACCCTGATCGTTTGCTTGAACTTATGAGACATATAACGATAATTAGCACTGCTTTTTAACGTTTTGATATTAAATAATGAAGTTTTATTTTTCATTCATATTTTTTGTTTGTTTTGATTCTCTATAATTAGAGAGTACAAAGAAAAACGTCTTTGATCAATTCTGGTTAGCTCGGTAGAATTCTTAAGTTGTTTCAACCAAATGAACAAAAAAGCATACTCCGGGATATCAGTGTCTTGCTCATACTGCATAATAATATAAAAACAATATAATAATAATAATAATAATAATAATAATAATAATATAATAATAATAATAATAAAAATAAAAATAATAATAATGTTATTTGTAACTGTCAATCTGTTATATAATTACCCCACCAACACTGAATCCGGAATACACGAACTGCTTCTGTTAATTAAATATTAATTAATTATTAATTAATCATAAATTATGTAAACTGCAATAAATTCAGCGATTATAGACTTATTTCAATCATTCAAAATTGAGATCTGAATATGAAATAACATAATCATGATGTCAAACATAGTTTCGTTAGCAGATTTGGCTATGTTGTGATTGTTACATTATTTGCATTATCATTTAAGTATTTGAAACATATCCACGTAAACATAATTTAGTGAATAAAACAGAGACAAGTTTAATGAAAAAACAAACAACATTTTATAAGTTTATTTGACATTTTCTCCACTGAACATTATTTTCCTTTATGGACAATTTATACAGCCAATACATCGCCAGCCTCGGTTTTCGATTCCCTTTAGCAAGGGAGAAAACTCCTACAGTACTCAATAACGGGAATGTGAAAAGGGTCTATTTGTTTTGTTCTAACGCTGGAGACATCACTTTTTATCCAATCTTAATCAAACTTGCACAGTTTGTGTATGACCATAAAATCTCGGACGGCATTGTTATTGGGCCAGATCACACCAGTAACACTAGAGCTATTGCCCCTTTTTCATGCACAAAAGTGCAAAAATGACTTTTTCCAACATATAAACTTTATTTTCCATCAAATCTTAATCAAACTTTCACAGTTTGTGTATCACCATCAGATCCCAGCAGACGCCAAAAGTGGGCCAGATCATGTTTCAAACACCGTAGTTATTGCCCTTTGTTTATGAAAAAATATACAAAAATGGACATTAATCAGGATAGACACTTCATTTGTCATCCCATCTTCACCAATCTTGCACAATTTGTCTATGTCCATAAGGTTACAGTTGAAGTCGAATATAAGCAAGATCAGACCACAAGCGCTGGAGTTATTGCCCTTTGTTTGTGAAAAAAAAAATGCAAAAATGGACATTATTCAGAATAGAGACTCCATATTTCATCCAATCGTCATCAATCTTGCACAGTTAGTCTATGACCATAAGATTACAAGTCAATTTGATTATAAACAAAATCAGGCCAGAAACACTGGAGTTATTGCCCTATGTTTGTGAAAAAAAATTTATTCAGGATAGAGTCTTTATATTTCATCCAAACTTCACCAATCTTGCACAGTTTGTCTATGACCATACAATTAAAGGTGAAGTTTAATTTAAGCATGATCGAGCCAGAAACATTATAATTATTGTCCCTGGTGTTTGGAAAAAAACATCAACAAGCTACCAATGATTGGCTTGAACACATGATTTTTTATTCAATGTTGACCAAACTTACACAGTTTGCATATGACCATACAAATTGATTGATAAAATTTGATTTCCAACAGTTGCAAACCTTGCATGCACTTATATATACATGCAACATGGATGGCTTCAGAGCCTGCATTAACATCATTTATCATCATTGGACAGAAAATTATCAAAGAAAAAGCAAAACTTGACCTTATTGCACAGCCATCGCAATTATCACGTTGCAACTAGTTTTCCAAAACTGTCTGCGAAAAAGACATCAAAATCTACTGTTTCTGCATTTTACAGAATTGTCACTGAGTTAATGAAAAAGGGTCAGGTAAGAATATCCAGAAGAATGATTTGAGAACCTTTAGCAAAAACACTGCACATCCACTACCCAAATTGTATTTTACATAGCCCATTGCACAAACCAATGTTTTAAATCAAATTGATCCTATCCCCCTTTGTGTATTGTTCAGATACCTTAATTTTCAAACCTGTCACAACGGTATGGTATTCATCTGTACCAGTTCTCAGGTGAGCGCTTTGGGCCATCATGTTAAATATCGGTGTTTGGTTTCCCCTAAATTCTGATTGCAGCTTTTTTTATAAAATTCTCAAATTTTTGGTAAGCAAAAACAAACCCCAAGACATAGATGTAAATTAACAGCCTGGAATAGGCTTACATTTAACATCACAATGAACTTTCAATGTTCAATAAAGTCTGAGATATTCATCTAGTGTTTTATCCAGGCCCTTTTTGCGTGGGACGGCGCCACATTCTTTTTTTGAAGCGCCACGTTGCCCTTTTCAAAGGCAAAAGCCGCCACTCGCCCTAATTTATAACGATCTTAATTGCCTCGTGACCAATTTTGTTTGCCCTTTGTTAGCGAAAAAGACACCCGCTGTTTTGTGTTATTGTCACTCTGACTGTGCTCGATTCATTGCATACTTAGTTTTCTAATCGATATGATTTAATCGATTACTGTGCTCGATTTATTGCCGACATACATTTCAAAGCGATTAGATTTAAGCGAGTACTGTACTATTGATTGTCAGCCGCTTTAGGGAAAGTTGATTCTTAAACCGACTAAAGTGACGATGCTATCTATATACGGCTAACGTACATAACATTAACTGCCACATTCCCCCTACCACTGTCCATGTTCGTTACGTCAAAGACCCATAAATAAACATTAATAGATCTCTGGTGACGTTTGATTTTTTCTATAATTAATATGATTAATTATTCCTCTTGGCAAATACTTTTAACACAAGGAACATGTAAAATTACAAATATTGGCACCTGAAAAATTAACTTTATTATGTATGTGTATAATCATATATATATTCAGGTGATTTGTTATTTTTATTCAGTTGTGTTTACACTTATTAACAAATGTACTTAATTGATTGACAACCCGTCAGTAACTTTACTGAAGGAGTCCAATAGTGGGGTTCTCTATCTGGAGACTTGAGGTGTGAAAAGGAACCCAGTTGTATATTGGTATGCGTGTCAAATGTGACTTACATGTCAACACCTATTGGGCCCCAAGTGTCAAGAAAATACTAGCCCCTACAAAATATACCCAGATGTGTCAGTTAAGATTGACCCACACAAATAGTTTTTATTACAGATTCTCAAACGATTGTCGGACAAAAATTTGTGGAAAAGTTGTTTAAGTTAACTTGTTGCTTATATTTGTGAGACTGAAAATGCCGTTGTGTAAACGGAGGTTGGCACAACTTCAAAAGGAGAATGTAAAAGTGGCCAAAAACAACGTTAGTTTATTGAAATTTGTGCAGAGAACAGACGGAACCGAAAGGTAATTATATATTTGCTACGAATCTTTATGTTTGTAAATATAATGTATCGATTAGTAAATAATAAGAATATAATTATGTGGTATACAGAACTTGCCTCAGTTCCCAAACTTCTCAGTAGTACTGGGTACGTTACGGACACGCCTCATACTATTTACTCGCATTATATAAAGAGAATTGCAAAAAAACGAACGAGTCAGACAGATATGCAACAAACGCGATTTTTGTCTTATGTTCAATTAGTGTAAATATTTTGTTGTGCCAAAACTTTGTCATAATTATATTCGGAATAAGTGTGACAACATGCTTTCAGAGGTTTTTTTTAAAATATAAAATGTGAATATAGATTGATAAGTCCCGGTATTTTAATGACCCACTGCCTGTTAATTCTGCCCGCTTTTTATGACGATCACCCGCATATAACGATCGCACCATCTGACTTGCTACACAGCGTTTATATTATTGCACATTTTTATTATTAATTATAATAAATGTATTGTAATTATTGAAACTGACAGTTCTTATTATTTCTAGAAAATTCAATAAATGTTGTAGTGCGTAAAATGTCGTGTTATTTAAAGAAACTATTTACTTGTAGTGGTATTAAATCAATCACCGTGAGTTTTTCGTTGGTAATACATTAGACTGGAAATAAAAGACCTGGTGACGATATAAATAATTATGGCGTCTAGTTGAAGATCGAATGTACGTCACTGCGACGGGATGGCGATTTTAATAACTATACTGGTATAAGACGTATATTTATTGTTTATCTTGTTTTACACTTCTTTACATGCCAAAAAAACATCGTTTAAAAAATAGTATTATTTTCAAAATATTTACTATTATAATAAAGTATGGGCTAGACGTTCATCTAAAACAATTTCATTACTACTGCTATGCCATAGCGCTAACAACGTAATTTGAAAAAAAGACATTAAACTAGGACTAACGTTTGATTCACGGGCCGATGATTGTTTGTTTGTTTGTTTGGATTTTTCGCCGTATTCAACAGTTTTTCAGTCATAATAAACTGTATAGTTTAAGTTCTTTGTGTTATGGGTATAGAATGGTATTTTACGGCTATGTTACGCCTTTTTCTGCACCATGTAACATACTTAAATATTTATATTTCAGAATGGACAGGTCTTCTGATGAGACCCTCGAGCAAGTAACCACGCATGGTGTTACCGACAACGCTTGTGAAGGCAACTCAGATACTAGTAAACGCAAGAACGCCAGCCATGCGTCTTGCTTCAATGTTAAATGGAAGGAAGGCCGACCGTGGCTACGATTTGCAACTGGCAGTAGTGCTGACAGACAGGACTATGAGTGTATGTTTTTTGCCATATGTGAAAAGTGGTCTCCCGCCAATGGTGTCTGGACGAAGATCGGATGTACGTCGCTACGTCTTGATGCGATAACACATCATGAAGAATTGTCTCAGCACCAGTCGTGCATTTCAACTGAGCTCAATCATGCGTCGCAGATCGACGAAATCAGCAAGGAAATGGAGTCGAAGGAAGTGAAAGCACTCGTCGACGCCCAGAAAGTGCTGTACTTTCTTGTTGAACACAATCTACCACATACAGCACTGTTCAAACCGCTGGTGGACCTGTGCGTTGAGCTAGGAGCTACGAACCTGTCGTATTTGAATAAAGCAAAAAACTCACAGTACACAAGTCCGGGGATAGTTGGCGAGTTTTTGCAGTGCATATCATGATACTCATAGCCAATACTCTGAAACACATGTGCCCTTTTTAAAGGACGCCGCGCGCTAAAATGCCCTTTTTGAATATATTGCGCCATGCCCCTCTGCCTTCCTGGATAAAACACTATCATCGTGTACTCTAATTTACTGTACTAAACTATTGTTTGTAATATTTTGTGTACTATTCTGTGAACTAGTATGTGTACTATTTTGTGAACTATTATGTGTACTAATTTTTGAAATAGTATGAGTAGTATTCTGTGAACTATTGTGTGTACTATTCTGTGAACCAGTGTTCTGCTCTGTGAACTGTTCTGTCTACTATTCCTTGTACTATTCTTTGTATATGCAGGTAAGCGACAAGGAAGCATTCTCTGCAGCCCTCGAGGTTTTGAAGACTATGCCGCCAGGGCCAGATGCACCCACCATTCCAGACCCTAGTACAGCTGTTAAGTCTTCAGGTTAGTGCATTAGCGTGCAGAAAACAACAGCATAAAAAATAACAAGAGATTCTTAATATTTGATATTGAATTATATGATTTAATTCTTTTAGCTCACCTGAGCACATTGTGAGCTTTTGTGGTCACCTTCGTCCGTTGTGCGTCAACATTTTCATTCAAACAACATCTCGTCCTAAACCGCTGTGCAGATTTTCACCAAACTTCACAGGAATGATCCTTGTGTGACACTCTTTCAAATTGTTCAAATCGTTTCGGTCCGCTGCATATGTAGGTCACCAGAGCTAAAAATAGATTTAAAAAGTGAAAACTTTAAAACTCTTTTTCTCTGAAACTGCATGGCTGAGAGCTTTCATATTTGGTATGTGGCATCTTCTAGTGGTCCTCTACAAAGAATGTTCAAATTATGCCCCTGGGGTCAAAACTGGCCACGCCCTGGGGGTCACATTGTTTATATAGACTTATATAGCAAAATGACTTTAAAAATCTTCTCTGAAACCGCAATGCCCAGAGGTTTCATATTTGGTATGCAACATTGCATAATGGTCCTCTACAAATATTATTCAAATGATATCCCTGGGGTCAAAATTGGCCACGCCCCGGGGGGGTTACATGGTTTATATAGACTTAAATAGCTAAATGACTTTGAAAATCTTCTTCTATGAAACTGCAAGGCCCAGAGGTTCGGTATTTGGTTGGTAACATTGTATAGGGGTCCTCTACAATGCCCCTTGGGTTAAAACTGGCCACGCCCTGGTGGTCACATGATTTATATAGACTTAAATAGCAAAATGACTAAAAATCTTCTCTTAAACCGCAAGGCCTCAAGGTTTAATATATTGTATGTAACATTGTAAAGTGATCCTCTACAATGATTATTTAAATTATGCCCCTGGGATCAAACCTGGTCACGCCCTGAGGGGCACATGGTTTCTTTAGACTTATATGGCAAGTGGACTTTAAAAATCTTCTCCACTGAAACTGCAAGGCCAAGAGGTTTCATATTTTGTATGTAACATTGTATAGTGATCCTGTACAAAAGTTGTTCAAATAATGCCCCTGGGGTAAAAAGTTACTATGCCCCAGGAGTCACATGGTTAATAGAGACTTAAATAGCAAAATGACTAAAAATCTTCTCTGAAACTGCAATGCCCAGAGGTTTTGTATTTGGTATAGAGCATTGTGAAGTGATCTACAAGGATTGTTTAAATTATGACCCTGGGGTCAAACCTGGCCACGTCCTGGGGGTCACATGGTTTCTATAGACTTATATATGGCAAGTGGACTATAAAAATCTTCTCCTCTGAAACGGCAAGGCCCAAAGGTTTTGTATTTGGTATGTAACATTGTATAGTGGTCCTCTACAAAGAATGTTCAAATTTTGCCCTTTGGGTAAAAAGAGGCCACACCCCGGGGGTCACATGGTTTATATAGACTTTAATGATTAAATGACTTTAAAAAGTTTCTTCTCTGAAACCTTAAGGCCCAAAAGTTTTGCAATTTGTATCTAGCATCTTATATTGGTCCTCTACAAAGATTGTTCAAGTTATGCCACTGGGGTCAAATCTAGTCACGCCCCAGGGGTCACATGGTTTGTATAGACTTATATGGCAAGTGGACTTTACAAATCTTCTCTGAAACTGCAAGGCCCAGAGGTTTCATATTTTTTTGTATGTAACATTGTATTGTGATCCTCTACAAATATTGTTCAAATGATGCCCCTGGAGTAGAACGAAGCCCCACCCTGAAGTCACATGGTTTCTGTAGACTTATATGGAAAGTGGGCTTTGAGAATCTCCTCCTCTGAAACCACAAGGCCCAGAGGTTTCATATTTGGCCTGAAAATTGTATAGTGGTCCTCTACAAATATTGTTCAAATTATGCCCCTGGAGTAGAAAGTGGCCACTCCCTGTGGGTCACATGTTTTATATAGACTGTAAAAATCTTCTCCTGAAACTGCAAGACCCAGATCTTTATACTCAGGTAAGTGGTTAAGTGCCATTTGGCCTTCTTGTTATAAGTCATTATGATGCCTTAAACTCAGGTGAGCGACCTAGGGCCATGGTGGCCCTCTTGTTTAAATATCAAATTAATATTATTTAAGTTTATTTCATCAAAGAACAGATTAATGAGACCAACATAAATTAACAAACACATTTTATGTTAATTATTGTCCACAAATAAGTAAATGAAATGTACGTAGTCCAAAGAATGATAACACCAACATTTTATTATTGGCTAAAACCTGACACCTGCTGATAACAACTGATTAACCAATTCACATAGACACATGACATTTATCTATGTTTCGAGTGCTGTCGGTTCCGAATGTCGTTATAACAAGTCAGACTAGTGTACAGTCTATGAATTGTTCCCATGTATTTTGTATCCATGTCGGAAACTAAATATTCTGGTATAGTAAGTACTAGTGTAATGGCAAATAATCTGTTCCCAACAGAATTGCTTCAGTCGTCAAATATTCACTTGTATCAATTGTCGATGGAACAAGGTCCAACTTTATCTTTACTTTGGTTAATTGGGCAGTTTTGCAACATGTTGCTATACATAGTGTCTTCTGCGAAATCGTTTAGTAGAAACTGATTACAATTACCTGTTCCCAGGATAGTCTCTTTCAGGATGTAACAGTTTATATATTAAGGTATAAAATTGTTGTTTTTTTTCTGTGCAATGAAATATCAAAAGCAAATTATTTAGCACGGAAAACACTGTTAATTGATGTAATCGATGTTACAGAAATCTACTTAAGTATACTTTCTGAATTCATGAGAGCATTTCCACAAGCAGCAGAGTGCATGACACAGTTCTGTTTTCCAATTGTAGACACAGGAGACTTGGTATGTGAACCGGACGAGTATGCAGAACTCGTGCAAGATCTGAGGAAGTCTGGGATCATCAAAGATCATCGTTCTGGCCTCCGTTCTTACAAGAACTCTTTCAGTGGGAAAGATTTCGTTGACTGGGTTGTGAAAACGAAACAGCTTGGTTTGTATGCTAGAATAACGTCTTGCAGATTTTCAGTTTACCACTAATAATGTTTGATTTGCTGGATTTAGATTTATTTAGTATATGGGCCATATGTCGTAAGAGTTGCAGGAGACTAATTTGCAGTAGGCATAATATATCAAAAGTTCTCATCTTTGCATTTTTACATGCTTAATAACAGTGCAGTCTATTTTTTGTTACTTTAAACTCGGTTCTGTACAATATATTCGTAAAACACACTTCTGTCTTTGCTATAAGATGGCTGAACCCTTACAGATTCTTATTAGCTCACCTGAGCACGAATAGCTCGGTGAGCTATTGGTATAAGGTCCTCTCCGGCGTCGTCCGTTGTCCATCGTCCGTTGTCCATATGCCGTCGCGATAAAGACTACATTTTTTATTCAATCTTGACCTAACTTGCACAGTTTGTGTATGATCATAAAATCTCAGATGTGATTGTTTTAGGGTCAGATCACTCCAGTAACACCAGAGTTATTGCCCCTTTTTCATGCAAAAGAAGTGCAAAAATACCCTTTTCCAACGTATAGACTTTATTTGCCATCCAATCTTAACCAAACTTTCACTGTTTGTGTATGACCATCAGATCTCATCAGATGTTTAAAATTGGTTAGATCCTGTTTCAAACACCAGAGTAATTGCCCTTTGTTTATTAAAAAAATATACAAAAATGGACATTATTCAGGATAGAGACTTCATTTTTCATCCAATCTATACCAATCTTGCACAGTTTGTCTATTACCATGAGATTACAGTTGAAATCGAATATAAGCAAAATCGGACCAGAAACACCAGATTTATTTTGCCCTTTGTTGGTGAAAAAAATATGCAAAAATGGACATTATTTGGGATAGAGACTTCATTTTTCATCCAACCTTCACCAATCTTGCACAGTTTGTCTATGACCATAAGATTAAAGGTGAAGTCGAATATAAGCAAGATCGGACCAGAAAAAAACAGAGTTATTGTTTGTGAAAAAAATAAGCAAAAATGGACATTATTCAGGATAGAGACTTCATTTTAGATCCAATCTTCACCAATCGTGTACATGTCTATGAACGTAAGACTACAGGTGAAGGCGAATAAAAGCATGATTGGGCCAGACACACCGGAGTTATTGCCCCTTGTGTTTGGAAAAAAACATCAACAAGTTATCAATGATTGGCTTGCACACACGATTTTTGATTCAATGTTGACCAAACTTACACAATTTGCACATGACCATAAAAATTGATTGCTAAAATTTGATTTCCAACAGTTGCAAGACTTGCATGCAGTTATTTGTACATGCAACATTGATGTCTTCAGAGCCTGCATTAACATCATTTATCATCATTGGACAGAAAATTATCAGAGAAAAAGCAAAACTTGACCTTAAAGCACAGCCATCGCAATTATCGCATTGCAACTAGTTCTCCAAAACTGTTTTCGAAAAAGACATCAAAATCTACTGTTTCTGCATTTTCAAGAATTGCCAATGACTTAATGAAAAAGGGTCAGGTAAGAATATGGAGAAAAATGATTTGAGAACCATTAGCAAAAAAACCTCACATCCACTACCCAACTCGTACTTTAGTTAGCCCATTGCAATAACCAATTTTTTTAATCAAAATTGATCCTATCCCCTCTGCTTATTGTTCAGATACCTTAATTTTCAAACCTGTCACAACAGTATGGTCTTCATCTGTACCAGTTCTCAGGTGAGCACTTTGGGCGATCATGGCCCTCTTGTTTTTAAATTGGCTGAACCCTTACAGATTCTTATTTTTAAAGCAAAGTATGCACAGTGTTTGTGTAAATGTGCATATCGAAGGTAGGTTTGTTACCCAGCTGAACAAATCCCTAAGCCTCAATGGGGATCGAACTCAGGACCTCCTGGTTCCAAGGCAAATGCTCTACTGCGTCGCTATGAAAGCTAGCTCATATAGCAAGGCAGTATAAGTGTCCCTTATACGTCACCCTACTACATACTCTCCCTACATTTTTTTAAACTCTTCCATGAATTTCCTTCTGCCTTGACATCTGTGGGATCTCGTACAGACATTTTACCACCGCGGGTTATTTACGTTGGGCGCTGATGTTACCCACGTGAAAAAATCCCTAAGCCTCAATTGGGATGGAACCCAGGACCTCCTGGTTCCAAGGCAAACGCTCTACAACGTTGTTATAAAATCTAGCTCATATTGCAAGGCAGTATACCTTGTCTCTTATATGTCACCCTACTACAGGTTGGCAAAAACATTTGCCATAATAAAGTTCATTTTTAGAGAATTAATATTGAAGCATTGTTAAATATGATGGCCTTTTTATGCAAACTATTTAATGGAAATGGAACAATAGGCGTAACAGTAAGCAGGTCCACTAATCTGCAACTGTCCAAACTAGATGATGAACCGTATAATTGGGTTATCGGTTGTTAACTATTGCTTCATAGCCTGAAGAGTAAAAAGTAGGTCATGTGATGCAAGCTCTTTGAATTAGAATTGGAAGAATTATGTCCCTTTGACATTTTTTTTCCACTGTATACTGTGGAATCACTTGAATTTACGGGTTTCAAATTTTGCGCACTTGTGATCGCAGACATATTTGCGCGGTCTTAAATTCGCGCAAAACCGATTTTGAAAAAAAGAAAGAAAAAAAGTGAGTTGTGTTTTACGAAGAAATGATCGTAACATTATTTGGAATTGTATACAACACAAGCGTTTTCAAGTTACACTCTGTAACGCTTAATATTGGTATTTGACTTTAAAAAAATATCAAAAATTTGTCGGAAGTAATCAGTGAGTTTATTCTTCAAACAGATCATCAATATAAAATTAATGTTAACATTTAAATCAGGAAAATTACGGTTTTATTCATTAAAAATATTAACATCCGCGGTAATCACATAAACCTGTGTAGCCTCTACACCTGCAAGTTCGTGGATGTTAAGCATTCGACGTTGCGCATGCGCATAAAAGCCCACTTGTTTCAATAAAAACATATCACATTAAATCGATCTGAATGTAAACTTACTATTGTATATATCAAAATTGCCAATCTTTATTCGTAAATCTGTAATTTTCCTTAAAAATAAACATGACCCAACAACGACCTTGATATTTTTCAACTTCCTGTAAGTTCGTGGGCAACTTTTTATGACGTCATACGCGGAGGCCCTTCCACTGATTTTTGTGTTTTGATATAAATATGGCAAGTTTGTAATGTCCTTATTTATTTCCTTTGATTTGTGTTGGATTTTAATGAAATTAATACTTATAAAATGTTTCTTAACAACATGAGGGGTTGAATTTTTTTAGCGATTAATAAGTTTAAAACACAAATAACTGCAATAAACTTTACTAACATGGTATATTTATCTGTCGATGTTTTCTACACAATTTTGTGCTCTAGTAAGTCAAGCAGTTCTTCGGCTCACACTTGCAAAGAATTCCGACACGCGACGTTACGTCATTGAAGAGAAAATTACGTCATAATTTTCATCCACGAACTTTTCGGAGGCCATGGACTTACCAGATAAGATGCTATATTTATGAACGATTAATTACGTATACGAACTCGTGAACTCCCTTTGCAGTACTAAATTACGAAACTGGTAAATTTTAGTGGTGGTCGTAAATTCGCGCAAAGGCGGGATTGGAAAAGCATGAAAATTAGACCTCCGTGAAAAATAGTGATTCCACAGTTTAGTGGACTCAGCTCCTCTTCAATGGCTGGGCGGATTTTGTTCAAACTTTCACAGCTGAACAGCCTTAATTTGTAGGTGATTGTAAAGGAAGGAATTTTGGCTGCGACCAATTTTGGCAGAATTATGGCTCTTTGCCTTTTTCCCCTTTTTTAACCAAATTTTTAAAGATTAAATTGGGGTATGGCTGGCGGGCGGGCGGGCTTATAGTGTTGTTTTTTTTCACCTTTCGGGGAAGGGTGGCGGGCCCTTCAGATGGGGAATTTTACGGCAAAAGGGGAATTATATTTTTTCAGAAAAGCATTATTACATACTTATATTCTACTTTGTTATCAAACATTAATCAATGGTTTTGCTACAAATGATAACTTAGATCATGTTCTAAATTGGTTTGATGAAAGATTGCTAGGATTGTTTACAAAAATGCCTCTATCTTAGTCAGATTTTGTCCGATTTTGGTCAAATTGTTTTCAAAATAAAGCTTACATTTCAAGAAGCAATTTTAAGGCAAATATAGGGGACAAATATCTACTTACGCTCAATAACTTGAGAACGCATTGAGATATTTTAGTGAAACTTAATACATAGGCACCTTATAACGAAACCTCACTTGGAATTGCATATGGGGTGGGTGGGGTCAAGGTCACTGTTACTAAAAATAGAAAGTCACTGTTTCTAAAAATAAAAAAATGGTTTCAGCTCAATAACTTGAGAACACATTGAGATATTTCAATGAAACTTCATACATAGATATCTTATATCTAGACCTCACTTGGGATTGCATATGGGTTGGGAGGGGTCAAGGTTAAGGTCACCATTACTAACAATAGACAAACAGTTTCCGCTCAAAAGCTTGAGAAGACATTAGGATATTTTAATGAAACTTCATATGTAGATTCCTTATATCTAGATCTCACTTGTGATTGCGTATTTAGTTGGTGGGGTCAAGGTCAAGGTCACCATTACTAAAAAAATTATTTTTTGTGCTGACTTTAATGTATTTTGTTAGAAAATTTGGTTTTAGTGGAATTTCGATGTTTCTTCTACCACTGTAGAATTTATATTAAAATAAATTTGTGAAGGCAAAAATTTGTGTTGGCGACACGCCTTTTGTCTGTGTCCAAACGTGTGTCGTGGGGGCATCCGTGTCTGTGACACATATAGTTTTCCCCTTATCTGAATCTTAGCTATTGCCTACTATGTTGCAGACAGGGATAGGGCTGTGGAGATGGGCCAGACGTTGATTGACAAGCATTTTGGACACCATGTGAAGAGCGGAGAGATATTTCAGGACGCCAAGGTGTATTACCGCCTCCTGGAAGATGATAACACGTCTGCTCTGAATGCTGGGTCTTTAGATTGTGACCCAAGATCTGGTCAGTGCTGTGCCTATTTACCATTTTGCATTTTTTGCAGGATTTTTTAATAAAAAGTATTGGCTTGTATGAAAAGTAAATTAAATATCAAGCCCCACATTATTGGAAACCATGATTGGCCAAGTGATTTAAAATGAAGTTTGTTAAGTTTAAATACATTACGATATTTTGGTGTAAAACGTTTTTGAAATTTTGAATGCTTAACAAAGTTGAAACATGCATTTTCTAGTGGAAAAAAAACACAACTGCATTAAGAACGATTTTTTAATGTAATCTTGTATTCACAATATAATGAGAAATGAATTTATTATATGTATGCTTATATCCGGTAAGGCGTAAAAAAAATGTTTGTTTCAGGTTACATGACCCCCCAAAATTGGGGTAGGTAGGTCCGGATTTCTTTTTTTTTAGCTCACCTGAGCACAAAGTGCTCATGGTGAGCTTTTGTGATCGCCCATTGTCCGTCGTGCGTGCATGCGTGCGTGTGTGTGTGTGTGTCGTCAACTTTTCATTTAAACAACATCTCCTCCTAAACCGCTTGGCAGATTTTCACCAAACTTCACAGGAATGATCCTTGGGTGGACCTCTTTCAAAGTTGTTCAAATCTTTCCGATCTGCTTAATATGTAGGTCACCAGAGCTAAAAATAGATTTAAAAAGTGAAAACTTTAAAAATCTATTTCTATGAAACCAAAAGGCTCAGAGCTTTCATATTTGATATGTAACATCCTCTAGAGGTCCTCTACAAAGATTGTTCAAATTATGCCCCTGGGGTCAAAATGGGCCACGCCTCAAGGGTCACATGGTTTATATAGAATATATAGGAAAAATCTTCTCCTCTGATACCCTAAGGCCCAAAGATTTCGTATTTGGTATGTATCATCCTATAGTGGTCATCTACAAAGATTGTTCAATACTGCCCCTGGGGTCAAAACGGGCCATGCCCTGGGGGTCACATGGTTTATATAGAATATATCGGAAAATGACTTTAAAAATCTTCTCCTCTGAAACTGCAAGGCCCAGAGGTTTCATATTTGATATGTGTCATTTTCTAGTGGTCCTCTACAAAGATTGTTGAAATTATGCCCCTGGGGTGAAAACGGGCCACGCCCTGGGGGTCACATGGTTTATATGGAATATATTGCAAAATGACTTCAAAAATCTTCTCCTCTGAAACTGCAAGGCCCAGAGGTTTCGTATTTGGTATGTAACATCCTATAGTGGTCCTCTACAAAGATTGTTAAAATTATGCCCCATGGGTCAAAACTGACCACACCCCAGGGGTCACATGGTTTATATAGACTTAAATAGCAAAACAACTTTAAAATTCTTCTGCTCTGAAACCGCAAGGCCTAGAGGTTTCATATTTGGTACATAACATTGTATAGTGGTCCTCTACAAATATTGTTCCAATCATGCCCCTGGGGTCAAAACTTTTCACACCCCGGGGGTCACATGGTTTATATAGACTTATATAGCAAAATGACTTTAAAAATCTTCTCTTCTGAAACGGCAAGGCCCACAGCTTCCCTATATTTGGTATGTAACATTGCATAGTGGTCCTCTTCGAAGATTGTTCAAATTCTGCCCCTGGGGTCAAATCTGGGCGCACCCCAAATGGTCACATGGTTCATATAGACTTGAATAGCAATATGACTTAAAAAATCTTCACCTGAAACCGCAAGGCCCAGAGATTTGTTCAAGATTGTTCTAATTATGCCCCTGGGATAATAATAAGCCACGCCTCGGGATGCAAATTCCAATTGGGTTACAAAGTCTCAGGTGAGCGTCCTAGGGCCCTCAGGGCCCTCTTGTTTTCTTTTCTTTTTTTAGTAAATGGTCAACTTGAAGATTCTAAAACTGAATAAATATTCCAAACATATCAGTAATATCCTTAAACATTGTTTATAAGTGGATAGTATCAAAACAAAACACTTATTTATCCAAAAACACATTTAATTATTGAAAAATGTAAATAAAACAAAAATCAATCTGACAAACCCAATAAAGTGTTCTAGGGTCGGGGCATTTTTTTAGGGTAGGTCGGGAAACCTGAAACAAACTTTTTTATGCCTAAAGATAAGTAGTGGATTGCTTTTTAAGCCCTCATTCATAATTATGTTTTACTTTAATTGTTGTAGCTGCTGAGTTGGGAGAAGAAATTCGGAAGTTGATCTTGAAAATCTACAGTAGTTTCTTGTCTCAAGATGGCAAGGTATATGCAAATAAAAATCGGCTGCTTTTAATTTTCAAAATTTAATTAATTTAGACCACTACTGGTTGGCGAGTAGTATGCGTGACTAGCAGTATCTGTGATTTGAATATTAAAAGGTGTAAAAGCTCTCCATCATTGAATGTTGAGTTACACACATCACCTAGCAACTGTTCCAAACGCAGAATAAGTTGAAGTATCCAAAACTTCATATTTTTCAAGATATTTTTGTTTAAAAAAATCTCAAAACAAAACCGAACTTAATGCACGTGCGTAAAGATTGTCCCGGATTAGCCTGTGCAGTCTGCACAGGCTAATCTGGGACAGCACTTTCTGCTTTTATGGTATTTTCTATTTCCAGGAAGTCTCTTCTAAACATAAATCCACTGTTGGCGAAAAGTGCAGTCCCGGATTAGCCTGTGCAGACTGCACAGGCATATCTGGGACAATCTTCACACACGTGCATTAAGTTCGGTTTTCCCACTACGTGCATCATTTGTATACTGTATAAGGTGTTGTCAGAACTGAATAGGCGTTGTTATATATCCTCAAGTGATCCTTCAATCGGTTGGTTTAAATGTACCTGCAGTATGCGTTTTATGAAATAAGAATAAACCATGCTTCAGTTAAAGTTTTTAAAGTGGCAGTCAGAATCTTCGAAATATATATTTTAACCAGAATATTCTCGATATTTAACTGCATTTGCAACATGATAAAATAGTACTGCCAGAATATTTATGCTCTTTGTATTATATTTATTATGGTCAAGTTTTTTTCTGAGTAGGATGTTTGTTATGTAATGGATTTATTCATGAATATAGAAACAGTTATAGACATTTAATGTTGATTAAATGTTGTAAATGAATACTATAATATTTTGTTGTTCGCAGAAAGTTAACTACAAAGGTATCAGTGAAAGCAGCGAGTTTGAGGGCTACATTCGACTCACCAAGGAACTCGTGCGAGTGCATATAGCCGAGGCATCGAGAGAGGAGAAGCTGTCATTCTTCATTAACATCTACAATGCCCTGGTGATACACGCCAACGTAACCATGGGACCGCCGGTAAACCTCTGGCAGAGATACAAGGTTGGTGATTTTGTCACGAAACCCATTTCAAGACAACATGATAATGCAGCTGAAATTTGTTATCTCAAGCTTGTTGTAGTCAAAGTTCCAGATTTGGCAAATCAGACAAGAATTCCAGACTTTGTTCCTTCTTATTTTCTTCATAAACTAAATAGGGTTATCTGTAAGTTTTCACTCGAAGTTTGGTTAGAAAAGTGGTGTAATGGCTATGGTGTCTGACTTGTGATTGGGAGGTTGTGAGGAGCATACAAATGATCTTGCTCAAATGACACGAAGTACTGCTTTTTCCCAGGAAATTGACTCAACATGTTTCAATAAACCTCTGGCATTCAACACAATTGAGATTTAAACTAAATAACAACAGATTTGGTCATTTCAAGTGATTTTTATTTAGTTACATATCTCTGCTCTTTGCATATGCATTACTTGACAAAGAACATCATTGGAGAGCAACCATCAGTTTTACTGAGAGCCTTTTTTTTTTTGTAGTTCTTCAACACAGTGAGGTATATTATTGGAGGGTATGAATACTCACTACAGGATATTGAGAACGGAGTCCTAAGGGCCAATAGAAAAGGAATTGGTAAGACATTGTGTTAGGTACTTTATGCCATTTAGATGTTTCAAAAATATTTAGCTGTGTCTGACTTGCTTAAAATCATTCCAAATCCTTTCAAAACATGTTAAGTCACTTTTATGGTATATGTTATGTGGAAAAAATAATCACAAAAGTATAGTGCAACAATTTTCAGTTTCTTCTTTTTAAATATCACTTGTCTTAGAATTACAAGGGCCAATCTTACATATCAAAATGATGCAGATAGGACCTTGTAACACTAAGGTGGCAAATTATGTAAAATGATATGTTTCTTTAAATTTTATTGCAAGTACCTGATACCTAACTTCATTAGGTGGCAGTCATACTGTGCTTAAGAACTAACAGACTTCACTGCTCTGGCAAACTTGCAATGTTTTAGCACCAACAACACGTTCTACAACACTTGGATATTACACAGATGTTGCTTATGACCATTCCCTATCCACCCATATCCCCCAACCTCACTTTGACCTTGGCCTAATTTGCACTTAGAATAATTCAAATGTGCCATTTCTTGGTTAACTAGATTTTACCGTTTTGTCAAGCACCAACAACGCTTACTACAACACTTGGATATTTACACAGTTGTTACTTATGACCGCTTTCATGGTATTTTCTGTTTCAAGAAAGTCTCTTCTAAACATAAATCTACTGTAGGCGGAAAGTGCTGTCCTGGATTAGCCTGTGCGGACTGCACAGGCTAATCCGGGACGACACTTTACGCACATCCATTAAGTCCGGTTTTCCCATGACGCGCCTCATATTGCATTATATTCCAATATGGGTTTTCCATTTCCCAATATATTGCAATGCAATTTCCTTAAAATTTTATCACTTTCAGGAATGTTTATGAGACCATTTGGTTCCTCTGATCCCCGCATAAAAGTGGCATTGACAGAACACGAGCCTTTGATTCACTTTGCACTTGTTTGTGGTGCCAAAAGTTGCCCACCCATAAAAACATACTCAGCTGAGGTAAGAACATTTGAGACAATCCTAATTTTCCTACTCAGAGGTGTGATTTCTGTAACACTTAAAAATGGGGAACTATACTCCACTCCCACTCTCCAAAAATAATGATAAATTTACCATTTTAAAAAAGTTAATTATATCAAATTGACATTCAAAAGGGGGGGGGGGTCAGATGAAAGGAGTAAGAATTATACCTCTGGAAGAAGAATATATGAGGCGCGTCGTGGGAAAACCGGTCTTAATGCATGTGCGTAAAGTGTCGTCCTGGATTAGCCTGTGCAGTCCGCACAGGCTAATCCAGGACGGCACTTTTCGCCTACAGTGGATTTATGTTTAGAAGAGACTTTCTTGAAACTGAAAATACCATAAAAGCGGAAAGTGCCATTCCGGATTAGCCTGTTCAGATTGCACAGGCTAATCCGGGACGACACTTTACGCACATGCATTAAGTCTGGTTTTCCCACGACGCGCCTCATATTTTCTTTTTGTATGCACCCAGCATCTTGATGAGGGAGGTATATAGTTATGGTCCTGTCTGTCCGTGATTCCATCTGTACTAGGTTAACTAGATTTTACGATTTTGTCTAGCGCCAACAACCCTTACTTCAGTTCTTGGATACTACAACTTTTGTTTGCTTATGACCATTCCGAATCCACCCATATCACCCAACCTCGCTTTGACCTTTACCTTAATTAAACTTAAAATAATTGAAATGGGCTATTTCTTGGTCAACTAGATTTTACCATTTTGTCTAGCACCAACACTTGGATACTTGCACAGTTGTTGCTTATGACCATTCTTAATCCACCGATATCACCCAATCTCACCTTGACCTTGACCTAATGTGGACTTCAATAATTCAAATGGGCTGTCCAGCACCAACCGGGGGCATTTTTGTTTATTGAACACAGCGTCATGTTTCTAGTAAATGTAAGTCAATTGAAATGTTGGTTGGAAGGTGATGAGAATTCCATGCATTGGAGTTTAAGTTTTAGGTTAATTATTCTAATGATGTCTGCCAGTCCATGGCGAAAATAAACATTGTTGATCACCAAAGCTGATCAGCTAGGCCAACAGATTATTATCGGGTGTTTTTAAAGTGACCATGGAGCCATGGATTAAACCGAGCACCCTGTGTTTGGTGCAAGTCACATGTATGTAAAACAGCAAACAATTCTTAAAAACTTGAAAATAAAGGTGTTTAAACCAAGCTTTTCAGTGCTTCAGCAGTGCAAGCATTGTTGAGCTGTATACAATTCACCATGAGACAGGATCATTGGTGAGAAAATATCACAGTTTTCACTGAAATCTCACTTTACCATTCGTATTTTATCAAGGGCATCTATGATCAACTGAAGCTGGCCGCGGAGTCGTTCCTGGAGGGGGACGACGGCTGCCAGGTGGATATGGCCAAGAGAACCATCAAGTTGTCACAGATACTCAAGTGGTACAGCGCAGACTTCGGGGAGAACAAGGAGGAGGTATAATTCAGGGAAACCCTAGAAATTGTGGTCATATGCAAGATTATGGGTAGATAAATGCATATGCACTACGTTGTGTATAGTGTTTGATTTGCAAGAACGCTTTGCAACTCACTTTTTTCTGACGACCATTTATCATGTTGTGAATAATCAGCTTTTTTGGATACAAAAAAACTTCCATCAAGATTTCTGTAAACAAATATTGCATGTGATACCAATTGACCTTACGATGAGATTTGATTGACAATGTGTTTAGCCATTCAGAAAGCTAGGACTTACCATAATTGTTCGACAGAGATGTCTTGTAAAAACGTGTGTGTACTGTCAACAGTGTTTGTCAGAGTTTTATCTAAGTAGGCGTGGTTATAAATCCCATAGCACAAGATCAATGGTCCATGTTGCCCAGCTTGTCCCAAAGTAAAACAGACAAGTGAACTTTTGGCACAATTCACTGTATAATTACTCTACAGACAAGTGGCAAAAAACATATATGAGGCGCGTCGTGGGAAAACTGGACTTAATGCATGTGCGTAGTGTCGTCCCGGAGGGTTCGGGGTCAACTTGGCCCGAATACTAACTTACACTGATCTTATTCGGCGCACTTACGAATTCGGCCAGGTCTAACTCGGCCTAGTTATATTGAATTAGTGTAAAATATTTAGAATATCGTAAAGTATGTCGTATTTATACGTCGGAAATTAATTACACGGTGAACTTCGTGATAGTAAAACATGATAAAATGAAAAAAACAGACGTAGATAATTATGTGTTTATTCAAATCAAGTGGTATGCATATATACAGGTTTATGACATAAATAATTAAGTCAACATTTACATTTCCAACATCAAAGAAATAATAAATATATACATAGTCTTATATACAAACACCACAAAAACATATTTACACAGCAGATCTATATATACAGTTGTTGAACATACATATCAAAGTACATAGAGCATAGTATTGGTACATAAATGCACAAACAGAACTTTATAAAAAACAGCAACACATATTTAAACAGTAAATTCACACCATCTTCATGTCATATAATATATACATATATACATTTATGCACGATGTAAGTCATTAGACTTATGTACGGAGCCCGTACACTCGGCCAACCATTCCCATGAACGAGGATGTTGACATCTCGCTGTCCAGGTAGTGCTGCCAGCAGGTTTGCCGGGCCTTCTCCTTCTTGGAGCAGACTGCTGCCCTCTCCAAGTCGCCGTTGTCGACGGTCAGCTTGTCAAGTTCCGCCTCGCGCCTCAGGAGTGGGACGATCCTATAGAAGGACATCCCAGCAACTCCGGCCTGACTGTTAACCCGGTGGTGCCAGCCTGAAAATACACATACAAATACATCATATATAAACATACATATATGTATACATGTATCGCATAAGTTAAATTATGTTTATTTAAGTATAATACATCCGTTCATAAATCACTTACTACATATTATGGGAAAACCGGTCTTAATGCATGTGCGTTAAGTGTTGTCCCGGGTTAGCCTGTGCAGTCTGCACAGGCTAATCCGGGATGGCACTTTCTGCTTTTATGGTATTTTCTGTTTCATGGAAGTCTCTTCCAAACATTAATTCACTGTAGACAGAAAGTGCCGTCCCGGATTAGCCTGTGCAGACTGCACAGGCTAACCCGGGACGACACTTTATGCACATGCATTAAGACCGGTTTTCCCACGACGCGCCTCATATATTAATAACAGATAAGTAAGGCTTTATAACAATTTTTTTCACTTGTGTCTATTGTATTCACAAATTTACCAAAACATTCAGAAATCTTTAAGCATAATTTAATTACGGATGGCAATGAATAACTGGTTTATATCCGATTGTTAGAGCGGTTAACCAGTTACAAATGTGTTTTTTGGTTATTTGCGTTCAAAATGTGGGTGTCTATTGAACAAAATTAATACTTAAGTTGCTGTCCCAAAATTTTGTCTCCTCTTTAACTGCTTGGCGGATTTCGCTCAAACTTTCACAGCTGAAAAACCTTAACATGTAGGTGATCGTAAAGGAAGGAATTTCGGCTGCGACCCATTTTGGCGGAATTATTGTCCTTTGTCATTTTTTTCACTATAGAATATATACTTAACACAATTTTGTGGACTCCTTTTTCACTGCTTGACAGATTTAGCTCAGACTTTCTAAGCTTAAGAAACTTAATGTACAGGTGATCTTTAAGGAAGGACTTCTGGCTGTTACCAATTTTTGTCAAATTATAGCCCTTTGTCATTTTTTCCACTAAAGAATATAATTTTATGAAAATAATTTGTGGAGGCAAAAATAAGTGTTGGCGACATGTCCTTTGTCTGTGTCCAAACATGTGTAGTGGGTCATCCGTGTCTGTGACACATCTATCTTACGAATGATATCTTGTTAACTGCTTGAATACCAAAGCTGGTAAATCAAACTGGTTACTTATTATTCAGGAAAATTGTTGCTATGTTTTAGGTGGTGGAGTGGGTGCACAAACACATGGCCGAGGGAGAGAAGAGGTCACAGGTCGGCGAATTGCTTGCCAGCAAGAACTTCAAGCTTTCTCATATGCCTTATGACTGGGGACTCAACTCATAAAATGCTTTATGACTGGGGAATCAACTCATAAAATGCCATATGGCCGGGGTATCAAATCATGAACCATGAACTTCAAACTTTCTCTTATGCCTTATGACTGAGGTATCAACTCATAAAATGCCTTATGACTGGGGTATCAACTCATGAACCAAGAACTTCAAACTTTCTCTTATGTCTTATGACTGGGGAATCAAATTATAAAATGCCTTATGACTGGGATATCAACTCATAAAATGCCTTATGACTGGAGTATCAACTCATAAAATGCTTTATGACTGGGGAATCAACTCATAAAATGCCTTATGATTGGGGTATCAACTCATAAAATGCCTTATGACTGGCATATCAACTCATAAAATGCCTTATGATTGGGGTATCAACTCCTAAAATGCCTTATGACTGGGGACTCAACTCATAAAATGCCTTATGACTGGGATATCAACTCATAAAATGCCTTATGATTGGGGTATCAACTCCTAAAATGCCTTATGACTGGGATATCAACTCATAAAATGCCTTATGACTGGGGACTCAACTCCTAAAATGCCGTATGATTGGGGTATCAACTCATAAAATGCCTTATGACTGGGGAATCAACTCATAAAATGCCTTATGACTGGGGTATCAACTCATAAAATGCCTTATGATTGGGGTATCAACTCATAAAATGCCTTATGACTGGGATATCAACTCATAAAATGCCTTATGACTGGGATATCAACTCCTAAAATGCCTTATGATTGGGGTATCAACTCATGAAATGCCTTATGACTGGGGAATCAACTCATAAAATGCCTTATGACTGAGGTATCAACTCCTAAAATGCCTTATGACTGGGGTATCAACTCATGAATCAAGAACTTCAAACTTTCTCATATGCCTTATGACTGGGGAATCAACCCATAAAATGCCTTATGACTGGGGACTCAACTCATAAAATGCCTTATGACTGGGGACTCAACTCATAAAATGCGTTATGACTGGGGACTCAACTCATAAAATGCCTTATGACTGGGGTATCAACTCATAAAATGCCTTATGACCTGGATATCAACTCATAAAATGCCTTATGACTGGGGTATCAACTCATAAAATGCCTTATGACTGGGGTATCAACTCCTAAAATGTCTTATGACTGGGGTATCAACTCATAAAATGCCTTATGACTGGGGAATCAACTCATAAAATGCCTTATGACTGGGAACTCAACTCATAAAATGCCTTTTGACTGGGGTATTAACTCATAAAATGCCTTATGACTGGGATATCAACTCATAAAAAAATGCCTTATGACTGGGGACTCAACTCATAAAATGCCTTATGACTGGGGTATCAACTCATAAAATGCCTTATGACTGGGGTATCAACTCATAAAATGCCTTATGACTGGGGTATCAACTCATAAAATGCCTTATGACTGGGATATCAACTCATAAAATGCCTTATGACTGGGGTATCAACTCATAAAATGCCTTATGACTGGGGTATCAACTCATAAAATGCCTTATGATTGGGGTATCAACTCATAAAATGCCTTATGACTGGGGTATCAACTCATAAAATGCTTTATGACTGGGGAATCAATTCATAAAATGCCATATGACTGGGGTATCAACTCATAAAATGCCTTATGACTGGGATATCAACTCATAAAATGCCATATGATTGGGGTATCAACTCATAAAATGCCTCATGACTGGGGAATCAACTCATAAAATGCGTTATGACTGGGGACTCAACTCATAAAATGCCTTATGACTGGGATATCAACTCATAAAATGCCTTATGACTGGGATATCAACTCATAAAATGCCTTATGACTGGGGTATCAACTCATAAAATGCTATATGACTGGGGTATCAACTCATAAAATGCCTTATGACTGGGGTATCAACTCATAAAATGCCTTATGACTTGGGTATCCAATCATTAACCAAGAACTTCAAACTTTTTCATATGCCTTATGACTGGGGAATCAACTCAAAATACCTTTTGACTGGGGAATCAACTCAAAATACCATATGACCGGGGTATCAAATCATGAACCAAAAACTTCAAACTTTCTCATTTGCCTTATGATTGGGGTATCAACTCATAAAATGCCTTATGACTGGGGTATCAAATCATGAACCAAAAACTTCAAACTTTCTCATATGCCTTATGCCTGAGGATTCAACTCGAAAACTTTGAAGCAAGATCTTCAAACTTTCACATACCTTATGACTGGGAAATCAACTGGTTACTGTGAACATTGTGCAAGTAATCTGTGTTTATGGGATAGAAAAGTTAAGACTTTGAAATTATAGTATTTTGACTGAAATAATAAATGGACTTCTGACAAGACATTCCTTAATATGTCATATATGTAGCTTTTTATTCAGAATACACATAAATGTACCATTAATACTGGGAATTAAAGGGACTTGTTTACAGATTTTCATATTTTTAACTCGCCTTAGCACAACATGCTCATGGTGAGCTTTTGTGATCGCCTTTGTCCATTGTCCGTTGCTATTGTGGTGAGCTTTTGTGATCGTCCGTTGTTTGTCGTCCATCGTCCGTCCATGTGACCATGGTCAGCTTTTCATTCAAACAACATCTCCTAAACCACTTGGCAGATTTTCACAAAACTTAATAGGAATGATCCTGCCATCTTGCAAAATTTTTCAAATTGTGCCGGTCCACTGATTATGTATGTAATAAATAGCAAAATGAATTTAAAAATCTCCTTTGAAACCGAAAGGCCCAGAGGTTTCGTATTTGGTATATGACATTGTATAGTGGTCCTCAACAAAGAATATTTAAATTATGCCCGAGGGGTAGGAAGAAGGCACGCCCCGAGGGTAGCACGGGATCTATGGGATCTATGACGAAAAAATTGAAAATTGTCAATTTGCAATCGGTGAGCAGGTCCCTTTTAGAAAATGTCTCTCTTCTGGTAAATATTGTGTTGTATACATTGAATTGTGTTGTTTGTATTTGTGAATTATACTTTTTTTACCTTGTTTGTATACCCTTATTGTGATGTTTACATGTTTATTGTGTTTACATTTCCCTACTCAGGATGTTTTATCTTTTGTTGACAAAGGACATATTGTTTTCCTTCATAATGTTAGACATGGAACTAATTTATAAAGGACACACTTTTTTTCAAGTGCATACCTTCAAACATGTAAAAAAGGAAATGTATGGAAAACATTTCAGAGGATTATTTCTAGGAAGACCAACAATCAAGCACTTGAATATATGTGTATATAAGTCAACATTTGCAGTTGTTAAAACAAGTTCCATTTGATATAAGAATTACTATAAAATGCTAATTGTTGCATATTTTACACAAATTTAATATTTTTTTAAACCAAGAATTGTCTCTATTTCAAATTGTTTGAAGAATTTTTCTTAGGATATGTTATTTCAAGTATTTGATTGCATATTGATTATTCAAGGTTGGATTTATTCACAAACGTCGACTGATATTTCCATTTAATAGTATTAATAGGAATGGAAATTGACTATGTTAATAAATTTCTGATTTAATGTCAAAATTCATGGATTAACCAACTGAATTGTTTTGAGCAAACCCATGTGAGAATCTCTTGTCCGTGTTGATTATTAATGGATTGTTTCGCCATGATACACGTATATATTTGAGGCTTGTCGTGTGAAAACCCACTTTCTGCTTTTATATTTTCTGCACAGGCTGATCCGGGATGACACTTTACGCACATGCATTAAGCCCGGTTTTCCCACGACACGCCTCATTTGCTTTTTTTGACATTTTCACATCATTTAAATTCCATCTACCAACTGTTGGTTTTAGTTTACAGTGTACATGTGTACCAGTAATTAGGTAAAGCTGAATTAGGTAAAGCTGAAATGCTGTGGTGTGATTCAAGTGTTGTGGACTGTTTTAATCATATTTCTTACGCTGTTTGCCGAATCAAACGTATGTCAAGCTAGCCAATCAGCCAGACAGTGTAATATACCTAGATACATATTTTTTGCACTATTTAAGTGATATTTGTGTTGTAAAAACTATCAACAAAAGAACCACAGTATTTCTCTCATTCGATAATTCACTTTCAAACAAGTTATTATTTAGCTATTTCAACTGATGATTATTCGTTAATGACATATTGTTTCCAATATATTTATAATAATAAATCTAATGTCAACATTTAGTACTTAATTCTGCTTAGTTTAAGCATTATTAGCTTAAGCCTTTTCTTAAGTGATTATTAAATATATATTTTTACTTAGTTTCCTCTGTTGAGGGTTATTCAGTAATTATTAGGATGGCATCGAAAACCGGTTTACCAGTTAACCAAATATTAAGGCAGTTAGCCGGTTACAAATGTAATATTGGGTTATGAGAGTTCAAAAATGAAATAAAGGCAATTGTATCCCAACACATGCCTACCGAACATTGGGTGTATCCGCTAATTCTCTTATCGCTAATCAGTCAGTGTCAATTACCGACCCGTAGGCACATGATGTGTGAGTATGGGCTGATCTGCAATACCATCTCTTAATTGATCAACAGGGGTCGTGAAAACATAACAAAGCGAACACCTATTACATTGCAATTAGCACCTATTGTTTGATTTGTACACTGTTTCACATTTATTTGCGTGAGTAAACCAGTAAAACTACTAATTATAATTATATTCTTGTCCATTACCATTTAATTTTTCCATTTCAGTTGCATCCCTACAAATTACAATAAATCTGGTAGTAATAAATATCAACCTACAAGAACTAAAATGCCTGCATTGTCGGCACTTGGAAATTCTGTACACACGCTAGTAACAAGTATCAGCTACCGTACATTCCTACTGAGCCCAATCATATTGATATAGCATGTAGGTAAATCCAATCTCCGTAATTACCATAGGATCAGGCATCCAGCTGAATTACATGTACTATGTTTTGTTATTCTTTTTACAGAAAGTTGATGTTAACAAAGTCCAGAATGACAGTTATAAAGAAACCGGTTACAATTATACGTACATCATCAGTTAGGTATTTGTCAATTGAACAGACCATTTTACTGACCATATTTGCTATAATTGCGTACTGTCGGCCCTCTTTACGACATTCAATGTAATGGAATATTCAACATCAGACGCGATTTCGCTCGGGACGGATATTTTTCAGCGATAATCGTATTTATGTTAAATCAAAGTATGCGGTTTCAGACTCTAACACAATTTATTTGGGAACCAATCAATACAATAAACGTCAAATGGTTTCGTTAAAGCGACAATGAGAAGCCTCTTTGCGACAAAGGTGTGAAAGACCCACTTTACTTCTTAATCTCTTTAAAATAGATTCTTTATGCTTTTGTTTGTTTGTTTGGATTGTTCGCCATTTTTAACAGTATTTCAGTCATATCACGGCAGTCAGTTAACCTACTCACACTTTTCCTGGGCAAGCTTAGCCGATCTAAGCAGTTTACCTGTACGAAGTACACATACTTACGCCAGTAACTGACAACTGCCCTACATGAATCAGAGGTATGGGGAGAATGGCCGTAGAAATAATTTCATGACCAATCCCCACACAAGTTAGATTCTTCATGCACTCAGATGTACAAGGTAGGTGTGATCATCTTTTTCACGCATCCATTACTTCATTACATTCAAACTACAAGACATTAATTGAGATTAAGGAACTAATTCATGTTTGTGATATAACGATAAGAGGCTGGGATGCAAACTAGACCTAGTCCATGGAGAACTATTATGGATCTCAAAATCAGCATTCTATCGCTGACTTTTGTTAGAAGTTGATCTGCGTACATATGCTATGAATGCATATCAAATTGCAACTAGAATTGTCACATGAGTGACTGATATACCCCCACACTGTGGCAACATTTAGTGGTTAGTAACCAAAGTTGAACTTGTTGTATTATATGATGTTACACCTATGGACCAAAAATAAGTTGAAAATAAGTATGTAACCAAAGTCAAACTTGACCTGTATTTACTTGTATTTAATGATGCTACACATGTGTACCAATAATTATTTAAATATGTCGAGCCATTTTTGAGTTATCGTCAGGAAACCATGTTTTTAGGGAATTTAAGTCAAATAAAGGGCCATAACTCTGTCAAAATTTAGTGGTTTGTACCCAAAACCAAACTTGACCCGTATTTTATGATGCTACACGTGTATACCAAGAATTATTTCAATATGTCAAGCCATTCTTGAGTTATCATCCGAAAATCATGTTTTTATGGAATTTTAAGTCGAAAAGGGGCCATAACTCTGTCAAAATTTAGTGGTTTGTACCCAACATCGAACTTGACCTGTATTCTATGATGTTACACATGTGTACCAAAAATTATTAGAATATGTCAAGCCTTTATTGAGCTATCATCGCGAAACCAAAAACCAACAGACCGACAAGCTCACTCCTATATACCCCCCCTAAACTTGGTTTGTGGTGGTATGATTAAGTTATGTTCACGTATACACGTGTATTACTGTTGCTAAAGACGTTTTCGTTTGTCCGTTTGGGTCAACATGTATTGAATATGCTTAATTAGAAAAAGGTAAATAAATCATGTATTTATTAATTATAGATCTACATGTTCTTTTTATTTATTTACTAAATGAACAAAATGAATGAAATACATTTAAAGTTCACAAAGCACGACAATACGTACATGACTGTATCGATCGTTAACGTAATATACCGTCGCCACCAACATTCGTTTCAAAAGAAATTTGATATAGCGACACTTTTAGCGTGAACGGATTGTGTCACTGTAACGAGGGCTGACTGTACATGTACATTTTTATGTTGTATAAACGATATACTTTGAATTTGCAACAGTTGATGATTTAAGTTATATAATGGGTAGACCTAGACTTTATGGCACTGAATACTTAATCATAGAATAAAATAACTGTCTATTTGCATGTGATGTATTCTTTTAACACAAAGTAAACATGCAACAAATGTTACTTGATTTTTTATATATATATATATTTTTGTTGCAATAAACATGTATTATTTGATTTTTTAAAATATATATTTTTGTTGTAACTAGAATTGTCACATGAATGACGGATATACCCCCACAATATGGCCCTGTCACAAAACTATGGCATCCATTCGAGAGAAATGGACAGAGAGAAAATGCTTTAATTTGTGAATGGTCAACAGTGTATTTGGAAAAATTTATTTTCAATAGGAGCCATAACTCTGTCAACATTTAGTGGTTTGTAACCAAAGTTGAACGTGATCTGTATTTTATGATGTTTTACGATGTTACACCTATGTACCAAAAATAATTTAAATATGTGAAGTCTTTCATGAGTTATTGTCCATGTTTTTCGGGAATTTAAGTAAAAAAGGGGCCATAACTGTGTCAAAATTTAGTGGTTTGTAACCAAGTCGAATTTGACCTGTATTTTATGATGCTACACATGTGTACCAATAATTATATAAATATGTCAAGCCATTGTTGAGTTTTCATCAGGAAACCATGTTTTTAGGAAATTTAAGTCAAAGAAAGGGCCATAACTCTGTCATTTAGTGGTTTGTACCAAAGTCGAACTTGACCCGTATTTTATGATGCTACACATGTATACCAAAAATTATTTGAATATGTCTAGCCATTCTTGAGTTATCGTCCGGAAATCATGTTTTTAGGGATTTTAAGTCGAAATGGGGCCATAAATCTGTCAAAATTTAGTGGTTTGTAACCAACATTAAATTTTACGTGAATTCTTTGATGTTACACATGTGTACCAGAAATTATTGGAATATGTCAAGCCTTTATTGAGCTATCATCCGGAAACCATGTTTTTAGGGAATTTTAAGTCAAAAAGGGGCCATAACTCTGTCAAAATTTAGTGGTTTGTAACCAACATTAACCTTTACCAGTATTCTATGACGTTACTCATGTGTACCAAAAATTATTTGAATATGTCAGGCCTTTCTTGAGTTATCATCCGGAAACCGAAAACCAACAAGCTCACTCCTATATAACCCCCCCAAACTTCGTTTGTGGGGGTATAAAAAGCATATTCTACAGAAATATGATACTTTTTTGGTCACGACAATCAAGTTATTTGTAAGTTTCTATATTTCAGTTTGGATTTTTACTTTCACTTTTAGTCTTATTCAATGACTGCCATGATTGTTTTTCACACTTTTCCCTGTTTTCCAGAGTTTTAGGCCATCCTGTATTGTTGAATTGGAATTGCAGCAATTTTGCATGAATTATCCATAGAAATACACTTGTATTATATTTTATAAGTTTTATTTATAAGTGAAAAAAAATATCTTTAACAAATTTGTAAACAACAAACGTGTACAGTGTATCAAAATAATTTCCAGAAGTAAAGGGTTAAATAAATATTTAAAATTATGTACAACAGTTTAAGAATGTCAATAAAACATGTATTAAAGAATTATAAAAATCGTTTAGAAAAGAGAAGTCTCCGATAAAAGAAAGAATACTCTTGTAAATCGTGCATTATAGTTTAACAACTTAAACATTATTCAAATATTATACAAAAAAACAACAACACAAACTACAAGACATTGTTAAATATGATTTATAAGGTAAAATTAATAAAAATAAAAATTATTATCAAAATATAAAAAAAGAAACTTCCATTACTGAAATTATGAAGGATACAGTAGTTAATAAAGGAAGATAACATGATTAAAATACTTCTTTTTTTGGACCAAAAAAAACAAACAACAAACAAAAAACTCTCCAGTCGTTAAATATGAAGTGAGGAGGCGGGTCTGCTAACTGGGCTGGGCGTGTCTCTGATGAAAATGGCGCTGTTGCGCATGGGGGGTTTTGTGACTGACAAGCTTTTGGAGGGTCTGATCACCAAACCCCCACCCTTCTTGGTGGCTGGAACCTTCATAGCGTTAGCCACGCCTTTGCCAACATCCTGCGACGTTGGTGGGATGGTCATATGACGGATATATCGGAACGGTCCGGGTTTCCACGGGCAGACAACAAAGGCTTCTTCCTCGCGGTGCGGCGAGTAGGCGCTGTAGACGTCGCGGAAATTTCGAAGCAGCTTCTTGGGCAGCACAACGTCGGCGTAGAGTCTGTCCCAGTGGTCCCAGGCGTTTTTTATCTCAGTCTGACGCAGGTTGTGGTAGTAGGCATCGATTGCTTCTTTGGCCTGCAGGTTGAAAGGATTCGTTTTTGTATACAAGGACATGAAAGTTCAGACACAGTTGTAGTAGAATAGCAAAGTTTTTTGGCCTGCAGGTTGAAAGGATTCGTTTTTGTATACAAGGACATGAAAGTTCAGACACAGTTGTAGTAGAATAGCAAAGTTTTTAATACATTTTGAACTATTCAGGCAAAGCTGTAAATGCTCTAAATAAGGGAACATTAATGTAAAATCTAGAGCTATCACTACATGTCATAAACACCCACACATACCGCTTTGACACAGATGAAGAGAGTAATGTTTTGACAGACAAAAAATATACAGACAAAATCACCTGCATAAGGGAAACTAGATGCCTGTGGCAACATGTCGAGCCTCCTTTAAACTCTAAGTGGGACCTTGACCTTTGAGCTAGGGAAACAGGTCTTGTGTATGACACACCATCTCCACAAGGGTGAACCTATGTGGCAAGCAGTTTTTTTCCAACTTTCGGGGAAGGGTGGCAGGGCCCATCAGATGGGGAATTTTACGACAAGATGGGATTAATTTTTTTTAAGAAAAGCATACTAACATATTTAAATTCTACTGTGTTATAAAACATTAATAAATTGTTTTGCTGATAAAGTAGTTTGAGCTCTAATTGGTTTTTTGACAAATTGCTGGGATTGTTTACGAAAATCCATCTATCTTAGTCATTTTCTGTCCAATTTTGGTCATTCTTTTTCAAAATCAAGCTTACATTCTGAGGGGAATTCTAAAGTAAAAATAAGTGAACAATATATACTTTTTAAGCAGGGGAATGCGGCCGATTTTTTGCCCCAAATTGGCCCTAAAAAATCGCTGGCAAGTTATTTAAAAATAACCTGATGAATGATGAATTAACAGTCCAGACAAGCTGTATTATGCCCATATTTGACCTTTGACCTCCAAGTTTGACCTTGATCTTTGAGCTAGGACACAGGTTTTGTGTGTGACATGCTGTCTTCATATGGTGAACATTTGTGGCAAGTTATTTAAAAATTCCTTGATGAATGATGAATTAACAATCCGGACAAGCTGTATTTTGCCCATATTTGACCTTTGTCCTCTTGATCTTGACCTTTGAGTCTTGCACATGGTCCTAATTGAAGTAATATTAAAATCCTTCTATGCATTTAGAAGTTATGGAGCGGAAACTAAATATGGAAGGACATTTATATTTTACCTTTGACCTCTAGGTGTTAATACTCCTCAGCAGAATTGTGCACTTAATACTTATTTCAGAAATCTTCAAAGTCCCATAACTCTGAGAAAAATCATTGAAGCGTAACATCCTGGTTCAGTGCACACCTTCTCTTGGTAATGAAGCTTTCTATCAAGTTTCATTGAATTCAGACCAGTAGTTGCGTAGAAATAGACCGGACAAGAATAGACGAGTTCCACATTCCCATTTTTAGCGATTATCACGACACAATAATTTATCTGCGAATCGAAAACGAGGCTCGCGATGTATTGATACTGGTCATTTACAGCTTATTACTTTTAAAATGTTATAAATATTCACTTAGTTTACTTCTTAATGAACAGAAATGGCATGGTACATACTATAAGTAGGATATATGATAAGAGAGTGTCAGTTTAATAAGTATATCGTTGTTAAAAATGGGGAAAACAATGCAATTTAGACTAAGTTACTTTCTCTGAGACTGACAGACTTCATATTGTTCAAACCTGGTCTTATCAATTATAATCTTGTATAAACACATGACCATTAATATCTAACCAGAATGTGTATATATAGGTCCTAAGTTTAATATAACACGTGGCACAATTACGTAATCAAAGTGCATACCAATTAGTGAAGTAATACACGGGTCATGTCTCGTCAGCTATGCCACTGACTTCATGAATCTACTTGATAACAAGTGAAATAATCATTTAAAAGAAAAAAATTATTTAAGAATTTTTTATCCGGCTAGCGCAGTGGTTGGTACACCCGCTTCTCACCTAGGCGTCCCGGGTTCACTTCCCACTCCCGGCGCATGTGAGTTTGGTTGGTGGTCACCATACCAGACAGGTGGGGTTTCCTCCGGGTACTCTGGCTTTCCCCCACAGCACAAGACCACACCAACATTAAAAAATAGTTCAGTAAAGAGATCAAATAGCTGGAAATTGCAATTTTGATTCAAAATTCATCCCAACTTCGACGAGTCTAAATGTAAATTAGGTAGAAGTGCTAGGACACACTCCGGGTCCTCACATAATGCAGCCTCAGGGGCCGAAGGACCTCATAAACTTCGAAAATACATACATACTTATTCGCATTCATCATGATCATTTGCATTAACGCATGATAGTGTATAAATGTAATGTACATGTGTTTGTACACAGTTTGAAGCCATTACAATAATTAAATTTGCTTTTTGACGGTTTGATATTAAATAATGATGTTTTATTTCTCAGTCATATTTTTAGTTTGTTTTGGTTCTCTATCATTAGAGAGTACAAAGACAAAACGTCTTTGATCAATCCTGGTTAACTCGGTAGAATTCTTAAGTTGTTTCACTCAAATGAACAAAAGAGCATACTGGGGGGTATCACTTTCTTGCTCATACTGCATAATAAAAATAATAATAATAACAATAATAATAATAATAATAACATGTTATTTGTAACTGTCAAGCTGTTATATAATTACCCCAGCCGACACTGAATCCGGAATAAACGAACTGCTTCTGTTAATTAAATATTAATTAATTAATTAATAATTAATTATGTAAACTGCAATAAATTCAGAAATTATAGACTTATTTCAGTCATTAAAAAATCAGATCTGAATATGAAGTAACATAATTATGATGTCAAACATAGTTTCATTAGCAAATTTGGCTATGTTGTTATTGTTGCATTATTTGCATTATAAGTTAAGTATTTGAAACATATCCACGTATACATAACTGAGTGAATAAAACAGAGACAAATTTATTGAAAAAGCAAACAACATTTTATAAGTTTATTCGACATTTTCTCCACTGAGCTTTATTTTCCTTTATGGACAATTACAGCCAATACATCGTCAGCCTAGTTTTCGATTCGCTTTATCAAGGGAGACAACTCCTACAGTACTTGATAACGGGAATGTGAAAAGGGTCTATTGTGCACTAAATGCTTATTTCAGAAATCTTCAAAGTCCCATAACTCTAAGAACAAGGCTTGTCACAGGGTGTGACGTATGCCCCCGAGGCATATGATTGTCAGCGGAAGGCAACGCAATGTCGGTTACATGTGGGCAAACATGACACTTCCTACAAAAAGAGTTATGGTCCTTGTACTCTGCACTTCGTCTCAACATCCTCTATCAATATATGTGGTTTTATTTTAAATCACTTCAATACTTATGGAGTTATGCACTGCAAAAGAAAATTAACTGAAGGGCAATAACTCCATAAATATTGAAGAAAGAGTTATGGTCCTTGTACTCTGTACTTCCTTTCAATGTCCTCTATCAATTTATTTGGTTTTATTTAAAATCCCTTCAATACTAATGGAGTTATGTCTGCACACAAAAAATTAACAAAGGGCAATTACTCCCTAAATATTGAAGAAAGAGTTGTGGTCCTTGTGCTCTGCACTTCTTCTATTGTCCCCTATCATTATATGAAGTTTCATTTCAATCCCTTCAATGCTAATGGAGTTATGCTCCGCACAAGAAAATTAATGCTTGACATAAGGAAATAAAACAAAGGGCAATAACTCCATAAATATTGAAGAAAGAGTTGTGGTCCTTGTGCTCTGCACTTCATCTCATTGTCCTCTATCATTATATGAAGTTTCATTTGAATCCCTTCAATACTAATGGAGATATGCTCCGAACAAGAAAATATAACAAAGGGCAATAACTCCATAAATGTTGAAGAAAGAGTTGTGGTCCTTGTACTCTGCATTGTCCTCTATCATTATATGAAGTTTCATTTGAATCCCTTCAATACTAATGGAGTTTTGCTCCACACAAGAAGTGTGACGTATGGACAGACAGACGGACGGACAATGCGATTGCTATATGCCCCCGAAGTTACCGTCCTGGTTCGGTGCACACCTCTTGGTAATGAAACTTCCCATTAAGTTTCACTGAATTCTGGCCAGTAGTTGCTGAGAAATAGTCCGGTCAAGAAAACGGGTCGGTAGGACGGACGGACAAAGCAGTCACTATATGCTCTCCCGAAAATTTTTCGGGGAGCATTAAAACCTTCCATTTTTGATGCAATGTGACAAACTTAATCACCTTGGCCCTAATTCTGTGCAGATCGTTGAAAGTTGGTTTCTCCGAGGTAAGTTTCATTTTCAGGCTAGGAAGGTCCACATCGATGTACTGGATACGTGGGGTGGTCCAGCCCAGTCCCATAGCCAGCGAGCGCTTGTCGATACCTGCTCACATGACATAGGCTTGTTTATTTTTTTTGGATTTTTCGCCGTGTTTAACAGTATTTCAGTCATATAACGGCAGTCACTTAACCTACTAAGCGGTTTACCAGAACCAAGTGTTCTTACTTATGCCAGTAACTGACAACTGCTCTACTTGAATCAGAGGTAGGGGCCGTAGAAATCATTTCATGACCAATCCATTATGTGGTCATAATTTGCCACCTTGGTATTATACTATCTGCTTCTTTACACATGTTAGATAGGCCCTTGTTATCCTAAGGTGGCGAATTATGTACACTAAAGGCCATTAAAACTGTTTGGTCACATTTTTAAATAAGAGTAACTGGATAATTTTTTCCATATAAGCCTGTTGGATTATCGTTTTAAAGATAAGCCAGGTGACAGACATATACATGTATATCGATGTTATGGTCAAACGAAGCCAAAACTTGTGAAATCATATATCCCAACAAATGAACTTGAAATCATGCTCAAACCATAAGTTATGCTTTAATGGCCTTAAAGACGTTCGCAACAAAAAGAAAATAATTCGGTTAATTTCTCCTTTTGCTTCATTATTTCTTTGTTGTATATAGGTTACAATATACTAATTTCAATCAATAAATATAAGTTTTTGAAAGTCATCAAGTTCCAGTCAATGGTTAAAAGTTCATAAAGCATTATTATAATCAAAAACACACGAATACAATGTATTGACAAACAAATTAGTTAAAAAAAGATCCATTAAATATCTCCATTCTATTTTTGCATTTTATACGTTGTTTACGTAAACACGAAACATGAAAAAGGCTACACAGGTACCCTATTTAAAGTCCAATATTTCCCCAACAAGTTTGGTGACCCATTCATTTTATTAATGGTTTGGTGTAAGTATACATTGGTGCATGTATGTGCGAAATGAAAAGAAAATCTGTCGTGTGGAACAAAATACATTAATGCATAATAAATACGTTTCAGAAAGTATTATTAGTACCCATTTGACCTACTTAAATGTCAAGTCAAATTCATTAATACAGTAAATGTAGGCAAAGCGTTTTTTCATAACCAAAATACATTTGTATATTGCCAAACAAGACATGTGAAAACAAATCAGTTGAAAGAACCATAACCTTGTTTGAAAAAAGCTCATCTATATACTTAAAACATCGATAAAAAATCCATACTGAAAAAAAGGGCTTCGACAGGTACCGTATTCAAAGCCTAATATTTCCGGAAAAAGGCTGGTGACCCGTATTTTTTATCACTGTTTTAGTTTCAGTATACAATGAAACATGTATAAGGAATATTTTAACAAAATATGTCGTTTGGAACAAAAGATATTCGTATAATTAATTGATTATTTATTGATTTTTTCAAAGGCATATAAAATGCATAATTAACTGCATTAAGTGTCCATTAAGTCATTTTTTAAATGGTAACTATAGATAAAGCGCGTTTTATCATTAAACTGCACTTGTATATTGCCAAACGAAACATTAAAAAAGATGCGTTTAAAAATCTCCGTCCTTGTTTGAATATGAGCGCTTTACATAATTGAACATTGCTAGTCACACGGACTGAAAAAAAGGGCTTCGACAGGTACTGCATTTAAACCCCAATATTTCCGGAGAAAGGCTGGTGACCCCTATTTTTTAACACTGTTTTAGTTTCAGTATACAATGACACATGCATATGGAATTTTTTTTCAAAATCTGTCGTTTGAAACAAAAGATATTCGTATATTTGATTATTTATTGATCTTTTCAAAGGCATATAAAATGCATAATTAACCGCATTAAAAGTCCATTAAAAGTCATTTTTTAAATGGTAACTATAGATAAAGCGCGTTATATCATTAAACTGCACCTGTATATTGCCAAACAAAACATTAAAAAAAAGATGCATTTAGAAATCTCCGTCCTTGTTTGAATATGAACGCTTTTTATAATTGAACATTGCTAGTCGCACAAACTGAAAAAAGGGCTTCGACAGGTAACGTATTTAAACCCCAATATTTCCTGAACAAGGCCGGTGACCCCTACTTTTTAAGACTGTTTTAGTTTAAGGATACATTGACACGTTTGTGTAAATTTTTAAGAAAATCTGTCGTTGGGAAATAATTGGCAAAAATTGTTGCGAACGTCTTTTATATATATATATATATATGAGACTTAAATGAATGCTGATATTAGTAGATTCAAGCAGCTCACAAAGAAACAAACATATGAGGCTTGTCGTGGGAAAACCGAGCTTAATGCATGTGCGTCAAGTGTCGTCCCTGATTAGCCTGTGCTTTCACTTTCTGCCTACAATGGTCTTATGTTTAGAAGGGACTTCCATTAAACAGAAAATACCATAAAAGCGGAAAGTGCCATAAAAGCGGAAAGTGCCGACCTGGATTACAGGCTAATCTGGGACGACAATGAAAATTATTGGAGTTTAAGATGTGAAAACTGTCCAGATAATAGTTATACTTTATAATACACATTTTCGAACATGCATCATTTTCGGATACACATAATTTTGATACAAGATGTGCATGACCCGCGGACCTGAGGACTGACTGACATTCCAGACAAATATGATCCCTGCTTTCATTCATTCTGTTTGCCTCCGCGTATACAGGGGTTTACTTAAGGATTTGACTTTCACTTGCCCAGGGGGCAACTTACTTTGAACATCTACTTGCCCCCAGTGAAAAAAGGTTGCCCAATACTTAAGTCAATGTTTGTTGATATTTAAAGCATATAAATGCATTATAAGATGTATTTCAGCAAACATGTATTAAACCTAATGACTTTTTATAAATGAACGCTATCAACAGAAACAATTCACTACTGTTTTATTTCTGATGATCAGATGAAATCATCAACAAATTAAACACAATTTAAAATAGTGACAAACACTTCATAGGCCTGCTTTGCAAGCTTCAAATCTTCATATTCTATATGACTTATTAATCTCGGGCCATTGAAATTTGTTAAGCCATGAAGTCTGGAAAGTTCGTTTACGTGATTCTTTTTCATATTTTCTTTTTCTTTCTTTTTTCTGATGTCTGTTTATTTGATAGAATTTGCTTATCTAAATTATTTAATTTGAAAAACATTTGACGATTTTGTGTTGTTACCATTTCTAAGAAACTGCTGACTTGAACCTGTTTCGAGTGGTTTGATTGGCTTATACCATACAAACAACCAATCAAAATCAGTTTTACGTATAGATGTAAAACAGCGATATCAACTCAAAGAAAATAAATAATTACAAAGGAAAAATTGGAAAGATGTCACTACGATAATTGATTTGCCCGGTGGGCTATCACCTTTGGAAAATTATTTGCCCGCGGCAATTTTAACCCGTCCGCTTAAGTAAACCCCTGCGTATAGTTAAAGGTTAACAATCCAGCAATCTTAAAAATCACACAATTTCTTGGCTGCAATTCTATTTGTGGGGAAATGAAAACTTTATCAGCATGTATACATATGCATGGTCAACAAGAGATGTTTGTAAACAGCCAAGTCGTTAATATGTGCAATTGTTAAGAGATTTGTTTAATATTGTATGTGCACATTAACACATGGGGAGGAAATTAAAGTTGATGCTTTAGAAAGTAAATATAAAGCTGAAAGAAAGATAGAGTATAATTATGGATTTATTTGTACAGTCTATTACATAAGGATAACTGTTTTCTGTTTGATTTAAACATCAAATAGACCAAAACATCTCTAGATATCCTGCGAAAACTAAATGGTCTACGCTGTACGGAGAAAACAGTTTTCATGTTACAAGCCCCTGTGACCTTGACCTTTAACCTGTTGACCTCAAAATCAATAGGCGTCTTCCTTTTCTCCCAAGTAACCAGCATACCAACTTAAATGATCGTAGGTCAAAGCGTTCTCTAGATATCGTGCTGAAGCGAAATGGTCTACAGACAGACCATTAAATGACCATCCGACCGACTGACGGACCGGTGTAAAGCAATATTGTAAAAATATAAGTAAAAAATGGGGCATAACTCTGTCAAAATACAAAACAGAGTTATGGGGAATGTTCACCCTGATACTGGAGTTGATGAAAAAGGTTAGTTCCAAGTTTCAAGTGAATAGCTTTTGTAGTATTGAAGTAACAAAACTGTTGAATATAAACTTTAACCAGAAAATCTATGTGAAAAAGGGACATCACTGTAAAAATACAAAACAGAGTTATAGGGAATGTTGCCCTTGATACCGGAGTTGATGACAAAGTTTAGTTCCAAGTTCAAGTGAATAACTTATGTAGATTTGAAGTTATACAACTTTTGAATATAAACTTTAACCAGAAAATCTAAGTAAAAAAGGGGCATAACTCTGTCAAATTACAAAACAGAGTTATGGGGAATGTTGCCACTGACACTGGAGTTGATGACAAAGGTATATTCCAAGTTTCAAGTGAATAACTTATGTAGTTTTAAAGTTACAAAACTTTTGAATATAAACTTTAACCAGAAAATCTAAGTGAAAAGGGGGCATAACTCTGTCAAATTACAAAGCAGAGTTATGGGGAATGTTGCCCCTGACACTGGAGTTGATGACAAAGGTATATTACAAGTTTCAAGTAAATAACTTATGTAGTTTTAAAGTTACAAACTTTTGAATATAAACTTTAACCAGAAAATCTAAGTAAAAAAGGGGCATAACTCTCAAATTACAAAACAGAGTTATGGGAAATGTTGCCCCTGACACTGGAGTTGATGACAAAGGTATATTCCAAGTTTTGAGTGAATAACTTATGTAGTTTTTAAGTTACAAAACTTTTGAATATAAACTTTAACCAGAAAATCTAAGTGAAAAAGGGGCATAACTCTGTCAAAATACAAAACAGAGTTATGGGGAATGTTGCCCCTGACACTGGAGTTGATGACAAAGGTATATTCCAAGTGAATAACTTATGTAGTTTTGAAGTTACAAGACTTTTGAATAAAAACTTGAACCAATTCAGACGAGGACGAGCTAAACATGAAGTGCTCAAATTAAAATGTTCCTGAATTAACAATCTAGAACTGGGCCCAACCTTTCACCAACCCGTTCATACACTTAAGTCGTAACAATAAAGAATATTCTTGAAACTGTACTATTCCATGAAAGCTGTTAATCTGAATAATACTTGGTATTAAATAATTCTGACTGTAGCATTCTTTATTTAGCTGGGCCCAACCTTTCACCAATCGCTTCATAGACTTAAGTCGTAACAATAAAAGAATATTCTTGAAACTGTACTACTCCATGCAAGCTGTTAATCTGAATAATACTTGGTATTAAATCATTCTGATTGTAGCATTCTTTATTTAGAATGATTTCCTGATAACATAACGCAACACTGGTACCCAGCATATTTGCAAACACACAAACAATCGAGGCGCATCGTTGGAAAACCGGACTTAAGGCATGTGCGCAAAGTGTCATCCCGGATTAGCCTGTGCAGTCCGCACAGGCTAATCCGGGACGGCCCTTTCCGCTTTTATGGTATTTTCTGTTTCAAGGAAGTCTCTTCTAAACATAAATCCACTGTGGGCGGAGTGTTATCCCAGATTAGCCTGTGCAGACTGCACAGGCTCATCCGGGACAACACTTTACGCACATGCATTAAGACCGGTTTTCCCATGACGTGCCTCAATTATATTCCTTTTTGAGTCTAAGTCTATTCTCTATTGTTACAAATGGGTTGATGAATATAGGCTTAGGGGTTGTATTCTAGAAACATCTTTAGTTAACCTTATCCTTAAAATCTAGGGCTTTTTTCATCTCTTTGGGATGGGGCCCTTTGCCATCATTTGGGGGAATATATCATTATTTTTGGAATTTTGGGGAAACATTTTCATACTAGGGGATGAAAAATCCTAGGGTAAGATCAGTTTTAGGGGAAAACTGCATGATTTAAAATAATTTTTCTGAGGGGATGACACCTTATAATGGCCTCTCATTTTATGAAGCTTTTTATTTCAAGTGCACTTTACAGTATGCTTAGTATTTATTAATTATCATCTATAGTATTAACAAGTGTTTGATTTACAGTAACGGGATTCACACATTGATTGGTAGCTTCAAACGTACAACATTTTGAAAGTTTGAACTTTAAAGTGACAATATGTTAAGATGAACTTAAGATGTTTCTTAAATAAGGGCCCCGATGTCCAAACCAACTCACACTTTCTGCCGTTGGGAGCACTCATTGACTGCCTCTTGCGCTTGTCCATAAAGTCATCACTCATTTTGCTCTCCACGATGGTGATCCTCTTCCGCTGTGTCGGCGGCGGCTTCGGGCCGTCGGTGGGTGTCTGAACTGGAGCTGCTGTTGGCGCTGGCTGGGTCTGCTGCTTAGCAATCTTCTTCTTTGACTGCATCTGGAGCTTCACTGAATATGGAGGGTGTATTTCTCATAAATTTCATTAGATCAACGCATACAATGATTTTTCATTACGCAATTGTTTGCAACTATTTTGATTTTGAACAAACTGACAGTACCCTGTGCACAGATTAATCTATGTTAATTACAGGGTTGTCATTATCAAATGAAACGAGCGAGTTTTATCATAATGTCAGTGATTTGGGCAGGTCTAGGGGGCCCCTTGTTATATTACCGGTCAAAATTGTTAAGTTCCTGAAAAAAAAAATTCTCACGATTTAAACGATGAATTTGATCGGCATTCTGTTAATAATGCCAACCCTGCGTTACTGATTGTGTTTTCCTGACTGTCTGCGACTCTTAAGATTTCCGATGAGATGCATCGTTTCATAATGTCTGCATCCTTTATATGCAATACATTTCGGGACACAATAAAAACTGAAGTGTAACCTGATGACTGTCGCTTATATCAGAATATACAGTTTATATAGACACCGGTTGCATGTTAATGTATACCGACACCAGATGCCATGCAATCTGTCATTTAACTGGCATAATAACAATAGTCTGTAGTGTACAGCGAATCGTATTCATGGTACTTCTGGCTACATCAGGTTGTTTTGATTTTAAGTACCCGGATTTTAGTGGTGTCATCATTCATGTCGACGAAAACAATCCAGAAATTAGAAAAAAATCATGCAACACACTCCTATTTTTGTACCAAATGCAACTGAACAATCAACTACTGACAAGTCCACTGACAATAATAATAATAATCCACCAAAACAAGTAAAAAATACATGATTTTCAGAAAAAACAACAACAAGATTCTGTGTTTGATAAACACACCGGTTGGTGCTGGATAGCCCATTTCTTAGTCCAAATTAGGTCAAGATCAAAGTGAGGTTAGGTGATACGGGTGGATTGGGAATGGTCATAAGTAACAACTGTGTAAATATCCAAGTGTTGTAGTAAGCGGTGTTGGTGTTAGACGAAACTGTAAAATCTAGTTAACCAAGAGATAGCACTTTCGAATTATTAAGTGCAAATTAGGTCAAGGTCAATGTCAAAGTGAGGTTGGGTGATATGGGTGGATAGGGAATGGTCATAAGCAACAACTGAGTAAGTATCGAAGTGTTGTAGTAAGCAGTATTGGTGCTAGACGAAACGGTAAAATCTACTTAACATTGTCACGAACGGACGGAAGGACGGACAGACAGGACAATCACTATATGCCTCCCGCATCAAGATGCTGGGGGCATAAAAATGGATTGAGTATTACAGCTTGCTTACGTACGTGAATGGCAGGGTTGTTGTAGTATTAATTCAGATTGATGTGACTAATCATTTTATGTTGTATTACACTTCAAATTAAAAGTAAAACACTAAACAATTTAGTATTTTGTTGCAATTTTTTTTTTATGAATTCAGACCCATTGTTATTAAAATATGACTCATTAGTGTGGGTCTGGGACCCATTGTTTTAGAACATGCAAGTCCAGGGACTCATTATGAATAAATTCTAATTAATGACTGTACATTGTGAAAAAAATAACCACAGACTTATGAATTATTTGATGTTCACAATAATAATAGTATTATTAATGGCCTGTTTTTTTGCTATGCACAAGTTAAATGCTATCATACACAAGAGGGCCATAAGGCCTTAGGTTGCTCACCTGAGGGGCTAAGGAACTAAACTGTTCTGAGCAAGTTTCATGAAGATTCGGCTAAAATTGTGGCCTCTAGAGTGTTCACAAGCCAGTGCTCCAGCTAGGCCTAAATAGCAGGGCGCAGCGCCCATTCCTCTTTGCCCCCCGCCCTGCCGCCCTCGACCCCGCTCTGCCCTCTTTGATCTCGGCTATGCCGTATATACAACCATATACTAGTTTAATGAGCCGCCATATCTATATACATGTACTGCGCAATAAACCAAAGCGGATGCATGCTGCGTCCAGTTAATCTCCCGAGTAAATACCGACCTATAAAAGCATGTATAAAATACATGTATATTACGTCATTTATCTCGCCTTTGATCAAGTAGACCATAAGGGCTCGCTAATTTTTCCGATCTGATCATGACGCTCAGACGCTTTCAATTAAAATGGCTATTGATTTACCATATCGTCACTGGACGTATCTGTACACAAAATTAGTCGTGTATATGCAGTTTCTGCATCTGGAGAATGCACGCACGTTTCCATGAAGTGTCCTTGACCTTGCAGAATTTGGCGTGAAATTCTAGCAAAACACGTTTTTACCATGGAGTTGCACGTCAGAAACACGGTACACACGTGTTCGTGTAATGATAAAATATTACTAAAATCTATCGTGAGCAGTCGAGACGTCATTGACGAATTAAGCACATCAAACCCACATATTTCCCGTACGTTAATAAAAATAAGTTAAACGCTTACCGATTTATAATATATTTTAATCGGATCTAAATTATCCATAAATAGAAAATCACATGCATATTAATATGAAACACAACAAATTACATCAAGTAATAATTCTGTACTTTCCCATTTACGGCACACAGACACTTAAACATGTGCATGTTTGCTGAAGGCACATTCTACATTTTTTATCAGTAACTCGTCGAACGGATGTCGGCTTTAAATCAAAGGCGTGATTTGCGCTTTGATACTCAAACAAAGTCATGTGCAGATTACTAGTAATTAAAATCTCGTAAAAAGGATTTTGGAAGTACTCAGAATGGGTCCGGGAGTAAATGCCAACGTGTGAATTGTAACAATGAATGTTTTAACAGTTGAATTTAATGTGTCAAGAATGTAATTAAATTGGACTTTTAATGGCAATGAAAATATTTATTAATTTGATATATTTAAAGCTGTTATGAAATTTCGGTTCTCACGTTGATTACCAAAGCGGAAAATCAAATAAAAATAATTTCATTAAAAAATGTTTCGGTGCCCAGTTACATGTATATTAATAACAATTACACATCTCAGTGTCCAATTTGTGTTTTGTTGGAAAAACGTGCGAACTATTACTTAACGCTAGCGATGTCATGAAATACTCGTGGCAAACGCGCGTGTAAAGCGCGTACTATTTCCTAACGCCAGCGACATCATGAAATACTCGTGGAAAGCGTGTGTGTACAGCTGCTGGTAAACGCTTTAGCGCGAATTCGTTCGGGGTCTGACTAAAGCTATTTAAAAGCAAATAATCGGTCAAATAAATTCGGTAAATTAGTGTTGGAATACGTATCAAAATTCAAATACAGAATAAACATGTTTCTCGTAATTTGATAAATTGTTAATTCATTTGATTTATTGTAGTGTAACCTCTTCCACAACTGTATGTTTTCCATTTTGTTTTAAAGTATTTAAAAAGTTTCCAGTCACATATAAGTTTTATATTAAAATACCAACGTATAGAACATTTGGATTATTTAATGAAATGTTTTCGGACGTTTCATTTTGGACGTATGTTTGTACATAGCAAATATAACCCAATGCATTTGATTATATTTATACTAGCTATAGTTAAAATTGTTGAATTTAAATGCTATTGATAATATTTGGGGGTTATAATTACAGTTATTTTACATTTGCAGTTTCTTATACAAAACTTACAATAATTTTGCTTGAAAATATGATGGTATGTTGTATTAGAAAAATAATGACTATTCTTTTAAACCATTAACCGGTATAATGCTTTATATAGATAATGGAATTTTTAAGTTATATAATAATATAATAGTACAATTACTTTATTTAGTTTAATTATTCAAAATAAATATAAAGTATGAAAAAAAAAAAATACAAATTATATATAATCTATGTTTGTGCATTTTTTAAAGTATATATATTGGTATATTTTGCAAAATAAGAATGCGCGCAAAAGTGCCCTTTTCAGGATTTAGCACCCTGCCCTTTTGAAATCCTGGCTGAAGCACTGCAAGCTTTTTGTTCAATTTGGCCTGGTGACCTAGTTTTTGACCCCACGTGACCCAGTTTCCAACTCGTACAAGTTATCATTGGGACAAATGTTCTCAAAAAGTTTCATGATGATGGGCTACAAATGTGGCCTCTAGAGTGTTCACAAGCTTTTTCTTCTATTCGGCCTTGTGACCTAGTTTTTGACCCCAGTCTCACAAAATCAACAAGATAATGGCATTATTCTGTACTTGTTTGCTTTATACCACAGTGTTGAAATAAAGCCAAGCTTATCACATGGGGTGTTATTTCGTCAATGCCAGTGTGACGATGGAAAAGAAAAAAACAACAGCTAAACACCTGTCCCGATTTTCTGCCTCAGCTGCATGATGAGGTTTGCGTTGTGCAGTTTCGGGAACCCATTGTCCTCCTGCTCTGCAAACAGCCGCATGGTGTCAGTGATCTCCTTGCTAAGGTCAGCCACGGTCGGGTCCGTCTCCTCCTCTCCACTGTTGCTCACTATGGTGGGCGTCAGCTCCCGCGTTGACGTATCCTGCAAGTTACATTGCAGTGATTTTTTCCCTTATTTAACGGGGTCCTGCAAAAGGACACATTTCCAATGCCAATTGTGGTTTATTTTAAAATTACAATACCCTAATTACTCTATACCTTGGGACAATTCAAAATAATAAAAAATTTTGCTATCGCAATTTTTTGAAGCAGAAAAAATAATTCCCCATGAATGTGAAGCGTGTAGGCACGACATACATGAGACAATTTTCCCGCTGTTTTTGCAAGAACAAAGCATAAATATAATATACCCTAAAAGACCATGTATAACACGCAGATTTTCTCCCTCATTTTCAAAGTGTCAAAAATTTGGTGCGCGTTATACATGGTAACAAGGATTTTGGCCGGTTTTTCTGGACGAAGTCTATTGTGTATATTTATAGCATATATGGATATCAATGACGATTGCCAGACAGGTTAGACATACCTTAAACATTATTTTTGTTTATTTTCAGGTATGTATCCTGTATCCGAAGACATCGTTTTTGTTACTGATTTAATGAAGGAAGCCATTTTGTAAACATGAAAAACTATCACCCTACTATATTGCATTTGCAACATACATTTGCAACATACAGTTTGGAGCCACTGTCGGTATGTCAAAAACTTGCGTGTCTGTATGTGTGAAAATGCTTTAACAGTTGTCTTTGTAATTAATGTGTGAATAAACTTACCACTATCTGTCGTTGTATTTTCACGCTCAGAAATACGTGTTGAGTATGCTGAGTAGATAATGATCACTTGAGAATGTGAAAGTATGTTAATAACAACGCACGTTGTGTATAAATATTGAAAGTCTGACCACCGTCTCGGACAGGTCTGAATTCAATGTTACCAGGCACGACTCCATTGTGTCCGTCCATGATAGCATTTATGCTACCATATCCATCTCCGGTGTCTGTGGCATAGAGGAGGAGCCGGTTATTAGTGCCCCCACTAAGTTCCCCAGAATGGTTGACACCCAGACCTCCCCAATGGCCTCCCCCTACATGAAAACCATGAAAACCATAAGATCTAAAGGGGACCCATTACTCCACGTTAAGGATCCGCCACACAAAGGTCTCCAGCTGCGCCCCATTCACGTCAGTGAATTGGCGGATCTTATGGCGGAGGTGATCAAAGATCGCCGACGTCCAACTGGGTGTCATGTAAAGCCCTACCTAATTAAAAAGGTGGAGGACAGGTATAAGAAGACACCTGCACCCCCTCCCAAAGTCATGGCCACACCCCCTGAACCCCAAGAAGAAAGCCATTCGAAGGCAGCCACTCCTCCTCCCGTGCCCCAGCCCAGGGGTACCTCTGGCGTCAGGGGAGCCGGCGCAGCGTGCGGTTCCCGGCCCCGGTGGCCATTGCACTCAACCGGCCGACTAAAAACACCCAGGTCGTGCCGGAAACTGCATGCAAATACCCCATGCTCATCCCGTCTCCCCCAAATATCATCCATTAAGCGCAGGTTGTAAGCCCCCCCATGGATAGACAGCTGAATATCATTTCTCATAATATAGGTGGCTTATCTAGCCACAAATTTGTTGAAATTAAACATTTTCTTGACCTAAATAATTTTATTAGCATTATGGCTATCCAGGAAACAAAATTTTCTGATAATAATGTTAAGAAAATCCCCAGCTACAGAACAGAATTCAAAAACCCTACTAATCTTGACTCTAATATTGCGAGAGGATTAGCTTTTTTAATTAAGGACAATATAAACTATGAGTTAATGGGAGTGGATAACCCTTTAAAGGTTGATGGTAGTACGGCCAATGAGGTGCTGGCAATTAAAGTTTACCATAATAAGAACCATCCACTAATATTGGTCAACATTTACTCAAGAGGGTGTGCACTTGAGTATCTTAATAGCATCAGTCAACAACTTAGGACCGTTAAAGGACCGTGTGATATTATTTACACAGGGGACTTTAACGCACACCATCCCGCATGGGGCTCCACAAATACCACCACGGAAGGTCAAGCTGTGATTGACTGGTTGGAAGAGCAAGACCTTGTTTTGCTTAATGACGGTTGGCCAACCAGGTTTCACTCTACCGGGGTTACTTCATGTTTAGACCTTACCGTAGCCAGCCCCTCCTTGGCCAGTACTTCTGTATGGGAAACTGTCAATGATAACTTGGGGTCTGACCACTTCCCGCAATTGGTCAACCTGTGTGACACTGTTACGCAGGAGGCCAGCACCCACACCTCCCATGAGATCAAATTTTCTCTCAAGGAGGCTGATAGGGACTGATTTGGGAAGTTGTGCTCAGACCTCTCCCTTGCAGATGTCCACTCCCTGGACGTTCAACAGTTTTGTCATAATTTAACAGTGGCTACTCTATCCATGGCGGAGCTTAGCATCCCTGTCTCCTCTGGTAAGCATAAAACTAAGAAGTCGGTACCCTGGTGGAGTCCCGAATGTGCTAAAGCGGTACAGGAAAGGAAAAAAGCACTAAAACAACTAAGGAAAAACCCTGCCGAGCACACTATTCACAACTATAGGTCTCTTGAAAATAAAGCAAAGCAGGTTGTTTTGGCAGCTAAAAGAGAAAATTGGAAACAGTTCTGTGAAATAACAGTAGTAAATAAACATAACACTTGAGACATTTGGCAAAAAATTCACAGACTGAAAGGAATTTCAAGAAAACCTGTACCGCTCCTTAAACATCAAGGCGAAATTGCAACTAACCCCAGAGACAAGGCTCAATTTTTGGTTAAACACTATGCTTCCATTTCTAGTGACTCAAATTTACCCTCAGAAACTTTGGACTACCAAAAACAGTTTGAATCACATAACAAACACATTTTGAACGAGCCTGGGGATAATAGTACTCCATTAAACATTCCATTCACACTTTCAGAACTTAAAAAAGCAATTGGCACCAGGAAGGACTCCGCCACGGGACCCGACTCAATAAGCTATGCACTGTTTAAACATATGCCAGACATTGCACTAAACGTCTGGCTAAAATTGTTTAACATGGTTTACAGCGCAGGGACCATACCACAGGAATGGAAGCAGGCCACCGTGATACCAATTCTAAAACCAAATAAGGACCAAAACGATCCAAATTCTTATCGTCCAATAAGTTTAACATCCCATGCAGGCATATTACTAGAAGTAATGGTTAAAAACAGATTGGAGTCAAAACATATTTTGAACCCCTTCCAGTCTGGCTTCAGGAAAGGGCGTTCCACTATAGATCAGCTAGCACGTCTTCAGCATGACATTATTTTTGCCAAAAATCGAAGGAAATCAGTATTAGCAATATTTTTAGATTTGACCGCTGCCTTCGATTTAACCTGGAATTTTGGAATACTTAAAAAGCTAGCTGATTATGGTATCACGGGAAACTGTTTCCATTATATAAGGGCTTTTCTGGAAGGTCGAAAGATACAGGTCAAGGTGGATGGAGAACTCTCTGAAGAGGCCATAACTCAACGAGGCACCCCCCAAGGGTCTGTTATCTCCCCCCTGTTGTTCTCCATCAAAGTAAATGACCTGCCGGATACCGTGAAAACCGGCATGGTCATATCTCAATTTGCAGATGACTCTGCCACATGGTTAACGGGGTCCAACCTGTCAACCCTGCAAAAGAAGGCGCAAGCAGGGCTGGACTCCATTTGGAAATGGGCCACCGAATGGGGGTTTAAAATTTCACAGGCTACAACTATAGGTGTACTGTTTGGCAACCAAAGTCATCACAGTTTGGACGTATATTTAGGCCGCACCAAAATTGTTTTCGTAAAAGTGGTGAAATTCTTAGGAATGTGGTTAGATAAGAGACTTACCTTCGCTCACCACTTTAAATATTTGGCAGAAAGGTGCGAGAGGGACCTAAATGTAATGAGAATGCTAAGAGGCACAGGTTATGGGTCAGATAAAAACAGCCTCTTGCTTCTCTATAAGTCCCTCATACGTCCAAAAATAGATTATGGCGCCGAAATCTATAACTGTGCCACGCCAAACGCCCTTAGGATCCTTGACACCATCCAGAATAAGGCCCTAAGGATAGCCCTGAGAGCCCTGCCCTGTACCCCAATTAGCATGCTCGAGGAGGAGGCAGGGACCCTGCCCCTGAAGCTGCGCCAACAGCAGCAGACAATTCAGTACTGGGCCTGGGCCCAGACCAGGCGCGGCTCAAACCCAGTAAATTAGCTTATCGGGGCTGGCACCCACATCAAATCCAGGATGCTGGGCAACAAGCATGTTCAGTACCCATTTGGTGCTAGCACCAAGGACCTGCTTAGGAGTGCCGGCCTCGATAAGGTCTCAGTGGCAGATTTGAGGCCCTCTCTGACGCCCCCCTGGACCCTTCATCCGGTCAGTGTCGACACTTCATTATCTAACAAGCTAACGAAAGCTGACCCTCCGCACCTCGTGAGGGCAGAAACGGAATTTTTTATCAACACAAAGTTTGCTGAGCATCTAAAAATTTACAAGGACGGCTCTGGAAAATTAGCCGCCGCATTTGTTATTCCTTCTAAAAACATCAAGAGTACATATGCTCAGCAACAATTTATCAATCTATTGGGCCGAACTTTTGGCAATTAAGTACTCTTTGTGCTGGATCTTGGTTAATAAACCAACTAAAACGGTTATTCTCTCCGACTCATTATCATCTCTTGAGTCTTTGAAATTAGGGAATAGCAGATCTAGGCCTGATCTTTTACAAGAAATTTTGGCTCTACATTCACAGTGCCTAGAAAAGTCATTAGATGTCACTATAGCTTGGTGTCCAGCACATGTCGACATTGCCGGTAATGATATGGCGGACAGGGAGGCAAAGGGGGGCCTCAATAGATGGGTGGTGGATGTGGGAGTACCACTAGCACCCTCGGAGGTCTATTCACTAGCCAGAGCATTTGTACTTGGGGAGTGGCACAAGCTGACACCCAGTGCATCTGCGTATGGCCATACATTTGATAGATCCTCGAAGGTTCTCAGGCGCCCAGATGTCTATTCCACCAGTATTATACTGGATAGGTGCATAACACGCCTGAGAACGGGTGCAACACTCTTGCCGGGTAATTTCGGCAAGTATGTTTTGGGACTTGATCCCAATTGCACCCAGTGCAGGAAACCCTTCACTGCTGGTCATCTGCTGCTGGAATGTCCCCAGTTTGACAGTCCAAGGGCCACGTATAAACAGCATTTTACTGAAAATGCTGTTCCTTTTAACTTAAACACTATTTTGAACCCTGGTGGGCCAAACAGGGGTCTCTATTACAGAGCCCTTGCCACCTATCTCTTGGACTGTCAGATCACTGACAAAATTTAATTCTCTATGGGCAGCCTGTTGTGTTACCCCAATTTGTACCTTTTTACATATATATTGAAATTTAATTAACATTTTGGCAGTATTTTGCCCTATTTATTCCATCTGCACATTTAATCAACGTGCAATTAGTTAAACTGGGTAAATAACATCATTTTTACCCTAAAATACCTTTTTTTTCCCCTGAAATGAGGGATAATATTAAATTTACTACTAAATCTGCAGTTAAAGGGAAATAACCCTAAAAGGTTTAATTTACCTGCTTTTACTTAAAACAACTTCTTTATAGTACAAGGGAGACCACTCCTGCCCTTGTACATTTTGTATGCATGTCAATATTCCATTTTATCCCCTATACCATCCAAGGGAGACTAGTACAGCAAACACCCTATGTCCCCTATCTAGGACACACAGGCTGCCCATAGTCTACACCCACTGAGCCGCGATGGTTGGGGGGGGGGATGCCATCACTCCTATGTATTGCTCCTCTCCTTTAATCCATGCGGTGAAATGCCCCGGCCTTTCCGACCAAAGCCAACCTGGTTGACTTTGGTTACCTTATTTTAAGAACATTTTTTTCCAATAAACACATTAGTGTACTTATACAACTTTCAGAGTTTTAATTAAACCCGGTCTTAAAGCAGTTTGTAAAGTATATGAAAGGACAGGCCAATTCACTGTTTTAACTATAATATAATCTGTTTGTGAGCAGAACAGTTTTAAATGTACAAATCTTGTTTCTTAATAGCTACATACATATAATGTGTATTTGACACAATATTTTATTCTTAACCACTAAATGTGGCTTGATTATACTGCACTCAATTAGTGTGGACCTTATCCCATAGAACCACTACTACACCCAGACCTGGTTCTTTATTTTTTCTCAGTTTTTACTGTATCAATTACGTTGTTGTTTTCCATTCTCCCTTTTATCTCGATGGCATCCCCTCAAAACCCTGGTCTCTACAGCCGCGTTGCCAGCTTGCGTCCCTCCATACTCTTCAAATCCGCCTGCCATCCTATATTCTTATCCGCCATTTAAGTTGTTTTACCCCACCCGGTGGCAAAGTACATCTTTTACTATGTCAGTATAAATACTTTGTACATATTTATGGTGTAAATATGTTGGTTTTTTTTTTTACAGTTTCATACCTTGTATTGTGGCTCTAAAAAGGTGTCCGTAGCGCATAATACCTTTTACTACTGTTATTTTTAACAGCCACCAAGGTGGGGAACCAGAAATCTTAAAAATCTCATTGGATATTGTTAGTAAAGCTGCCTAGAACTTTCTTTTATGCATACTTCAACCGACAGGGTCTCAAGTTAGAGCATTGAAGGCTATATTCCCTGTCGGCATGTGTGAACAAATGTCAAAATCTTTTAATTTGCTCCTCTGTTATTGCATAACACCAATATTGTGCAGTACACATGTACATATTAGTATTATTCATGTTGTATATATTGCAACATATCTAAGTTTTAACTATTATTTGCTTTTTTAATCAGAGAATTATAAATTCTCTACTCATGACATTCATATATATGTCTTTACATGCGCCATTTCAATAAAACCTACATCTACATCATGTAATATTGAAATTTGTTTCTTAGTGTTCTGTAGCCTATCTCATAGGCATAAGATTACTTCTATAAGTTCCATACACACTACATGGAACAAACTTTGACAATTCAAAGACCTATTCTCTCTGGACATTGTTCACAGCATAGGTATCAGAACCTTATTTTTGTATATGAAACACTATAAATTTATTTTATTAAATACCACTTTGACCCAGTGGTTAAATTTTTCTAACACACCTTTAGAGATAATTAAAATAGCCTTATACCACTATTTAAGGCATTGTTCCAGATACCTTTGTCTAAAGACTCCAACAAACTCTATGAATTTTCAATAGATTCATAGGGTTTAATAACTTGATGAAGAACCCTGCATACACTACCCCTATGCAGGCCACGTATTAAGTTATTTATTCCTCTAGGCAGCAAACAATCATTATAAATAATAGAAATACTTTAAAAAACTAATATTTCCATGTAAAAGTGTATTTTTCATGAATTTTTGGTGAACCACACCCATTTCTATAGTAAATAACACATTATACATGTGCTGTGACCTTCAGAAACATGCCTGTTTCTGATTGGTCAACAGTCACTAATGCCCAATTGAAGTAGGTCAATCCGTTTTTGGTAAATTTGTCGTATATTTCAACGTTAAACTGCTATTTCCATCGTCTAGCATATTCCAAGTACCTTGAATCCTCCCAACTTAATTATTTTAGGTATTTACTACTATACAAGGTGTTGGTTCACCAAAATACGCTATATTATAATAATTATTAAAGCCCAAACTTTGACACTTTTTGTAAAAAGTCACCGCGTGACCGGTTTTCAATTCTCAATGACTTTACCACATAAAGTTAACATCCTATCACTCTGCAAACCCATTCATGTTTTAATATGCTATAGTATGACCCCTGTGGCATATGACAATTACAATTCGAAGTAAAAAAAAGTTATCTAATAACTTTTATTTTAACACACCAAATCATTAAAGTTTTGATAAACGTTAACACGATAGCAATACCTTGACTGTGACGTCATGCGCACACCCCCAATTTCGATTGGCCGACCGATTTTCCCTTGCCTCTCTAAATAGGTCAATCCATTTTTAACTTTTTTGTAGCACAGAAACTCAGCTGTTTTATTGCTACTTTGTATTCTTGTATACATACTTGTTCAACACGTAGAATTTAGTAATCATAATAAATAGTGAATATTCTACAAAGTAACATACAAAATAATGTTAACATATATCGTTGTGTCATAAATATAATACAGAGTACCATCTAAATGGTGGGTTATTAACACTTTTGTGTATTATATATACTGTGATTTTTATCCCCACATAGATTTTTAAAATTATGGCACCGTACCCACACTGCAATCTTTATATACATTGTGAATTCCCATAGTGGAATAGTTATAATAACTGTGATACTATGTTAAGCAGTGTGCTCGGGCAATGGTTTATAACCGAAGTCCCGAGGGTAAACAACCTAACATCATCGTATAAATACTGAATATTTGACCATGATCAGTATAAACAACAGCAAGGAAGAAGAATTTGAGGGATTTGACTCATCTGACATCGACAGAAGACCGATATAAATGTACCAGATCACTAGCAAAGAAATGGCCATTAGCAGGGCTACCCATTTGTTATTAAAGAAATGTCTCAAAAATTGTCAAAAATCAGGAAGTCTCGAAGGCGATTTCTGCTCAGTGTTGGTAAGCGGCGACTCTTTATTGAAACCTATGAAAAACATTTTAAAACTTTTTTTCACTGAAAAAAATGGGTGCGCGTTATACATGGCCGTGCATTATACATGGTCTTTTACGGTACATGTTTGTTATCAAGATCTTTATACTTCATAAATCATCCAATCAGTACTACAATTTCAACAGTCGTGACGATTAAAAACAGTTAAAACACTTAAACACATGCCCATATGAACATAATTCATCAAATAAAAACAGGCCCCATATGTAGATTGTGGGTAACCTAATGATTCTAGAACAACAAGAATAGTGGGTTTAAATGTGACGTCATGCGCGAATCTGATGCGCATTGGGCATAAACATCGAGAAAAAAAAAATTATTTTCAGTTTCACAACAACAATGATGCTGTTGCTTTTACAAGGCTATAGGTATACTGCTTAAATGGTAATGTTTCCTTTATTTGAAAGTTTCCAAAAAACTGAAAACTTTATTTAATGTACTGTATTATGCTTTATCATGGCCTTAGTTTCAATAACTCATACTATGTTTACAAAGTTCATTCATGTTGTACATGCTAATATGGCACCAATATGATTTGATAGAAATCATGCCTGATCTTTTTGCCCAACAATTCTAAACTAGAATTGTTATATGAGCGACGGATATACCCCCACAATATGGCACAAAGAGAATGCTTTAATTTGGAAAAAAATAATTTCAATAGGAGCCATAACTCTGTCAACATTTAGTGGTTTGTAACTTGACCTGTATTTTATGATGTTAACCTATGTACCAAAAATAATATAAATATAATTAAATATGTGGAGCCTTTTATGAGTTATTGTCCGGAAACCATGTTTTCAGGGAATTTAATTAAAAAAGGGGCCATTACTGTGCCAAAAATTTAGTGGTTTGTATCCAAATTCAAACCTGACCTGTATTTTATGATGCTACACATGGTCACCATGTTTTTAGGGAACTGAAGTCGAAAAGAGGTCATAACTCTGTCAAAATTTAGTGGTTTGTAACCAAAGTCGAACTTGACCTGAATTTTATGATGTTACACGTGTACCAAAATTATTTGAATATGTCAAGCCTTTCTTGAGTTATCATCTGGAAACCTTGAAAACCAACAGACCGACGGACCAACAAGCTAACTCTTATAAACCCCCCCTAAACTTTGTTTGTGGGGGTATAACAAGAGCTGTTTGTAAAACAGTTATGCCCCCTCTAGGTTAAATGGAATCTTAAAAATATCAAATTTGGTGAGGATTGGATGAAAACTGTTGGACATACAGAGTGTTTACTAATAAAAAGGCCAGTTTTTGTTAAATTAAAGGCCATAATTCTCGTACTTCCTGGGACGATTTGGCTAATTAGAACTTGGTCGAGATATTATGGCCACAAACATGTTCCTGAAGTTTGGTGAAGATGGGATGAAAACTGTTGAACTTTGAGAGCGGAAACATCTAAAAATGCCAACTTTAGAGCATTCAATTGCCATAACTCAACAATTCCTGGGGCAATTTGGCTGATTATTGAACTTGACGACGATATGGCCACAAACATTTTCAGCACGTTTGGTGAAGATTGGATAAAAACTGTTGGACTTAGAGAGCAGAAACGTCTAAAAATGCCAATGTTAGATAATTCAAGAGCCATAACTCAACAATTCCTTTGGCGATTTGGCTGATTATAAAACTTGGCCAGATATTATGGCCGCAAACATTTTCGTAAAGTTTGGTGAGGATCGGATGGAAACTGCTGGACTTAGAAAGCGGAAACGAAAGTGGTCTACCGACCGATATTAGAAAACCAATACACCCGCCATCTTTGGTGGGGGCCTTAATATTTATACATTAAAATTTAAAAAAAAGACAAGATGCTGTGTTTGATAAACCCACATGCCCCTGGTTGGTGCTGGACTGTCAATTAGAAGTATGCTAAGTCAAAATTAGGTCAAGGTCAAAATGAGGCTGGGTGATTGGGAATAGTGACAAGTACCCAAGTGTTGTAGTAAGTGGTGTTGGTGCTAGATGAAACGGTAAAATCTAGTTAACCAAGAAGTAGCCTATTTTAGTCCAAATTAGGTCAAGGTGAGGTTGATTGATATGGGTAGATTGGGAATAAGCGACAACTGTACAAGTATCCAAGTGTTGTAGAGAACCACCTAAGGAACATTTCTGTGAAATTATTTTGAAATCCAACCCGTGGTTTTTGACAAGACGATTTTCAAAGTGTTCAATATAGCCATATAAGGAAAAAGGCCCCACCTCCAGGCGGCCATGTTCTTCAATGAAGCGGAACCATTTGAGCAACTTTGGTAGAGGACTATCCAAGGAATATTTTTGTGAAATTATTGCAAAATCCACCCAGAGGTTTTGGAGATGTTGTTTTAAGATTTTTCTATGTAAAGCTCTGGCGGCCATCTTGTGCAGCGGACCGGAACCATTTGAGCAACTTTGGTAGAGGACCAACCAAGGAACATTTCTGTGAAGTTTCATCAGTCGGCCTACCAGTTTTGTCGGAGATGTCGTTCAAAGTAAAAGTTTATGCACTGACGCATGCACGGACACATGCATGTACAAACCGCCATGGCATAAGCTCGCTGGCCAAAACAGAGCTAAACAAGAACTCCGTGAGTCGGATGTGTCGCCTGACGCCGGACAGCTTACGTTAAATATAAGCGATTATGTCGCAAAGTACACCTTGCACACCTTAAGTTATTGTCTACACAAGCCTTATTTCAACATTTTCTGAGAGAGACACGGTTGAGCCACGTCATGTCTGAGATCAACATGGCTGGCTTCAGAGTTGCTGGCACGTTATACAGGTAGTACACGAAACGAAACAATTAAGCTTTGTGATACCTACATTTTCTTAAGTCAATGATCCAATATCTCTGAATATTCAAGCCTCATGCTTGAAGCTTCTATTGTACCTAGAATAAAACTCGGGCAGACTTTCAAAACAAATCCAAATGAAGAAGCACTTAAGGTTAATGCTCAAATTTTTTAACAGATTTATTGAAATCTTCATAAGCACTGCACTCTAGCTAATTGCAAAGAAAAGACTAATTAAAACCAAAAATGTGACACAAAAATAAGTATGAAAATTTACAAAGGGCAATAACTACAGAAGTATGAGGTGCAGAGTAACGGTTCTTGTCCACTGCACTTCTCCTCAATGAGATCTATCTATGAAGTTTCAAGTTGATGGCTTTCATAGTCTTAGAGTTATGCTACCGACAAAAATTAAGTATGAAAATAAACAAAGGGCAATAACTCCAAAAGTTTGAGGTGAAGAGTAACGATTCTTGTGCACTGCACTTCCCCTCAATGAGATCTATCTATCTATGAATGTTTCATGTTGATAGCTTTAATAGTCTAAGAGTTATGCTCCAGACAAGCGAAAGGTGACGACACAAAAAATGTGCAGAAATGCAATAAAGTTATTCAATTTATAAGTAAGTCACTAGATTTAGTTTATTCACAACATGTATTTGTGTTTCTGGTCAAAAGTATATGTCATGTAGGTTACATGTGTGACGACAGCTTTTTAATAGGACAAAATGACCTGACACTAATATACAGATATTTCATTGACATTTGGGAACAGTCCAATTGTTTCCATGAAGTAGAGGGGGCAGCTTTTGAACTGTTGCCCCAAGGCCAGTAAGCAAAACAAACAACAATTAATTGTTTTATTTCCATGAAAACTAACATAATGATAGGTTTGACTCACATCAACCACAAAACAGAACAATCATTAATCTGGGTCCTGCTTGTAACAGTCAGAGACTTGGAAATTGAATTGGAAAACACTGAAAAAATGTCCAATGTCACCTTAATTAATAATAATTAGTTTTTGTAATGATGGATGGATGTGAAAAATGCATTTTTGCAGAGAGAAAATTTACCATAAAGTTACATTGTGCAATGTTCTGCGCAGGTTGCTCCGCTTTAAATACCGGTAATGATGAGGGCAACATATCGAAACAAAACCATGAAATATCACAAAAGACTGGTAATGATGAGGACAAAACCATGAAATATCACAAAATACTGGTAATGATGAGGACAAAACCATGAAATATCACAAAATACTGGTAATGATGAGGACAAAACCATGAAATACCACAAAATACTGGTAATGATGAGGACAAAACCATGAAATATCACAAAATTCTGGTAATGATGAGGACAAAACCATGAAATATCACAAAATTCTGCCTTTTGGGAAGCACTTGTTTCAACATAGTGGTCAACAATTAAAAATGCTTAATTACCATTTATATAGTAAAGTAGGTAATAATAAGCTACATTGTAGATATTTACAGAGGCCACATAACAATGATATTTTCAGCAAGATATTACAAATTTACCAAGGAACATAACATATTTGTTGTAATCATTTATAACATACAGTAAACTCCACTTGTAACGATATTGTTTATAGCGATATATCACATATAACGATGCCGAGTCCAAGGTCCCGGCCGGATCCCTATACATTTCAATTGATATAACATTGCTTGTAACGATATTGTTTATAGCGATATATCGCATATAGCGATGCCGAGTCCAATGGCCCGGCTGGATCCCTATACATTTCAATTGATATAACATTGCTTGTAACGATATTGTTTATAGCGATATATCGCATATAACGATGCCGAGTCCAAGGTCCCGGCCGGATCCCTATACATTTCAATTGATATAACATTGCTGGTAACGATATGATGGCACGTAACGAAGTTTTAGTTATAACAATACTGGTTTTCAAGGCCCAGTCGCAAATATTCCCCTTCTGTCACGATATTTAGAGTCTGTACGAGGTGTGAAAAACATTGATCCAGGTAAACAGTTATACGGGACTAGTGTTTTATCCAGACCTAATCAGCGCGGTGCCGCGCCACGCCCCTTTATTGACCCGCCACTCTGCCCTTTTCAAACGCAATTAGCGCCTCGTGCCCTCTTATCTATTGACTGTATTGCCCTTAAAGAGGGCCCTTTGTGATGACATGTTATAGTATATTAATCTGCAACCAACTGATAAGATCAGCTGTAGGCAGAGTCAGCTTATAAGTTTGTGTCTAGATACAATAAAACATGCTGATTTTGTTTTAAAATTGAACGTAAATTGTTTGCTTTTTACAGCCTCGATTTTATATGCAATTGATAAAGTGATTTTGTTTTGTCAATGTTTATTATAAACTTGATACCAAAGGGCAGAATGCATATAAATGTATACGCAATGTTGTCTTTAATCACTAATTATAAGAAAACAACTTGTGTATACAATATTTCTCCAATCACAAACAAAAATCTATGAAAACACGAATAGCATAACTTAGCTATTATTTCAGACAAACATATTCGGATACATAATTTCAATCCTCATTTTAATGTTTTCTAAATTTTTAATCTTGACTATAGCTATTCATCGTTAATGAAAATATTAGTATAAACAGCAACAACATATAAAACATAATGGTGAAAATAATAATATTTCCTACAATAAAAAAGATGAAAAATAAAATTTCATAATTGGTTTTAAATATTACTTAGGAAAAAAATTACTAAAACCTAATATGCCCTTTTTAACAGTGCCACCGCGCACAAAATGCCCTTTTTCCAAGTCAAGCGCCATGCCCTTCTGCCCTTCTTGATTAAACACTAGGGACCGCTTGATTAAATAATTAAAGTTGTGGTAATCAACTAAAATTGCTGCTGGGTGTGACTGTCCCTATAATTGATTCGTTAAAACTTATCGGCGATAATATTTGATATGTGATGTAATGGGCACTCACCATATTTATTCGAAAGTTGTATATGTGTACAATGGCTGTGACAATTACAAAGGATTTTTCATAATTATCCTGAATGTTTATTTAATTGTCATCAATGTATTGCATTTCTTGATGTCTTCCCTTATACATAGTCCTACATAACATGTATGTATGCAAAATGATCGAGGTTGCGGCTCTCTTCTTTACTTTTATGTTCATGCTCTTGGTGGCATATTTGCATATGTAACTATATTTGGATATAACGATGTAAATCAGGTGGTCCGCTCAATATCGTTACAAGCGGAGTTTACTGTATATTCACACATTCTCCAAGCTCTAACAATATATTACAAACTTATGTTACCTTAAAAATCTTCTTCCTGTGTACGATCTTTTTGGCCCCCATGTGAACAAACTGCAAGGGCTTGGCATAGGGAGAGTCGTTTTTTGCCGCAGATTTCTGCATCTTCTTCATCTGTCTCTCGAGCTGGCGGGTGGTGAGACCGATCAAGCGCGCGCCAGCCGTGTAGTGGCTGATCACGTGGGGGGCCTGCTTCCGGAAGGTCTTCTCGATGTCTGCCAATGTCTGACGAATGGAGAACTGTGTGATGGCTGAGTAGAAGAGCCTCTTTCTCCTCTTGTACTTCTGCTTAGTGGCTTCATCAGCTGTAGATGACGATCAATGATTGACAAAAAAGAGAGAAAAAAAACAACAACAAACAAACATACACAAGAAACATGTAGATTTAAATTTCACCCTGAGGATGTTTTTAAAAGCAGTGTCACAGTGATACATTTGGTCTCAAGCAAAGTAACTTCATGCCGTACAGACAGTGTTTTCTTTCGAACCAAAATAATTTGAAGAAATTTGGTAGTGGGTCATCCAATGAACATTTCTGAGGAATTATATCAAAATCCAACCAGTGGTTTCTGACAAGATTTGCAAAGTATACAAGATTTACTCACCATTCTCGGATCCGAGGTGATCTCCCTCCATGTGCGTCATGTGAAAAAGGAACTCGTCAAAGTCTATGTTGCCATCTCCGTCCTTGTCAGCCTTTCTGAGTATGTCCTCAACCTCACTGAACGTGATCTCACTGTCTACACGGCGCAACTCTTCGTACAGGTTATCTGCTGTAATGATGCCGGTGTTTGACTGGTCCAGAGTATTGAACAGCTGTGGACAAAAATAATGCGATAAATCATTAGGTCTAAAAAAAATAGTTATGTTTTGGGTGGCCCAATCAACCCTACTTTTTTTAATGCTGATCCTAATTTTTTTCAGGACATTTAAAGATCATAAAATATAACTGCTACAAATAATCCGAGAAACACTAAAACTGCTCCAAGATAAAGAGAAATTACTTTTTTTTTAAGTGGTGGTCATTAAATGCATTAAAATCTTAAAATTTACCCACAAATAATTCACACCAAACAACGTCTTGTACAATCAATTAACAAAGAAAAAAAAAAAAACACTTCCAACCTACCGACCTTACATTTTTTGGCTGTCCAGCCAGAAACATTACTATTTTTAGGCCTTAGTTTGCTATGATATTCCTGCTTAAATATTTAGGTATTTCTTTTTGTATCTCAAAAAGCTCGGGTACACACTCAGAGGGACTGATTTCATTCTGTAAGTCGATTGAGATTTTGTTTTGTGTTTTCGTATATTGTTCGTGTATCTATTGGGACACTTAACAATCAGAAATCTAAATATTTTGGCCCAACAGCATCACAAATTTGGAGATCTTGCAAAGAACAAGTGGAGAATCAAATGTGATGGACATGTACAATAATAAAATAAGTTACAACAATGTTTTGCATTGAAATAAGGTAAAATTCTGAATGTATGGGTGTAATTGTAAGTTCACTTACATCACGGAATGTAGCCAGTGTCTGTTCATCCATTTCCATGTCTAGATCATCCACCATTGAATTTCTCTCTTAAAAAACACAATAATATATATATATCCCCATAATAGTCATGATAACTAGATGTGTCACAGACAAGAGCGTTTCGCCAACACTAATTTTTGCCTCCACAAATTAATTTTCATATAATTATATTCTTCAGTGGAACAAGATTCTGTGTTTGATAAACACACATGCCCCCGGTTGGTGCTGGGTAGTCCATTTCTTAGTCCAAATTAGGTCAAGGTCAAAGTGAGGTTGGGTGATATGGATGGATTGGGAACAGTCATAAGTAACAACTGTGTAAATATCCAAGTGTTGTAGTAAGCAGTGTTGGTGCTACACGCAACTGTAAAATCTAGTTAACCAAGAAATGGCATTTTTTTAATTATTATAAGTCCAAATTAGGTCAAGGTCAAGGTAAGGTTGGGTGATATGAGTGGATAGGGAATGGTCACAAGCAACAACTGTGTAAGTATCAAAGTGTTGTAGAAAGCGGTGTTGGTGCTAAACGAAACGGTAAAATCTACTTAACCTTGTCACGCACAGACGGAACGACAGACGGACGGACAGGACGATCACTATATGCCTCCTGCATCAAGATGCCCGGGGCATAAAAAATGACAAAGGGCCATATTTCTGCCAAAATTGGTCGCAGACAAAATTTCTTCCTTTACCTACACATTAGGGTTCTTCAGCTGTGAAAGTTTGAGCGAAATTTGCCAAGCAATAAAAAAGGAGCTGAGACAGAGTCCACAGAATTTCAGGACCTATGGGCAGACAGTAAAGTGCAATGCTTAATGCCTCCCACTAAGTGGAAGCAAACTGATTGGATAAGACCGTCTTTTAAGTTTTACTGGTACAAAATGATTGTTTAATAATTGATTAATTTGATTTCAATAGTAGATTGGGATAATGAGAATTGATAACGTAAATAAATTCGCATTGCTAAATGATAGAGAACCATCTCAGATCAAGAGGGACGTACCTAATTGACATATTGTTTGTTTAACAGTTCTGTCAAAGTCAGTGAAGATTGAAAGCACCACATGTTGTTTTATGATAAACGAATAACAACTGAGGGGTGTGCTTATGAGACACGTCCACAATACAAGGTGGAGACCTCCTGTAGAGTCTAAAGTTGCCTATAGCTGTGTTGGGTATCAGGGTTAATCACTATACATACAAGGGCATTTGTATGCCAAATAGAAAAAAAAATTATACGAATATTCGGATACTAATATTGTATTCAGATACTAATATAGTATCCGGATATTTGTACATTCAGTGTTTTTTTAGGGCCAATTCCCCTGTTTAAAAAGTATGTATTTTTCCCCTATACATGTATGTACCTTAAAATTCTCCTCAGAATGTAAGCTTTGTAAATTGTTTTGAAATAAAAAATGACCAAATCGGACAAAAATTGACTAAAATAGAGGAATTTTCGTAAACAATCCCAGCAATTTTTCATCATACCATTGAAGTTAGTGCTTAATCTATGTTATTATTTTGTAGCCAAACAATTGATTAATATTTTATAACAAAGTTGAATATAAACATTTAATAATGCATTTCTTAAAAAAAATCCCTTATGCCATAAAATTCCCCATCTGAAGACCCCTACCACCTTTCCCAACAAGGTGAAAAAAACACTAATATCCGAATATCAGTTGACATCACTAATTATGTACAAATTGTAACAATGTTTGAAATGGCAAAACAGATGCTTCTGCTGAAGTATAAAACATGTTTTTGTGTCAGTACTTAGTTGGCTTCTCTAACACCTGGCTCTAATTTCATCATTTATGGGGTCAAATCAAATTTTCATTGAATTATATCATTTTAGTCCCCAGAAATGTAGGACCAATGTACCCCCAGAGTCCCCATTCTCAAATCTTATTAAATTACCTTCTTCCTTCTGTCCAACACCATTTGTCCTTGAGATGTTTTTTGCTGCGCCAATACCAGAATTTCTTCTCTGCTCTTTCAACTTCCCATCTTTTGTTTTTTGGTCCTTATTTGTGGAAGACACATTCTTCTTGTTGCTCTGCTCAGTCTGCAACCACATTGAAGTCATTGTTATGATATGTATAATAGGCGTAAACAAATTATGTTTGTTCAGGTTACATGCCCAAACAAAATTAGGGAAGGTGGGTAAGGATTTATTTTTTATTTGGTAAATAGTCAACTTGAAGATTCTCAAACTGAATGAATATTCAAAACATATGGATAATACCCGTAAACCTTGTTTTGAATTGGATGCTGTCAAAAGAAAACACTTGCTTATCCTAAAAACATTGGATTATTGGAAAAAAGTAAATAAAACATATCTGATAAACTCAATACATGTTCTAGGGTCCCGGCATTTTGTTAGGGTAGGTCTGGTAGCCTAAAACAAATATATTTTTGTACGCCGTTTTAAGATTGTTCTCCTAACAGCCATAATAAACAGATTAATGGTGAGATAAGTTGATTTATTATTTCATAAACAGTCGAATCACGATAATACTATAAAAGTGTCAGGCTCATCGTTTTCCTTGTTAGTTCATTATGTAAAAAAGATGTGAATCACGATTTTAAGAAAAATGCAATTTTATTCACAATGATCACATTCCCATAAGGTTTAATTAAATCGTGAAAAAGATGTGATTGTGCGAATGTCTGACTGGCGCTTGTTTTCACACCTCTGCCATTCTTTGTTTTGAATTATTATGTTTTTGCACCTTAATTGCAGTGCGCTGCATACAACATGAGGACTTGTTTTGATATAGTCGATGTCATTTGTATCTTCATCCAAATACTAAGTGAAAAATATACTTAAATGTAACCTGTGTTATTGTTGAGTTTTACTTTCCTTATGTTAATTAGTGTTTTATCCAGGAAGGCAGAGGGGCATGGCGCAATATATTCAAAAAGGGCATTTTAGCGCGCTGTGTCCTTTTCAAAGGGCACATGTGATTCAGTGTATTGGCTATGAGTATCATAATATAATTAACTATTAATTTAAGTGATTTATGTATTTTCAAATGCACACACACACACCTTTGCAAAAACAGACAGAAATTTCAGAACAAATGTTTTATTATGAGTTATGTATTTTTATGCAATAAACAGTACAGCAAAACTTTAACAGAATATATCTACAAAAAATAGAAATCTGTTATAGAAATCAAAAATAGAATATGTAATGAAAACTTCTGTGTGAGGCCATCTTAAATGACATGTCCGGGTATATTTAGAAGGGGGCTAGTATTTTCTTGACATTTGGGGCCCAAAAGGTGTTGACAGGTAAGTCATATTTGACACGCATCCCAATATACAACTTGTTTCCCTTTCACATCTGAAGTCTCCAGACAGAGAACCCCACTATTTGACTAGCAGTTAAGCTACTAAAGGTTTTGTCAATTAAGTACATTTACATAAAAATAATATATCAACTAAATGTATATTAGTTTCTACACATACATACTATAAGTCCATTTTTCAGGTGTCAATATTTGTAATTTTACATTTTCGCAGCGCTAAAAGTATTTGCCAATTGAAATAATGAATCGTATTAATTCAAATAATCAATCCGTAACGAACACGGATAGTAAGAGCGGGAATGTCAAATCCACGAATTGATGTATGTGTGTTAATCGAATACGCATCATCAATTAGGCCTAAATGTCACCACTTTAGTCGGATTAAAAATCAGGTTCAAGAACCAAGGTGACAATAGTACAGTAATCGCTTAAATCAAATCGCTTATAGATTTCGGTTGGCAATAAATCGAGCACAGTAATCGATTTAATCAAATCGATTAGAAATGCATGTATGCAATAAATCGAGCACAGTCAGAGCGACAATAACAGAAAACAGCGGGTGCCCTTTTCAAAGACATACGGCCGATAAAAGTGGTCAAGAGACAATTAAGATCGTTATCTATTAGGGCGAGTGGCAGCTTTTGCCTTTGAAAAGGGCAAAGTGGTGCTTCAAAAAAGGGGAATGGCGCTGCGCCGCGCAAAAAGGGCCTGGATAAAACACTAGTTAATTAGTATAAGACATGCTTTTAAGATTGTGGGTCAAATCATACACAACTGTTGAGTGTTGTAACTACAGATAAAAATATCCACAATATAGAAAAGATGCAATTTAAAATGTGACACGAAGGTCCGGTGACTCTTTGTAAAACGACAATTCGACTGTACTAAAATTAAGTAATTAAAATAAATGCCATACAACAGGGGCGTCGGCAACTTTTCATCACGGGGTGGCTAGGGGTGGCTTCCAGATTTATACTTTTTCTCTGCATTTCATTGAGTATAATAATACATTTTAGACTATTCCTGGGACTGTATTTAGGAATTAATTTGGACCCAATAAGTACATGAATATAATATTATTGCATTGATTTTATTGGTGCAATTTAATAATAATATACATAAAATCGTATTTATAAACTGGTAAACAATCTCAAGAATTGTTAGATGCACACAAAAATATTCTATGATAAAATATGAACTATCCACAAAATTATAATACCAGTCTGGGTGCTTCTTTCCGAATGAACATTTATGAAAGTTGAAATTAGCTGGCTGCTGTGGTACATTCATATTTAATGACAATAACAGAATGGGACATGACTTCTGTTTTCTTGAAATTTGAAGTTAAGATTAGAGTTATAGATGTTTTCTGTATATAATTATTGTTTATAACACTTACCGTCTACATTAATAAGTGGCCTCTACAAGAAACATAGAGGGCTAATCTGCACCAAATCTTTATCAATGTCATTTTATGAGATTTATGACCCATGGGCGGTTGATTGCCACAGATTAGGGGCCAGCATGATGGCTGGTCATTTAAATGACCACGTGGAACAGGCAGCAGACTTCAAACAACAGGGCTGGTGGGGGGGGCGCCATTTCAAATTTACGAGAAGGGGCGGCGAAATTTATAAATTACGATCACTTGACGAAATATTGGGGCGGCAGCTCTGCCGCCCCATTGCTGACGCCCTTGTACAAAAAAAAGGCAAACAACACATACAACCTATAATGGGTATAGTATAAGTATATAACTTTAACCCATTATCCATTATCTTTATCATCAGGGGTGTAAAATATCACTCGCCCGCTCGCATTGGCGACTTAAATTTTGCTCAGTGCGTTTGTCGACCCAAAATGTCAGACTAAAATATTTTCTATCAAATCGAAAGTTAAACAGCACACGATCATAATAACATCTATTTTTAAATTCAACGGAATTGCACGATGCGTATTTCGATTGCAATTTAAAAACACCGATGACCTCGTATCAATACAGTAAGGACGCCATAAGATTCAGTGTTAGATTCTAGGATGCAACATTTCCGTTTGCGTACACGTTTATCAAAGACAAAGAACGCCTACTCGGCAATAAACACACTCCCCTTCTGCACCAGTGTATCAACTATCCATATATTCTAGACGCAGGAGGAGTCAGTTTTACTACAGCAAAACCAGTCAGCCAATAAGAACGCGTAAATTTTCCAATATGCAAATGAGCGTCGTTGATAGAAAGTTTATCACGCCCTCAGTAAAGGGGCAAGTGATTTGTTACACTATCCCGTTAGGTAAGCATTTTGTGATGTGCGTGAGTTTAACTCCCACTTATTTAATGAATTAATTACTACAAATTTAAAAGAAGGCAATATAATTATTACTTTTGCGAAATAAACATTATACTAATTATGAGAATTAATATGAAGTTGTGTAACTTCACAAATTGCGTACGCCGATCGCGACATAAGTAAGTCGTCATTTGTTAAAAAAATTACATCTACTAGCTAGTGTTGACTAATAAAAGTGTTATTCCAAATCATCCGTTTACACTAATTATATGCAACAACTTTGGCTGAGGCAACATTTGAAAGTTAGCGAGAGTATTGGCAGTACACTTGTCGAAGGTGAAAGTGAAAGTAAATAAATTCCAATTCATCAAAAATGTTTTATTGTTTCTTTTTAATGAATACAGTCCTTTTAAATTGTTTCATTACCGGTAATCAACAAACATTAAGATTTTCGACACAAAGCAATGTATTTGTAGTTTGTGGGGTGAAGATAACTTGGATGCTAGCTTTTGCTATTTAATGTTCATTTATTTCCTTTACCACTAGAAACTACATTTTATTTTTGAATTATTAAAATATTACATTGTATAAAATATGTAAAAATATATAGAAGACACTATATAAAAATAATAATAGGATTTTAAATAGAAACTGTATAAAGTGAAATAGATCTACATATGTGTTAATTAGACTTAAATTAAAACATATTTTATAAATTTAACTGTGTGAAATATCACAAGTTTATCAGAGAAGTTTATCAGAGACTGAATATGAGTGGTAAATATTGAATACATATAACTGTAAATTATTTTGATTTAAAATGTACACAATTAATTGCAAATAAAATGCAATATGAATAAATGATGTAAACCAGTAAAAAACATTTAAATAATTCCGAAGTGTGTTTGATAGTGTTTGGTCTGACAAATGTGCAGCAGGTCTGACAGATTTTTCTTGTCCTGACTGAGGACCTCCGAGTTTCGTGAAGACTGACAAGTTATATTCTTGCTCAAAATGTTTCGTCCCTATCGGGGAAAAAATGGAAATATAACTTGTTTTTTTAATTTCACGAGGGAAAATGCATCGTACGGGAAAAAATTACTGAAAAGTGGAAAAATGTCCAAGGGAAAAGGGCCGTTATTCGGCAGGTCCCAAAGAAGGAAAAAAAACACCTGCATGCAGTATTTGTATATATTTGCAGGCATTAACAGACTTACCTATGCTTTTATACGAAAACATAATCATGAAAAGCATAAAATATATTGAACATTAATTGTTTGTTTTAAAAAATCAATACCTTTGATGGTTCTCCTTTCTTCCATATAGATTTCCCTGCTAATCTCAATAAAATAGCATTTGCTTGAACACTGGACTTGGTACTTGCCAGCAGGCCAGTTTCCTCAGTCATTTTTTAAAAATTAAAATCAAACCTCCCGGTCTTTAAACTGATAGTTCGACATGGTTGCGAAGTATGACGTCACAATATCAAATGAACTTGATTTATATTTAGGGAATTATATTTAATCGATTAATTTTTACGCGTGAAATATAAAATTTAAGGATTTACTGAAAATATGTTCATAAACGATTGTTATTTGGATATATATATTATTTTTAATATTTCAAAATATCTAGCAGAAGCATATATGGAATACCGGGTATTTTAGATAAAAAAACGCCTCGTTCATGCAATCGTACATACTGTCCTTGGTCAATCAAGCCAACCAGTACGTATTCGGATACATTTGTCTTTTTCCTAGAAATTAATTGAAAACGTTCTGTCAGCACTGTGAAGGCAGTCTTATTTGTGTTTATTTTTTTAAAGTTCGGTAATGATTTTATCTGTACTTGTGCACACACATAATTTAAGATGGACTCTACCTCTTGCACTTTCGCTTGGTTCCTCACCTATTTACATAAGCTTGTGGGCTGCAACCAGAATTGTGACTTTCTGCCTGCCTAGTTCTGTTTACACGTACACAGATGATAGATTGTATTCACTTTATCAACGACTGGTTTTGTTTATGTTTAATACATATTCGAAAACAAAGGTAAGTGAAATAAGAAATCTATTAGTATGGCTCGATGTTGATCAATTACTTTACATTTGAATCTAGCTATACTTGTAAGTCAGCGGATTTAGCCCTATATAAAAAGTAACACTAATAAGTCACTAAATTTACAGCATGTCTCATGAATTAGATTAATTTGAATCTTGATTAATGTTCTTGAAATTTTTCTGTTAAAAAAAGGCGAACTTGACGTTAGCCATCCAGTGACATTTTAAATTCTGATACAGAAAGAAACAGATGCTCATTTATGAGCGAAATAAATGAGTGAATCTTTGTAAAGTGTCCCAGGGCATAGCCGTGAAGGCGACATGGGTGATAACTTCGCCCTGGAGCTATTGACATCGCCCATAAATTTCATCAAGGAGAAGTCCACTTCGCCGTCTGTTTTAACCTTCGCATAGTAATAATTATCAATCAAACACCAGTCATAAAAGCTTTGAAGTCAACTTCCATAAAAAAAAAAGAGAATGTAATCACAGTAAATTTCAAAAACGCATATAATTACCTGATACGCAAAACACATATCAATCCATACTAGATGTAAATATTCATGTTTATATCCAATAATTTCTCTCGTAATACAGTTTCCATTTTAATTCCAAGACGTTTATTTCATCACCCCATTTAAATATCTATTTTATTCTATGCAATAAAGCAACTGCCTGATTTTGTTCACACCCATTACATTTCCTCTGGAACACTAATTCATTAATGCTCTATCGACAGTGCTTGCATTGTTCATATACAGTGGTATTTATTTATGCTTTTTTCACTGACCACGTGCTAATCGTGTTACACGCTTAGTTCTACAAACTGCTTGACAATGGCCCCATCTCGGCAGTCAAATCAAAGACTTTTTTAAGTCTAACCGACACCGTTGCTATTAGCTAACGGCTTGCGATTACGTCACGCTGTCACTCTTCTTAGATTTTTAATGTATTATTGTTAATGACTGGTGTTTTTAACGGATTTTATTGTTTGTTCAAATTAGATAAATAATTTCAAGGTTATTTTAACTAAGTGTTTTATTTTTCAAAAATGAATTAATAACTAACAAAATATAATTAATATATAATTATTTTTTAATTCCAAAGAAAAACAATGTTTTATCATGCACTGTGAACGTATAGATAAAAAAAAATATTAAAATTTATAGTTCTATTGATGTGTGTATTGCTAGAATGGAAACTTGGAAAAAAAACTTGGAAACTAGAATAATCTAATACAACTTGAAAATATATTGTTTTTAATTTATGGAGAATTTGATGATGATGATGACCTGATGATGATGATGGACTTGGTACTATGATAATGATTGACATGGTCTGATGATGGTAATAACAAGCAAAATTAGGGTTAAGCGCTTTTTGGAAAACACTTCTCCTTGAAGTGGCCTCACTTCTCCCTAAACTGAACTGAGGGAGAAGTGACTTCTCCCTCAAATTTGTCCCTAGGCTGAGCCCTGGTGTCCATCAAATTTCAGAAGCCTAATTTGATATTCAAATAAATAATTATTTATCTATGCTGCGAATTTGTAACACAAATCATCGAAATGCTAACGGGAATAAAATGTATGTGTATTGTTGTTTTTTTCTGTAATATTTAATTAAAGCAGATGTGGCTGTAGTAGTTATAACTGACAGTTGAATGGCATTGCAACAATTCAGCAAAATGGAACCCTACTCCTTCTGTTAAATTTAATTATTCTTTTATATCTAACCAAATTACTGATATGAGGCGCGTCGTGGGAAAATCGGTCTTAATGCATGTGCGTAAAGTGTCGTCCCGGATTAGCCTGTGCAGGCTAATCCAGGACGGCACTTTCCGCTTTTATGGTATTTGCTGTTTCAAGGAAGTCTCTTCTAAACATAAACCCACTGTAGGCGGAAAGTGCCGTCGCAGACTGCACAGGCTAATCCGGGACGACACTTTACGCACATGCATTAAGTCCAGTTTTCCCACGACGCGCCTCATATATATTTATGCATTTTTTTTTAATGATAGGTGTAGTTAAAGCATATAATGCTTTGCCCATTTTTTTTTTATCTAAATCTACTCGGAAATATATACTTTCAATGATCATGTAGTAATATTGTGTTGATGTTTACTTCATATTTTCATTTATAAGGGACCTGTTCACAGATTGGCAAATTGACAATTTTCAATTTTTTTGTCATAGATCCCAAAAAGAAAAAAAACATTATATTTAAACAAGGGAAATAACACAACTGACAAAGAAATATATTGGAAATATAGTGTCGTTAATGAAAAATCAAAATTTGAAATGGATGAAATGCTTTTTATAACGCTTTTCTCTGGTATTCGGGAAAACATGTGTATCTGATAATCAGTTACATAGCACTAAAAATTCACTTCAATGATCGGCAGTCAGAATGGCAAAATGGTTAGAGCGAAATATTTTTTTGTCCCGGCAGACGTGGTTCTAGTCCGGGTAAAGGCCAAGTTTTTTAATTAATTTATGTTTTATTTATATAATACATGTATTTGTTTTGGGTCAGTTCAACTTCTTTAGTTTTTGCAGTTAAGACATTAAATGACATTTTTCCAAAATACGAATACTACAACACTTGGATACTTACACAGTTGTTGCTTATGACCATTCCCTATCCACCCATGTCACCCAACCTCACTTTGACCTTGACGTTGACCTACATGTAATTTGTACTTAGAATAATTCAAAAGTGCCATTTCTTGGTTAACTAGATTTACCGTTTCGTCTAGCACCAACACCAAAATACGAAAATCTGTGAACAAGTCCCTGTAAAGAACAACATTATTTTACATTATGCACGTCAGCTTGGGTATTAATTTATATTTAATTTGTTAATTGTTGCTTTCAGGTAAAAGTGTATGGCGATATATCGGCACTAAGCGACAAGAAAGAAAATGTCATATTCATATGTAACCATCAGTGTACAGGTGAGGATATTGCTTGAAAATTCTATTATAGACCCAGCAGCTTTGAAATATAGTCTTTGTCCTGATAATATTATTGGATATTTGGCTTTTTTATGCCCCCAGCATCATGATGCGGGAGGCATATAGTGATCGCCCTGTCCGTCCGTCCTTCCGTCCGTGACAAGGTTAAGTAGATTTTACTGTTTCGTCTAGCACCAACACCGCTTACTACAACACTTGGATACTTACACAGTTGTTGCTTATGACCATTCCCTATCCACCCATGTCACCCAACCTCACTTTGACCTTGAAGTTGACCTAATTTGTACTTAGAATAATTCAAAAGTGCCATTTCTTGGTTAACTAGATTTACCGTTTCGTCTATCACCAACACCGCTTACTACAACACTTGGATATTTACACAGTTGTTACTTATGACCATTCCCAATCCACCCATATCACCCAACCACACTTTGACCTTGACCTAATTATGACTATGAAATGGGCTACCCAGCACCAACTGGGGGCATGTGTGTTTGTTAAACACAGAATCTTGTTCAATATGTTATATGCCAAAAATCACTCATTACCACCCAATTTTGCTCTGTTTGAATAATGCACTTCATTCGGTATGGACCGTGAATATTGTAACTTGACGTTTCAGTGGACTGGGCTGTGGCCAACATGATAGCCCTCCCACAGGGGTCTATAGGAAGTATTCGATACATACTGAAGGATGGCCTCAAGTACTTCCCACTCTATGGATTCTACTTTAGTCAGGTAATTTGTTTTATAGTTGATGTTCATGTAACAATTTATTTTGAAGGGGGTATATTGCTTTGCAAATGTCAGTCCATCAGACTGTCTGGCGGTAAAACAAACCTTGTCCAGGCAATAACTAAAGAACCCTTAGGCCTTGGTTTTTAAAACGTGGTAGGTAGGTTGATCACGACTAGCAGAGGATAACTATTGATTTTGGGGTCCCTGGGTCAAAGGTCAAGGTCAAACTGACCAATAATTGTAAAACCTTTTCCAGGCAATAACTTTGGAACCCTAAGGCCTAGGTTTTAAAAATTTGGTAGGTTAATTATGACTAGAAGTGGATGCCTTTTTATACCCCCGCACTACAAAGTTGTAAGGGGGGTATACTGGAATCAGCTTGTCTGTGTGTCTGTTTGTCTGTCTGTCCACCCGTGTGTCTGGTTTTTTTGTCCCGAGCATAAATTTAAAACCTGTTTAGTTATCAACTTCAAACTTCATACATGGATAGATGGTTGTTAGGCAGAGAGCAATGCCCAAGAAATATAACTCTAACTGCAATGTTTACGGCATTATTCCCCTTTGTCAGTTTTTCTTGTCTGGCCATTTTCTCAAAAACTACTGAATGGATTGACCTCAAACTTCATACATGGATAGATGTTCGTTAGGCGGAGTGCAGTGCTCAAGAATTATAACTCTGGGCCTGGCTAGCTCAGTTGGTGAAGCGCTGGACTGTCAATCCGGGGTTCGTGAGTTCACTACCCAGCCCGGCCACATAACTTGTATGGGGATTGGTCAAGAGTTTATTATGCCCCCCTTCGAAGAATTGGGGGTATATTGCTTTGCACCTGTCCGTTGGTTGGTCGGATGGTCGGTCTGTCTGTAGACCATTTCGTTTCTGCACGATATCTAGAGAACGCTTTGACCTACGATCATTTAAGTTGGAATGCTGGTTACCTGGGAGGAAAGGAAGACGCCTATTGATTTTGAGGTCAAAGGTCAAGGTCACAGGGGCTTGTAACATGAAATTCGTTTCCACACGATATCTAGAGAACGCTTTGACCTACGATCATTTAGGTTGGTATGCTGGTTACTTGGGAGGAAAGGAAGACGCTTATCAATTTTGAGGTCAACAGGTCAAAGGTCAAGGTGACAGAGGCTTGTAACATAAAAACTGTTTCCTCTGTAGACCATTTCGTTTCCGCATGATATGTAGAATACGCTTTGACCTACGATCATCCAAGTTGGTATGCTGGTTACTCGGGAGGAAAGGAAGATGCCTATCAATTTTGAGGTCAACAGGTCAAAGGTCAAGGTCACAGGGGCTTGTAACATGAAAACTTTTCTCCGTGGTCACAGGGGCTTGTAACATGAAAACTTTTCTCCGTAGACCATTTTGATTCCGCAGGATATCTAGAGATGTTTTGGCCTATTTGATGTTTAAATCAAACAGAAAACAGGTATCCTTATATAATAGACTGTAACAATAAATCCATAATTATACTCTATCTTTATTTCAGCATTATATTTACTTTCTAAAGCATCAACTTTAATTTCCTCCTGTGTTAATGTGCACATACAATATTAAAAAAATCTCTTAACAATTGCACATATTTACGACTTGGCTGCATGTCGGGGGGCATACAGGCATACATGTTTTACAAACATTTCTTGTTTGTATGGCCATTCTCCCCCTACCTCTGATTCAAGTAGGGCAGTTGTCAGTTACTGGCATTAGTATGTGCACTTAGTACTGGTAAACTGCTTAGATTGGCTAAGCTTGCCCAGAAAAAATGTGAGTAGGTTAACTGACCGCCATGGTATGACTGAAACACTGTTAATTATGGCGAAAAATCCAAACAAACAAAAAACAAACAACTCTAGCTGCATTATTTATAGTTATTCCCCTTCGTAAATTTTCCTGATTTTTCTATTTTTCCGGAGCATAACTTTTAAACCCTTATAGACAACAACTTCAAATTTTATATATGGATAGATGTTTGTTAGGTGGAGTGCAGTGCACAAGAATTATAACTCTAGCTGCATTATTTATGGAGTTATTCTCCTTTGTCATTTTCTTTCCTTAGTTGAACTAATACATTTTAACACCTCAAAACAACATATATTTGTGACAAAGTGACATGCAGTGGCAGTTCAAGTTATTATTGGCTCCTATGGTCAATGGTCAAGGTCAAACTAACTGAAAAACTGACCAATAGCTGCAAACATTGTTCAGGCAATGTCTACAGAACCCTTACCTGACTAGGCAATAAACTAACTTAAATGACCTGTATTTAACGTTCAACTGATCCAATGTCTTATTGGACCTGCATTTAGCAAACAACAGATTTGATCTGCATTTAGCAAACAACTGATTTACAACTGATTTGACCTGCATTAAGCAACCAAAAATTTGACCTGCATTTAGCAATCAAATAATTTGAACTGCATTTAGCAACCAAAAGATTCGACCTGCATTTAGCAATCAAATGATTTGACCTGCATTTAGCAATCAAATGATTTGACCTGCATTTAGCTTTAGTAACCAAAATATTGGACCTGCATGTAGCAACCAAAAGATTTGAACTGCATTTAGCTTTTAAATAATTAGGCCTGCATTTAGCAACCAAAAGATATGACCTGCATTTAGCAACCAAAAGATTTTACCTGCATTTAGCAATTAAATGATTTTACCTGCATTTAGCAACCAAAAGATTTGACCTGCATTTAGTAATCAACTTCATTTTACCTGCTTTTAGCAATAATGCGATTTTTAGCTGTGTTTAGCAACCAACTACAGTAATTATACCCCCACAAATGAAGTTTAGGGGGGGGGGGTATATAGGAGTGAGCTTGTCGGTCAGTCCGTCTGTCGGTCTGGGTCCAGTTGCTCAAAACTTTAACGGCCAGTTAAGCTAACGGCCTGTTAACTTCAGATGTAAATAAAACTAATATTACAAGAAATTTGCGTATGAAGCATTTGTCATTTATTTGAACATATCAATTTATTTAAAATAAATGCAAATTTTACAATGTTAACATGTAATTTACAGCAAAAACTTCATCCAAAAGTTAACTGCTGTTAGCTTAATTGGCCGTTAAAGTTTTTGTTTTTTGTTTCAGGATGATAACTCAAGAAAGGCTTGACATATTCAAATAATTTTTGGTACACATGTGTAACATCATAGAATACAGGTCAAATTCGATGTTGGTTACAAATCACTAAATTTTGACAGAGTTATGGTCCCGTTTCGACTTGAAATTCCCTAAAAACATGATTTCTGGACGATAACTCAAGATTGGCTTGATATAATTCTTGGTATACATGTGTAGCATCATAAAATACGGGTCAAGTTCGACTTTAGTTACAAACCACTAAATTTTGTCAGAGTTATGGCCCTTTATTTGACATAAATTCCCTAAAAACATGGTTTCCTGGCGATAACTCAACAATGGCTTGACATATTTATATAATTATTACACATGTGTACCATAAAATTCAGGTCAAGTTTGACTTTTGTTTCAAACCACTAAATTTTGACACAGTTATGGCCCCCCTTTTTGACTTAAATTTCCGAAAAACATGGACAATAACTCATGAAAGGCTTCACATATTTAAATTATTTTTGGTACATAGGTGTAACATCATAAAATACAGATCAAGTTCAACTTTGGTTACAAACCACTAAATGTTGACAGAGTTATGGCTCCTATTGAAAATAAATTTTTCCAATTACACTGTTGACCATTCACAAATTAAAGCATTCTCTCTCTGTCCATTTCTTTCGAATGGGTGCCATAGTTTTGTGACAAGGCCATATTGTGGGGGGTATATCCGTCACTCATGTGACAATTCTAGTTCTGTCTGCAGTCAACTGATTCAACCTTTTTACTTAACCAAATACAGCAGGGATCATCCTCCAGGAATTTCTTTATTCATGCCCTTTTGCCAGTTTATAGGTATCACATTGAATTTGGGTTCACTTTACCAAATCTATTGTGCTAATTTTCGGTACAATGTATGGCCTAGGACCCAACCACAGCCTCTAAATAGGCCATTTCTATATCCAACACTACTGGTATTTACTCCAGAATGCTCATTATGCTATGTTTGGATGTATTTTCAGCATTCCTGCATATTTATCAAGACAAAAGATGGCAAGTTTAATGAAATGAAGGCCCGAAAGCAAGTTTCTCAACTAAAAACGAACAATATTCCTGTGAGTATTTTCCATTTATATTGCATTTTAGATATTTTTCCATGTGACAAATGCAGTTTTCCAAATTGTTCAGTTAATATATCTTTATCTTATTTATTAGTTAAATAATAATTGTGTGCATATGCAATTTAATTATTTAAATTTATTTCCAGTATTCTTACAGCCTGGGACCATAACATATCTCTTCTTTTGAAGAAAATTACGTCATATATTACGAGTATAGTATTTTTTATCTTTTTAGAGTCTTAATATATACTTGATTAACGTTTGTAAGATTTTGACACTGATCTTTACAAAAATAGAATTGTACGCTTGAGTATCTCATCATCACCATGTTCAGGTACAAATACCGCAAGAAATTATGAACTGGGCTCATTTTCAGGTTTTCTCATCATCATCACCTTCAGATGCAAAAACAAATGAGGCATGTTGTTGGAAAACTGGGCTTAATGCATGTGCGTAAAGTGTCAGCCTGTATTAACTTGTGCAGTCCGCACAGGCTAATCGGGGACAACACTTTCCGCCTACAATGGATTTATGTTTAGAAGAGACTAACTTGAAACAGAAAATACCATAAAAGTGGAAAGTGTCGTCCTGGATTTAGCCTGTGCAGAAATCTGGGAAAACACCTTACGCACATGTATTAAGCCCGGTTTTCCCACAACATGCCTCAAATAGAAATTATGAACGGGACTCATTTTCAGGTTTGGCTGGTGCTATTTCCTGAAGGCACTAGGATGAGTCCGGAGCGGAGAGATGTGCTGGAAAAACGAAGGTCCTATGCTACTCTACAAGGTAAACCTCGGTTATTTTTGTTTCACTTTTGAAGGAAAGGGGGTTAACTCCTTGGGCATTTGCTGTGGGAAATGACATAACATTGCAACTTGAAATAGGTTGCCACATACCCAGTACTTATGGAAACGAGCAGTTTTATGTGGTGATTTGATCAGTTTGTATGAATGTGGTTTATGCACTGTGCCGCTTCTTGTTAATCCTTTAGGCTTTATTGCAGTGGGAACTTTTTTAGTTTTTTTAGATAATTATTAATGGATACGATTTAGTTCAAATGTTTCTTGGTGTTCTGTTCTTTTATAAGCTACAGTTTATTTGTGTGAAGATTATGAAGATTCACAATTAAATAACAGCAATTTAATAACATATAAATGTCCTGTTCATTATGGTGATATCTTATTGTTATGTAGCTTATGTACTACATCCTGACATGTTTAGATGGTACACAGTGAATAGGGCATTTGATGTAACCAGACAGTTATAGGAAAGAAACAAACAGTGACGTGTCATGGTAAAATCGGGCTTAATGCATGTGCGTAAAGTGTCGTCCCGGATTAGCCTGTGCAGTGTACACAGGCTAATCTGGGACCACACTTTCCACCTACAGTGGATTTATGTTTAAAAGAGACTTCCTTGAAACAGAAAATATCATAAAAGTGGAAAGTGTCGTCCTGGATTAGCTTATGCGGACTGCACAGGCTGATCCAGGACGACACTACGCACGTGCATTAAGCCCGGTTTTCCCACGACACGCCTGACATTGTCCTAAGACTCACTCTGCCATTTTACCAACATTTGGCTGAAAAAAAATCTTTTCAGCGAAAACTTTTCCTTCATAAATCCTATAAAATACCAGAAACAAGCATAATTTTAATTGATAAGGTCATTTAGGCTCAAGAAAATGTTTAGCCAGATCTGGGAGGGAGCCCTGCATTAGACCATGTGTTTCTTGTATTATTATTTGAAAGGAAGAAAATGTAACAAGCCAGACTACTAGTATATAAAACCGAGAATCGGAGTACCCAGACTACTGGTACATTTTGTATATAAAACTGAGAATCAGAGTAAGTCGAGTTCAGAATTTACAAGTGTAGGGCTTACAGGCTTGTGCTTATTTCAACCACCCTGTGCCCTCTGACATGCTCAGTTTTCTAGACATAATTTTATGACACAATTATTTATAGGGCAATTGATGTAAACACACAGTTTTAGGGGAAAAGTATTTCAGGACTCAAAAATCATTTTGACTACCGGTACAACTTTTCCATTCATAAAACCTTATAAAACCCCAGACAAGCTGGATTTTATTGCTGTAAGGTTTATTAGGCTAAAGAAAATATTTAGCCAGATGGAGCCCAGTATTTGATAATGTGTTTTTGTCAGGTTTGGAACCGTTGTCGTACGTGTTGATGCCGAAGGTGCGAGGGTTACAGCTCACTCTTGAAGAACTCCGGGGTCACGTCAGTGCAGTCTACAACCTCACCATCGCCTACGGCAACACTGTTGACCTTCAAACTGGGTCAAGGCTGCCTGCACCAGATATAACAGGTAGAGTTTAACATAGATATATCTACTGGATAATACATGTGTACACTGTGTAAGTATTTCATATTTCATTGAAACTAGAAATTTATTGAAATTGAAACTGATGGTATTGTTTGCTTTTTAGCCGGATTTTTTTATAAAAATATCAGCTTACAGGTATAAGTATATAACATAAATGATCAGATAGAATCAACTATTATTTGGTGAATTATACATGTTGGTTGTTTTATGTGATTTCTAAGCGGCATTCTCTATGTATTAACTTAAATTGTGCTGATAGTGTTGATTTTGTTTCGTGGTAAGCAATTTATCATATTTACAGAAACAACATGTAGAGTGTATAAAAACAAATTTGCATGCGATAAACAGTAGAAGGTACTGTTCTATACTACTGCAACTTTATTTCATAAAATGAGGGATTATTTTCAGACTTTGTCTCAAGCAAATCTCCAGAAATCCATATAAAGTTTGAGAGGATCCCTATCGAAGAAGTCCCCAAAGATGACACAGGTCTGAATATGTGGCTGTACAACAGATTTCAGGAAAAAGACAGGTAAAAAGTGGGCTTGTACACGTACAGACTTTTGGAGACGGCCCCTTTTATGTATACATTATACACTACAAGAGAATATGTGTTGTTTATAACCATTAACAAGTTTATTTGGATGTTTATATTTGACATTTTGTGGCTTTCGACGAGTTAGAAGACAACCTATAATGTGTGTGTATTTATTACATGCATTGGAATAAATTCAACAAAACAGAATGAACTCCATATTTAATGTACTCCGATGCACACCACGGCAATAATCACACAACTTGATACGCAACAATAACATAATAGTCAGCAAATGTAATCAGTTTGGCATGAATAGGTCGCCTATAAAGTGACGTAAAATCCCAGCGACAGGCCTACAAGTTTTAACTATCACTTCAATTCATAATTAGAAAACAGTTTCGCCGTGAATATAAGTACATAGGCACACACATGTAACAACGGATTGTCCCTGGCTTGACACATGTTTTGAACGGGCAGCATAAACACTTTGCTGCCACATGCAAACCTGGGACTCGTACATAATACACATAGGCTTGACACATGTCTGGCCAGTGAACCAAAGCACCAGCACCTGCATGCAAGCGTACTAACAGACGTTACATGTACTAATTTACAGCACGGCCCTACTCGTTGAATGAAACATTAAAATTGGAATGCAGTCCCAGCACCACGAATAGGACGGTCGAGCCGAAGCTCCCTACCCGCGGTGTGAGAGAGCAGCCCCTGTAATTACTGTTATTTCAATATAATTGTTTTTTATGACATTTTAATATATTACGGTGCTTGTTGTTCACCTGCCGCCAGAATCTAACGCCACTTTCAGCGACAGATTTAGAAAAGGAATTAAAGAAATGGCGCTTCATTGAGCGTTACAATAACTATGGCTACAACATCCCTAACGACGCTTCGCGCAGACACTTCCGTACACTGTTTGCACAAATACATTAACCCGAAACTGGAAACGACAACGGAATCCCTTGGCGGTTGTTGACACATGGCGCTGGTGTGGCTCCTGGTAGTTAACGGAAGCCCTTCAACCGGTATTGAGTTGGCCCATGACTCCCGTGCAGCTTGCCTCGGTGCTTGGCCGTGTAGCTAGCGTGTTGTGTTGCCGTTATTGCCCAGAGATTATAAATTGTCCGGTACACCGGTCCTAAAAGTATAAAATGCTCTACGGCAGCATCTTTAGCCACAACATATGTCTACATTATGTTTATAGTTATGAAACTTAATGACTGTGACAAACGTGTTACATCGTTTCTATTTGGTTAGCATGTTGGGTGTGGAGGGTGGGGAATTTGTTTATTGTCTGAACACGAGGTCCTTCTTGGTCAATGGCCGGCGATAAAAGAACGTTCTCGGCACTCGCGTGGTCCACGGTCACGTGGTGTTTAATGTTATCTGAGGTGTTCCGAGTATGTTAGCAACCGTATTGTTTATAGGTAACGAGGAAGTATTTCCAAGAAAACGCGGACCCGGACGATTTATTCGCCGTAATAAATGAAATTATTATCATTCGAAAATAATTTGTAATATTTTGAAAAAAATAATTTAATAGTAGATTTTTCTCTCTGGTTGTACGTCTGATATTCAGTTTGTAATATAATGTAGTCTGATACTTAATATTCCTCATGGGCTGTAGTCACAACCATTTGCTGAATTGAATTGTCATGTTTGTTAGAATATTTTAGTAATGCATTCTTCTTATTCGGAAATACACATATTTCACGGAGGGGTTGAGTCTTAGTGTGACAGTTGTTTGAAAAGGTATAGGATTTTAATAGAATAATGTACATTCAACACTGCTCAAAACATAAGTTAAGTCAAGTTTATTCGGCAAATACTATTGTACATTGGCAACTAATTAAAAAAAAACAACAAAGAAACATAATGACATTCTACATACATTGATGAAAAGTGTGCTTCAAAACATAAAACATTAAAATATTTTCTTTTTTCAGACTTCTTTCCCACTTCTATTCAAGAGACGTATCTGAGCAGGGTTGTTTTCCAGGTCAATCTCAAGATCTAAATATCCCAGCATCCTCCACTCTCCCTTCCTTCCTGTTCTTCACTTCCTGTCTGGCTGGGTTGCTAAGCAGCAAGGCAGGTCGCAACCTCTACTGGAAAACTTGGTTGTTTGGGTCAATCGCCGGATGCCTGTGGATGGCTGTAAGACATTAGTACAGGCCATATGGTGTGACAGCATTTCACATTAGATATACAAGTATCAGATATTTTAAAGATGCAATTCCTTTTGACTAATTTATTGTAAAATCATAAATAGAATGTTACCAGTACTACAGATATATTAGATATTTTTTGTTATGCAGCGTCTTGTTTATTGTTATTATAGAATCCTAAATAGAACTAATTGATATATCAGATAATGTATAGGTTCCATGCCTTTTGACTTAATAGTATTTGTATGCCCCCCTTAAACCCTTTGAAGAAGCGTTGGTATATTGCTTTGCAAATGTAGTTATGAATGTCTTACGGTATGTTGGTAGACAAAACCTATTCTGGGCAATAACTACAGAACCCTTAGGCCTAGGTTCTTGAAAATTAGTAGGTTGGTCTGTTATGACTAGCAGAGGATTCATGTTGATTTTGGGGTATGTGGGTCAAAGGTCATGGTCAAACCGACCAAAAGATAAAAAAAACACCCTATGAAAAGAAAAAAACATGTCCGATTAATAATTTCACAACCCGTGGTCCTAGGTTCTTAAAACTTGGTAGGTAGGTTGGTCATGATTAGTAGAGGGTCCTTATTGATTTTGGGGTCATTGGGTCAAAGGTCAGTGCCAAACTAACCCAATGATAGAAATAACAAGACAGGTAGCTGTTAAACCTTGTCAGAGCAATAACTACAGAACCCTTAGGTCTACTTTCTTCAAACTTGGTAGATAGGTTGGCCATGACTAGTAGAGGATCACCCCTATGGATTATTGGGTTTTTCGGTCAAAGGTCAAGGTCAAACTGACCAATAGTTGTAAACCCTTGTTAAGACAAGTAAAGGATTCCTATTGATTATTGAGTCCATGGGTTGAAGTTCAATGTCAAACTGACCAATAGTTGTAAAACTATAATAACTATGCAATAACTATGGAACGCTTAGGCATAAAGTTGGTAAAATTTGGTAGTTAGCTTGGATATGACTACTAGTAAATCCCTATTGATTATTGGGTCATAGGGTAAATGGGCCAGGGGCTATATTCCAGAAACATCTTAAGTTTATCTTAAAATATTTACACTTAAGTTCCAATATTTGTAAGGTAATATTTAAAAAAAAAATACACATACATTAATGAACCCAATGACAGTTAAGTAAATATTAGTTAGTAATAAGTTAAGGATTAGTGAACACTTAGCAGAATTTCATGTCTACATGGGATAGTATGCTTGAGATAAATGACGATTGTAAAGCTAAGGATAAGCTTTCACTTGAGATGTTTCTGGAATACGACCCCATGTCAAACTGATCAATAGTTTTTAAAAAAAACTTGCTTAATTTTACATTGGCCTTGTCATCATTGAAATGTTGTATGCAAATTGCTGTGGATCTAATAGGGGCATACCTGTTTTACAACCAACTCTTTTCATTTAGAAATCATAAATAAATTGTCTCTACAGATATATATTATAATATTATTAGATATTGTATTGCTGCAGTTATTTCTTGGTTTATTTTATTGTAAAATCTTTAATATAACAAAGTGTTATTATAGGTTTATATGATATTTTATTGACAATGTTTATTGTTAGTTGATTTTTATTGTAAAATCTTTTATAGAACAAAATGTTACCGAGATTTCCTAGGATTTTTTCTTTGTTGTATATGCTTGAACAGAAACTTTGGTGTTATGGGAGTATTTTATTGGCACAAAGCTTGTTAGCTTCTATAGTTGCCAGTTAAATATTGCTACAATATTTATTTTGAATGTAATTTTGGTTCAGAAAAAAGTATGCCATTTACTAATTAGTTACCTCAATAAATTTGCTAACAAAACGTATGTTCCTTCTTATTATTTTTTTTTATTATTGACATAAATATTGCTGTCTTTTATTTAAGAAATAATTTTTGATTTATTGTTGTTTATCGGCCAGTCTAGTTCTGATGCATAGGAATTAAACCATGAGGGCGTTATGCCGAGTCGTTTAAGAGCCATGCATCAGAACAACAAAGAGTTGTGTAATGGCCGATAAACAACGATAATGTGAACATTTTTTTGATTCTAACATGATTTGACATATATTTTGCAATTGTAATAGGAAAGACTTTTCACTATGCTTCGCTCAGAATCAGAACTTTTTTTTGCCTTGTTTATTGGGTAGTTTAATAACGATAATTGTTTTCTTTGTCTATAGAAAAATTAGCGAATATCATATTAGAATAGACATTAAATAATTATATTTTTATCTCCATACAATATATTGATTAAATGACTAATTGCTTTATACAGAATTAACTTTTGATCACAATAAACAGTTAAACATACTTTTAATTAATGCCATATTTGAAAATTTAGTACAGCACGTGTTTATGCTTTTGCTAACAGTATTATTTTAATTTTCTGTAGCTCTGTTCTTTGATCTTATGTTTTTAAGTTATTTACCTATTTCTGTATGAAAATGGTTCATTTTCTATTTTTACTAAGATGATCTGGTGTTATTTAGTATTGCAGGTACCGGTATTTATATATTTCTCGCATTGATTGAAATATGTTATCAGTTTGTTTTACATTGAATAAAACATGTCAAGTTTGTTATCTATAATTACTATACCTGTCAAAATCATGATCTGCTTCCTTCTTTGTTGGGGGCATTACCTTCAACGGAAATGCATTTTCATGTTATATGTAACAGTGTTATTTTTATTTTAATAGCCAGGGGCGTATCTAGAGGTACATGTGCGTAAAAATCAACAGGCTTACACGGAAATGAAAAATAGCTAAATACTCTCACTTAAAGTGAGACTATAAGGGCTTTTGATGGTGAAACTTGCTGACAGATAACATGGTCTCCCCTTGCTGACAGATAACATGGTCTCCCCGTGCTAACAGATAACATGGTCTCCCCTTTTCTAAATGCTTAACATTGAACATTATCCAGTAAACGGTTCACAAGAATCCTAATTACATGTATCACCTGAAGGTTTTTAATCAAAACTTTCATGATGTAACTACGGTTGGGGATGCATTTGGGGTACTACGCAGTCAATCACTATAATTCGTAGTTGTAAGTTTGGACTGGTGTTCGGTCTATTCTGAAAATGTGCAGATATTTATATGGCGAGGTCTAGTTTATTTTAGGAAACAAAGTGTGAGCGGGAAAAAATGAGCGGTGTCCATGCACGTGAGCAGAGTCCGAGAATGGACACCGCTCTCCGGACCAAGGTAGTCGAATTCTGTAAACATATGTAACAGTAGAATAACGAACGCTACAGGATAGTATATAGGTAGTACTCGTACATGTATTTGACGTCAACAAATCGCATGTAACATACGTTTGTCAAGAATGCTCGTATGTCGCATTACCGGTATCTGATGCCAAGTACTGGTACTATCGATTGGGTAGTTCCGGGTCACTTACGACAAAACCGCTCTCTTCATTTTAAATGTACTTGCAATCACCTAAACCTAAGTATACTTTGGAAGACATATATCTTGGTTTCAATATGCATGTTTGAAACATTTGGTAGCATTAAGTATTGCTGTTAAATATTTTGTTGAACCTTATGCACTGATTGCGTGGGTTCCGAATCAGTCACGTGTGTTCCGGGTCACTTAACACTTCTACCATAGTTTCCTATAAGGTTGTTTTTTTCAAAAGCATTTTAACTGTCATTCTGACTATTAAGTAGTTGTCACACAACACCACTAGTAAGATATATTCATTTCTGGAAACCGGACAACAAATAATCTCAACATAACAGGGCATATTGACGATTTTCCCACGTTTGTCATCTTTATATTTCATGTAGGATGCGGGTCAATATATGAACAGGTACAAAGCCATATAGCATACATTCAGATGTTAGACTGCAACAATAAAATCATCTTATAATTTATCAACGTTTGTCAATGCCATTGACTGATGAAATTATACATAATACCAGCTAAAAGAATTAAAATAATCCGCGAAATAAATGAAATCTGTACATTAACGGGAATGCGATAAACAATCCAAAATGCAATCAGGTACGCAAAGTGTTAATTGTCCGTAGTTTATGAACATACATGTATCACCAGTAACAACCAGATCAACATTGTGATAACAATCGTACGCATATTGATACAATTAACAACGTAAAAATATAAGAGTCACAAAGCACATAATGATAGCATAAGATATACCGGTAGCACTATTCCAATGGTAACATCAACACTCTGAAATACGACAGCAAAATGATGATATGTCATAGGTTAACGTAAAGCTAAATGGTACTCTAGACAATTATGTGGATGATACTTTAGATAATTGTTTATAATAGTATAAACAACATTCTAAATATTGAACTCAAGTCTCTGCTTCTATTAAATGACAGTATTTAGCAATCTGACCGCTTTTGAATACATATAATATACACGTATAATATACTTGGTTACATCGATCAACTGTAATAAACATATAAATGAGATAAACTTTCTGCAAAATTAAAACACTGAAGGGTCTTTTTTGTTCGCCCAATGGCTAGCACCGGTATTCAGTTTAAAATACGACGAAAAGCTGTTATGTTATTTATTACTAATAGAAGTGTAAATCAAACCTATGAGAAGCATACCTATAATATCCTCTTATTTGTGTAACAAATAATTCGTATTGGTCAATAAATAATTGTGTTACATGTGCATGAGTCTACTGACCCAACCAACCCATGGAGATATTTCATAAAGCATATACACAAGAAATTGCTTGACATATCCCCCCTTAAACAATGATGTCCGTTCAAGTGACCCGGAACACCAAAATACACACGTGCTGATATAACCTCTGTTTTCTGCAGTAATTTGGAAAGCAGGTGTTTTCTTATGTATAAATTACACAGAATATACATTTAGTTACCAATTTACCGGATATTTTAGATGTTTGATCGCGATGAATAAACCGTACCCTAGTTTCTTCAACCGCGGTTCAGGTAGATTTTTTAAGATGCATTACTCATAAAACCCCATTTCGGATCATGGATCAGCATAGTGAGTTGAAACTTTGGTGATTTACATCAAATGTATTGCTGTTCAAATACCAGTTAATAAAAATCGACATGGGAGGGTGGTAATTATTTTCAAAACCATTAATCTTGCAATGAGTGACCCGGAACTACCAGTGATTCGGAACTACCAGTGACCCGGAACTACCAGTGATTCGGAATTCCTTCAATGACTGTAAGTATCAATATAACAATATTACGTTAAAATAACCGCTGTAATGCAAGTGTCACTAAAACATTCGTACAAAGGAGTCACACTTACCCATTTATCGTATGCAACAATACACATCTAATTAACGTATCATATATTCAATTCATACCATCAAAGTACACATTCCTAATATGGTTATAAAATTGACATAGCAATTAACATTTATATATTTTGTTGTCCAGTTGTACATTGCACATAGCCGTTATCTAACAGTTTGGTCAGATAACGGGCCGTCTATGTGTCAACGATTATGTTCGGGATCGAAAGTACGCATCATGATATCGAACAGTGACCTACTTATGTATATAAATTACTGTCGCAAAGTACATTAGAACTATAATAAAACTGGTATATATTAGCAATTGAAAAAGATACGTAGGATGTTAGTTTCTGGAACTGAATTTTGAACCTATTAGTGGACGGAAGGTACATTTGTAAGCATATAATGGTATGTCTTCGGTTTTCGTTACGGTTTTGTAATTTTTCTGCTCTATGTTTACCAAAATTGTTATTATTTACAAATGAATTCATACGTTTTTTTATTCACTATATTAGACTATATACGTCTCAAATTTATACAATTTATGGAGCGACGAGATTGCATTGGAGGTTAAGCCATTCGGAACGGCTGTTTGTTTGACGGAAATGGACTGTTAAACTAATGTACCGGTATTATGTCAACGTTATGCGGCCAGATGCCATAGTTTAGCCATTATCTAAAAAATGTATTATGTGCATTATAAACTACATGCTTGTACATAACAATAGTTCCAACTTCCCATTTTACTACCATAAATGCACCACGGGAATTAGACACGCCGAATAATTTCGGGTCCCGGGAAATATACTTTGTCTGATTTTAGATCCCGGTAATATTGGGCCCCCAAGCATCTCCCACAGTGGGGATTTAGACAAAAATGCTTGACTTTAGGGTGGGGAATTAGTCCCCAAAGAAATTCCCCATGGTCAGCCCTCCGCCCCCCCCCCCCCCCTCCCTGAGAAAAACTATTGATAGGTGCATAATTCATTGTAATTATAGAAAGAACAAGCGTGATATTGTCACAAAATACTCCCGTCAAGCGAGCTTTTGGGGTAAAGATTCAATGACTAAAAGGAACAAATAAACAAGAGGGCCCTGAGGACCCTAGGACGCTCACCTGAGACATTGTAACCCAATTGGAATTTGCATCCCCGAGTAGTGGCTTATTTTTATCCCAGGGGCATAATTTGAACAATTGTGGTTTCAGGTAAAGATTTTAAAAGTCATTTTGCTATTTAAGTCTATATAAACCATGTGACCCCTCCTGGTGTGGCCAGATTTGACCCCAGGGGCATAATTTGAACAATCTTTGGAGAGGACCACTATGCAATGTTACGTACCAAATACAGGAAAGCCGTGGGCCTTGCTGTTTCAGAGGAGAATATTTTTAAAGTCAATTTGCTATTTAAGTCTATATAAAGCATGTGACCCCCGGGGCGTGACCAATTTTGACCCCAGGGGCATAATTTGAACAATATGAAACCTCTAGGCCTTGCGTTTTCGGAGGAGAAGAATTTTAACGTCATTTTGCTATGTAAGTCCATATAAACCATGTGACCCCTGGGGTGTGGTCATTTTTTACCCATGGGGCATAACTTGAACAATCTTTGTAGAGGACCACTATAGGATGTTACACACCAAATACCAAACCTCTGGGCCTTGCGGTTTCAGAGGAGAATTTTTTTAAAACCAATTTGCTATTTAAGTTTATATAAACCATGTGGCCCCCGGGGCGTGGGCAGTTTTGACCCCAGGGGCATAATTTGAACAATCTTTGTAGAGGACCACTATACGATGTTACATACCAAATAAGAAACACCGGGGCCTTGCGGTTTCTGAGAAGATTTTTAAAGTCATTTTGCTATTTAAGTCTATATAAATCATGTGACACCAGGGCGTGGCCAGTTTTTACCCCAGGGGCATAAATTGAACAGTATTGGTAGAGGACTACTATAGGATGTTACATACCAAATATGAAACCTCTGGGCCTTGCGGTTTCAGAGAACAAGATTTTTAAAGACATTTTGCTATTTAAGTTTTTATAAACCATGCAACCCCCAGGGCGTGGCCAGTTTTGACCCCAGGGGCATAATTTGAACAATCTTTCTAGAGGACCACTACAGGATGTTACATACCAAATATAAAACCTCTGGGCCTTGTAGTTTCAGAGAAGATTTTTAAAGTCATTTTGCTATATATTCTATATAAACCGTGTGACCCACAGGGCGTGGCCTGCTTTGACCCCAGGGACATAATTTAAACAAACTTTGTAAAGGACCACTAAAGGATATTACACACCAAATATGAAACCTCTGGGCCTTGCAGTTTCAGAGGAGAAGATTTTACAAGTCATTTGGCTATATTTTCTATATAAAACATGTGACCCCCGTGGCGTGGCCAGTTCTGACCCCAGGGACATAATTTGAACAGTCTTTGTAGAGGACCACTATACGATGTTACATACCAAATATGAAACCTCTGGGCCTTATGGTTTCAGAGGAGATTTTTAAAGTCATTTTGCTATATATTCTATATAAACCATGTTACCCCCGGGGCGTGGCTTGTTTTGATCCCAGGGGCATAATTTTAACAATCTTTGTAGAGGGCCACTATAGGATGTTACATACCAAATATGAAACCTCTCGGCCTTGTGGTTTCAGAGGAGAAGATTTTTAAAGTCATTTTGCTATAAATGAGCTAAAACCTGATAATGCACAGTTATTGCACACTTTACTCAATCTCAACGTCTTCTCTCTATGAGTTAAGTTGTAGTATCAAAAATATCGCATCTATAATCATTAGACCTGGTGCTTGGGCGTAACATACCGTCTGATGATGTTGATCATTTGTGCCAACATTTTTTTAGAATTTCTCCTTGGATAACAAAATTATGCTCTGGACAAATATTTGACCTTGAATTGTGACCTGGACCTTGGGCCTAGGGATGTGATTCTCATCGACTCATGATCACTTTAGACAAGTTGTTTGAAAATCCTTCCATGCTGGACAAAATTATGCTTATAACAAAGTATGTGAATATAATTCTTATATTTGACCTTTAAAGGTGACCTTGAGCTTGGACCTTGGGACCTAGTTATTACGCGCAACACACCGTCTCATGATAGTGATCATTTCTGCGAAGGTATTTAAAAATTTCTCCATGCTTGACAATATTATGTTCGGAACAAATCTTTGACCTTAAAGTGTGACCTTAACCTTGGACATAGGGACCTGGTGTTTGTGTGCTACACACCGCCTCTGAATCCTTAAATTACTTTTACCAAGTTATTTCAAAACCCTTTATGCTGAACAATATTATACTCCCGACAAAGGCTTTAGATTTATATCTTATATTTGGCCTTTGACATTGAATTGTGACCTGGTCCTATTGCGCGACAAACACTGTCTCATAATGCTTAATATCACTTCTGCCAAATTATTTGAAAATCTTTCCATGCTGGACAAAAGTATGCTCCTAAGAAGTAAATGGATTTTTTTTCCTTATCTTTAACCTTTGACCTTGAATTGTGACCTTGATCTTGGACCTAGGTACCTCTTTTTTCGCGCACGACACGCCGTCTCACAATGTTTTTTTACTTCTGACAAGTTATTCGACGAGAGGACCAACATTGCCTTGTATCGTTCACCTGGTTCAATAGCATGATTTGATGAAACATGATCATGATGATACAAGAGAGTAAAAACGACTTAAACATCGGTCAATAGGCATTAACGGTATGCCATTTGGCCTAATGTTTATCTCAGATGATCAATATCTTACCATAACATAGATTTCCTAGATTGACTACAATCTGACCAAGTTTTAACTGGATATAATGAAAAATTGTTTCATTTAACTGAAAGGAAACTGTTTACATAATGTGACCTAGTGACCTAGTTTTTGACTGCAGATGACCCATATTTCATCAGAACCTAGATTTTATGGAGGACAACAATCAAACGTAGCAACAGTGTATTCTTGTTCACCAAACAGGAAGCGGAAGCAGTGAGTACTCGACCACTGGTGCTCCAGTATGACCCGTCATGGGTGCTGTACGGAGGCGGGGCCAGCTTCCTGCTCAACATCATTCTGTTCAGACTGGTCAGCCCTGTCGTTTCCGGATGCCTTGTGCCGGCCTACCGGAAGTTGTCGAAGCGCGATCGCATGGACTGGAATGACAGGTATATTATGTTGTGTGAATATATAATTAATAGCTTCAACGATATGTTAGGTTTGAGAAGTGCACTTTCACATTTTAAGACGTCCAATGTGACCAAACTATATTTAGTATTTGTTTTGTTTTTCTTCAAAGATTTAGTATTCGTTGTTAGTAAAAACTGATTGAGAAGAAAACGTTGCAATCGCAGGCACTAGTTTGTTCATTAAATGAGGCGTGTCGTGGGAAACCCGGGCAAGTGCATAAAGTGTGGTCCCGGATTAGGGCGCTTTTCCATATGTCCATATCCGCATCCGCATTGCGCAAATCCGCAGCCGCAAAGAAAAAAAATCGAACAAGTTTGAAAACAGTTGACCCGTTTCCATTTGTCCGCAGTCCGTATCTGCAAAGCGCATCCACAAAAGCCGTCCGCAAGAAATCGCGTGGTGAGCGATTTTATGCGGATGCGGACAACATGGTATCTAACTTAGCATGTTAAAAAAAGGGCTGTTATAATAAAACATTGGGAAAATAGAAAAAAAATAGTCTAGATACACCTGGATAACTTAACCTAAAACTCACCGAGTACAATTACTCGGTAATAACGGGTAATCATTAAATGAGCCATGACTGACGCTGTAGATACAATTGTTTGATGCTTTATTTTTTTTAATCCACCACATGTAAATGGTTTCACATACTGGCATAAATATTTGCAGCCGACGTAATTAAAAATGTTTAAAAGTTTCTTAATCAGAAATTGTAACTATTTGACAATAAGAAGAAAACTAAAAAATTCGACGTTTATTTGCGGATTCATGGAAAAGCGCGTCCGTATACTTTTTATGCGGATACGGATACGGATGCGGATACGCATGCAGATACGGACACATGGAAAAGCGGCCTTAGGTTATGCAGTCTGCAAAGGCTAATCCAGGACGGCACTTTCCGCCTACGGTGGATTTAGGTTAGATACCAGTAAATCATTGTGTATCCTTGTGTGGTCCATTCGCAAGTAGAGCCTATTACAAAAGAGTTCCTCTTCTCTTCTGGTATAAAAGCCATTCAGCAATCTCAGACATGCCTTTTGTGGTTATTTCTTATATCCCATGTGTGTCTGGAACATTTTGGTGCATTTAATTGGATGCTAACTTGAAAGGTGAACTTATGGGGTGTGTTTACTGCGGTATGGGGCTTTTGTCGAAATATTACTGCCGATTGACAAGAACCTAACCGGCAATACTATTCATCCATGAAGAGATCCAGAATACTCAGTTAATAGTATTAAGCGCCTTTCCGATACGGATCATCTAGTTAATCACGATTATCTTCCTTGACAAAATACATATCTGACAAATTCAGATTTTACGGAAAACAATTGTCTCTAAAAACTTTAGGGTCGGGTTGTGGGGAGGGTTCGCTAGGTAGGGTCGGGTTGCCCGAAACACAGAACTTTTTTGTTTTGGCCTAACGTAATGTGACAATGATCTTTATGAAATGGACAATTAAGTGCCTTTGTTCAAATTATGATGAATGGCCAATAAATGATCTGCTTTTGGAAGCACACACATTCCATAAGAATAACCAAGCGCCTATGATTTTCGCCTGAAGGTTCATATCCAACATCAACGCAGCCGTGTCTATAGGCCTGTCGGGTTACACACTGTACTACGAGGACGCCCTCTATGCAGACAAGGTATGGCACGACAGCTTCCTCGCCCGCCTCGCCTGCTGTATCATCGCCGGCTACATGATGGCGGATGTCGTCTGCATGCTCGCGTGGTGTCACGTGGGCGCGGGGGAGCTGCTCGGCTTCGTCTTCCACCACGCGGCGACCGTGTACGCGTATTATTTTATATCGGTGAGTTGCCCCTATGGAATTTTGCAGTAAATTTAAAGATACATTGCCTTTCAAAATAAGAATACATGCAGTTACGAAATGAATGTAATACGCTACACGTTTCCGGTAATGAAACTTTCAAGTAATCGATTATTAATAAATTACACATACCGGTAAACGCACATTTTGTCCATTATACGGTAGTTTAAACCACTCGCTCCGAAAAAGTACTTTTTTCTTTATGCGTGGTGCGGGCGCCAACCACTTTTTACTTTTTTTTATATTAATTTGCATAAAATCGGTGCTGTAATCCCGCTGACCAAGACTTCAATTTGGTGTGGCCATAGTTGAAACTGTTATACGTTAATTACATCATATTTTACTATAATTTTGACTACCACAACAGTAAGTTCCTTGCCTATTTCATTTTTGTACATTCTGTAATTTAACATAAGTTTTACCAGATGCATCAAACGTTTGCTAGATGTATAATAGCTAGTGCAATTTTACAATATATTTCATTTACACATTTACAATATTATAACAGGCATATGGTGTGTTCTGCTATTTCGGGATGCTGCGACTCATAGCGGAAGTCTCGTCCCCAGCTGTAAACCAAAGGCACGTATACTAGACATGTGGCCGTATTCCAGAAACATCTTTTAAAGTAAAATCTTACCTTGAACTTTAAAATCATCACTTTCTTTAACATTTTTATTCCAATTCAAGTGTATATAACGTGATTGTGCTTATTGCTTATTAATTATCAACACTGTTATTTACTGCTTCATACTTAAAAGCAAAAAATAATTTATGTAGTTTAATGAACATAATATTACAACAATATGAACTTAAGTAAAGCATTTTAAGATAAACTTAAGATGTTTCTGGAATATGCCCCCTAAATGTAAAATAATAATTAATACATGTATCTAGCTATGATATACGATTATGAAAGGCCGCAGTTCCTTGCCATATGGGTGGTTTGCAGATATACCTGAAGATTTACTTTATTTCAATTTGCTCAGTTTATATCGAAACATCACACTACATGTATTCAACAGTTTAGACGTTGTTGTCTGACTTAAAAATGAAAACTAGGGGCAATGTCACGTTCAATTATCTCCCCTGAACGGCCGCATGGGCAGGTCTGTACCTAAGGTTACGCATGCGCAATTAAATTCCTTCATTGTTACATATAAAATATTCCATGTTTGATCTCAAGTTTCGCCATGACCAAGCTACTTTCCAATATATCATTATACATTGCGGGAAGGATAAGGTCATACCATTCTGAAAAAAAAACAGCATAAAAAAATTATATACGTTGTAACTCAAACTATTTACTTTAGAATAACACACACCGGTTTTGACAGGCGCGAAGACTGACATTTTGCGCATAAATACATGGACCAAAAGTTATGAAGCTGGGAACCACTAGAGACAAAGTAGTGCAAAAAGCAGGCTTTTTTCTTATTGCTTACAAATATGCCTTTAAAGGGACCTGTTCACAGATTGGCAAATTGACAAATTTCAAAACTTTTGTCATAGAATTTAAAAAGAAATGATTTATTATATTAAAACAAGCGAAATAACACTCATGACTAAAAAATTTATTGGAAATATCGTTTTCTTTATGGATAATCATCAATCGAAATGGATACAAAATACAAAGAGTTTGTAACGCTTTTCATCGGCATTTTTAGAAAACAAATGTATCACTTACATAGCGTTAAAAATACACAACCAAAGGTATAAGGCCGAATGGCCGAGTGGTTAGCGCATGTGCTTTTAATCCCAAAGGTCCCAGGTTCGAGTCCCAGCAAATGCAAATTTTTTAATTTAACTTTTTTTCTTTATATAATATTTGTTTCAGATTATTCCAGATGCTGTATTTTTTGCAGTAAAGACATTTAAGGACATTTTTCAAAATACGAAAAATCAGTGAACAAGTTCATTTAAATTGATACCAAAACATATCATTTAAACTGTATTTTAAAAATCCTATGCATCATGCATTGAACCATATGTACTTATTATCTAACTGACACCCTGCATATGTGACTTCCGTTTTGGGGTTATTAGACCTTTAAATAATGCTACGGAAAGGCCTGTAAATAAACTTCGAACAACAACAACATCACCAGCAAAATTGTCATTTCCAGTCATTTGATCGTGCTTGCGCATGTTCATTTCAGGTGGTTCTTCGACATTTTAGAATACCCGCGGTCTAACTGCCTCGTAATTATTAACGGCCTGCTTATGGTGGTCACCTTTTTCTTCTTCCGGATGGTTACCATGCCAATCTACTGGTACCAGATCTGGCTGGTTACCGGCACGGAGGCCGTCATGAAGCTGGGGAACATCCAGCTAATCATGTACATCCCATGTTTTGTGTTGGACGTTCTGAACATATACTGGTTCTACAAGATGTGCAGGGGATTCATCAAAGCACTGAGAGGCGTATACAAGCCAGTTGCGAACAACGAGAAGTTTAAAGCTGTTTAGTAGGACAAAAACTCTTTGAAATACTTTTTTGAACGATAAACACTTTTTGCGTCCACTAGGATTTACATGCGCGGATATAGGATAAGGACTTCTAAAAGGGGGTGAGGTGGAACTATTCAGTTCCTACCAAACCTACGGGTATGCATGTATTAATTATATACTCTGCAAAACAATGATAGTAACAGTGCATGCGTTATATAATAGTTTAGTTTTTTGGCAGATATTCTAGACGTGTATTTACCTTCCGTGCCTCATTACATGTTAAGAAATCTTATAAACTTAACCAGTCTTTGCCGAGAAAGAATGTTTCAGTTATAATACAATCCCTTTTTTATACAGTTTTATGGGGGAAGGGCGCACTACGCTACCCCCACCCCTCTAAAGCCGCCTATGGTTTATGTAACCGGTGGTGAGTGATTTTGGACGCTATATCGGTTTTACTTCAAGGTTTGTATTTGTTTTCCATAGACGATTTATGCAGTGTTGTTTCGTGCATGCTACTAGTCTGTTTAATATCGGTTGCATATACTGTTATGTTATATTGTTATTTTAGTCAAGCTTCTTTGTTGTCATAAAATACTCGTATGTTATATTGTTATTTTAGTCAAGCTTCTTTGTTGTCATAAAATACTCGATATGCATATACTACCTGTACAACACGTGTACAATGTTTAATATATTATATAATGTTCCATTTACCGTAATAAAAGACGTATTAACAAATAAACACAGTTTCAATAATAATACACGGAAAGCTTGTGTTGATGTCGTAAGTACTCACATGTCGTTGCATAGGGACTGCACGAGTAACGTGTATGGAGTGTGAACAAACAATAATATGTAATAATAAATTAGTATACCTATTGTTTCACATCGCCATTTTCAAAACTGGAATCGCGACATAGAGAAGTTGTTATTCTACCAATTTCAAGAAACATGTCGACGTATCAACAAACTTGTGAACATAGCGCTGATTTTATTTCTTCATGCCGTTTGCTTTGTAACGAAAACCATTTGACTTATGGCTTTTCAATTGTGTTAATATTTTATTTTTATTTATTGTTTACTAAATTATTTATTATAGTAGAAAACATTTCAGAAAGCCTTTGTTTGTTACATTGATATAAAAGAACAGTGTTTTGAAGAAAAAAAAAGCCAAAATCTAGGAACTCGTCACTTCAATATTGCTTATGCCAATACAATTATCATATTTTTCTATACATTAAAGGTGACGATTTTGGCAGCATAATTTATCTGATTCAATGTACAATATTTGTATTCAGATGCAGCTGTCAGCCGATAAATCGAACCATTTATTAATCCTTTATCTCGACAGTGTACAGGCGCCAATTTAATTAACTATAACTGTTCAACCAGTTTGTATACTGTAAAAGGAATGTATAGACGGCTTATGTATATTTACACAATTATTCCAGTTTAATGCTTTAAACCGGGAAATCTGAAAGTAGAAGAAGCCAAGTGCACTTTATAATAAAATGCGTACCTCGAGAGTAAATTCAATATCAATACGGATCTTTTTCGATAATTGTGGAACCCCCGTACTTTTGTTGAGAAAGGAATTATTTCAATCTAACAATCGATAATTCGGGTGTATATATATAAATATTTTAATACCCAGCTTGAGACAGCATGTGTATATATATATGGTGTAGTTGATGACTGTAAATGGATTGTTGATCAGTTGGTTCTTATGGAATACTCTCCTGTTTGCGTAAAATATACACTTCGGTTGTTTCTGCTGAATTTAAAGTTCAGAAGGTGAATAACTTTCTCATTTGAGGATCTAAACATTTTTTGAACGTTAGCCAATATAAACGTCGGAATTTCTTATGTTAAACAGCTAATGCTTTTTAACCAATTTGATAAACAGTTTTTCTTACACGGACATTAAAATACGCGATAGAGTAATATCGGAATAGATAAAAGCAACAAGAAACGTTTCAATGGAGGTGGCTATGCGATCAGACGTTACGTTACGTGAGGAGTACGTGTTGAAACTCTGGGATACGTATATTCACGAGAACTTGGTGGAATCAACACACTGTAAGGCGGCCATTTATGATGCTCGGTCGCTTAGACTTATCATCGCCAATGATGGCTTCTATCTCCTTAACAACGAGATTCACAACATTGCCGAGGGAATGAAGTACCCGGATTTAGCGTATAAAGACGGCATCGACGTCCAGAACCGTCATTATGACGTCAGGTTAGCCGACGGCAGAAACGGCATCTACGCGAGAGACGGTTTAGACGGCTGTACCGTGTGCAAGACGTCAACGTTGCTAATAGTCGGCGTCAGTGACAACAAAGTGAAAAGTGAAGATTGTAATGAGCAAATCCTGAAACTCGGGGATTATTGCAGAAAAATTGGATTGTAGGGTACCAACATTTAAAACGTGAGCGAGGTTCAAGTTGTAGACGATTCATTGTTGAAGGCGTATGTCGGAAATCATCAAGACATTGGAGAGGAGAGACTGAAACATTATATAATGATAACGATATTGCTGTATTTCTCAGAACATTGTCAATTAAGAAATAATAACAAAACAATCTGATATTTTTTCAGTATAACTATTTGAAATGTAAAACTTTGATGCTAAGATGGTGTTGTTAAAGTTGTGTTGTTTTCTTTGGGACACCTTTACTGTTTTAAAGCAGTATTGTTGTTTGCGTGAATAAACATGTTTATACACGTAATATGATTTGCTTATATAAGTCATGGTAAAGTAAGGCTATCGCATTTTCGTATTCGTGCATTTAATTATTTAAATCCATGATCGATGAAAGTTCAATGATATAGGAACATTACAACTATTTGTTGAATGTTAGTATTATCATTTTATGTATGATAATATTCATTTAATGTTAATAAAAAAAAAAATATTTTTAAAAAATTACACGTTATCTGTTTATACCAAATAGTCGTTATTGGCTAATTTATCAATCTATCGAAACCGATTCTAAAAGCTAAAATTATTACCAAGTTTTATTATTGAGCAATTACAAGATCTTATAACACTAAAATAGCCCAACACTAAAATATAATCGTTGTCGGCAGGATTCGAACCTGCGCGGGAAGATCCCAATGGATTTCTAGTCCATCGCCTTAACCACTCGGCCACGACAACCAGTTACCGTTGTTCGGATATCTACATGTTTTAAAAGAGAATCACATAGTGTTGCAATGCGGAAAAGATCGCGTTATCTAGTAATATAGCTGACACATCGAGATTCCAAGAACACTATTAATGGCTCGATCATTCGATCCCCTGATCATTATCTCTGCCATTCAAGGGGTTGTATTTTGGCGAAGTTGGATTGTCTGTCTGTCTGTTAGTAACTTTACGCAATAACGTTATGAGCGGACTTGCATTACATTTTCTGTGAATTGGCCAATGAACAAATTATAAGTTTGTGGAGTTGATCTGGATCATCCTCTTGATCCAGTTATTTTTTTATTTTCCGATTCTTTATTACTGGGCGACTGGCAAAGGACACCGTTCTTGTTTAGAACTCATTAGTTGCAAACCACATTTGGGAATGAGTTGCATTGTTGGGGGTCTGTGCTCTCTGAGGGCTTTTAATGGTTAAACATGTTTTCCTGCAAACAGCGCACACAATGAACACACAGCCATATCAATAATTGTTAATTTTTGAATTTTTTTTTGTAGAGAAAAATTATAATGCGTTTGGTTGTATTATATATATTGTAAATTTATATATGGAAAATAAAATGGCCAAAAATCTATCAACGCGACCCTTTACGTGTGCAAATACGGTAATATTAATACATCAACTTTTTCTATACATCGTGGGTGACTATTTCGGCTTAAGTTATCTGATTCAGTGTATGATATTTGTATTCAAATACTCAGCTGTCAGCGTTAAAATCGAACCATTTATTAATCCTTTATCTCGACTGTGTACAGACGCCAATTTAATTAACTATAGCCGCTTTGCCAGTCTGTAGTCTATAGAGGTATATAACGACGGTCGATGTATTTTTACACAATATCATTTTTTAATGCTTTAAACCGGCAAATATGAAAGTAAAAGAAGTTAAGTGCTCTTTAGAATAAAATGTGTACCTCGAAAGCAAATTCAATATCATTACGGATCTTTTGTATTATTATTGTGGAACTCTGTGCTTTAGTTGAGAAAGAAATGAATTTAATCTAACAATCGATTAATCGGCTGTATAAATATAAATATTTTAATACACGACCAGAGACAGAGTGTGTTTTTATATTGTAATTTAAACTGATAATGCGCCCAAAGCATTATTCTTAAACATTATTGTTGTTGGCACGAATACTCGTGTTTATCCATGTATGTTTATAATCAGGGTAAAGTAACATCGTACATCAATTTTCGGTGAACGCTCGATGTTTTAATAGGAACACTTCAAGTATTCGTAGAGTGTTTGTAAGTTATAGGACTAGGTCGGTGTATTATAAAAGCAATTTTATGTTATAATAAATGAAATAAAACGTGTTTAGAAGTTATCTTCATAACATGCCGGTGGTTGGCAAGTTTACCAGAATGTCGAGGAAGATTTTTAACTGATAAATTGTATGCCGCGGGTATGCTTCATTCTTGATTTTAGATGTATTGAACCATGTAACTGGAATTACATGTAATTCAAACATCCTTAATAAATCTAAATACCGAGTAACATCTTTTCAATGTTAAATAGCCCAACACTAAAATATGTTCGTTGACGGCAGGATTCAAACCTGCGCGGGAAGATCCCGGTTTAGACAGGGTTGAGACGGCTGTACCGTGTGCAAGACGCCAACTTGCTGATAGTTGGCGTCAGTGACAACAAAGTTAAAAGTGAAGAATGCAATGGGCAAATCATGAAACTCGGGGATTATTTTAGGAGAATTGGTTTGTAGGGTACCAGCATTTAAAACGTGGGCGATGGTCAAGTTGTAGACGATTCATTGTTGAACGCGTATATCTGAAGTATTCAAGCAATATCGGACAATGGATAGGCAATATGTACGAAATATAAACTAATTTATAATGAAAACGATAGTGTGACATTTTTCAATACAATGCAATGAAGAAATAGCACAACAAACGGAGTTTTGTCAGAAAAACTGTTTGAAATGTAAAACTGTGATTTGAAATACTAAGATGGTGATGTTAACGTTTTTTTGCGACATCCACATTATTTTGAAGCATTATTGTTGTTTGCGTGAAGAGACGTGCTTATACGTACTAATGTTTATGAGCATGGTAAAGTAAGGTTATACAGTTTTCATATTCGAGTACATATAATTTTGTATTTAAATGCATGCTTGATGATCGCTCAGTGTTTGTTGATATAGGATCATTTAAACTATTTGTCGAGTGTTATTAATACAAATTTATATTTGGTGATACAAAATTAATTATATATATTTTAAAACATGCTTTCAAGTTACCTGTTTAACATGCCCATTGTTGGCATATTTTACCAGACTCTGGAAGACGATTTTTAACTGATGAATTATGCCCTATTCTAGATTTTAGATATATTAAAATATAAAACTGGTTTTATTTCAAACATCTTAAAGTGTATTACCGAGTTACATAATAACTATCATTATTAGCTCGACTATTTGATGAATAAGTGAGCTGTCCTACTACCCCCGGCGTCGGCGTCTGAATTGGTTAAAGTTTTTATTCAAAAGTCTTGTAACTTCAAAACTACATAAGTTATTCACTTGAAACTTGGAATATACTTTTGTCATCAACTCCAGTATCAGGGGCAATATTCCCCATAACTATGTTTTGTATTTTGACACAGTTATGCCCCTTTTTCACTTAGGTATTCTGGTTAAAGTTTATATTCAAAAGTATTGTAACTTCAAAACTACATAAGTTATTCACTTGAAACTTGGAACTGACATTTGTCATCAACTCTAGTATCAGGGGCAAAACTTTGATTTTGTGGTTAAAGTTTTTGTTCCAAAAATGTATAAACTATACAAGGCTTCAATTAAAAGTTTTGTATTTAAAAAAAATTATGCCCCTTCCAGTATCCAAAATATGTACCAACTGAAATACTTCGAATAGTCTAGCGTGCTGTCCTCTGGCAGCTCTTGTTAATAATGCGATTACAAGTTATTTTAAACATTAAGTAGTCCGACACTAAAATATGAACGTTGTCGGCAGGATTCGAACCTGCGCGGGAAGATCCCAATGGATTTCTAGTCCATCGCCTTAACCACTCGGCCACGACAACTACTGGCGTTGGTGGGGGTAATTACAAAAGATTAACATATTCTTACATTGTTGCAAAATACAATCTCTTTGTTTGAAATATAGACAGAATAAAACGTGTTTTAAATAAAATGGCCACAAATAAATAAAAACGTCCATTTCAGGTTGCAAATTCATATATATTAGTACTATATTCTTATTTTTCTATACATCGAGGGTGACGATTTTTACAGCATAATTTATATGATTCTTTGTACGAATTTTGTATTCAAAATCATCTGACAGCGGTTAAATAGAACCATTTATTAACCCTTTATCTCCACTGTGTACATGTGCCAAATTAATTAACTATAGATGTTCAACCCGTTTGTATACTGTAAAAAAATGTATAGACTGCCTTTGTATATTTACACACTTATTCAAGTTTAATTCTTTAAACCGGCTAATCATAACTAAAAGCAGCTAAGTGCACTTTATAATAAATTGCTTACCTCGAGAGTGCCGGTTCATTCCATATCAATACGGATCATTTAAGATGATTCTGGAACCCCCGTGCTTTTGCTGAGAAAGGAATTAATTGAATCTAACAATCGATAATCTGGTGTATAAACATAAATAAGTCATTACCCAGCCAGAGAAAGCGTGTGTATATGTAGTGCATTTGATGACTGTTAATGGATAGTTGATCATTTCGTTCCTGAACGGTTCCTATAAAATATTCTCTTCATACACTTGGGTTGTTAAAACTTTATTTAAACTTCAGAAGTTGAATAATGTAATAGTCTTCTTTTTCGAGGATCTTAACTTATTCTTAACGTTTCCAACTATTAATGTTGAATTTTCTCAAGTTATAACTTGTAATAATTTTAAACATTTTAAATTTTAATTTTCTTACATGGATATTTAAATCTGCGACAGAGTAATTCGGTTTAATATAGGTACACACACCAATATTGTAAACGTAACCATGGAGACGAAACTCTTGGATACGTACATTCAAGACAACTTGGTGCAATCAACGCCCTGTAAGGCGGCCATTTATGACGCTCGTGTCGCTTATACTGATTATTGCCAGTGCCGGCTTCTATCTCCTTAACAACGAGATTCGCACATTGCTGAGGGAATGAAGTACCCGGATTAAGTGTATAATGACGGCATCGACGTCCAGAACCGTCATTATGACGGCAGGTTAGCCGACGGCCGAAACGGCATTTTCGCGAGGGACGGTTTAGACGGCTGTACCGTGTGCAAGACGTCAACGTTGCTGATAGTCGGCGTCAGTGACAACAAAGTGAAAAGTGAAGAATGCAATGAGCAAATCATGAAACTCGGGGATTATTTATCAACATTTAAAACGTGGGCGTGGTTCAAGTTGTAGACGACTCATTGTTGAACGCGTATATCGGAAATCTTCAAGACATTCGAGCGGAGAGATTAAATAATTACATAATGATACTGATATTGTTATATTTCTCAGAACATTGTCAATTTAGAAATAATAACAAAACATGATGAGATTTTTCAGAATAACTAATTGAAATGTAAAACTGTCATACCAAGATGGCGTTGTTAAGTCGTGTTTTTTTTTTGCGACACCATTACTGTTTTAAAGCAGTATTGCCGCTTGCAGGTTAGATACCAGTAATTCCAATTCCCATAGGGTCCCATTATCAAACGTCAAAATTTCCAAGCATTTTTCTAGCATTTCCTTTATTTCAGATTTTGCAAGCCTGGTATCAATTTAAAGATCAACCTGTCCTCTTCCAAAAATTTTAATAAAAAAGATATGTCATATTACTTCTAAGAAAATGCAGGTACCGGTAGAAAACAAGGTTTCGGCAGTCATATTTCGACAAAAGCCCCATACCACAGTAAACACACCCCAAACGTTCACCTTTCAAGTTAGCCATCAATGAAATGCACCAAAATGTTGCAGACACGCATAGGATATTAGAAATATCCACAAACGGCATGTCTGAGATTCCTAAATGGCTTTTATGCCAGGAGAGAAGAGGAACTCTTTAGTAATAGGCACTACTTTTGAATGGACCACGGAAGGATACACAATGATTTACTGGTATCTAACCTTAAAGAAAACTCAAAATTTTGCTATCATGAAAAAAACTCTTCTACATTATTATTAACCCACTTGTACCATAAATGCAAACTTTCAGGTCGATCCGCTAAGTAGAAATGTCCTAAAAACGCATTTGTGTATGACACATTATAAGCCATCTGGCTTGCGCTTCAGTACTTGGATTGTATGGGGAGCGTGAACTAAATTCGCACCTCAATCAAATAAACCAGTCAAGATACCAGTTCATTTAGTCTTATTTTAATGCAATGGACAGTAATAAGGTGTAAAACGTGTAATATTTACTTATACCATGATTCGATGTGCTGTGAGCTGCAAAAGGCGAGTTTCCGTACTTGTTTTCATTGTTTTTACCCGAAAAAACAGGTTTCACTTTAAAAATCGTAGAAAACGTGTCAGTTGTGATATTATTCACATGTATTCGCGTGAAAAGTAATAAACGCAATAAAATAACACAGTTTCATGGGGATTTTATGTATAAGTGCACCCTAAAGGGCCGGTCCCTGGTTTTCTTAAAGGTTACATACCAGTAATTCCAATTCCCATAGGGTCCCATTATAAAATGTCAAACTTTCCAAGCATTTTTCTAGCATTTCCTTTATTTCAGATTTTGCAAGCCTGGTATCAATTTCAAGATCAATCTGTCCACTTCCAAAATTTTCAATAAAAAAGATATGTCATGTTACTTCTAAGAAAATGCATCTCACTTGAATGCGTAGAAAACAAGGTTTCGGCAGTCATATTTCGACAAAAGCTCCATACCACACTAAACACACCCCAAAAGTTCACCTTTCAAGTTAGCCACCAATGAAATCCACCAAAATGTTGCAGACACGCATAGGATATTAGAAATAACCGCAAAGGCATGTCTGAGATTCCTAAATGGCTTTTATGCCAGGAGAGAAGAGGAATTATTTAGTAATAGGCACTACTTTTGAATGGACCACGGAGGGATACACAATGATTTACTGGTATCTAACCTTAAAGAATACTCAAAATTTTGCTTTCATGAAAAAAACTCTTCTACATCATTATTAACCCACTTGTACCACAAAAGCAAAATTTCAGGTCGATCCGCAAAGTAGAAATGCCCCCAAAACGCATTTGAGTATGACACATGATAAGCCATCTGGCGTGCGCTTCAGTACTTGGATTGTATGGGGAGCGAGAAATAAAATTCGCACCTCAATCAAATAAACCAGTCAAGATACCAGTTCATTTAGTCTTATTTTAATGCAATGGACAGTAATAAGGCATAAAACGTGTAATATTTACGTATACCATGATTCGATGTGCTGTGAGCTGCAAAAGGCGAGTTTCCGTACTTGTTTTCATTGTTTGTACCCGAAAAAAACAGGTTTCGCTTTAAAAATCGTAGAAAACGTGTCACTTGTGATACTATTCACATTTATTCCCGTGAAAAGTAATAAACGCAATAATAACACAGTTTCATGGGGAGTTTATGAATAAGTGGACCCTAAAGGGCCGGTCCCTGGTTTTCTTAAAGGTTAGATACCAGTAATTCCAATTCCCATAGGGTCCCACAATAAAACGTCAAACTTTCCAAGCATTTTTCTAGCATTTCCTTTATATCAGATTTTGCAAGCCTGGTATCAATTTCAAGATCAATCTGTCCACTTCCAAAATGTTTAATAAAAAAGATATGTCATGTTACTTCTAAGAAAATGCATCTCACTTGAATGCGTAGAAAACAAGGTTTCGGCAGTCATATTTCGACAAAAGCCCCATTCCACAGTAAACACCCCCCAAAAGTTCACCTTTCCAGTAACCCACCAATAAAATGCACCAAAATGTTGCAGACACGCATAGGATATTAGAAATAACCACAAAAGGCATGTCTGAGATTTCTAAATGGCTTTTATGCCACGACAGAAGAGGAACTCTTTAGTAATTGGCACTGCTCTTCAATGGACCACGGAGGGATACACAATGATTTACTGGTATCTAACCTTTGCATGAATAAACGTGTTATACACATAATATGATTTGTTTATATAAGTCATGGTAAAGAAAGGTTATAGCATTTTCATATTCGTGCATTTAATTATTTAAATCCATGTTTGATGAAAGTTCAATGTTTGTTGATGTTGGAACATTACAACTATTTGTTGAATGTTAGTATTATAATTTTATGCATGATAATATTCATTTAATATTATAATAAATTAAATGTTCTATAACGTGTTAACAAGTTATCAGTATATACATAATAGTCGTTGTTGGCTTATTTATCAGTCTATCGAAACCGATACTGAAAGCTAAAATTATTACCAAGTTTTATTATTGAGCAATTACATGATCTTACATGAAACACTAAAATAGCCCAACACTAAAATATAATCGTTGTCGGCAGGATTCGAACCTGCGCGGGAATATCGCGATGGATTTCTAGTCCATCGCCTTAACCACGCGGCCACGACAACCAGTTACCGTTGTTCGGATATCTACATGTTTTAAAAGAGAATCACATAGTGTTGCAATGCGGAAAAGATCGCGTTTTCTAGTAATATAGCTGACACATCGAGATTCCAAGAACACTATTAATGGCTCGATCATTCGATCCCCTGATCATTATCTCTGCCATTCAAGGGGTTGTATTTTGCCGAAGTTGGATTGTCTGTATGTCTGTTAGTAACTTTACGCAATAACGTTATGAGCGGACTTGCATTACATTTTCTGTGAATTGGCCAATGAACAAATTATAAGTTTGTGGAGATGATCTGGATCATCCTCTTGATCCAGTTATTTTTTTATTTTCCGATTCTTTATTACTGGGCGACTGGGCAAAGGACACCGTTCTTGTTTAGAACTCATTAGTTGCAAACCACATTTGGGAATGAGTTGCATTGTTGGGGGTCTGTGCTCTCTGTGGGCTTTCAATGGTTAAACATGTTTTCCTGCAAACAGCGCACACAATGAACACACAGCCATATCAATAATTGTTAATTTTTGAATTTTTTTTTGTAGAGAAAAATTATAATGCGTTTGGTTGTATTATATATATTGTAAATTTATATATGGAAAATAAAATGGCCAAAAATCTATCAACGCGACCCTTTACGTGTGCAAATACGGTAATATTAATACATCAACTTTTTCTATACATCGTGGGTGACTATTTCGGCTTAAGTTATCTGATTCAGTGTATGATATTTGTATTCAAATACTCAGCTGTCAGCGTTAAAATCGAACCATTTATTAATCCTTTATCTCGACTGTGTACAGACGCCAATTTAATTAACTATAGCCGCTTTGCCAGTCTGTAGTCTATAGAGGTATATAACGACGGTCGATGTATTTTTACACAATATCATTTTTAATGCTTTAAACCGGCAAATATGAAAGTAAAAGAAGTTAAGTGCTCTTTAGAATAAAATGTGTACCTCGAAAGCAAATTCAATATCATTACGGATCTTTTGTATTATTATTGTGGAACTCTGTGCTTTAGTTGAGAAAGAAATGAATTTAATCTAACAATCGATTAATCGGCTGTATAAATATAAATATTTTAATACACGACCAGAGACAGAGTGTGTTTTTATATTGTAATTTAAACTGATAATGCGCCCAAAGCATTATTCTTAAACATTATTGTTGTTGGCACGAATACTCGTGTTTATCCATGTATGTTTATAATCAGGGTAAAGTAACATTGTACATCAATTTTCGGTGAACGCTCGATGTTTTAATAGGAACACTTCAAGTATGCGTAGAGTGTTTGTAAGTTATAGGACTAGATCGGTGTATTATAAAAGCAATTTTATGTTATAATAAATGAAATATTCTAAAACGTGTTTACAAGTTATCTTCATAACATGCCGGTTGTTGGCATGTTTTACCAGAACGTCGAGGAAGATTTTTCACTGATAAATTATATACCGCGGGTATGCTTTCATTCTTGATTTTAGATGTATTGAACCATTTAACTGGAATTACATGTAATTCAAACATCCTTAATAAATCTAAATACCGAGTAACATCTTTTCAATGTTAAATAGCCCAACACTAAAATATGTTCGTTGACGGCAGGATTCAAACCTGCGCGGGAAGATCCCGGTTTAGAGAGGGTTGAGACGGCTGTACCGTGTGCAAGACGCCAACGTTGCTGATAGTCGGCGTCAGTGACAACAAAGTGAAAAGTGAAGAATGCAATGGGAAAATCGTGAAACTCGGGGATTATTTCAGGAAAATTGGTTTGTACGGTACCAGCATTTAAAACGTGGGCGAGAGTCAAGTTGTAGACGATTCATTGTTGAACGCGTATATCTGAAGTATTCAAGCAATATCGGACAATGGAGCGGGAATATGTACGAAATATAAACTATTTTATAATGAAAACGATACTGTGACATGTTTCAATACATCGGCAATGAAGAAATAGCACAACAAACGGAGTTTTGTCAGAAAAACTGTTTGAAATGTAAAACTGTGATTTGAAATACTAAGATGGTAGTGTTAACGTTTTTTTGCGACATCCACATTATTTTGAAGCTTTATTGTTGTTTGCGTGAAGAGACGTGCTTATACGTACTAATGTTTATGAGCATGGTACAGTCAGGTTATACAGATTTCATACTCGAGTACATGTAATTGATTTTTAAATACATATTCGATGAACGCTCAGTGTTTGTTGCTATAGAATCATTTCAACTATTTGTCGAGTGTTATTAATACAAATGTATATTTGCTTATATTAAATTCATTTTATATATTCTAAAACATGCTTTCATGTTTATCTGTTAAATATGCCCAGTGTTGGGATATTTTAACAGACTCTGGAAGACGATTTTTAACAGATAAATTATATACCGTGACAACGATTTTAGATATATTAAACCATGTAACTGGATTTATTTCAAACATCTTAAAGTTTATTACCGAGTACCGAGTAATAAGGCGATTACAAGTTCTTTTATATATGTAATAGCCCAACACTAAAACATTTTCGTTGTCGGCAGGATTCGAACCTGCGCGGGAAGATCCCAATGGATTTCTAGTCCATTGCCTCAACCACTCGCCCACGACAACTACTTACCGTTGTTGGGTTACCTACAATGGATATACTTAGCTTTAAAATGTGGCAAACGACATTCTCAGTGCGTTTGTTTGAAATATAATAACACAAAATAAAAAGGTCAAAAATCTATAAACACGTCCGTTTAAAGTTGCAAATATTAGTACAATTATCATATTTGTCTACACATCTATAATGACGATTTTGGCAGCATAATTTTTCTGATTCTATGTACGATTTTCGTATTGAAATTCAGCTGTCAGCCGATAAATCGAACCATTTATTAATCCTTTATCTGGACAGTGTACAGGCGCCAATTTAATTAACTATAGCTATTCAAACAATTTGTATACGGTAAAAGGAATGTATAGACAGACGGTCGATGAATATTTACACAATTATCCCATTTTAATGCTTTAAAGCAGTAAATCCGAAAGAAAAAGAAGCTAAGTGTACTTAATAATAAATTGCATGCGTCGAGAGTAAATTCAATATCAATACGGATCTTTTTCGATAAATGTGAAACCCCTGTGCTTTTGTTGAGAAAGGAATTAATTGAATCTAAAAATTGATAATACGGGTGTATAAGTATAAACATTTCAATACCCAGCTTGAGACAGCGTGTGTAGATAGTGTATTTGATGACTGTTAAAGGATTGTTGATCAGTTGGTTTTTATGGAATACTCTCCTGTTTGCGTAAAATATACACTACGGTTGTTTCTGCTGAATTTAAAGTTCAGAAGTTGAATAACTTTCTCATTCGCGGATCGAAACATTTTCTGATCGTTCCCAAATAAACACATCGGATTCTGTTATGTTATAATAGTAACCACTAATTTGTTTAATCCATTTGATTTACAGTTTTACTTTCACGGACAGTAAAATACGCCATAATCCCGGAATAGAAGAACGCAACAAGAAACGTTACCATGGAGGTGGCAATGCGAACAGACGTTACGTTACGTGAGGAGTACGTGTTGAAACTCTGGGATACGTACATTCAAGAGAACTTGGTGCAATCAACGCCCTGTAAGGCAGCCATTTATGACACTCGGTCGCTTAGACTCATCATCGCCAGTGACGGCTTCGACCTCCTTAACAACGAGATTCACAACATTGCTGAGTGGATGAAGTACCCGGATTTAGCGTATAAAGACGGCATCGACGTCCAGAACCGTCATTATGACGTCAGGTTAGCCGACGGCAGAAACGGCATCTACGCGAGAGACGGCTTAGACGGCTGTACCGTGTGCAAGACGTCGACGTTGCTGATAGTCGGCGTCAGTGACAACAAAGTGAAAAGTGAAGAATGCAATGAGCAAATCATGAAACTCGGGGATTATTTCAGGAAAATTGGTTTGTAGGGTACCAGCATTTAAAACGTGGGCGAGGGTCAAGTTGTAGGCGATTTATTGTTGAACGCGTATATCTGAAGTATTCAAGCAATATCGAACAACGCAAAGGGAATATGTACGAATTCTAAACTATTTTATAATGAAAACGATACTGTGACATTTCTCAATACATCGGCAATGAAATACTAAGATGGTGGTGTTAACGGTTTTTTGCGACATCCACATTATTTTGAAGCAATTTCGTTGTTTGCGTGAAGAAACGTGCTTATAAATATTAATGTTTATAATCATGGTAAAGTCAGGTTATACAGTTTTCATATTCGTGTACATATAATTTTGTATTTAAATGCATGCTTGATGATCGCTCAGTGTTTATTGATATAGGATCATTTAAACTATTTGTCGAGTGTTATTAATACAAATTTATATTTGGTGATACAAAATTAATTATATATATTTTAAAACATGCTTTCAAGTTATCTGTTTAACATGCCCATTGTTGGCATATTTTACCAGACTCTGGAAGACGATTTTTAACTGATGAATTATGCCCTATTCTAGATTTTAGATATATTAAAATATACAACTGGTTTTATTTCAAACATCTTAAAGTGTATTACCGAGTTACATAATAACTATCATTATTAGCTCGACTATTTGATGAATAAGTGAGCTGTCCTACTACCCCCGGCGTCGGCGTCTGAATTGGTTAAAGTTTTTATTCAAAAGTCTTGTAACTTCAAAACTACATAAGTTATTCACTTGAAACTTGGAATATACTTTTGTCATCAACTCCAGTATCAGGGGCAATATTCCCCATAACTATGTTTTGTATTTTGACACAGTTATGCCTCTTTTTCACTTAGGTATTCTGGTTAAAGTTTATATTCAAAAGTATTGTAACTTCAAAACTACATAAGTTATTCACTTGAAACTTGGAACTGACATTTGTCATCAACTCTAGTATCAGGGGCAAAACTTTGATTTTGTGGTTAAAGTTTTTGTTCCAAAAATGTATAAACTATACAAGGCTTCACTTAAAAGTTTTGTATTTAAAAAAAATTATGCCCCTTCCAGTATCCAAAATATGTACCAACTGAAATACTTCGAATAGTCTAGCGTGCTGTCCTCTGGCAGCTCTTGTTAATAAGGCGATTACAAGTTATTTTAAACATTAAGTAGTCCGACACTAAAATATAAACGTTGTCGGCAGGATTCGAACCTGCGCGGGAAGATTCCAATGGATTTCTTGTCCATCGCCTTAACCACTCGGCCACGACAACTACTGGCGTTGGTGGGGGTAATTACAAAAGATTAACATATTCTTACATTGTTGCAAAATACAATCTCTTTGTTTGAAATATAGACAGAATAAAACGTGTTTTAAATAAAATGGCCACAAATAAATAAAAACGTCCATTTCAGGTTGCAAATTCATATATATTAGTACTATATTCTTATTTTTCTATACATCGAGGATGACGATTTTTACAGCATAATTTATATGATTCTATGTACGAATTTTGTATTCAAAATCATCTGACAGCGGTTAAATAGAACCATTTATTAACCCTTTATCTCCACTGTGTACATGTGCCAAATTAATTAACTATAGATGTTCAACCCGTTTGTATACTGTAAAAAAATGTATAGACTGCCTTTGTATATTTACACACTTATTCAAGTTTAATTCTTTAAACCGGCTAATCATAACTAAAAGAAGCTAAGTGCACTTTATAATAAATTGCTTACCTCGAGAGTGCCGGTTCATTCCATATCAATACGGATCATTTAAGATGATTCTGGAACCCCCGTGCTTTTGCTGAGAAAGGAATTAATTGAATCTAACAATCGATAATCTGGTGTATAAACATAAATAAGTCATTACCCAGCCAGAGAAAGCGTGTGTATATGTTGTGCATTTGATGACTGTTAATGGATAGTTGATCATTTCGTTCCTGAACGGTTCCTATAAAATATTCTCTTCATACACTTGGGTTGTTCAAACTTTATTTAAACTTCAGAAGTTGAATAATGTAATAGTCTTCTTTTTCGAGGATCTTAACTTATTCTTAACGTTCCCAACTATTAATGTTGAATTTTCTCAAGTTATAACTTGTAATAATTTTAAACATTTTAAATTTTAATTTTCTTACATGGATATTTAAATCTGTGACAGAGTAATTCGGTTTAATATAGGTACACACAACAATATTGTAAACGTAACCATGGAGACGAAACTCTTGGATACGTACATTCAAGACAACTTGGTGCAATCAACGCCCTGTAAGGCGGCCATTTATGACGCTCGTGTCGCTTATACTGATTATTGCCAGTGACGGCTTCTATCTCCTTAACAACGAGATTCGCACATTGCTGAGGGAATGAAGTACCCGGATTAAGTGTATAATGACGGCATCGACGTCCAGAACCGTCATTATGACGGCAGGTTAGCCGACGGCCGAAACGGCATTTTCGCGAGGGACGGTTTAGACGGCTGTACCGTGTGCAAGACGTCAACGTTGCTGATAGTCGGCGTCAGTGACAACAAAGTGAAAAGTGAAGAATGCAATGAGCAAATCATGAAACTCGGGGATTATTTACCAACATTTAAAACGTGGGCGTGGTTCAAGTTGTAGACGACTCATTGTTGAACGCGTATATCGGAAATCTTCAAGACATTCGAGCGGAGAGATTAAATAATTACATAATGATACTGATATTGTTATATTTCTCAGAACATTGTCAATTTAGAAATAATAACAAAACATGATGAGATTTTTCAGAATAACTAATTGAAATGTAAAACTGTCATACCAAGATGGCGTTGTTAAGTCGTGTTTTTTTTTGCGACACCATTACTGTTTTAAAGCAGTATTGCCGCTTGCAGGTTAGATACCAGTAATTCCAATTCCCATAGGGTCCCATTATCAAACGTCAAAATTTCTAAGCATTTTTCTAGCATTTCCTTTATTTCAGATTTTGCAAGCCTGGTATCAATTTAAAGATCAATCTGTCCTCTTCCAAAAATTTTAATAAAAAAGATATGTCATATTACTTCTAAGAAAATGCATCTCACTTGAATGCAGGTACCGGTAGAAAACAAGGTTTCGGCAGTCATATTTCGACAAAAGCCCCATACCACAGTAAACACACCCCAAACGTTCACCTTTCAAGTTAGCCACCAATGAAATGCACCAAAATGTTGCAGACACGCATAGGATATTAGAAATATCCACAAACGGCATGTCTGAGATTCCTAAATGGCTTTTATGCCAGGAGAGAAGAGGAACTCTTTAGTAATAGGCACTACTTTTGAATGGAGGGATACATTATGAACATGTAAAACATGTTTTCCTGCAAAAAGCGCACACAATGAACAAACAACCATATCAATAATTGTTAATGGTTGATTTTGGTAAAAAGAAAATAAAATGCGTTTGTTTGTATTATAGATATTGTAAATTAATATATGGGAAATAAAATTGCAAAAAATCTATAAACACGCCCCTTTAAGTGTGCAAATACCGTACTAATATTACGGTTTCATATTTTTCTATACCTCGAGGGTGACGATTTTGGCAGCATAATATATCTTATTCAATGTAAGATATTTGTATTCAAATATTAAGCTGCCAGCATTTAAATCGAACCTTTTATAAATCCTTTATCTCGACTTTGTACAGACTTAATTACCTATAGCTGTTCAACCAGTTTGTATACTGTAAAAGTAATGCATAGACGGCGTATGTGTATTTACACAATTATTCCATGTATTGCTTTAAACCGGTAAATATGAAAGTAGAAGAAGCTTAGTATATAAAACTTTATAATAAAATGCGTACGAGGAGACTAAATTCAATATCGATACGGATCGTTTGAGATAATTGTGGACCCCAGTGACTTCGTTGAGAAAGGAATTAATTGAATCTAACAATCGATTATTCGGGGGCATTAATATAAATATTTTAATACCCAGCTTGAGACAGCATGTGTATATATATAGTGTATTTGATGACTGTTAATGGATTGTTGATCAGTTGGTTCTTATGGAATACTCTCCTGTTTGCGTAAAATATACACTTCGTTTTTTTTTCTGCTGAATTTAAAGTTCAGAAGTTGAATAACTTTCTCATTCGAAACATTTTCTGATCGTTCCCAAATAAACACATCGGATTTGTTATGCTATATTAGTAACCACTAATACGTTTAATCCATTTGATTTACAGTTTTACTTTCGCCATAGAGTAATCCCGGAATAGAAGAACGCAACAAGAAACGTTACCATGGAGGTTGCTATGCGAACAGACGTTACGTTACGTGAGGAATACGTGTTGAAACTCTGGGATACATACATTCACGAGAACTTGGTGCAATCAACGCCCTGTAAGGCGGCCATTTATGACGCTCCGTCGCTTAGACTCATCATCGCCAGTGACGGCTTCTACCTCCTTAACAACGAGATTCACAACATTGCTGAGTGGATGAAGTACCCGGATTTAGCGTATAAAGACGGCATCGACGTCCAGAACCGTCATTATGACGTCAGGTTAGCCGACGGCAGAAACGGCATCTACGCGAGAGACGGCTTAGACGGCTGTACAGTGTGCAAGACGTCAACGTTGCTGATAGTCGGCGTCAGTGACAACAAAGTGAAAAGTGAAGAATGCAATGAGCAAATCATGAAACTCGGGGATTATTTCAGGAAAATTGGTTTGTAGGGTACCGACATTTAAAACGTGGGCAAGGGTCAAGTTGTAGGCGATTTATTGTTGAACGCGTATATCTGAGGTATTCAATCAATAGCGGAAAATGGAGCGGGAATATGTACAAATTATAAACTATTTTACAATGAAAACGATACTGTGACATTTCTCAATACATTGGCAATGAAGAAATTGCAAAACAAACTGAGTTTTGTCCGAATAACTGTTTGAAATGTAAAAATGTGCTTTGAAATACTAAGATGGTGGTGTTGAAGTTTTTTTTGCGACATCAACATTTTTTTTGAAGCATCATTGTTGTTTGCGTGAATAAACGTGCTTATACATACTAATGTTTATAATCATGGTAAAGTCAGGTTATACAGTTTTCATATTCGATTACATGTACTTAATTATTTAAAGACATATTCGATGAACGCTCAGTGTTTGTTAATATAGGATCATTTCAACTGTGTGTCGAGTGTTATTAATATAAATGTATATTTGCTAATATTAATATAATTTTATATATTGTAAAACATGCTTTCAAGTTTATCTGTTAAATATGCCCATTGTTGCGATATTTAAACATACTCGGGAAGACGATCTTTAACTGATAAATTATATACCGTGACACCGATGTTAGATATATTAAACCATGTAACAGGATTTATTTCAAACATCTTGAAGTTTATTACCGAGTTACATAATAAGGCGATTACAAGTTTGTTTTTTTAATATGTTATTACACTAAAATATAATCGTTGTCGGCAGGATTCGAACCTGCGCGGGAAGATCCCAATGGATTTCTAGTCCATCGCCTTAACCACTCGGCCACGACAACTACTTACGGTTATTTGGTTATCTATAATAGATATACATAGTTTTAAAATGTGGCAAACGACATTCTCAGAGCGTTTGTTTGAAATGTAATAACACAAAATTTTGAAAATAAAATGGTCAAAAATCTGCAAATTTGCGTCCGTTTAAAGATGCAAATATTAGTACAATTATCATATTTGTCTACACATCTATAATGACGATTTTGGCAGCATAATTTTTCTGATTCTATGTACGATTTTTGTATTGAAATTCAGCTGTCAGCCGATAAATAGAACCATTTATTAATCCTGTATCTTGACAGTGTACAGGCGCCAATTTAATTAACTATAGCTATTCAAACAATTTGTATACGGTAAAAGGAATGTATAGACAGACGGTCGATGAATAATTACACAATTATCCCATTTTAATGCTTTAAACCGGTAAATCCGAAAATAAAAGAAGCTAAGTATACTTAATAATAAATTGCATGCTTCGAGAGTAAATTCAATATCAATACGGATCTTTTTCGATAAATGTGGAACCGCTGTGCTTTTGTTGAGAAAGGAATTAATTGAATCTAACAATTGATAATACGGGTGTATAAGTATAAAAATGTCAATACCCAGCTTGAGACAGCGTGTGTATATATAGTGTATTTGATGACTGTTAAAGGATTGTTGATCAGTTGATTCTCATGGAATACTCTCCTGTTTGCGTAAAATATACACTTCGGTTGTTTCTGCTGAATTTAAAGTTCAGGGACGGTATTCTGAACCTTTCTAAGACAATTTTTTTCACTAAGATTTCCTAAATTTTCTAAGATTTATTCATTATTTTCTGAAAATGTGAAAAATTCTTAGGTTTTTTCTCTAATTCTTGTAAAAAAAACATATAAAATTCTAAGAATAACAGTTATTTTACTTTAAATAGATTTTTCTTAGACAAAAATAGTGTGTATGTTATGTGTCGTTGCTATGTATTAAGAATTGTCCAAGAGTTTTCTTAACTTTAACTAAGATAATTATTTTCTTAGATTTTATTAAGAATCTAGATAGTTTCACAAAGAATTCTTAGAGAACACTTGTCTAAGAATACAAAATACATGTTTAAGAAGAAAAGTGTTATATCATTAAATTCGTAAACAAATATAACACAGACATTGATTTTTATAATAATATTGATATTAAAATTATGAAAAATATTACAATAAAACCAGTTAATGAGAATTATGCAAAGATTAGCGTTTATATTTGAGTTTATTAATTTCCAATTAGTTATCGACTTTAGAGACCACAAAGAAACAAATTGAGTAAACTTTACACAATAATATATACAAATTATGTGTAATCCCATGCAAGTGTTATGTTCACCAATTGATGTAACAAAAACAGTATTTAATTTTTATCTGAGAAAAATGTAAATTTTTAAGACTGGTGCAAAGCTTTCTAACATTTAAAGACAACAACAGGTATTCTTATATTTTTTCTAAGATAATTTTATGACAATAAGAGAAAAATTAAGAATTATCTTAGATTTTAAGAGAATAATGACAATTTATTAAACAATGATACACTTAAGTGATTTAATGCCATTTTTTGCGTGCTAAATGTCATAACTTGAATAGCTATTTATTACACCCTATGCCTTCGTTGTCATTATCAACTCACTAATTACATTGTATATAGAATGTTTTCTTATGTTATTTTCTAAAACAAATTTTTCTACGAAGTTTCTTAGACAAAACTAAGAAAATGCATATCTTAGCCAAAAATTTAAGATATAGAAAATTCTTTAGCAGAAATTCTAAGAATGTTTCAGAATAACACCCCAGAAGTGGAATAACTTTCTCATTCGCGGATCGAAGCATTTTCTGATCGTTCCCAAATAAACACATCGGATTCTGTTATGTTATATTAGTAACCGCTAATGTGTTTAATCCATTTGATTTACAGTTTTACTTTCACGGACAGTAAAATACGCCATAGAGTAATCCGCGAATAGATGAACGCAACAAGAAACGTTACCATGGATGTGGCTATGCGAACAGACGTTGCGTTACGTGAGGAGTACGTGTTGAAACTCTGGGATACGTATATTCAAGAGAACTTGGTGCAATCAACGCCCTGTAAGACGGCCATTTATGTCGCTCGGTCGCTTAGACTCGACATCGCCAGTGACGGCTTCTACCTCCTTAACAACGAGATTCACAACATTGCTGAGTGGATGAAGTACCCGGATTTAGCGTGTAAAGACGGCATCGACGTCTAGAACCGTCATTATGACGTCAGGTTAGCCGACGGCAGAAACGGCATCTACGCGAGAGACGGCTTAGACGGCTGTACAGTGTGCAAGACGTCAACGTTGCTGATAGTCGGCGTCAGTGACAACAAAGTGAAAAGTGAAGAATGCAATGAGCAAATCATGAAACTCGGGGATTATTTCAGGAAAATTGGTTTGTAGGGTACCGACATTTAAAACGTGGGCGAGGTTCGAGTTGTAGACGATTCATTGTTGAACGCGTATATCTGAGGTACTCAAGCAATAGCGGACAATGGAGCGGGAATATGTACGAATTATAAACTATTTTATAATGAAAACGATACAGTGACATTTCTCAATACATCGGCAATGAAGAAATAGCAAAACAAACAGAGTTTTGTCAGAATAACTGTTTGAAATGTAAAAATGTGATTTGAAATACTAAGATGGTGGTGTTCAACTTATTTTGCGACACCAACATTATTTTGAAGCTTTATTGTTGTTTGCGTGAAGAGACGTGCTTATACATACTAATGTTTATGATCTTTGTAAAGTCAGGTTATACGGTTTTCATATTCGAGTACATATACTTAATTATTTTAATACATGTTCAATGAACTCTCAGTGTTTGTTGATATAGGATGATTTAAACTATTTGTCGAGTGTTATTAATAAACATTTACATTTGCTAATATTAATTTAATTTTGTATATTCTAAAACATGCTTTAAAGTTATCTGTTAAATATGCCCAATGTTGGCATATTTTAACAGACTCTTGAAGACGATTTTTAACTGATAAATTATATACCTTGACAATGCCCTATTCTAGATTTTAGATATATTAAACCATGCAACTGGATTTATTATTTTGTTATAAAATATTCTCTTCATACACTTGGGTTGTTCAAACTTAATTTAAACTTCAGAAGTTGAATAATTTAATAGTTTTCTTATTTGAGGATCTTAACATATTCTTAACGTTCCCAAATATTAATGTTGAATTTTCTCAAGTAATAAATTGTAATAATTTTAAAATTTTAAATTTTCTTACATGGAAAAATATGTCTGTGACATTGTAATTCGGTTTAATATTGGTACACACAACAAGACTGTAAATGTTACCATGTAGGTGGCTATGCGAACTGACGTGACATTACGTGAGGAGAACGCGTTGAAACTAGGTCTGTGAAGTTGGCTGTTAGATGTTAGATATTCACCAGCTGTTCAAAACTAGAATGCTAAGCTATGCATCAGGTGTTTGTCAGATGTTCAAAGACAAAAGAATAGCTATACACCAGACGTTCGCTAAGTATTCAAAGCAGAATGTATAGCTATGCACCAGGTATTCGTCAGATGTTCAAAGGCAAAAGTATAGCTATATGCCAGGTGTTCACTAGGTATTCAAATCAGAATGTATAGCTATGCATAAGGTGTTCGGCAGATGTTCAAATGCAAAAGTGTAGCTATGCACAGGTGTTCGCTAGATGTTCAAAGGCACAAGTATAGCTATGCATCAGGTGTTCGTCAGATGTTCAAAGGCAAAAGTATAGCTATGCACCAGGTGTTCGTCAGATGTTCAAAGGCGGAAGTATAGCTATATAACAGGTGTTCACTAGGTATTCAAATCAGAATGTATAGCTGTGCATTAGGTGTTCGTCAGATGTTCAAAGGCGAAAGTATAGCTACACACCAGATGTTTACTAGGTATTCTTATCAGAATGTATAGCTATGCACGAGGTGTTCGTCAGATGTTCAAAGGCAAATGAATAGCTATGCATCAGGTGTTCGTCAGATGTTGAAATGCAAATGTATAGCTATACACCATGTGTTTACTATGTATTCTTATCAGAATGTATAGCTATGCACCGGGTGTTCGTCAGATGTTCAAAGGCAAAAGTATAGCTATGCACCAGGTGTTCGTCAGATGTTCAAAAGCAAAAGTATAGCTATATACCAGGTGTTCACTAGGTAATCAAATCAGAATGTATAGCTGTGCACCAGGTGTTCGCCAGATGTTCAAAGGCAAATGCATAGCTATACACCAGGTTTTTACTAGTTATTCACATCAGCATGTATAGCTATGCACCAGGTGTTCGTCAGATGTTCAAAGACAAAAGTATAGCTATGAATCAGGTGTTTGTCAGATGTTCAAAGGCACAAGTATAGCTTAATTAGTTCGTGATCTCGAATGACTGACTCGTAGCCGGAGTTTTCTCTGACCGTAGCTATATTGTTTTAAATCTACACTATTTCCTAGAACTAAGGGTCACTAAATTTTAGGAAATAGTCAGGCTCAGGCTACGGCGACGATTGTGGTTCAATTCCAGCTCCCGGCAAATGGTATATATTATATCAATATAATTATACGTATTTAACATTCTTTGTATTGTGGTCATGTATTTATTGCATTTTGTTCAAAATAAAAATATGTTATTTCATTGTTTGTTTTGTTTTGTCTTTTATTTATATAATTATTATAAATTTAATTTTATTTCTAATGTTTGCTGTATATTATTACTTTATAATATTCCATATCTGTAAATATAGTTTACTTATTTAAAATCAAGAAAGGAAAACAATTTATTATTATTTATATGTAACATTTAAATAATACTACTAAATATTATACAAGGTATAATATTATATTATATATTTTATTTTATTGTATTACAATATATTATTTTTAAATTATTATGTTTCATTAATATAATCGACTTAACAAATATACGAGTATTAAGTATACATTATTTTATATAATATAGATTTAATTTTATAATATATAATGATTCATATTATCATTATATACTGTATTTATATATATTGCACATATTACCATATTATATTCTGTTTTGAACTTCCTGAGAACGCATAATGTATTGCATCTTAACATCTGACAAACAACTAGTGCATATATAGCTTTGTTTTCGAATTTTACATCTAAAAAAAGAAATACTCAGTTTTTGTATTCCCACTGGTTCACACAAGCCTGATCCCCGTCGGTGATTTCATAATTCCCACTGGTTCACACAAGCCTGATCCCCGTCGGTGATTTCATAATATAGAATATATAGATGCCCATTACTGATATGAACATCTAGCGAAAACATGGTGCGAAGCTACACATTACGGTTTAGAACATTTGGATAATACCTGGTTTTTATTTGATAATAGCTGATTTTATTTGAAGTGAAGATCAGGCAAAAAAACTTATGCATAGCTACACATTATGTTTTGAACACCTGACGAGCACCTAGTGCTACTCATTATGTTTGAAAGTCTAGCTATATTTCTGCATTTAAACATATGATCCGACGAACACCTAGCGCATAGCTATTCATTCTGTTTTGAAAGTCTAGTTAACACCTAGAGTAAACTATACTTCTGCATTTTAACATCTGAAAAACACCTGGTGCATATCTATACATTCTGATAAGAATAACTGTTATACAACTGGTTTAAAGCTATACTTCTACTTTTGAACATCTGACGAACACCTGGTGCATACCTGTACGTTCTGTTTTATATTCCTAGCAAATACGTCGTGTATATATATTAGTTTGCATTTGCACATCTGAGGAATACCTGATGCATAGCTATACTTTTGCGTTTGAACATCTGACGAACACCTGGTGTATAGCTAAACTTTTGTCTTTGAACATCTGGCTAACACATGTTGCACAGCTATACATTCTGTTTTGAATGCCTAGCGAACACCTGGTGTATAGCTATTCATTTGCCGTTGAACATCTGACGAACACCTGGTGCATAGCTATATTTTTGCCTTTGAACATCTGACGAACACCTGATATATAGCTATACTTGTGCCTTTGAACATCTGACGGACACCGGTGCATAGCTACACTTTTGCCTTTGAACATCTGACGAACACCTGGTGCATAGTTATACATTCTGATAAGAATACCTAGTTAACACCTGGTGTATAGCTATACATTTGCCTTTGAACAGCTGACGAACACCTGATGCATAGCTATTCATTTCCCTTTGAACATCTGACGAACACCTGGTGCATATATGTACATTCAGATGTGAATACCTAGTAAAGACCTGGTGTATAGCTATACATTTGCCTTTGAACATATTACGAATACCCGATGCATAGCTATACTTTTGCCTTTGAACATTTGACGAACACCTGGTGCACAGCTATTAATTCCGATTTGAATACCTAGTGAACAACTGGTGTATAGCTATTCTTCTGCCTTTGAACATCTGACGAACATCTGGTGCATAGCTATACTTGTGCCTTTGAACATCTGACAAATACCTTATTCGTAGCTATACTTTTGCCTTTGAACATCTGACGAACACCTGGTACATAGCTTTTCATTTTTTGTTGTAAATACCTAGTAAACACCTGGTGTATAGCTATACATTTGCCTTTGAACATCTGGCTAACACCTGGTGCACAGCTATACATTCTGAATTGAATACCTAGTGAACACCTATAATATAGCTACACTTCTGCCTTTGATCATCTGACGAACACCTGGTGCATAGCTATACTTTTGCCTTTGAACATCTGAGGAGCATCTGGTGCATAGCTATACATTCTGATAAGAATACATAGTAAACACCTGGTGTATAGCTATACAGTTGCCTTTGAACATCTGACGAACACCTGATGCATAGCTTTTCATTTGCCTTTTAACATCTGACGAACACCTGGTGCATAGCTATACATTCTGATAAGAATACCTAGTAAACACCTGGTGTATAGCTATACTTTCGCCTTTCAACATCTGACGAACACCTAATGCACAGCTATACATTCTGATTTGAATACCTAGTGAACAACTGGTGTATAGCTATTCTTCTACCTTGAACATCTGACGAACATCTGGTGCATAGCTATACTTGTGCCTTTGAACATCTGACAAACACCTGATTAATAGCTATACTTTTGCATTTGAACATCTGACGAACACCTGGTACACAGCTTTACATTCTGATGTGACTACCTAGTAAACACCTGGTGTATAGCTGTACATTTGCTTTTCAACATCTGGTGAACACCTGGTGCACAGCTATACATTCTTATTTCAATACCTAGTGAACACCTGTTATATAGCTATACTACTGTCTTTGAACATCTGACGAACACCTGGTGCATAGCTATACTGTTGCCTTTGAACATCTGACGAACATCTGGTGCATAGCTATACATTCTGATAAGAATACATGGTAAGTATCTGGTGTTTAGCTATACATTTGCCTTTGAACATCTGACGAACACCTGATGCATAGCTATTTATTTGCCTTTGAACATCTGACGAACACCTGGTGCATAGCTATACATTCTGATAAGAATACCTAGTAAACACCTGGTGTAAAGCTATACTTCTGCATTTTGAACATCTGACGAACACTTGGTGCATACCTGTATGTTCTGTTTTATATACCTATTAATTACGTCGTGTATATATGCTATTTGCCTTTGCACATCCGAGGAACACCTGATGCATGGCTATACTTTAGCGTTTGAACATCTGACGAACACCTGGTGTATGACTAAACTTTTGTCTTTGAACATCTGACGAACACCTGGTGCACAACTATACATTCTGTTTTGAATGCCTAGCGAACACCTGGTGTATAGCTATTCATTTGCCTTTGAACATCTGACGAACACCTGGTGCATAGCTATACATTCTGATAACAATACCTAGGAAACACCTGGTGTATAGCTATACATTTGCCTTTGAACATCTGACGAACACCTGGTGCATAGCTATACTTTGCCTTTGAACATTTGACGAACACCTGATTCATAGCTATACTTGTGCCTTTGAACATCTTACGGACACCTGTGCATAGCTACACGTTTGCATTTGAACATCTTCCGAACACCTGATGCATAGCTATACATTCTGATTTGAATACCTATTGAACACCTGGTATATAGCTATAATTTTGCATTTGAACAACTGACGAACACCTGATGCATAGCTATACTTGTGCCTTTGTACATCTGACGAACACCTGTGCATAGCTACACCTTTGCATTTGAACATCTACCGAACACCTGATGCATAGCTATACATTCTGGTTTGAATACCTAGTGAACACCTGGTATATAGCTATACTTTTGCCTTTGAACAACTGACGAACACCTGGTGCATAGCTATACATTCTGATTTGAATTCTTAGCGAACACCTCGTATATAGCTATTCTTTTGCCATTGAACATCTGACGAACACCTGATGCATAGCTATGCATTCTGATTTGAATACCTATTGAACACCTTGTATATAGCTATAATTTTGCCTTTGAACATCTGACGAACATTTGATGCATAGCTATACTTGTGCCTTTGAACATCCGACGAACACCCGGTGCATAGCTATACATTCTGATTTGAATACTTAGCGAACACCTGGTGTAGAGCCATTATTATGCCTATGAACATCTGACGAACACCTGATGCAAATCTAACATCTAACAGCCAGCTTTACACACCTGTTGAAACTCTGGGAGAGACGGTTTAGACGGCTGTACCGTGTGCAAGACGTCGACGCTGCTGATACTCGGCGTTAGTGACAACAAATTGAAAAGTGAAGAATGTAACGAACAAATAATGAAACTCGGGGATTATTGCAGGAAAATTGGATTGTAGAGTTCAAGTTCAAAACTGGATCTATTAATATTTAGATGAAAAGTGAAGAATGTAACGAGCAAATAATGAAACTCTGGGATTATTGCAGGAAAATTGGACTGTAGAGTTCAAGTTCAAAACTGGATCTATTAATATTTAGATGAAAAGTGAAGAATGTAACGAGCAAATATTGAAACTCTGGGATTATTGCAGGAAAATTGGACTGTAGAGTTCAAGTTATAAAACTGGATCTATTAATATTTAGATGAAAAGTGAAGAATGTAACGAGCAAATAATGAAACTCTGGGATTATTGCAGGAAAATTGGACTGTAGAGTTCAAGTTATAAAACTGGATCTATTAATATTTCGAACGTGGAAATTATGGATTGTAATCGACGCTCAATGTTTGTTGATTGAACGCTCAATGTTTGTTGATTGGAACATTTCAACTATTCGTCGAGTGTTAGTAATAGAATTTGTTGTATGACAATATTAATTTAATTCTATAATAAATTAAACTTGCATATTGTTGGCATATTTTATCAGACAATGGAAGTCGATTTGATAAGTGATAAATTATATACCATGACAATGGCCCCCACCGCTACTGTAGATTTTAGATATATTAAAAAGTATGTCATCAGATTTCATTCAAACATATTTATTTAAAGCTGCTACTTTACAGATTGGGAAATTGACAAAAATATAAAAAAGTGTTTCAAATCCAGAAAAACAAAATATTATTAAATAGAACTGACTGAAATAACATTGTTGACAAATTAACAAAAGTTTCAAACACACTGGTTTAATCATTACAACGCATTCTTTCAACCCGTTTTCAAAAAAGCGTCTCGAGACGCTTTTCGACTATTTATAACTCGTAGGTTGTTGTTGTTAAATTACCACGTCGTCCACACAGCCAATCAATTTCGCTTCCCTAGTCCTGTGGTTTACAACATATATGGCCAAAATTACAAGTAGCGCTCCGTGCAAATGAGCTTAGCGGCGCGGTTAGAGCATCCGCTTTTCCCCGCAAGTGCTCAGAATTTTTTATTTCAATGCTGTTAGAAGAAATCCTTGTTTTCACGATATTTGTCAAATATTTTTTCGGGAAATAAAGAAATATATAAATGAACGTAAATTAATAAAATCACATAAAATACTATATTATCTTTCGATGCTTCATTGACTGTATTTGATGAATATCGGATTGTTTACAATACAAACAAATTTTACGGCCTCATTTAATATATGACTAATCATCTGTGAAGTAGCAGCTTTAAATTGCATTACCCCGGAACATTATTTCGGGTTGCAAGTTCTTTTAAATATAAAAATATTCCAACAATAAAACATGTTCGTTGTCGGCAGGATTCGAACAAGATCCCATCGGATTTCTAGTCCATCGCCTTAACCACTCGGCCACGACAACTACTTACTGTTATCCGGGTATCTGCAATAGATTCATGAAGTGTTGCAATGAGAAAGAGCGCGTCATCAAGTTTATATGGCTGATATATCATCACCGATACATCACAATACAATCTCATTAAAATCATCTCCAGTCTGACGCTACTATATTATCCGCTGACTGGATCTGATGACTTCGCATTAGGGGTCACATTCAGATGACCTTTTCAGGAGCCTTTAAAATGTTGCGGTATAACTTCATGTATAAACCACAAATACTTTGCACGAAATTATTGTGAACTGTGGATGTTTACTCGCCTAAGGTACCACTATATACATTGTTATCCACGTAAAAATTAACTGTAAATGATTTATTCATTATGGTCAACTGGAAATGCATCACTTTCCAAAAACCGTGGCCAAGCATTGCTGGGCAAAAGGCAATTTCATTGGGCGCAGCAGGGCTGATATTTTGTTGTTCGGAAGGTCATTTCAACGTGACATATTATACGATGTCTTCAGATCCCGACAATGTTAGGATTTGATTTTAATGAGATTGAGGTTATGCTTTACCTGCACTAATACTAAAAATAACTGTGACCGTGTTTTACACACACTCAAACTTGTCAACTATATACCAGATAAGGCACTGTTTGAATCATAAGTCCGGGCGATCCATTTAATTGTACTTTTTAATAGCCATAAATTAAAATGTATCACATTGTCGGCAGGATTCGAATCTGCGCGGGAAGATCCCAATCGATTTCTAGTCCATCGCCATCGACAACTCGTCTGTCTTGTCTGTTCCTGTTAAGGCCAAATTTTCAAACAGGAATGACATTGATTGTACAATAGGTTTGTTTCCATGGCCCCGGGACATCAACATTTGTCGTCAACCAGTTGTCGTGGCCGAGTGGTTAAGGCCATGGACTAGAAACCCATTGGGATCTTCCCGCGCAGGTTCGAATCCTGACGACAACGACATTCGTTTTGAAAGATCGATGTAATTGAATATGATTTAAAGAGACCTATTCACAGTTTGGCAAATTGACAATTTCCAAATATTTAGTCACCGATTCCGTAAAGAAATCTACACACTGTATATAAAGCAGACCTTTCCCACGCCGTTTTAGCGCCCCGGTTCAGGGGCGCTTTATTTTTACTTGAATATATCCGGGGCGCCTAAAATTAGTGTTGCGCTTAAAAACAGCTTCCGGGGCACTTGCATTTTATCAATAAATTAGCTGTGTTGACTGCAGCAGACCAACAATTCCTGCTGTGAAAGCTAATCTCTTACGTCACAATGGCCGTTTTTCATTCGAGAAACATGTACTCTTGTAAAGTCGGCAAATGATCAAAGCGAGCGTCGTCCTGTAGGCGGAGTTTCATCATGCAGTAAAATCGATATGAGCCAATAGAAACGCTCAATTTATTCGCTTTGGAATGACGTTATGATTGACAAATTTGCGCAATAGGCATGTATCCACAGACAAGTAACCTTATACGCCCGTCAATGCGTATTATCGATCTAAAACGTAAATACGCTTTGCTCATCCCTTACGTATTTTATAATATCGAAATTACTTATTTGATAAAAAAAATAAACTGCGAAAAATCAGTCTTAAATACGCTAATATGAAATCGTAGGCCTAATTGGAAAAGCCTATCCAGTGTTACTGATGTAGTTTCGTAAACACACGCTGTCTTGTTTGTGTTACATGTATGCCATGTGAAACCCGTGTTTTGTACAAAAGAGCGCGTAATGTCTGCTGACAACCACGACGTCACGTTCCACGCATGGAAAGCGTGCGTGTATCGATCATGTACTTTGCTCAATACCGGTCTTTAACATTTGACGCGCGTAGGCACGACGTGCACGAGGAAATTGTCCCGCCGTTTTTGCAAGAACAAAGCATGCATAGACTCTCTCCAAACGATTCGAGAACGTCGAGAATGGTGGGTTTGGACATGACGTCACTGCGCGAATGACGATGATGCGTGCTGGAAATAAACATCCGGAAAAGTTTACATAAAATTGAAAACGTCTTAGCCTTAATTTTAAGAGCTAGAACGCTTGGGATAACGTCATTTGACACATGCCGAAATTATTTTTTTTCGAAGTAGGGAGGGGAAACCTCTCACTAACCCTACCCTCTCGGGACCGGGGCGCCTGAAAATAAAAATCCTGGGGAAGGCACTGGACCGTCACTCACTCAGACTTAAACTTCCTGATATAGAAATATACTCGAAATAATGTGTTGTTAATGAATAAACATTGATTGAAGCGTTTGTAACGCTTTTCGTCGATATTTTTATAAAGTGTTTTAATTAATTTCAGAAAACGCCCGTCACTTTCAATGCATGTGTTTGTGGAGTTGCGCAACTAAACTTTGATCATTGTTATCGTAAATAAAATTTCAAATAGTTTCCCTGTCTAAAATTTATACAAAGAGTTTTATTACAAAAAACAGGGCATATATTTGCATTATTGTTTATATATTACAGCAATTTTTTAAATTCTTATTCTTCTTATTATTAAACAATGGTAAAATAATAATAATGCCATTATGATTTTTGTGAATTAATATATCTCATAACAGATTAATAATCTACCGTAACAAACTGGGGAAGCGGACGCATTAATTGCAATTAAGGAAGCAGTTACCAGCGCCCAGCGTTCTGTTAGCGGCTCGTTATTCACACGTGACACGTCACGTAGATTTCTCACGTGACAAGCTCGACTCCCAGCCCAGTAACTACCATCAATAATTAACGACTCGACAATTAGCGAGGATACAAAGTTAATCATGTCATTTCAATATAAATTTTGGTCTATAAATATTGTCTGTGAAACTTATTTTATCATAACCGCGATTATTTTACACAAATGCATGTATTCTTATATATGAGTTTTACAATAGAGACACATCAGTACAGCAAACAGAATATGTCATTGAGGTAAGTAAATTTTGTTACTTTGTCATGATGTCCCGTAATTTATTTCATTAAATTCTGACAACTGAAAATACGTATGACATCAAATACAACGTTTACAGTGATATTCCACTAACATTTTTTCCCAGTCCTCGTATATAATTATGTGAAAAGTGTTATTGAAAATTTGAAATTGGATAATTAATAGCAATTTAAACGTTTAACAGCTTACGTTTTTAGCATGTCGATTGATACATAATAATTCAATTATTTTTATGTTATGTCAGACTTCGATTGTTCGCCGACGACTGTTCTACAGTCAGTGCTGACGTCACATCCGGTCAATCATGGGACGAGATCGAGGCTGTGTTGACGCCATGTCGCTTTGCAAACGACAGTATAGATTCTGGCATCGGATCTAGCGTTAAAGTGTATTTTTGACCATGACGATAACGATGATTCTGGTGGTGATGGTTTTGGTTACATTCAAAACATGTATAAATAAAACTGCTTCACTGATTGGTAAAACATTCGAAAAGTATAATAAACATTTTATTTTGATTTCAGATCAAGCTTCCGTCCCGCAAAGGCTGTGTATCCAGCACATCCGTCGTAAGGAAGAGTCTGTTCGCGGGCAAGCGTCAATCCCACAATCCCAGGAAAGCACAGCGACCTTAACTCTATCAATGCCGACACAATGGCGGATGTATTAAATGGACGCTACAATGACCGCCTGCATACAGTGACAATAGTGGACTGTCGATATCCGTCCGAGTTCGATGGGGGGCACATCCGAGGCGCTGTGAACATGTATACGATAGACGCTGTAAACAGCCTTCTGGAAACCAAACTAACACCTGGCAAACGTCACGTGCTGATCTTTCATTGCGAATTCTCGTCCGAGCGCGGACCACAAATGTACATGTTCCTACGCAGTCAGGATCGAGCGCTGAATGAAGAAAACTACCCTAAGTTAAACTTCCCGGAAGTCTATCTCCTCCACGGAGGTTACAAGGCGTTCTTTGAAGCCTACCGTGACCGCTGTGACCCCGATACCTACACTCCCGTGTTGCACCAGGATCACTCTGCTGACCTACGTCATTTCCGGGTAAAGTTTAAAACATGAATCGTCGGAAATCAGAGGGTCAACAGCAGACGTCAACAGCTGGGCTGGACGTTTAACAATAACACTGCCTACAGTTTATCATTATATGCTCATGATTATGTGCTACTGTTCTTTGTTGTTACCGATGTATATGTTAATGTATTTCTGTTATTTGTCATCGATACAAAATAAATGTCACAAACTTGTATACTGCGTATTTGTTTTGTTTTATAAATGTGATGACTTGTGGCAATGGGTATTACCGTCTGTTTAATTTTTGGAGTTTTCCGGTTTACTGAAGAATCTTCATTCACACCTTTTCACGGTGTATCTCGACAGCGCAAACATCAATATATAGGCGCCTTCGAATCATTGGAGACAGATATATCTGAACAACAGTTTGAGGAACCTGACCGTATGCAACACAAAATCACTTTAGATTCTTAGATCCAACAGCAAACACCCAACGTAAATGCACTCAAGACAAATTGAATAGAACCCCGAATATCAACTTACATGTACATGTACTGTTGTTACTAAAACGTTTCTTTATTACAAACATTAAGCCCCTTACCAGTGCATGTGTTATGTCAATGAAATGGCATATCGAGTTGCAATTATACCATCCAAAATCCTAGTTGCCAAAGCACAAGTACCAAGAAAAACAACAACACACAAGGAACTTCAATTAAGCATTACTTTATTGCACAGCGTGTATTATATATACTTAACGAAAAAAAAACGTTCGCTAAGTTTGAATGTAGATATTTTTTTAACGTTTGAATAGATTTGACTGAAATCTTATGTTTGTTGAATAAATTTGTCTTTAATAGGCACTGACTGGGATAAACTGGTCGATTTTGCAAAGTAGAACGATTTTACAATAACAGCATGTATGTATGTGTTAACATCTCTTACGTAACGGTGACAATTTGGCATGTATGTTAAGAAGGTATTTTTTGGTTTAGTGTATTTTAGTTGGAAAAAATTATATGATTCGATGTAGAAAAGTCACATTAGTAATAATTGTCGTTTAAATGTGTTTCTTACACTGTTGGGTTGCATATGTTTTCAGTGAGTGTTAGGGTTTGGTTAACAGAACTCGTTCAAAAAACAATACTGCAACATACAAGTAGTCAAATAGATATTTTTTGTTATACAACTATGTTAGCAATGTATATCTTTTCGTGTAGGTTTTTATGCCTAGCAATGACTAAATGTAAAATAAATGCATGACTCAAACATATTCTAAGGTATGAACGACGATAAGAATATGAATTATTTGTTACATAAATAAGGGTATATTATAGGTATGCTTCTCATAGATTTGATTTACCATTCTATTAGTACTAATCAATAACAAAACAGCTTTTCGTGATATTTCAAACTGAAGAGAGGTGCTAGCCATTGGGCGAACAAAGAAGACCCTTCAATGTTTGAATGTTTTCAGATAGTTTATCTCATTAATATCATTATTACAGTCGATTGATGTAAGCAAGTGTAGTATACGTATATGTTATATGTATTGTATGTATTCAAAAGCTGTCAGATTGTTAAAAAAAACTGTCTTTAATAGAAGCAGAGACTGTGAGTTCCATATTTATAATGCTGTTTTTTTTTAAATACTTTTATATACAGTAATCTATAGTGTCCTCCACATAATAGTGTAGAGTACCATTGAGCTTTATGTTTTCAGATGACATATCATCATTTTGCTGTAGTATGTATGTGTTTCAGAGTGTTGAAATTACCATTGGAATGGTGCTACCGGTATATCTTATGCTATCATTATGTGTTGTGCTACTCTTATATGCTTGGGTTGTTAATTGTATCAATATGCTTATGATTGTTATCAAATTGATCTGGTTGTTACTGGTGATACATGTATGTTTGGAAACTGTCCAATTAACACATTGCGTACGTGAATGAATTTTGGATTGTTTATCCAATTCCGGTTAATGTACAGATTTAATTTATTTCGCGGATTATTTTAATTCTTTTAGCTGGTATTTATATGTATAATTTTACCAGTCAAAGGCATTGACAAACGTTGATAAATTATTTGGTCATTTTATTGTTGAAGTCATACATATCTGAATTACCATGTAAGCTATATGACTTTGTACCTGTTCATATATTGACCCACATCCTACATGACATATTAATAAGATGACAAACGTGTGAAAATCGTCAATATGCCCTGTTCATATATTGACCCACATCCTACATGAAATATAAATAAGATGACAAACGTGGGAAAATCGTCAATATGCCCTAACTATTATGTTGTGATTACTTGTTGTCCGGTTTCCAGGAATGAATATATCTTCCTATTGGTGTTGTTTGACAACTACTAAGTAAGAATGACAGCTAAAAATGCTTTTAAAACAAATCTTAAAGAAAACTATAGCAGAAGTGTCAAGTAACCCGGAACACACGTAATTGATTCGGAAACCCCGCAATCAGCGCATACAGTTCAACAAAATATTTAACAACAATACAAGTGTTACCAAATGTTCCAACACGCATATCGAAGCTGGGATATCGGTCTTCCAAAATTTATTTAGGTTTACGTGATTGAAAGTACATTTAAAATGAAGAGAGCGGTTTTGTCGTTAGTGACCCGGAAGTACCCAATTGACAGTATGTAATATACAGTTTTTAGTTTACAATTATATTACATACGAACAAACATTCTAAAATATAACATAATTAAGACGCCGAATTTTAGTAGACAAATAAGTTACATAAACTTGCTTATATATCATACGTATATAATCATATCCACAGCATTTGTACAACTAATCGATTTGGAAATGAACGGAACCTATTCCCAGATTGGCATTTTTTTTTATTGAATATTGACAGAAAATGTGGGCTGATAAGTCAATATACTTCAGGTTTTGTAGTTGACATATTCTCGCCATTGTGAAAAAATAACTTTTTACAATTCGCATATTGCTTCACATACGCTGCAAAGGTTACAAAAGTGACATTTAGGAAACACTAAAATAAAAAATGCTAACATATATGGTAAAACACATGACATACTTTCTTACGGAACCTGTACAGGAAATAACTAATACGTTAAATATTTTACAATAACGAATACATAATTTACAGTTTAAAAAAACCCACAACATTTTGTAAATATTGGAGCACAGTAATTCTTATATAAATGAACATTTTATTATTTGTTTTGCCATTACAGAGTTAACCGAAGAAGAAATCACTGCAGCGACTGCGGACTAAAATTTGAAGAGTATTCTACGCAGAAAAGCATTGGCTCACTGTCACTAAAATGTAATATCATTGTGGCGAATCGTATGCATGTAAATGTGCCGGCGGCTCGTCGTCGGGCTTGTCGATAGGTTCCATATCGCCGTCGGCGTGTTCGGTGGTCCGTCGGCCGCCACTTCCAAACCTCGGTATGAAGCCCATGCGCAGTTGCTCTTCGCGCACGAGGCGCTTGGTGCGCAGGAAGTAGAGAAGGGCGGCACCTATCACCATGCCCGGGATCAGCATACCGAACGCTAGGCCCGCCATGGCCCCTGGAAAGAAAAAGATGATTGGTACAAATTGTGTATATATTTGAAATATCGATTAAAATCCAAAAATGTAAAATACAAAATGTACAACAACGCAGCAGTCACATGCTGCTGGTGAGGAAGTCATTTTACCGCCACTGTATCCACTTGTCGTCTGCCTGGAAGCTTGCATCACCTGGGGACTGGTGTTTCCGGTGTTCGAAGAAAAGTAATTCCCTAAAATACCAGTATACCAAAACAGTGTTCATCACGCATCACCATCACGATCACCTCGAATAATGACTTATGGTCCGTCTACACGCCATTGCCAACATAAGTTACATTTTAATCTTTACCTTAAAAACAAACAAACCGTGAAAGGACTATAACTCAACAATATTTATATCCGTTACCGTGGTGAACACTGCACGTTCTTTCAACGCCATCGAACATTAAATCAGTATAATGTTTTCGAGTTTCGAGCTATGCTCTGCATCAAAAAAGGGGCGCACGTTTTGATAATTATTTACCACCACATAATAAAGACATATATTTCGATCTATCGTTGTTTATCGGCCAATAAGTAATGATTTAAGTTCTGATGCGTAGAAATTAAACCACACGGACATTAGCCTGAGTTGTTTAACAGCCACGCATCAGAACGACAAATAGTTGTTTATTGGCCGATAAAAAAACTATTATGAGAATATTTATTTCGATTCTAACACGATTTGACATTATAGTTTTGCAATTGTAATTGGAACTACGTTTTACTATACTCCGTTCAGAATCGAAACTTTTTTTGGCGTTGTTTATTGGGTAGTTTAACAATGATTATTTTGTTATTTGTCTATAGAAAAATTAGCGAGTATCATGTTAGAATTTAAATTAATTACATGAAACATTGCAATGGTTATCGTACTTGTGTAAACGTCGCACGAAGCGTTCGCGGAGATGTTGTTCCGGTTGAGTTTCGGGTCAAGCGAGTTGATAACACAGACGGACGAACTCATGCAGTACGTGAACGCTCGGCAGCCGTCGCCGGCGTTCTCCACACAGAGTTTTGCGCATGCGTCCTTCGAGACGTTGGAAAACTGAAGATCGACAGATGTGCTGAACACACGACCCGTGGTCTGGTCAAAGTCGTTGATGTACAGACCTGTATTGCACAACACTGATATGATGAGGGAGGATAATAAAAAGAACACGATTTCTCTTCATGAATTACCAACTCTTAAAAAATAAGGAAGTAGAAAAAATATCAACGTGTGTATTTTGAGAATGTGTACATTAAATTGATCTAAACACAATCAACGTGTCTACATGACCTAGTAGTAATTACTGTATATGAACGGTTGACTTCACTATGTGCCGTCACAACTTTCATTGAAAATACAAAAAGCGACACGATTTAAAATTTGTCGTCGTTATGTAAAGCCATCAATTGTAATCAATTGGTAAGTACGTTACTCGGATGATCATTAACGGTGAAAATAAACACGTACGTGAGAAATGTGAGCACGTGCCGCTGGAGTGGAGGGTCGAAGGCGCCATATCCAAGAGGTGTTTGCTCTTCAGAATGCATACGTTCGACTGGAAGCAGTAGTCGAACGACTTGCACGCTATACCGCCGGCATCGGGGGAGCTCTTGGAGCATCTCTCTGCGCAGAAGTTCACCGATTGGACGTCCGTGATCGTGATGTCACCCGCCGCTTGGAGCGTCTGTCCTGGGTAGGGGACGTAACTATCGACGTAGGAGCCTATGAAGTATGCATTAATATAATGTCAACCGTAACGAAACTGCACATGTTTCAACCAACGACTCGTAATTACGACTTTTTATCTCTTATTACGACATAGTATTTCGTAATTACGATTAAGTATCTCTTTTTCTATCGTAATGACGACTTTTTATCCCGTAATTACGACATAGTATCTCGTATTTACGAATTTTTATCTCGTAATTACGTGATACTTAGTCGTAATTACGACTTAAAAAGTCGTAATTACGACTTAATAGTGTAGTGTGATATAAGCAGGGTATCGTAGATTGAAATAGTACCAATAGTACACTGTCTGTCTGTCTGTCTGAAAAAAAATAATATACGATATCATTGTAATGTGGATACCTTCATTTAATATAGATTTTTTTCATGTTTTTATTATCATTATTATTATTATTATTATTATAATTATTATTATTATTATTATTAGTAGTAGTAGTAGTAGTAGTAGTAGTAGCAGTAGCCGTAGCAGTAGCAGCAGTATCAGTGGCAGTGGCAGTAGAAGCAGTAGCAGTAGTAGTTGCATTATTATTATTATTATTATTAGTGTTAGTAGTAGTAGTAGTAGTAGTAGTAGTAGTAGTAGTAGTAGTAGTAGTAGTAGTAGTAGTAGTAGTAGTAGTAGTTGTAGTAGTAGTAGTAGTAGTAGTACTAGTAGTAGTAGTAATAATAATAAAAATAGTAGTAGTAGAAGGAGGAGGAGGGGAAGAAGAAGAAGAAGAAGAACTACTACTGCTGCTTTTGCTGATTCTGCTACTGATGCTACTGTTACTTGGATGTCCTTTGATTTAAAAAATAAAACCATGTCCTTTTTTGCCATATTAAGGCAAACGCGCTAGCACAGGTGACTTGGGAATAAGAGGAGGTAGTACTCAAAGTGCTAATACTAAGTCGTTATTACGAGATATAAAAAAATCGTAATTAGGAGATAGAAAGTCGTAATTACGAGATAAATGGTTTAATATTCAGTAATTTTTATTTATTTTTATTTTTACACGTGGCACCAGGACGCTTTCATAAAACTCCTTTCCATGGTTCCATGGTGGAGTTGACTAAATTAGTTTTGAACCAGTTTTGAACCCTTTGATCAACCAGTTAGTAAACATAGACTAATTTACATACGTATAAGATAAGGTGCAAGATTTGAATACATATACGATAAGATCTAAGGTTTGATCTAGGTCATGGGTGATGAATTAGCCCGAAACATCAAACAGATGAACATTTCGGGAAATTGAGAAGATTTGATAATGTAGTTAATGAAAGAACCATTAAGTGATTATTCAGATACCGTGCCATAGTGTCAGAAGAGCCTCCGCCCCCCCCCCCCCCGCCCGAGATGCAACAGCATCTTCCCTAATGATTAACAAGATGGTAGAAAACTGGGATAAACGTTTTGGAGCGGACAGTGCCATGCGATGACTAGTGTATATCGAAAAAGCAATTACAAGACAACACAAATACGATAAAATATAAAAAAATTCGATGAAAACATTTAAAAATTAAAAATACTGGAAACATTACTTATCTGTCTAGCTTTAACTAAAATTAACATTTAATAATGTTGCACATAGTTTAGTATTAAACGACAGAATTAAATGCAAAGTAAGCAGAAAACCACTTCCATCGTGACACATATAAACTATCTCGAATCCTTACGTGAATACAGATCGCACGGGACAAGTGTCTGAGTCACGTTCATGTGCTGGTCCGGTCGCTGCGTGCTCAGGTAACAGCGTCCGGTGTCGAAGCAGTATCCGAACGATTGGCAGTCGAACGTCGCCTCCGAGAGACACCTGGCGGCGCACTGGTCCACGGACACGCCCCGCAGCTGCATTTCCGGTGAGGTTATAATGACACCCCGGCGCGCGGGAATGAAATGCGCGAGATTTACGCCTGAAATAAGTGTTAAAACCAAAAAATATGTATCGCGATTTCATTTTTAATGTTGTTGTGTCATTATTGTTTGATGGTGGTTGTGGTGATTTTGTTTATAATCGTCTTATACTGTTGTGTGCTTTGTTTATGATGTCAATGGCTGTTCTCGCGGCAACTGTGAAAAGAGAGAAATTCTATTTAGTTTTCTTAATAATAATGATGATGATGATTATGATGATGATGGTGATGATGATAATAATAATAATGATAATAATAATAATAATAATAATAATAATAATAATAATCATCATCACCATCATCATCACCACCACCATCATCATCATCATCATCATCATCATCATCATCATCATCATCATCATCATCATCATCACAATCGTCATCATCATCATCACAAGCATAATCATCATTATCATCATCATCATCATGATAATAACAGCCACCCAATACTTACTTGTAGTCGCAGTGCTATCTGGACGCAAGATATCCTCATCGAACAGAAGCGCTTGGTACACAACGTTCTGAAAGTTGAAAATGCAATTTTGTAAATATCCCTAAACTATAAAAAAAAAAAATGCATCTTTGTGTGTAGTTTTGACGTGATTTCATGAAATGGAATGTACTGAAAATACCGTAAACAGTGAGTATGAGGCTGTCTAAAATCTCCGAAATTGTTTCATTTCTTGTTGTCACATTTAGCCGATTAAAAAACATTTCTTGTTGTCCGATTAAAAAACATTTGCTAGTACAATGTGTACGGAAGAGACTTTACCTACATGTATAATATTATATAATAACTGTACATGTATATACGCTTGTCGCAAACTGAATACAGAAAATGACGTCGATTAGCTCACCTGCCCTGTGACGTCATCGTGCACAGTGACGTTAAGGCCTCTGCCGTATACGACGTCCTTGAGGATGATGAACGCTTCTCCCACTGTGGGTTCCACTGGCGCCACGTTATCAACGGTCTCTGAAATTGCAGCCGAAGGTAGTTTAAAGAATATATGAGTCTGTAAACAGCCGTTGGCAATTAATAAATCACGAATTTCAACGCTTCTTTGACAGACTCCAAATTTAATTTATCAATTGATTTACCACGTACATTTTACGTCATAAGTGTTCGAAGAAAAAACATATTAGTTCTATTAAGACAGACAGCTGTATAGGACGTCGCTATAAACTATTTGGTGTCGATATTTTATTTAAATTACAAACAGGTTCATGACAAATTGTCTTAATAGATGACTCATGAACACATTGACATTGCCCTAAAAGCTAAATGAACAATCTTCATCGCTTGTTACTTTCAAAATAGTACATGTATTTGGCTCTAAAATGAAAGACATAGTGTCCGTTTACTGTACTTACTCGAATAATGATCACACATGTCGCTGGGTCGAATCGCCTGGCCGCTCTGAGCGCCGTGCTTCTGACTCAGCTGGCACTTCTGTGCCGATTGGCAGTAGTCGAACCCCTCGCACGAAAACGTCGTCTCGTTCCGGCAGTACGCCGCGCACGTGAACGCCGATTTGACGTCACTGATGACCTTGTCAGCGTTATAGACGGCAACGTTGTTTGACGTCTTTGTAAAGTCCACTGAAATTTTAAATGTGAAAGTCTAAAGTTTCATACATGTATTTTTTCAGTAGCGAAAACATAGTAAGCTTTGTTGTTTACGTAATTATGAACTGTGCTCTCTGCAGACGACGTTATCTAGATCTACCGGTAATCTGATTTGAACTTATTTGTTACATGTCGTTTAACTTATATGAGAATTCATGTTTGAAATTGTATATCATATTGTTGACCCGTTTCCACTGTTATGTCTCGGTTAACAACGACAAGTGTATAATACTATTCTGTAGAAAGTTAAAACCCAATTAAAACGTCCGATCTTTCATATTAAAGAACAAAATCCCACCATTATCCACTGATGCGTCACATTTTTTTATTTTAATTATGAATTAAAGCAAAGATCTCGTATGAAGCAGAATTGTCTTACTATTCATACTTACGTAAATAGGGTGCTTGCTCCACCATCGTTGCTAGGTAATAGACGTAGCCGTCGTCCGAATACGTTATCGACGGATCTTGAAAACGTATGAACGACGCCGTCGTGTAAAACGACAACATTTGTTGGACGTTCTTTGTGAACTTCTTTAGGTTTGTGTCCAGGACCGGGTGATAATTACCTAGGACATGGCATAATAACATCGTCGAATTAAGTACCACAATGCGAAACTTAGTGGTCGTTCGGACAGAATGCGGACCTTTATGGTGGTTCGGGCAGAATGCGGAACTTAGTGGTGAATCGGACAGAATGCGGAAATTTGTGGTGGTTCGGGCAGTATGCAGAACATAGTGGTGGATCATGCAGAATACGGAACTTAGTGGTTGTTAAGGCAGAGTGCGAAACATAGTGGTGGTTAATGAAGATTACGGAACTTAGTGGTTGTTTGGGAAGAATACGGAACACAGTGGTTGTCTTGGGAAGAATACGGGAACACAGTGGTTGTTTGGGCAGAATACAAAACATAGTGGTTGTTCGGGCAGAATACGGAACACAGTCGTTGTTCGGGCAGAATACGGAACACAGTGGTTGTTTGGGCAGAATACGGAACAAAGTGGTTGTTTGGGGAAGAATACGGAACACAGTGTTTGTTAGGGCAGAATACGGAACACAGTGGTTGTTCGGGCATAATACGGAACACAGTGGTTGTTCGGGCAGAATACGGAACATAGTGGTTGTTCGGGCATAATATGGAACATAGTGGTTGTTCGGACAGAATACGAAACACAGTGGTTGTTCGGGCAGAATAAGGAACTACTATGTTTGTGCGGGCAGAATACGGAACAAAGTGGTTGTTCGGAACTTACCTGCAAATTTAATGAGGAAGTGACGCAGTTGTTGCCCAGAGTAGCAAGGACGAATGTCAAAGTTGGATAGATCCGGATGTTGCTCGCTGAAGTCGTAGAAATCGTAGGTCAGAGTGAACCCGCCCTGAAAAAGTTGTTTTTTTAAATTTTATTTTGTAAACAAGTACAACGTTACATGTTTCAGAGACTTTGTCCAGAAATTTTATCGTAGGACATTAATTTAACACAGGTTTGAGGCATGATCACGCCTAATCGAAAACATTAACGCTGGGTGTCGCTCGCAACAGAAGTGTTTTCTAGAAATTATATATATAACTATCATGTTTGCGCATCCGATATATGAAACGGGCTATCATTAAGAACTTAAATATGATTATCAATTCTGTACTAACAGTCGCTCGAAGGACTCACAACCCAAGGGTCGCAGGTTCGAGTCCTCGCTACACATAACCGACTAGCTCGCCTTTCGCATGAGACATTAAACCGATGTGCAGTGTACTATAGATGCCTGACACTGGGCACTAAAAGACCCAGGGTCGCAGCTGTAACGCGGGGTCTTCTGTATCTTGAACTAACCCCCGTAACCAACTTAAAAAGTCTTCTGATCACTTACCACAGAGGAGCTGATCACGAGAGCTATCGGCTGGGAGCTGATCACTTACCACAGAGGAGCTGATCACGAGAACTATCGGCTGGGAGCTGATTACTTACCACAGAGGAGCTGATCACGAGAGCTATCGGCTGGGAGCTGATCACTTACCACAGAGGAGCTGATCACGAGAGCTATCTGTTGGGAGCTGATCACTTACCACAGAGGAGCAGATCACGAGAGCTATCGGCTGGGAGCTGATGACTTTCAACAGAAGAGCTGATCACGAGAGCTATCGGCTGGGAGCTGATCACTTACCACAGAGGAGCAGATCACGAGAGCTATCGGCTGGGAGCTGATCACTTTCAACAGAAGAGCTGATCACGAGAGCTATCGGCTGGGAGCTGATCACTTTCTACAGAGGAGCTGATCACTTTTTACAGAGGAGCTGATCACGAGAGCTATCGGCCGGGAGCTGATCACTTATCACAGAGGAGCTGATCACGAGAGCTATCGGCTGGGAGCTGATCACTTACCACAGAGGAGCTGATCACTTTTTACAGAGGAGCTGATCATGAGAGCTATCGGCCGGGAGCTGATCACTTATCACAGAGGAGCTGATCACGAGAGCTATCGGCTGGGAGCTGATCACTTTCTACAGAGGAGCTGATCACTTTTTAGTTTTTACAAAGGAGCTGATCATGAGAGCTATCGGCCGGGAGCTGATCACTTATCACAGAAGAGCTGATCACGAGAGCTATCGACTGGGAGCTGATCACTTACCACAGAGGAACCAGAGGAACGGATCACGAGAGCTATCGGCTGGAAGCTGATCACTTACCACAGAGGAGCTGATCACGAGAGCTATTGGCTGGGTGCTGATCACTTACCACAGAGGAGCTTATCACGAGAGCTATCGGCTGGGAGCTGATCACTTACCACAAAAAAGCTTATCATTTACCACAGAGGAGCTGATCACGAGAGCTAACAGCTGGGAACTGATCACTTACCACAGAGGAGCTTATCACTTACCACAAAGGAGCTGATCACGAGAGCTACCGGCTGGGAACTGATCACTTACAACAGAAGAGCTGATCACGAGAGCTATCGGCTGGGAGCTGATCACTTACCACAGCTGATCGCGAGAGCTATCGGCTGGGTGCTGATCACTTACCACAGAGGAGCTGATCACGAGAGCTATCGGCTAGGAGCTGATCACTTACAACAGAAGAGCTGATCACGAGAGCTATCGGCTGGGAGCTGATCACTTACCACAGAGGAGCTGATCGCGATAGCTATCGGCTTGGTGCTGATCACTTACCACAGAGGAGCTGATCATGATAGCTATCGGCTGGGAGCTGATCACTTACCACAGAGGCGCTGATCAAGAGAGCTATCGGCTGGGAGCTGATCACTTACCACAGAAGAGCTGATCACGAGAGCTATCGGCTGGGAGCTGATCAGTTACCACAGAGAAGCTGATCACGAGGGCTAACGTCTGGGAGCTGATCACTTACCACAGAGGAGCTTATCACTTACCACAAAGGAGCTGATCACAAGAGCTATCGGCTGGGAACTGATCACTTACAACAGAAGAGCTGATCACGAGAGCTATCGGTAGGGAGAGCTGATGACTTATCACAGAGGAGCTGATGACTTATCACAGAGGAGCTGAGAGCTATCGGTAGGGAGCTGATGACTTATCACAGAGGAGCTGATGACTTATCACAGAGGAGCTGATCGCTATCGGCTGGGAGCTGATCACTTACCACAGAGGAACTGATCACGAGAGCTATCGGCTGGGACTGCACGGGGGCGCCACTGTCCTCGGAGAGCTCGTGCCAATCAGACTGCAAACACATAAGCACGTGCACATGCGATAGTTACACGTTCAGAAAGATGCGACAAATAATTAGTATGATAGTTATCATAATAACACACCAGTGGCCGATCAATCTCTTGCACAGCGGTTACATTCCATTCACCTCTGTAGTTGGCTCGGAAATTTGTCCCAACTTATGCACGTGGCTTTAGTCACATGGTCATCACATTCAAACGCATCGCCCAATCCACTCTGTCCATTTTGTTTATATCTGATTCCATTTGCGTAAGTAGGCAAGAAAATAGTTCCAATAATATGAATCAAAATTATTAATTTTGGCCCAATTGATGATAATTTAAAAACCATTATTTTTGTATTTCTATGCCTTCGGTTCTCACAATCAACTTAAATGTGCGTTAAATACTTTTGTTCCGTTCTGACATGATTATTGTCACTGAGCCCATTTCAGAGGTGTATGGCGAGAGCAAGAACGACAACTCTGCTAGGAGATTGGGGCCCATATTGATAAAGCTCCTTACGAAATCTAAACTTAATCTTTACTTATGTTACACTTATGAGGACATTTCAACTAAACGTTTTTATACATATCGGGTAAGATGTCTTACCGACATGAAATAAAACTGGAACACTGCTGGTTGGTTGAGAGGGTTGTTTCCAAACCGGAAGTCGGTCCGTATCGTCTCGAACACATCGCAGAATATACCTCGAATGGTTTGCTAGAACAAATGTCAATACAACACATACGCTGTGTTTTCACTTGCACACACCAAAACATGGCGATTCAATTAGAAGCTATTTTAATTTTAATAAAACGCTTCGAACACTTAACATAAAACGCATATATATAACTGCAGGAATTTAGTGGGATTAGGCAATTTGAAAAATATTTATTAGGAAAAGTAATTTCTTCGCAGGTGTTTAGTGTTAAATACAGGTGAAATTCTATAATATACTTGTATTTTTGGCATGAAACGACATTTAAATAGTTGTGTTTAATAAGTCAACGCTTATTAAAAACACAGACACAGATAATACTATTGGCTTGAAGAACCAGAGGTGTTATTCACAATGCATCTTAAGTTAAAATGTTATCCTTATCGTTAAATCTGCAAACTTCAACTGTATCGTTCCATAAAGAAACATTTCAGTACTTAGTTACATGTTATAATTAAATCGGAATTAAAATGTAATTTTAGGAATATCAGCAACATACGCATTTGTCCATTTTGTAAAGAAAGACAATACATTCAAATTGTTCACTTAAAGGAATATAATTGAGCAATTACTATGGAAAGATTCTTTGTGAATACGGTCCCAGGCTGTACATTTTGTAAAAACATACTATGTTTTCTCAAATACGACTAAAAAGCACATCGGAGAGTTAACAATTTCGATATTTATTAAAAAAGAATTTACAAAGATGTAGGTTTTATTATACATATAAAATGTAATTGCTCTAATTAACTAGTCAAACAAAACGCGTAGCCTAAAATAAGTTAAATACCACAATGGCTTACCTGACCGGCGTATATGTACGAGCCGTTGAGGTAGAACAGATCCAGGGGACTCTTCATCTTCACGACGTAGCCGGCGTTCCCAGAGACGCCGACGTCAAATGACGTGTTGCCTATGGGTGCTATCGTGCAGTTGCCCTCCGCTAAGTCCAGGGTGTACGACAAACCTGAACAGGGTAATAGATAGAAACAAATCAAGCGTGCATACACGTTGTTCGTGTTGATAGCTGAATAACAATACTGATGTTGATTTAATGAAATTGTATTCGTAACATACATTCCTGATCTATAGCCATTCATGAAGGATATGAACAGTGGCATACATATATGAGATGGTTTAGTTTTGGTTTATTCAATACACATCAGACATACAGTCCATGAGTATACATGAAATAGTACACAAATATATATAAAAGCTTGCATAGTGGTCATCTGTGTAATACCAATTCTTGACTGAATTAAGCATAAATAAATTACAACAGGTTGCGCATATAAATACAAATATTAACACTGCTATAGTCAACAACAGCAAAATATCAATTTAAACGAGTATTTAATAAATATACAAAGCAACAAGCGGAGCGAGAAGTCGAGTGTGAATACATTTACGGCAATATTAATCGTAATAATATGTATATTGGTTCTTTAAATAAACGATTTATGGACATACATAGCTAAGTTTCTGTTAATAATTACATTGTCGGATTGCATTAATTCTATAAATTTGGGTACATTTGGTCTTTTCCAGTAATACTTTATAATATATAGTTTTCTAATATCATTATACAGTGAACATTCTAACAAGAAATGAAACTCATCTTCAAGAACATTGCAATGCTGGCATTTTCTTTCATGAAAAGGTATAGCTTCAGGTTTATGCCATCGGCCTGATTCGACTTCTAGCCTATGTAGTCGCCAAAAGACGATAGATACGATGTGGGTCGTATAGTCGTGTATGGTGGATATGTGGACATACCTGATCTAGAGTCGTGTTTGGCGGATATGGGTCGTAGTCTAAGTATTTGAGCTATACTAGTGTATGGTGTATATGGGTCGTAGTCTAGGAACATATAGTCGAGTATGTTGGATATTGGTCATAGTCTAAGTATCTCAACTACAGTCGTGTATGGTGGATATGGGTCGTAGTCTACGTACCTAAGCTATAGTAGAGTATGGTGGATATGGGTCGTAGTCTAAGTATTTGAGGATAAGTCGTGTCTGGTGGATATGGGTCATAGACTAAGTACCTGAGCTATAGTCGTGTATGGTGGATATGGGTCGTCGTCTAGGTACCTGAGTAATAGAAGTGTATGGTGGATATGGATCGTACATTTTTAGTACCTGAGCTATAGTCGTGTATGGTGGATATGGGTCGTAGTTTAAGTACCTGAGCTATAGTCGTGTATGGTGGATATGGGTCGTAGTCTTAGTATCTGAGCTATAGTCGTGTATGGTAGATATTAGTCGTAGACTAGGTACATGAGCTTTAGTAGTGTATGATGCATATGGGTCGCAGTCTATGTACCGGAGCTATACTAGTGTAGGGTGGATATGGGTCGTATTCTAAGTACCTGAGCTATAGGCGTGTAGGGTGGATTTGGGTCGTACTCTAAGTACCTGAGATATAGTCGTGTATGGTGGATATGGGTCGTAGTCTAAGTACCTGAGGTATAGTCGTGTATGGTGGATATGTGTGGTAGGCTAGGTACCTGAGCTATAGTCGTGATTGGTGGATATGGGTCGTAGTCTAGGTACCTGAGCTATAGTCGTGTATCGTGGATATGGGTCGTAGTCTAGTTACCTGAGATATAGTCGTGTATGGTGGATATGGGTCGTAGTCTAAGAACCTGAGCTATAGTCGTGTATGGTGGATATGGGTCGAAGTCTACGTACCTTAGCAATAGTCGTGTATGGTGGATGTGAGTCGAAGTCTAAGTATCTGAGCTATAGTCGTGTATGGTAGATATGGGTCGTAGTTTAGGTACCTGATATATAGTCGTTTATGGTGGATATGGGTCGTAGTCTAAGTATCTGAGCTATAGTCGTGTATGGTGATATGGGTCGTAGTCTAGGTACCTGAGATATAGTAGTGTATGGTCCTGAGCTATAGTCGTGTATGGTGGATATGGGCCGTAGTCTAAGTACCTGAGCTATAGTCGTGTATGGTGGTTATGTGTGGTAGTCTAGGTACCTGAGCTATAGTCGTGATCGGTGGATATGGGTGGTAGTCTAGGTACCTGAGCTATAGTCGTGCATGGTGGATATGGGTCGTAGTCTAAGTAAATGAGCTAAAGTCGTGTATGGTGGATATGGGTCGAAGTCTACGTACCTTAGCAATAGTCGTGTATGGTGGATGTGAGTCGAAGTCTAAGTATCTGAGCTATAGTCGTGTATGGTAGATATGGGTCGTAGTTTAGGTACCTGATATATAGTCGTTTATGGTGGATATGGGTCGTAGTCTAGGTACCTGAGATATAGTAGTGTATGGTCCTGAGCTATAGTCGTGTATGGTGGATATAGGCCGTATTCTAGGTACCTGAGGTATAGTCGTGTATGGTGGATATGGGTCGTAGTCTAAGTACCTGAGCTAGAGTAGTGAATGGTGGATATGGGTCGTAGTCTAAGTACCTGAGGTATAGTCGTGTATGGTGGTTATGTGTGGTAGTCTAGGTACCTGAGTTATAGTCCTGTATCGTGGATATGGGTCGTAGTTTAGGTACCTGAGCTATAGTCGTGTATGGTGGATATGGGTCGTAGTCTAAGTACGTGAGCTATAGTCGTGTATGGTGGGTATGGATCGTAGTCTACGTACCTGAACAATAGTCGTGTATGGTGGATATGGGTCGTACTCTAAGTACCTAAGCTATAGTCATGTATGGTGGATATGGGTCGTAGTCTAGGTACCTGAGCTATTGTCCTGTATGGTAGATATGGGTCGTAGTCTATGTACCTGAGCTATAGTCGTGTATGGTAGATATGGGTCGAAGTCCATGTACCAGAGCTATAGTCGTGTATGGTAGATATTGGTTGTAGTCTAGGTACCTGAGCTATAGGTGTGTATGGTGGATATGGGTCATTGTCTAGGTACCTGAGCTATAGTCGTGATTGGTGGTATTGGGTCGTAGTCTAAGTACCTGAGCTATAGTGGTGTATGGTGGTTATGGGTCGTATTCTAAGTACCTGAGCTAGAGTCGTGTATGGTGGTTATGGGTCGTAGTCTAAGTACCTGAGCTATAGTCGTGAATGGTTGATATGGGTTGTAGTCTAAGTACCTGAGCTATAGTCGCGTATGGTGGATATGGGTCGTAGTCTAGGTACCTGAGCTATAGTCGTGTATGGTGGATATGGGTCGTAGTCTAGGTACCTGAGCTATAGTCGTGTATGGTGGTTATGGGTCGTAGTCTAAGTACCTGAGCTATTGTCGTGTATGGTTGATATGGGTTGTAGTCTAAGTACCTGAGCTATAGTCGTGTATGGTGGAATTGGGTCGTAGTCTAGGTACCTGAGCTATAGTCGTGTATGGTGGATATGAGTCGTAGTCTAAGTATCTGAGCTATTGTCGTGTATGGTGGATATGGGTCGTAGTCTAAATACCTGAGCTATAGTCGCGTATGGTTGATATGGGTTGTAGTCTATGTCCCTGAGCTATAGTCGTGTATGGTGGATATGGGTCGTAGTCTAGGTACCTGAGCTATAGTCGTGTGTGGTGGATATGGGTCGTAGTCTAAGTATCTGAGCTATAGTCGTGTATGGTGGGTATTGGTCGTAGTCTAGGTACCAGAGCTACAGTAGTGTATGGTGGTATTGGGTCGTACTCTTAGTACCTGAGCTATAGTCGTGTATGGTGGATATGGGTCGTAGTCTAGGTACCTGAGCTATTGTCGTGTATGGTAGATATGGGTCATAGTCCATGTACCTGAGCTATAGTCGTGTATAGTGGATATTGGTCGTCGTCTAAGTACCTGAGCTAAAGTCGTATATGATAGATATTGGTCGTAGTCTAGGTACCTGAACTATAGTCGCGTATGGTGGATATGGGTCGTAGTCTACGTACCTGAGTAATAGTCGTGTGTGATAGATATTGGTCGTAGTCTAGGTACCTGAGCTATACTCGTGTATGGTGGATATGGGTCGTTGTCTAGGTACCTGAGCAATAGTCGTTTATGGTGGATATGGGTCGTAGTCTAAGTACCTGAGCTATTGTCGTGTATGGTTGATATGGGTTGTAGTCTCAGAAACTGACCTATAGTCGTGTATGGTGGAATTGGGTCGTAGTCTAGGTACCTGAGCTATAGTCGTGTATGGTGGATATGAGTCGTAGTCTAAGTATCTGAGCTATAGTCGCGTATGGTGGATATGGGTCGTAGTCTAAATACCTGAGCTATAGTCGTGTATGGTTGATATGGGTTGTAGTCTAAGTCCCTGAGCTATAGTCGTGTATGGTGGTTATGGGTCGTAGTCTAGGTACCTGAGCTATAGTCGTGTATGGTGGATATGGGTCGAAGTCTACGTACCTTAGCAATAGTCGTGTATGGTGGATGTGAGTCGAAGTCTAAGTATCTGAGCTATAGTCGTGTATGGTAGATATGGGTCGTAGTTTAGGTACCTGATATATAGTCGTTTATGGTGGATATGGGTCGTAGTCTAAGTATCTGAGCTATAGTCGTGTATGGTGATATGGGTCGTAGTCTAGGTACCTGAGATATAGTAGTGTATGGTCCTGAGCTATAGTCGTGTATGGTGGATATGGGCCGTAGTCTAAGTACCTGAGCTATAGTCGTGTATGGTGATATGGGTCGTAGTCTAGGTACCTGAGATATAGTAGTGTATGGTCCTGAGCTATAGTCGTGTATGGTGGATATGGGCCGTAGTCTAAGTACCTGAGCTATAGTCGTGTATGGTGGTTATGTGTGGTAGTCTAGGTACCTGAGCTATAGTCGTGATCGGTGGATATGGGTGGTAGTCTAGGTACCTGAGCTATAGTCGTGCATGGTGGATATGGGTCGTAGTCTAAGTAAATGAGCTAAAGTCGTGTATGGTGGATATGGGTCGAAGTCTACGTACCTTAGCAATAGTCGTGTATGGTGGATGTGAGTCGAAGTCTAAGTATCTGAGCTATAGTCGTGTATGGTAGATATGGGTCGTAGTTTAGGTACCTGATATATAGTCGTTTATGGTGGATATGGGTCGTAGTCTAGGTACCTGAGATATAGTAGTGTATGGTCCTGAGCTATAGTCGTGTATGGTGGATATAGGCCGTATTCTAGGTACCTGAGGTATAGTCGTGTATGGTGGATATGGGTCGTAGTCTAAGTACCTGAGCTAGAGTAGTGAATGGTGGATATGGGTCGTAGTCTAAGTACCTGAGGTATAGTCGTGTATGGTGGTTATGTGTGGTAGTCTAGGTACCTGAGTTATAGTCCTGTATCGTGGATATGGGTCGTAGTTTAGGTACCTGAGCTATAGTCGTGTATGGTGGATATGGGTCGTAGTCTAAGTACGTGAGCTATAGTCGTGTATGGTGGGTATGGATCGTAGTCTACGTACCTGAACAATAGTCGTGTATGGTGGATATGGGTCGTACTCTAAGTACCTAAGCTATAGTCATGTATGGTGGATATGGGTCGTAGTCTAGGTACCTGAGCTATTGTCCTGTATGGTAGATATGGGTCGTAGTCTATGTACCTGAGCTATAGTCGTGTATGGTAGATATGGGTCGAAGTCCATGTACCAGAGCTATAGTCGTGTATGGTAGATATTGGTTGTAGTCTAGGTACCTGAGCTATAGGTGTGTATGGTGGATATGGGTCATTGTCTAGGTACCTGAGCTATAGTCGTGATTGGTGGTATTGGGTCGTAGTCTAAGTACCTGAGCTATAGTGGTGTATGGTGGAAATGGGTCGTATTCTAAGTACCTGAGCTAGAGTCGTGTATGGTGGTTATGGGTCGTAGTCTAAGTACCTGAGCTATAGTCGTGAATGGTTGATATGGGTTGTAGTCTAAGTACCTGAGCTATAGTCGCGTATGGTGGATATGGGTCGTAGTCTAGGTACCTGAGCTATAGTCGTGTATGGTGGATATGGGTCGTAGTCTAGGTACCTGAGCTATAGTCGTGTATGGTGGTTATGGGTCGTAGTCTAAGTACCTGAGCTATTGTCGTGTATGGTTGATATGGGTTGTAGTCTAAGTACCTGAGCTATAGTCGTGTATGGTGGAATTGGGTCGTAGTCTAGGTACCTGAGCTATAGTCGTGTATGGTGGATATGAGTCGTAGTCTAAGTATCTGAGCTATTGTCGTGTATGGTGGATATGGGTCGTAGTCTAAATACCTGAGCTATAGTCGCGTATGGTTGATATGGGTTGTAGTCTATGTCCCTGAGCTATAGTCGTGTATGGTGGATATGGGTCGTAGTCTAGGTACCTGAGCTATAGTCGTGTGTGGTGGATATGGGTCGTAGTCTAAGTATCTGAGCTATAGTCGTGTATGGTGGGTATTGGTCGTAGTCTAGGTACCAGAGCTACAGTAGTGTATGGTGGTATTGGGTCGTACTCTTAGTACCTGAGCTATAGTCGTGTATGGTGGATATGGGTCGTAGTCTAGGTACCTGAGCTATTGTCGTGTATGGTAGATATGGGTCATAGTCCATGTACCTGAGCTATAGTCGTGTATAGTGGATATTGGTCGTCGTCTAAGTACCTGAGCTAAAGTCGTATATGATAGATATTGGTCGTAGTCTAGGTACCTGAACTATAGTCGCGTATGGTGGATATGGGTCGTAGTCTACGTACCTGAGTAATAGTCGTGTGTGATAGATATTGGTCGTAGTCTAGGTACCTGAGCTATACTCGTGTATGGTGGATATGGGTCGTTGTCTAGGTACCTGAGCAATAGTCGTTTATGGTGGATATGGGTCGTAGTCTAAGTACCTGAGCTATTGTCGTGTATGGTTGATATGGGTTGTAGTCTCAGAAACTGACCTATAGTCGTGTATGGTGGTATTGGGTCGTAGTCTAGGTACCTGAGCTATAGTCGTGTATGGTGGATATGAGTCGTAGTCTAAGTATCTGAGCTATAGTCGCGTATGGTGGATATGGGTCGTAGTCTAAATACCTGAGCTATAGTCGTGTATGGTTGATATGGGTTGTAGTCTAAGTCCCTGAGCTATAGTCGTGTATGGTGGTTATGGGTCGTAGTCTAGGTACCTGAGCTATAGTCGTGTATGGTGGATATGGGTCGTTGTCTAAGTACCTGAGCTATGGTCGTGTATGGTGGTTATTGGTCGTAGTCTAAGTACCTGAGCTATAGTCGTGTATGGTGGATATGGGTCGTAGTCTAGGTACCTGAGCTATAATAGTGTATGGTGGTTATGGGTCGTAGTCTAGGTACCCGAGATATAGTCGTGTATGGTGGATATGGGTCGTAGTCTAAGTATCTGAGCTATTAGACTAAGTACCTGAGCTATTGTCGTGTATGGTTGATATGGGTTGTAGTCTCAGAAACTGACCTATAGTGGTGTATGGTGGATATGAGTCGTAGTCTAGGTACCTAAGCAAGAGTAGTGTATGGTGGATATGGGTCATACTCTTTGTACCTGAGCTATAGTCGTGTATGGTGGATATGGGTCGTAGTCTAAGTACCTGAGCTATAGTCGTGTATGGTGGATATGGGTCGTAGTCTAAGTATCTGAGCTATAGTCGTGTATGGGAGATATTAGTCGTAGAATAGGTACCTGAGCTTTAGTAGTGTATGGTGGATATGGGTCGTAGTCTATGTACCTGAGCTATAGTCGTATATGGTGGATATGGGTCGTAGTCTACGTACCTGAGCTATAGTCGTGTATGGTGGATATGGGTCGTACTCTAAGTACCTGAGGTATAGTCATGTATGGTGGATATGGGTCGTAGTCTTGGTACCTGAGCTATTGTCGTGTATGGTAGATATGGGTCGTAGTCTATGTACCTGAGCTATAGTCGTGTATGGTAGATATGGGTCGAAGTCCATGTACCTGAGCTATAGTCGTGTATGGTAGATATTGGTTGTAGTCTAGGTACCGGAGCTATAGGTGTGTATGGTGGATATGGGTCATTGTCTAGGTACCTGAGCTATAGTCGTGTATGGTGGTTATGGGTCGTAGTCTAAGTACCTGAGCTATAGTCGTGTATGTTGGATATGGGTCGTAGTCTAGATACCTGAGCTATAGTAGTGTATGGTGGATATGGGTCGTAGTCTAGGTACCTGAGATATAGTGGTGTATGGTGGATATGGGTCGTAGTCTAAGTATCTGAGCTATAGTCGTGTATGGTGGATATGGGTCGTAGTCTAGGTACCTGCGCTAGAGTAGTGTATGGTGGATATCGGTCGTACTCTTAGTACCTAAGCTATAGTCGAGTATGGTGAATATGGGTCGTAGTCTAGGTACCTGAGCTATTGTCGTGTATGGTAGATATGGGTTGTAGTCCAGGTACCTGAGCTATAGTCGTGTATAGTGGATATGGGTCCTAGTCTAAGTACCTGAGCTAACGTCGTATATGATAGATATTGGTCGTAGTCTAGGTACCTGAGCTATAGTCGCGTATGGTGGATATGGGTTGTAGTCTAAGTACCTGAGCTATAGTCGTGTTTGGTGGATATGTGTCGTAGTCTAGGTACCTGAGCTATAGTCGTGTATGGTGGATATGGGTCGTAGTCTAAGTATTTGAGCTATAGTCGTGTATGGTGGATATGGGTCGTAGTCTAAGTACCTGAGCTATAGTCGTGTATGGTTGATATGGATTGTTGTCTAGGTCCCTGAGCTATAGTCGTGTATGGTGGATATGGGTCGTAGTCTAGGTACCTGAGCTATAGTCGTGTATGGTGGATATGGGTCGTAGTTTAAGTACCGGAGCTAGAGTCGTGTGTGGTGGATATGGGTCCTAGTCTAAGTACCTGAGCTATAGTCGTGTATGGTGGATATGGGTCGTAGTCTAGGTACGTGAGCTATAGTAGTGTATGGTGGATATGGGTCGTAGTCTAGGTACCCGAGATATAGTCGTGTATGGTGGATATGGGTCGTAGTCTAAGTATCTGAGCTATAGTCGTGTATGGTGGATATGGGTCGTAGTCTAGGTACCTGAGCTAGAGTATTGTATTGTGGATATAGGTCGTACTCTTTGTACCTGAGCTATAGTCGTGTATGGTGGTATTGGGTCGTAGTCTAAGTACCTGAGCTATAGTCGTGTATGGTGGATATGGGTCGTAGTCTAAGTATCTGAGCTATAGTCGTGTATGGTAGATATTAGTCGTGGACTAGGTACCTGAGCTTTAGTAGTGTATGGTGGATATGGGTCGTAGTCTATGTACCTGAGCTATAGTCATGTATGGTGGATATGGGTCGTAGTCTAAGTATCTGAGCTATAGTCGTGTATGGTGGATATGGGTCGTAGCCTATGTACCTGAGCTATAGTCATGAATGGTGGATATGGGTCGTAGTCTAAGTACCTGAGCTATAGGCGTGTATGGTGGATTTGGGTCGTAGTGTAGGTACCTGAGCTATAGTCGTGTATGGTGGATATGGGTCGTAGTCTAAGTACCTGAGCTATAGTCGTGATTGGTTGTTATGTGTGGTAGTCTTGGTACCTGAGCTATAGTCGTGACTGGTGGATATTGGTGGTAGGCTAGGTACCTGAGCTATAGTCGTTTATCGTGGATATGGGTCGTAGTCTAGGTACCTGAACTAAAGTCGTGTATGGTAGATATTGCTCGTAGTCTAAGTACCTGAGCTATAGTCGTGTATGTTAGATATGGGTCGTAGTCTAAGTACCTGAGCTATAGTCGTGTATGGTGGATATCGGGTCGATCGTGTAGAGTGGAGGACTCGGTTGTGTGTTTACAAGGTCATAGCGCACGAGCTGAAAGTCCGAGTCGTAGTAGATCTGCAAATATAACGGTGCAGTAATTTTTGAATACAGTTAAATAACTAGAAAGCACGTTTGCAGCTCGTTCCTCCAACGTGTTCTGCTGCTAATGAGTTAAACAGAATAAACCGACCCGGGTTGTTTCACGAATAGTTGAAACTCCGCGCCAGCTATTGTTAAAGGATTAATGTCCATTAATCGAAAGTCACAAACATTACCACATGCTCATTTGAATATCACAAACATTATGCACGTGTTCTTTTGTATGAAAAGACTTGCTGTGTTGTGGGCGTCGTCAAGGTAAACGTTCCTTTAAATCAATCTTTTTTCAATACCGATCGCGATTAAAAAGACGCCTTGTTTTAGGTGTCCGATTTTTTACGTACTGTCCGGATTTAGGCACTCGCCCAGTACAATCTCATCAAAAGCACATCATAACGTTAGTCTGACGTCAACCAATCCATGGCCGATTACTCATGGACAATACAATATGGCAGACTAACGGTATGTCATACATAAAAACATAGTTTTCTAAATTGTTTGCGTTCGTTTTGCATGACGTTGTAACCAAACATCATATTTCATTTTAGTATATCGCGATCTTTTAGTGATTTTTATCTCGTTGAACGTATATCAATTAAATATACTGAATAACCTGTCTGAACATCCATACATATATTTCGGATATTCGGACGTGTTGTTTACTATTGAATAAAATCAAACAGAAATTTAGTAATGCTTTTTTATATACCTTTAAATACAATTTTCTATTATTTTTTATAATTAACAACAAATGATACATTTCAATCTTATGTTAATAAAAACCATTATCCTTATTAAAATAATATGAATTGGTCAAACAAACCATAAATAAATAAATGATTAATTTATTGATATTAATAATTTGTTTAAACTGTTATATTTTTTCAGCATGCAGTTTCCACTGCAAGGCATCAGTACAACAGTAAGAAGATAGAAAGAACAGAAAAAAGCCACAACATGTGTGATACTGATCTCTTCCAACTTCACAAGACAAGGAAGTTCATAAACAGAAATTTCGCTGTTCATCTGTGTGATTACTATTGTATCTAGTGGATTTATCATGAGATTATAAATTGCCATATTTTAAAAAACAACTTTCTACAATAAGAATTTTGTATGAGTAAGTTATAAAATGTGAATATTAACCGTGTGTAGCAAACACAGCAATAATGAGGACATCTTACAAACTTTGCAACATACTCCAAGCATGTGTTGTCCTTTTGATAGGTGAAAGTAAACTTATTCTATGTTTAAAATGATAATTTAATTAATTTTATCTGTAGCGTTAGAGAACATTGAGCAATTAAATTTAAATATGTTCAATTATGTAGTACTGATGTGTTTGATGGTGTGCATTGCCTGAGCCTATACTGCATAAAATTATTTCAGTGAAGATTTTAATGTAGATATTTAACTTTAGGAATATGCCCATTATTTGTATACAGTTAAAACGGTTGAATTGCAAATATATATAAGTAATACTTCACATCATGTATACATTTATTGTGAAAGAAACATGTTCAGTCATTAAAATATATCGTATGCAATAAATTGACAATTGTATTTCACTGACGAACATTTATTGCACTTATGTACATTAGCATTGTGTCATTATTAACCAGAAATATATATGTA